>JALPQD010000099.1:435000-1035000 GCA_023101885.1 Typhlomys cinereus | reverse complement strand
GACCAAGGGTGACTGCAGGAATCCTCCTAGATTGCTTCTCCCTCCTCTGGGATTTCCCAGGCTCCATCTACCAGGGCTGGAAGTGCAGGCTACCACTGTTTCCACCTGGCGTTTTTACGTGGTACCTGGGATTCGAACTCAGGACCTTCTGCTTTGCGAGACAGAGTCTTAACCCCTGAGCCATCTCTCCAGCCCTGTGTTGGAGTTTTAATGAAATGAAATGAAACACGAAATGAAAAAGAACCTTGATCGGGTACCCGGGCTTTGAGGCTGATGGGTTCCAGCGGTGGTCTCGGGAAACGGGGCTGTGGGTGCGGACAGGTGAAGCGTCAGGAGATGGGGGGTCTCACAGGGTGGTCCCTGTCCGCAGAGAGTCAGACACACCGACTTGGAGTGCCCCTCCCCCACCTGCGAGCACAGCACCGTCAGCCTGCGGAGCGAGCGGCTGGTGAAATACGAGATCCACGCCCAGACGCTGGTCGAGGGCAGGTGGCAAGAGTTCAGGACAAACCAGATCACGCAGAAGTTTGGGCTCATCAAGCCGGGGTGCAAAAGCCACGTGAGCACCCTCCTCGGCCTCTGTTCTCTTCTACTTCCCTTCTGCTCGGTCTCCCCAGCACCCTTCTGTCGGATCTCTAGCTTCAAATCTCCAGCAGCCCCATGAGAGCTGTACTCTGTTTCTAAGGGTCGTCATGACTCAGTAATGCTAAGGAGGAACCGTCTAGTACCGGAAGCTGCAGTTGCAGATAATTCCAACCTAAATCTCACTGCAGATGGGGAGGGGTCACATTTTGTAAGCATCATAGGTGCTTTGTGTCTGGAACTGGAAAGGTTTTCTGGGATGCATTTGCTACCAGCACCTCCTCTGTCACTCGGGCACGACCCCTCAGTTCCCCAGCAACCTCAGTCAGGGCGGCCCGCCCTGGCTCTCCCAGGGGGATGCAGCCCCTCGACCCTAGGGCGGTACAGCATCCAGGTAGACTCCAACCTGGCCTGGCTGCTGCCTCCGCGATCCCACATGGCCAGGGAACGAGGAAGAACTCTTTGGGCCGTGGGTCAGGGGTCGAGGCCACCTCGGGGGCTCGGCAGTGACCGAGGCTGTGATAGTAACCAGAGAGCCCCGAGAATGATCCGAGACCGTGAAACACCCCTGTTAGAGGCCAGGAAAGCAAACCAGGTGGCGAGACTAGATACATGCCCGCGGCCTGCCTTTCTATGCTCAGGGGCATGTCCAGGGTCCACGGGGGTGGGGTGGGGGGGGTGGGGGGTATGGGGGTGGGAGGGAGCGTAAAGGAGACTCAAGGGCAGGAGCTGGCCGCATCTCGATCTGGCAACATCTAAATGATGCCTAAAGCATTAGATTTATTCATCCCCTCCGTGGGTGGGAATCACCAGCTCACACAATCATTACTCTGCATGTGTTCTCACCCTCGAAGTGAGATTCACTTTTTACTCTTTTGCTTCATGGTTTAGGCCTTGAAAATCCAAACCATGGGCATCCCGATCTACGTGAGTTTTGTCTTCATCTTCCCGGTATCTTGACCGTTTCCGAGGGATCTCTGAACGCCCAATCCCTCAACACCTGTCTGCGTAAAAGGAAATAAAATGGCATTTAAAAGGGAAGCTCTGCGTTTGGTTGTGTGCACCTGTTAGTAACGCTGCACAAGAGCCCCGCCCTCCTCGGCCACGGAACCCCCTGGATCCAGCCTCTGGGGGGAGAGTGGTGGGAGAGGGTGCATAGCCCCAGAGCCCAGCTGGGGGCTTCAGTATGTCCGGATGCGTCATCTCCGCCTGCTAAGGAGGAACACAGCCAGAGCAGGAGGTAAGAAGGTAAGAAAGCAATTGGACTGACTTAGGAATCATCCCTCCTTTGTGAAGGGGGCTGGAAGATTTTACAAAAGGGAGGTAAAATGCCTTTGTTCTCCTTCAGAGACTCTATATCAACCACCTAGAACTAGGCCAGCTTAGTCTCTCCCCATCTTGAAGCTCAGGGAAATTTGCGGAAGAGGGGGCGGTAAGAGTGTAAGAGCAAAAGGATGGGAGGAGCAATGATATATAAGATACTCTATACTAGTTAGGGCTGAAGCAATCATAATTGGACTTTGCATGCCCTGCGCATTGTCCAACACACTGTTGACCTCACAAAGTCTAGCATCTGCTAAAGGCACCAAGATCCTTGGAGGCAAAGGATTGGCAGCCACAGCAGTGTTCCTATACCTAAGGGGAACACGGGAAAGGGTTCAGGGAAAGGCCACTGGGTCCTTGTACGTCATCAGAGAGGAGGGCCCAGAGGAAAATCAGACATGCACAAGAAAGGACTCTCTGGAAATTGAGGCGGGAGGTACTGGGGGATGGGGAGGGAGAGGGGTGGGGAGGAGGAACAGGGGGTACGGGGGAGGAGGAGGGAGGGAGGGAACTGGTGTACCTAATAAGTTTGTATGAGCTGAAATTAAAAAAAAATGCCTTTGTTCTCATTTTTAAATTTTTAACTCTGTGTGTGTGTGTGTGTGTGAGAGAGAGAGAGAGAGAGAGAGAAAGAGGGTGAGCATGTGCCTGCCGTGGCAATATGGAGCTCACCACTTACTTTCTGGAATCAGCGCTTGCATCTCACCCTTCAGAAGCAGGGTGTTTCTGGAGCCACACAGTCTACTCCAGTCTAGCTGGCCCGTGAGCTCAGCTTCCAGGCGCTTCTCCTGTCTCGGTCCCTCATCTCGCCGTAGGAGTGCTAGGAGTGCAGGCCTCACACAGCGCTTCTGTCACACCGCGAGGTGTGCCTTCCGAGCCGTTGTCTCCTCTCGATACATTTGAACATTAGCTTTCTGTTGTACTATACAAAAGTATCGCAAGTGTGGTAACCTAAGACCACCTGTACTTCATGGATGTGTGTGTGTGTGCATGAATGTAGGCATGCACATGTGAGAAGTGTAAAAAGAACATAAAACAGAGACGCTGTCATTTAGGTGACTCTCTGGCAGTCCTTGGGTGGTACTTAGACTTTCTTTCCATTCACAGTAGGTTATGCCATGCATGGTGCAGCAGGCCTGTGCATGCCTCCAAGAAAGCCTCTGTCATAGTGAGGCACAGGTGTCAACTTGACAGTTGAGGGTTTGAGCTCTGGGTACATTTGTAGAGAATTAGTGGTTGAGTTAGGCCCAGAGGAGATTGTCTAGCTGATGGGGAAGGCCCAGCCCATGGTGGGTGGGACTAGGCCCTGGAATAAATCAGAGAGCTGGTTGAGAGAGCTGGCATCCTTCCGTTCACTGGGCCAGACATGCTGGTCTGGCAAGTAAGGATCGTCCATCTCTCAGCTGTTATGTGGTGATGGTGTGGCCAGTTCCCTCGGCCCTGGTGTTGGTGCATGCTCTCCCGTAAAGCTGGACTGAGAACTGTAACCAGGACTCGTGAGAGAGAATAAGCCCTCGTTCCCTTAAGCCGTTCGATGGTCATTTATCAGCAACAATGCAGGCGGATTGCAACAGCCTCCCATCTAGAAGATTCCATTTCTCAGCAGAGCTTCTCGCGTGCAGCACACGCACATTCCTCTTCCTTGTCCGGTGTTCAAAAACACAGCAACAAACTGCAGATGTTTCTCAACACTCTGGCTGAAAAGATGAAACAAATAATTTTCCTCTTAAACTCTGGCCACCTAGGTAAGGAAACTCCACCCGCGGGAGACCCACTTCCCGTGATTCCCAGGTGCCTCCTTTTTCCACCAGAGGGCGCAGTTGGCCTCAAGCTCAGGAGCCGGAATTCCAGTGGCTGAAATTTGCAACTTCATGCATCTGGCAACCGGGGTCTGTCCCCTTTCCTCGGTAGTTAAAAGTAAGATGGACACATCCCCAGCAAGTCGTGGAACCTCTGAACTTGGAAGGTGTAAATCTTGAGATAAACATTCTCAAGAGGACTTCTTTTGGAGGGAAGCTTCTTAGACTAGGATTTTAAGCTTTGGGCAGGTTACATCCTACATGCCCCATTGAAAACTGTTTTTCCCATCGCTCACTGCCAGGATCACCTCCCAGACCCTCCCCTCCCAGCAAGTTGGTCCAAGATTTGTTGAGGGCATGGGAAGTCTTAGGTTCTAAAATCAGGCTGACCTGGGCTTAGGTTCTAAAATCAGGCTGACCTGGCCCTTTACTAGCTGCCAGGCCTTAGGCAAGTCAGGTAGCCTCCGTGAATCTTACCTAAAGCTGCTGGTGGAATATTAGTGTTCTGTGATTTGTAAAGCACCTGACATATTGTAAGTGCATGGGGAAGTTTATTCTTGCTTTCCACTTGTTACCTGGAGTGCATCTGCATTTATGAAAGGTAGAGGTAGATGCCAGGAGACATGGGTGGGCACATCTATCTCCTTTAGACCAGTTTCCTCTGATGCCCTAAGGTTGGGCTGGAGGATTCGTCGGGTCTTTTCAGCTGAAGTCACGGATTTTGATCCGGGGGGCGGGTAGTATGACTGAGTCTGTAACCGGAGGCAGCGGCCTTGGGGACCTGAGTTCTCAATCTTGAAATGGTGTTAAAAAAAAAAAAACAAAGGCCAGGAATGGCAGCATACGCTTGAAATGCCAGTACCAGGGAGGTGGAGGCTGGCAGATCTTGAGCGCTTGCTAGAGGCACAGCCAGCAAATTCAGCAAACGAGAGACCCTGTCTAACCAAAAAAGAAGGTAAGGGGTGTTCCTATGGAGTAATGCCTGAAGTTGACTTACACACACACACGCACACACACACACACACACATGCACACACACACGCACATGCGCGCACACACACGCGCACACGCACGCACACACGCGCATGCACACACGCACACACGCACGCACACACGCGCATGCACACACGCACACACGCACGCACATACACGCAAGCACACACACACGCACACACATACACACACATACATACACACACACGCAAGCACACACGCACACACACGCGCACACACGCATACACACACATACACGCAAGCACACACATATACACGCAAGCACACACGCACACACATGCACACACACATACATACATACACACACATACACACACACACATACACGCAAGCACACACACGCACACACACGCAAGCACACACACGCATACACACACATACACGCAAGCACACACATATACACGCAAGTACACACACACATACATACACGCATACACACACATACACACATATATACACACGCACACACACACGCACGCGCGCATGCACACACACGCACACACACGCTCTTGCTGATAATACATACACATGGACACATATACACATATACATATGAATAAGAAAGACTTTTGTGTGTGCATACACACATGTGTGAGCATGTGTACATGCGGGCACTTGAGTGTGGTGCCTGTGGAGGCCCAAGGGTGACCTGGGATCCTCCTGGATGGCTCCACCTCCTCATTGCTTTGCTCTGTGGTTTCCCAGCCTCTGCCTTCCGGGGCCAGAATTGCAGGCTGCCGCTATGTCGGGCCTGCGTTTCGAGGTGGTACGTGGGATCCAAACAAAGGCCCTTTTGCTTGTGGGCCTCTCCCCAGCTCTGACTGCCCCCCACACTGCTTTTTTATTTTTTGTGACAGCATCCACTTTGCAGGCCAGGCTGGCCTGGATTTCATGATCCTCTGTGTCGGGGTTGCGCCACCATGCTCAGTGCTTGGTCTTTTCAGAGGTTCTGCATCCTGGCGTCCATTGTGTCTTGCAGTACCAGAAGGAAAGAGGCCGTTCTTGCCCTTGTGAGTCTGAGATGGGAAGGAAGTGCGAGCTGATGGGGGCTGGGCAAACTCTGGAGGTCAAGAGGGGAAGCCCATGCTGGTCTCGCTGCACCCAGAAGAGTGGGCGTGAGGTATGTTCGAGTGCGCCATGTGGACCCAAGGCACCGTGAGCTGAGGGTGGACGAGCTGCCCCTAGAGGACAGTGAGACAGGCCAAGCATCTGTGAGGGACAGGCAGGACACAGCTGGCCAGCTGAGCCTTCAATGACGATGGCCACGCCTTGTGCCTGTCCTTTCGACACGGCAGCCTTCCAGCGCTCAAAAGGTGACAGGAGCTGTGATTAGTGCAACAAACAGCCCAAGTTGGACTTTCCTGTTGTTTCTGCTGGATGTAAACTTCAAGAAGCTTCAGTGGGGCCCGGTAACACAGTGGAACCCCTGACATATGAGCCCACCCTTCCCGATTCCGCAGGTTCACCAGGCTGCGAGTCCCCTGCCTCTCTCCGGAGCCTGCACCACAGAGCATCAGTGGTCAGCGTGACTCAGGACATCCCCAAATCCTGCCTGGTCTGCCAGAGAAAGGCCACTTCCAGGGCTGGGAGTCATGCTTCCAGGCCAGGGGGCGCAGCCAGCTATACCTTAGGGTCCCACTGACAGCTGGTTCTGTCTGAGTTACATATGTTTAACATATGTGCGTGTGTGTGTGTGTGTGTGTGTGTGTGTGTGTCTGTCTGTCTGTCTGTCTGTCTGTCTGTCTGTCTGTCTGTCAGAGGGCACTGTGTGTCCCTGTGGAGGACCAAGGGAGACACGGAATCATCCTTGATTGCTTCTACCTCCTTTTTGCTTCGCTCTGGTATTTCCAGGTTCTGCCAACACTGTTTTCTGCCTGGTGTTTTTACGTGGGCCCTGGGATCCAAACTCAGGACTTCCTGCTTGTGAGACAGAGTCCTAACCCCCGAGCCATCTTTCCAGCTCGAGATACATACATTTCAATACATTAAAATGAAACACAAGGACTAGAGACATGGCTCGGGGATAAAGCCTTTGCTTCTCAAACAAAAGGACCTGAGTTCAGATCCCCAGATCCGCATGACTCCTGATGTCACCCTTGGGCTTCCACAGGCCCACACTCCACGTTCCTTCACACAAAGGGTGTGTGTGTGTGTGTGTGTGTGTGTGTGTGTGTGTGCGTGTGTGTGTGTGTGTGTGTGTGCGCGCGCTAATGGCTGTCAAGTAGGCCAGGCAGAGAGCATGACCCTGGGCAGATAACCTTTATACTCTCTCTCTCTCATTCCTTGACCTCGTTCACTGCATGGATCTGGGTGAGTCACCGCTGCTGGCCAAGCCACGGGTCAGGGTCGCAGAGGTGAATGACAAACACAGGCCCGGCCATCAGGGCACCATGGGGGCAGCAGGGCAGCGGGTGCCTAGGTGTACGGCCCCCTGAAAGTTTATCTCCCAACAAAGAGAGAGACTCTACGCCCCTATGGTGTGTGTGTGTGTATGGGGGGGGGGGTGAGGCCCACAGGAGGACCTTCTGCTGAGAAACCAAACTCAGGGGCAGGAGTGGGAACTAGCCTGGGCTTAGGTGCAGATGTGGGGAAATCCTTACACACACCAGCAGGAATATGATATGGTGCAGTTGCTTTGGAAAAGTGGTGGTTTTCCCCCCAACAATTAGACTAGAATCATATGACTCAGCACTTTCTGCCCAGCTCTCCACCTGAGAAAAATTCAAACACATGTCTACATAAAACCTTGGACACGGATGTCCATCGCCTATCATATAGGAGAGCCCAATGTGCAAACAACCTACATACCCCTTGATGACTGGATCAACAAAACGTGGATTAAGTCATACAGTGGAATCTTATTTGGCCTTAAAAGGGAAGGATGGGGATTGAGGATGTAGCTCAGCGGCGGAGGAAAGAAAAGAAAAGTAAAAAGCAGATGACAGTGACTGTGTCCCCAGAGAATCACATGGCCTGAGACCCCTGCCCTAGGCTCTTGCTTCACTGGCTGACAGATGGAACCTATTTGCACACTCCTGAAGCTGGGCTGCGCCTGGGGCCATGTCTTGCTCAATAGACGGTGAGTTCTCTTGTCAGATCTTTGCCTTTTAAAACATTTTTTGAGACAGTGAGAGAGAGCACATACGGATGCATATGGAGGCGCGTGTGGAGTTCAGAGGGCGACTTTCAGGAGCCATTTCCCTCCTTCCACCCTGTGGGCCTGAACTGGACCCTTGTCTTGACACTACCCCGAGAACGAAGTGGGCAGACAGCAAAAGGCGAACAAATGAGGGGGGCGCGGATTCCCCGAAAGAGAGAGAGAGAGGAGAGAGAGGGCCCGTTGGAGCAGGAAGATGGAAGGTCTGAGCGCTCGCTGACAGCAGGAAGATGGCGAGGAAGAGTGCGGTGTGGCGCTGAACCCTTGGCGGGCCTCGGGAGGCCAGCGAGAGGTGGCTGGAAGGTGTTCGGTTCTGAACTCTTGGTGGGCGTTGGGATGCCCAACAAAGGAGTCTTCCAGAGAACAAATCTGAGATCAGCGGAAGCCATGGCTTGGGGGTGGGGCACGGATGAACTCCCCGTTTAGATCCACACAAACACGCCATGGCTAAAGCAGCCATGCAGCGTTATTTCCGGACTCTCCTCCTCATTGGTCAGTTTTTAGAGTATGTAAATGATTCGTTGCAATATACCCATTTAAGCATTTTAATAGGAAATAGGTCGGCTGCTTTGATATTGTCAAGTTGTTTTCTTACATGCGTGTGGCATCTGGGTCTGCCCACCAGGAGCAAGGAGCTTCCTGCGGTGCCCCCCACTGTCTCCCAGGACACTTAGGAGGTTCATCATTCCCCTGTCAGAAGCCATACGTGCCGAAGTAAAAGTAGCTGCAACCTATTTTACTTCACAGGATTTCCTGTTTTCCCGGCTACCCCAAGGCACCCTTTCCCCGGCCCCATCTCTCGCTCACCCCCAATGGTCTGATTTGCTCCCTGGCTCCCTTCCTTTGTGGGGGAGGACTGCTTCCCGGAGCAGCAGCAGGAAGTGGAGCGAAGGGCTGCTTGGGGCCACGGCTGGAGCAGGGACCGACGAGAGCCCGGCCAGTGATTAACTTCAGACTGTCCCCCGCGTGGCTGCTCAGCACGGCCACTGCCTGCTGGCCCAGGAAGCTCGGCGTGAGTCACTTCCACGTCTTACTGTGCCTGAGCGTGTTTTATTCCAGGCAGGTGCAGCTGCGCGCGGGACACACACACACACACACACACACACGCACACGCACACGCACACGCACACGCACACGCACACGCACACGCACACGCACACGCACACACACGCACACGCACACGCACACGCACACACATGCCCATCCTTGAGTTAGTGCATAACGCCTGTCTACCCCCTCCCACACAAATGAAAGACGAAATCAATAGTGCCGTAGTTAAAGCAAGTCACTATTGATCCTGAGAGTCTGTCTTTGTCTGCAGCACCAAAGACACACAAACTATGTCTTTCGTCCTTTGCTGGCTGTCGGATGGGGCCGAGGGTCCCTGCGAGGCAGGGCCTCTCCCTAGGTGACAGGAAGATGACGGACTTGTGGGTTAATCGAGAAAATCATTGACCACAGCACACGTGAGCGCTGTGGCCAGCAACCTTTGGACTGCCATTAAGACAGGGCAGGGAGGGAAAATCGGAGCCGGCTGTGGCCTGCTTGGCGCTTTTCTTCTTATGTGGGTCACGTCTTGAACTAGGCCAGCCTGCAGGTGTTCTCTTTGTGCTCAGACAAACACTCAACAAGTAACTCTTGAAAGAATGAAAGAAGGGGCGGCAGTAAAGGCCCTTCCTGGGGTTGGAGGCACAGCGGCCGCAGGCCGGTCGGGGGAAGTTGTCGGCCTTCCAGAGTTGCAGGGTCTCCGCCGTCCCTTGCTGTTTTTTTCTTTTTTAATTATTTAGCTAATTTATTTGTTTTGTTGCATGCATTTGTGTGTGTGCGTCAGAGGGCACTGTGGTCCCTGTGGAGGACCAGGGGTAACTTGGGGCTCACCCTACATGGCCTCTGCTGCTTTTTTGCTTCTCTCTGGGATTTCCCAGGCTCCGCCCACGCCAGAAGTGCAGACTGCTGCTGTTCTGCCTGGCATTTGCACGTGGGGCCTTGAACTGAGGTCCTGCTGTTTGGGAGGCAGACCCTTAACCCCTGAGCTGTCTCTCCAGCCCTCTGTTAAGTTAGGTTATCCCACTCTTTGTCCCTGCTGTTTTCTGGCTGGGTGACTTTGGGCAGATGGCCTAACCTCTCTGAGCCTCAGCTTCTCATCCTCACAGTCTCTGATCAGAATGAAGGGGTGAATGGGGACATGGCAGCTGTCAAAACAATGGCCCCAGGCACACCCGAGTCCTGATACTTGTAATCTGTGGCAAGCAGATGTGACTGTACCAACCAGGGGTACAGAGATTCCCGGGTTATCCAGGTGGGCCTAATGTACACACAGAGGGAAGGGGTGTATGTTTGTGTGTGCAGTGCATGTGTAGGTGGTGCACACGTGTGTACGTGAAGGCCAGAGAGCAACCTCCACTGGTTCCTAAGGCATAGTCCACTTTAGTTTTTGAGACAGGGTCTCTCCCCAGCCTGGAATTTGCCGAGTAAGCTGGACCGACTCCCCGGGGATTCACCTGTCTTTGTCACCCCTAAACTGGGATTACAAGTGTGGGCCACCATGCCTGACTTTAAAAAAAATTTTTTTTTCTAAGCTTCGGTCCTGGGAATTGAACTCAAGTCCTCACATTTACAAGGCCAACGCTTTACTGACTGAGCTTTCTTCTTGGCCACACAAAAGGGTCTTGGTAAGGGGAGAGGCAGGAGGGAAGGAGACTACGGAAGCAGAGATGCATCGATGTGAGCCTGCAAGCCGCCTCTGGGCATCTGAAGGAAGGACTGGAATCTCACCGACGGGAACAGCTCTGACGTCACCCTGACCCGGTGACACTGGTTTCAGGCTTCTGACCTCTGGAGCGGTAAGAAGATTAGCTGCCGAGGTCTCAGTTCAGGTCCTTTGTTACAGCAGCTGTAAGTAACCAATGAGGGCTGTTGTGCAAAGTCCTGTGAACACAGAAGGGTCTGCTGTCATGTCGTGGAGCAAGTGAGAGAGGACGGGGGGAGGGGGCAGGAGTCCATGAAGTGTCCAGCCCGAAGGTGCTGGTTTGCTGTGCCTCACTAGGGTGGAGGTTAGGAGCTTCCAGGAGGGGTCGAGCATGGCTTGGGGTCTGACCTGTGTTTGCTCACTCCGCCTGGTCACCAGATTAGAGCCCGTGGTCAGAGAGGCCTCCCCAGGGACTCACCTGTCTCTGTTACCCCAGAACTGGGATCACAAGTGTGTGCCCCCATGCCTGGCTTTTTAAATTTTCCAGGGACTCTAATCACGGCATGGATATGAGCTGTGCTGCTTTGGGGTACTGGTGACGTGAGGGGGCGTGGGTACTTGCCTTATTTCCACAGACAACACAACATGACTACAGCCCAGGAGACACCCTCCTGGCATGCTTTGGCACCTTGAAGGGTACATCTCAAGGCCGCTGGCAGACGCTGCCAAACACTTGTCTATAGGGGAGTGTCAGGGGAGGCATGAGCTGGAGACGCAAAATCATCCCAAGCGCCCCACAAGGACTAAAGAGCCCAGTCATTGCAGAGAAACTAGAACCCTGGCATTTGGACACGTGTGTGGATGCCCACCCAGGGGTGAGGTCTTGGTACCCTCAGGCCTCCACAGTCCCTGCTCCATGGGCGTCCACCAAAGTTTCTCTCTGGGACAGGTCATCTGTTCCCAAGAGACCAGCTACCCTGGATCGCGGCATGGACATGCGTGACCGCACCTCCCTCTTTGCAAAGCGTGGCTTAGTCATAAGCACGGACGACGAGTCTCAGGGAGGAATGCTTCTGGTTCTGGAAACCTTTGCCCCCAGATCACGAGTCCGCCCAAAGACGGGGTGGCAAGGTGGAGCCTCCCTGGCGCTCGCTCTGGGTGGAGCGAGCTCACATCTGGCTTGTTCATTGCAGCCTGGAGAGCGGGGGGAGGGGGAGGGTGCTGGCGGCAGAGTCCTGCGCTCACAATGCTGCCCGGCCCCCGCCCGCCCATGCTCAAAGGCCGCCTAATTAATTAGCTGACTCCCCCGGCCTAATGACTGGAGACGGGAGGCCGGAGCTCCGGGCTCTGAAAGCCACACGTGGCCGATCTCTTAGTCCACGGCTCACTGAGCTGGAAAAACTCCCTAGCCAGCCGAGTGGAAGAAACACTGAAGGCAGTAAAGGGATTTTTCCATCCACCACGGTGGTCTGAGGGGGTCAGTGGGAAGCTCTAGAAGGGTGCATCTGAAGCTCCTGCTGGAGGCCGGCCTCCTTTTTCCCGAGAGTCTCCTCTTGGCATCCGGGTCTTGCCTATTCACCAGACTCCGTCTTCCCGCCCTGCCCCGTGGCCTGTCTCCTGTCCCTTCTCACGCTGAGCTCCCCTCTTCGGAAGCTCCTCCCAGCAGCCCGGAGCTTGAGGAATGCACTTAGCGTTGCTGTAGGCTTTCTTTGTACACCTTTCTCATCCAGGCACATCCTGAATCATTCCAGAATTTCCACAGTTGTTGTACCAAAGACAAAGAGGCGGGGGCAGGGAGAGGCTAAAAAAGACGCAGAAAACCTCTCCATTTATTCCAGGCTTTCTAGAGCAAGTCAGGTCTCTGAGTCCCCAAGATCTTGATCTCTGAGCCTCAGAAACCGTGCCTGGGTAGACAGAGAGTCGCCCACAATAACACTTCTCTGAAATATAAACAAGAAAAGTAAAGATTCCTAGAATACAAGCTTGCAATATTCAAACTCGGTAACTGTTAGCAAACACTTACTGTCTATGTCTGTCAATGCCCCATAAAGAATGCGTGATGAATGGGTGGGCCCTGGTACCAGCCCACGGAGCACCCGCTTTGAGTGCCTGACATAGATCGGTGGCCACACTGCCCGTTTGTTCAGCGCTAGACTCCTGAAAGTGTTGTTATTCTTTGGCATGTGATATGCAGCCCCAGTGTCTCAGCGGACAGAGGGGGAAAAGCACTCTGAGGGGTCACTACCCACTAATACTGCTATTCGAGGCGCAAGGCAGGCCGTCTCCAACTAAGAGAGGACCACCAAAGTCACCATCTCCACCACAAGGCAAAGGTGGCCTTGTTGGGGTGCTCAGGACCACCAAAGAAGGGAGGGAGCAATGGAAGACTGGGGGGGGGTTGCTTTGAGAGCTGTGCGCTTGGTTCTGTTCCCCCGCCTGTCTGCACGGCTGGGACATGTGAGCTCCACGACCCAGGATGAACGTTGCACCATGATCTCGAAGGGCGATGCTTTTCATTTTCTAGATGGCAAAAGGTTGGGCTGGTGTCTCCTCTGTGGCGAGCATGTTAGCGATCATTTCCAGCTGTTGGGTTGCTTCTTCATCGTCCACAGTAAGACATCGGCTTCCGAGAGTCTATGCGCTTTGACGCTGGCACCTGCCCACGAGGCTGGCGAGGGCCAGACAGAATGCGCACCTTCAGACTCCTTGTCTGTGCCATGAAGCCTTCTTTTCAGCCCATAAAAGAGGGGGGGTTATTTATGATTTGGGGAGATTCCCTGGCTCAGAACTCCAGGGAGTCAAAGGCAAACCCCGTGCTTTGAAACCGTGAGAACAAGAATTCAGCCACATGGAGAACGTCTCCAGGGCGGGAGTTCTCAGCCGTCCTCGAACAGTACTGGAAATCACCTGGCCGGCTCGTCCAACGCACTTCTGGGCTTTCTGCTTGGGAGACGTTACCTTGGCAGAGCTGGGGGTGACATCCCCGGCTGGTCCCCAGATCATGCTTTAAGAATCCACTTCTGGTGTGGAGACAGGTAGGACTGTGGGCAGGAACGTCGTCTGGGTTCAGTGCTGGCTCTCTGGAGGGGCAGGCTGGGTTCAGTGCTGGCTCTCTGGAGGGACAGGCTGGGTTCAGTGCTGGCTCTCTGGAGGGGCAGGCTGGGTTCAGTGCTGGCTTGCTGGAGGGGCAGGCTGGGTTCAGTGCTGCTCAATGGAAGGATAGGCCGAGGAAGAGAGAGGCTTCCTGGTAACTTTTCTACCTACTCTGGGTTCCTCCCCCTCAGCTCCTACTGCTGACTGTTTATTCCAGAAGACCACACTTAGAATACGTGCGGTTATCTGCAGTGGGCTTTGGGCCATGGTGGTTCAGAAGCAGGTGTTTAAAGCCCCTCTTCCACCAGGGCACCCAGCCCAGTGCCTGGACCACACCAGGCATCTGCTGAGTATCCCAGAAGAGCCTTGGATTAGCAGATCCTGTAAGCACCAGACTGTCGTGGGTGGGAAAGTTCACGGTAGCTGCCTCGATGAAGATGTATCTGCCCATCCCCAAAGGACAAGGCAAGGTGACTGGAAAATGAGATTCCTTAGGGAAACATGCAAGAGAAGGAAGAGACCACTCAATCCAGGTGGACACACCCCCAGGCCTTAGAATCTAATACCGAGGGTGGGGAATGGAGCTCGGTGGGAGAACAGGTGCTGGGCATGGTGAGACCTCCAGCTCCATCCTCAGCACTAAAAAGAACAAGAAGTTGTGCATACTGTGGGCGATACCACACTCTGCTTGCCGCAGCCAACTCCACGGTCTGAAAAGTGAGCTGCTTTGTGCCATGAGCTGACATTCGACTCTGCGGTGAGACTGCTGTGTCAAGATCATCTTGATCTGGCCTCCCCTTCAAGAGTTTCACTCTGCATCACGCCACACCGTGAAAACTCACTCCTATGTCCAGTGTAACTGAATTTGGTCGTGTGCCAGGCTTTTACAGTTTTGCTTTTGAAATTCATTTGCTGCAGTTACAGCTAAATGTGCAAAATTGTTCATGCTTCCTTAGCAACCATATATGTTTGGGAACTTGTTGTGAAGGGAAAGAAATAAAATCTGTATTGTTGTTTTTTAAAGATATATTTATTTTCATCAATCTATTTATGAGAGAAGGGGGGAGAGAAAAGGTCAAAGAAGGAGAGATGAAGGAAGAGAGGAAAGAGAGAAGAGAGAAAGGGGTATACGCACGCGCGCCACAGCTCATGGGCAGAGGTCAGAGAACAACTTTCAGAAGTTACTTTTCTCCTTCTACCATGTGGACTTCTCGGAATCAAGTGCCGGTGACCAGGTTTACAAGCAGGTACTTTTACCCAACTGCACTAGCGTCTCACACGCTCTTATTATTTTTAAATTCTTGAAACTCTTAACCCCTGGTTCATCTGGTGGGTAGAAGAGTTCATGATCACTTCCTCCCTCTCTCAAAGCAGGACACTTTCAACACTGGATTTGCATCTACCCAGTTTAACAGCGAAGGAATCTGACCACATGTTAATGTGCGGATGTTTAAATGAATGCTCTCAGTAATGGATCATCTTAATGTTAGCATTTTCTCATTTTGGAACTCACGGATTTTCTTTTTCTTTTTCTGGTTTTAGTCCTTTTCCCAGGCCCTGACTTTTTGAGACCTAAAGATCCCAAGTGTCTTGCCCACCAGCCTGACCCTTCACCCTAGCACGGCCTTCATGAGGCTGGCCACGCCCTCTTCACCATCCACCGTTCCCTGTACTCAGCTTGCTTTCACCTTTGACATCCCACAGAACTCATTCAGTCATTCAGCCTATGGCTGGCCTGTCTGTCTCGCCCCAGCCTCACCCACTCTGTACACAGCAGAACCAGCACTGTCTTGGGCTGGAGAGACGGCTCAGCAGTTAAACCATTTGCTGTGCAAACAAGAAGGTGGGAGTTCAGATGTCCAGGTCCTACCTTAATGCAGGGTGGGGGTGGAAGCCTGGCAGGACAGAGACTGGGAATCCAGAAACCAGAGCCAGCTGGTTAGTGTAAGTATTCATTGGCAAGTTCCGGATCTGAGAGACCCTGCTTCAAAGAATAAGATGGAATAGCAATAGAGGCTGATTCCCAATGTTATTGTGCTTCTATACACGCACACACACGCACACACACACACACACACATGCACCCATATACACATTATACATGCATACATATGATAATGGGGGGGGCAAGGAAGAAACCAAAAGGAACATACACTGTCAGAGGCTCAGAGCCTGGCGAGGTCCAGTCCACTATTATATCTCAAGTACCTCGACACATGCTTGACACCCAGAAAGCATGCGCAGTAAAAGTGCATGCCTTGGTGTTCCTGGATTCAAGCTAAAGGTGAGGATTCTTTCTTAGACCCGAAGGCAGAAGGCACCTGGCTTTCTTTGCAGAATATCCAGGATATCTGCTAGCTGGAGCTTTGCTTGCAAAGTAGAGAAGGTCCGAAGTTTGAGGGGGAGGGCCCCTCAAAAGACTCACACCTGAGGTTGGAATCCAATAGAGCAGAGTGACCCAGGGCAGGGAGGCGAGAGGGAAAGTGCTAGATAGACTGAGAAGCAAGGAGGAAGGAGAATCAGGGAGCAAGCCTTTTACCAGACAGGAAGCCAAGATCCTGCTGCAGGACAAAGCCCCAGGGCAGGGACATGTTCTGAGACTCCCTCAGGAATCAGTCCTGTGTCTGTGGAACTCGTTATGGAGCCAGAGGTCAAAGGTAAGTCTCACACCTTCCGGGGCTCTTTCAAGCTTGACCACAGTGACAGATCCCAGGGATGTGTAATACCTCTCCAGGGGTGGAGAGAAAGCTAAGTGGGGTTGGTAGTGGGGCTCAGCTTTATCCCAGGAGACCAAAGGAAAGGATGGGTGTCTCAGGACATTTGGAGTTCGCTTTTGCTCTGCTGCCACTTCGACCTTTGGGAAAATCTTTGCCCACCCAGAGTATCCATCTTTGTTTTGTGCTATCATAGAAAAACACTTGAAGGCAGCAATTTATTAGCCTAGAAGTGTAGTTTATCTGCAGTGAGAAGTCTGAGAAGCTCCAATGTATGGGCTGGCATCTGGGAGGTCTTTGAGCCACCATCAGTGCAGCAGGGGTGCTGTCCAAAGGCAGGACGAAGGCCCAGTCGGGTCTCTCCTCTACATAAAGCCAGCAGACAGAAAACCATCATAGAGGAATCCCACTTGATGCCTTTTTTAATCCCAATGACCTCCCGAAGACCCCAACAGCCCAAGAACCGGGGGACTCCGTTGTAACAGACTCTCAGAGAGAAACTCATGCAACGGGGCTGCTCGGCTGTTTGAGAAGGAGCAGCGTTGGTCAGCAGCTCTGCAGCCAGCTGTGGGCCCCTGGCCTCGTCCTTTGCCTTGAGAGTAACACTGTAGCCGACAGCCATTTCCTGACCTACAGGATCGCTCACCATCGGCAGTTGACGGCTTTGCTCAATCCCCAATTCCTACTTCCTGAGATTCTAACCTGATGCCCGTATGTGTCTTCCGAAATGAGGCAAATGATGCTTCTCTCCACAGACCACTGGAGATACAGCGCCAGGTGGGGCTGGGAGGGGCAGTGGGCGGAGCTTCTCGTGGCGGTTCTCAAGTCCGCATGAACGCAGCGTGTCGGCCTCTTTCGCCAGCATAGGTCAAGATGCGCTTTCAGAGAAGCCCAAAGCGGCTCTCTGCAGGAACTCTTTTCGTTCTGTCTAAATGGAGGCAAGATCTCCTTTTCCAACCTAGGCAGATTCAAATCCACAGTCCTCCTGTCTCATCCCTCGGAATACTGGAGCTTCAGGCCACTGTCCACCCTGCGAGGTAACCGGTGAATTGTTCGTACTGTACAGGTCAGAGAGAAGCAGGGCAGCCTCTGGGTTACGGGGACGGTCACCTGCTGGCCCATCTTCCTGCTATGTCCGTACAGATTGACACCAGCCATCCATTGTTCATTCAGTGCTAATTTGTCTTTGATTTTATTTAGCCGTCAGTTCACTTATCCATTTGTCTTTTTAGTGTTTATTCAGTTGGGTATTCATTTGTCCACAAATCCACTCAGGATCAAACCCACCATTCATCCATCCCTTTCTTCACGTCCCTCATCCATCACTTCCTTTACCCACTCCCACCCGCCTCCCCATCCTCCCACCTCTCATTTGGTCAGCTAGTAATTACCAAGTAATTAACCAGGCAACCAACAGATGCACATGTGCCCTGAAGTCCAAAGCTCTGATTCCGGCCACGGGGAGGGAGGGGCACTAATATCTGTTGCCAGGTTACCAAGTGCCAGGAACGGCGCTGACCTCCAAACATTCTGGACTATCACCCCCACCTACAGAGGAGATGAGTAAATCCAGACTAACCAGATGACCTGCGTAGAGACAGCTAAGCAGTAGGAGACAGAGCATCAGTGCTCCACACTAGGTCTTCCGGGCATTTCAGCCATGTTCCCCCCCCCCAGCTTTTGTTTAATGTGACATTTACAGAGTGCTTTTCCATTCCCTCGATGCTTCCACGACTTCCAGAGACGCACTATAGTGCTTTACCGAGCAAATGAGGGAAGTGGGAAGTTGGGTTGGCGCTGAGGAACACATATCTGCTGGACAGACTCTGAGCTTGAACAAGGTCTTCTGACCGCGTGGTTTTGGTTTTGGTTTTCCCTTAGTGCCATGTCCTCCAAGAACCAATTGCTCAGGGCAGAAAGTTATGACCGGCTCTATCTATTGGAAATGGGAGACAGAGCCGTGGGCTGCCGTAGTGGGAAGTGCTGATCATGTGCTGTGATGGGGAAGGGTTTCTGAGCAGGTGAAGCCCAGCTAGGCTTGAGGACAGAGGGAGATGTCTGGCATGCAGAGTCTGGGTAAAGTTTTGAGCAGTTTTGAGAGACTGGAAGGTTAGTTAGGTATTCATTTCCATAGCGCCTACAGACCCTACAGATCTGACCCATCTCACTCTTAAAAACCCTCCAATGTCCCTCTCCATTCCCCAGGATAAAGCCCCCCACCCTTTGCCAGACATGCCAGTGCTTTCTGTCCCTGTCACTCTGCCCCCCGGCATTCTGCCTCTGACATGTCCGTGTGGTTGCTCGAATGTGCCAGTTTCTTCTAGCAGTGACTCAGGAATCATCTTTTGTTTCAAAAAACCATACGAGCAGGCCTGGCACTCCCCGTCTGGCCTCCTGCATCCAAAACAAACAGTCTGGTGGGTAGCATGTGGGCACCAGCATGGAATATAAGAGGGCATCTCAGGATAAGTAGAAGAGCTTCCAGAGAGAAGCTTGGCTGTTGGGAACCAATGGTGAATCCAGGAGCCGGGCTGGGTAGAGGTCACGTGTGCTTCAGAAATGGCCCAGGGGACATCATCATGAAAATCACATGCTTACAGCATCATTACCTCTGTGGCAGACAGATCTTGTTTTCCGATGAGGAAACTGGACCTCAGAACTCAAATTCGGCAGGTGGGTTAAAGTCACACATACAGCCAGCAAGCAGTGGGCTTGTGCTTGGTATTATGGGTCAAAAAAGCTCAGACTTACACCAGAGAGATGGCACAGGAGTCCTCAAAAGCAGAAGGACCTGAGTTCAAATCCCAGATCCCACTTTAAAACATCAGGCAGAAATGGCCCTGGAAGGCAGAGCTTGGGAAACCCCAAAGCAAAGCAGAGGAGGTAGAGCAATTCAGGATGATTTCTGAAGTCATCCTTGGGCCTCCTCAGGCACTACAGTGCTTCCGATACACACAGGTGCATACGCACACACAAATACAAAACCAATAAATATATAAAAAAGTTCAGATTCCAGGGATGCGATCATTTCAGTTTTAATGAAAAGCCAGTCATTGTCATATTTTTAAAACTATTTTCATAAATAATACTTATCATCCCTTTATGACAAAAAGCATAAAGTGGAGGCAGATCTGGCTTTCTGAGCGGTGCTGGCTGGCTGTCATATTGGACTGAGAATAAGATGCACGAACTTCACTGGCTTGTGAAGGGAGAGAGAGAGGTCAGAGGAGAAGAATTCTGCAGCGAATTTGGGATGGCCTGTTTGGATCAGCCTCCTGGGCAGCTCCAAGTGCCCCATTGCAAAGGGGTGGCAATTGAGGACCAGGGCCACGTGGCACCCGGGCAGTGCTCAGGGTAGAGTTCAGGGTTCAAGAGTGCAGCCCTTTGTCCCTTGTTTGTCGGGCTCGTGGATCAATCCAGGTGCTCCGTTCTTTCAAGATCCAAGAAACCACAGTGGCCGGAGGGTCTGAAGATTAGCCAGGGTGTTTGGAATTCAGGCATCTGGTGTTATGCCAGCAGAGATCCTAGGATAACCATCGTCCTGTCCCTGCCAATGTGTCTCACGAACTTTCTATGAGGTTGTCATGGTCTCCGTTCCCTTCCAGGCCCGGAGCTTGCCCCTGGGCTGCCAGCCTCCCTCCCCAAAGCCAGATCCGCCCAGGGGCTTGGCCCACACCTCCCAGCAGCGGGGTCGCGCCTAGCAGAAATGGCTCATTGTTTCTTCCACTGTCCTGGGCAGAAATAATAGAGTCAAGTTAAGGTTAGAAGCCTGCGCAGGAGGATCTCGGAATCTCTTGATTATAGGCTCCACTCACCAGCGCACCTCCCAGGACGCACTTCTTCCTAAGAGTTCAAGAAGATTCCTTCCAGGAGGCCATCTTGCACGGAGGCCATGCTGTTCGCTCCTTCAGACAGACAGATTTTATCTATGGGAGGTTAAGAGGTGGCCTGGCCATTGGAGCAGAGGACGCAAAATGAGGGAAACCATCCACGTGACATCAGCTGTATTAGTTCTCTAGAGTCACAGAATCACAAAATGAATTTACTGAGTTGGCTTATGAAATATGGCTGAGATAGTCCAACAATGGCTGCCAGTAGCTGCTCAGCCCAGTAGGTCCAAGGATGATGACTGAAGGCTGGAGGATTCCTAGAGAGTCTCTAGTTGTGTTGAAGCCTTGGAGGGTCGGGGGCAGGAGGGAAGAGCACAGCTTCAGAGTCTCTCCTCCTCCTCTGTATTCTGTTCTGAGGCTTTTATGGGGCCCATTACTGGAAGATTCCTATGAGGTCTGTGGAGGTTCTGATAGGATCTGGGGCGGGTATAATCCCTTCAGGTGGTCTCAGTTGATCCTTCCAGGTGTGGCCTCAGCTAATCTTAGTTATTACCAGGTGTGTCAAGTTGACGCCCAGGATTAACTATCACATCAGCAGACAAGCAGATAAACAAAGGATGATACAGCCACGTGATACGTTGCTCAGCGATGAAAAACTATTGGTGTGGGTAACACGGATGAATTTTAAAACAGCTGGGGCAAAAGAAACCACACGAAAAAGAGCACATGCTCCATGATTCCACTTCCGGAAAGCTCTAGAAAATGTAAAAGAAACAATAGTCACAGAAGGCGAACCAGTACTGCAATCGAGAGGCTTGATAACATGGAAGTTAATTTCTTTCTGTGGCTGTGATAAAATACCCTGGAGCGAGCCACACAGGGAAGGCTTTAGAGCACAAGGGGGCGAAGTCAAGTCAGCAGGAGCTTGAAGCAGCTGGCCATGCCGCATCCAGAAGTAGGAAGCAAGGAGCAATGAATGCATGCGGCCGCTCTCTTCCCTTTCTCCATTTGCACAGCCCAGGATCCCAGCGGAGAGCAGTGCTCGTCAGTGGGAGGGTCTTCCTACCTCCGTTTAGTCAAGATAGTCCCCCAAGGCACGTGCAGAAGATCTGTCAGGTTGACAACACTGAGCATCACAGACCTTTCATGCTTTGGGGGTTTAAATAAGCTGGGACGGTGGTGATGTTTTCCAAGACGTCTGTATAGGACAAAGTGTATCAATTGGTACTATTCGCATGTGTGTTGTGATAGTTAATCCTGGATGTCAACTTGACCACACCTGGCTTTAAATAAAATCAGCTGCCAGACTACCTAAAGAGATTATCCAGGTCAATACATTTACAATACAAAGACCAGCCCTAGATCTGATTGGTAGCAGACCAGATAAAAGGAACCATAGAACAGAAGACTTTGAAGAGAGACTCTCCAAAGCTGTTCTAGAAAACCCTGGACTGAACAGCTCTGAAACTCTAGGAGGTCTGCAGTGACTTAGCTGCCTCCAGCTTCAGCCACCAGTCATGTCGTCTCCACCATGAAAGACTGTATCACCCGCTCTGGAACCATCAGCTGAATAAATCTCCCTTAAGTTGCTTGACTTTGAGCGCTCGCTCACAGCAACAGCTAAGAGTAACTATTACATGTATGGTTTACTGTATAGCAGTTATACTCAGTAAAGTGGATCTTGGGCTCAAGGGGCTGGTACGCTGTGGACATGGGAGCCCTTGTATTAGACTGGAGCGATGCCTATGCTAGCTCAGATACCAGGAAATGTGCCGAGTTAGCTCTTATCCTGAGTCAGCAGAGAACTACAGAGTGCTTCTGAGCAGAACAGAAGTTGTATCAAGTTTGTGTGTGAAAAAGTTGGCTCTGGAGAGATCACACTGATAGGGGATTCCAGGACAGGTGACGCAGACTGAGGCAGAGGGTGCACCCGATGGTTAGTCCTGGGTGGTCAGTGGACATGGCACCAAGAGGCCAGGAAGAAGGCAAAGGACACGGTCGCCTACCTGCTTGCTGCCATAAAGGTGGCAGGAATGCAATGGGAATGGTAAAGGAGATTGGCTGTGCTTGGTAGCGCTAACCATGCCAGCTCACTATGCCAGTTCTGTCTTCTTGGCTTCTTCAGGTATCAACGACACCAGGAAGTTTTCTCTGCCCTTGGGCCACAGTGCTCAGGGACATTTCTCCCTCCTCCCCCCCAACCAGTCTGAGAAACTTCACCAATTCCTTCTCCTTCCATGGTACTGACACGTAACATCATATCAGCTTGCTGGGCCAGCCCTGCTCCCAAGTGTCCAATGGGCCACATCACAGGGAGAACCCTGGACCAGACGTGGAGATTTTGGGAGCCCCGTGCCTGACTTCGGCTCTTTCTTCCTCTTATCTTCTGTTCCCTTATCTACAAACTAAGGCAGATAAGAGCCTTTCATCTTAGCCCTGGCTGTGTAAGACAATCACTTGCAGAGCTTTTCCAACGGCTGATCCCACAGTGAGATTCTGTCACGCGCTCAACAGAGAGGCAGAAAAAATGAATAAGGTTGACAATGGCCAGGGCTGGTGAGAATGCACGGCACCTGCAGCTATCACGCACCGCTGGTGGAGTGAAATCGATGCCACAAGCGTGATTGCCAGGTGGAGTGAAATCAATGCTACACGCGTGATTGCCAGGTGGAGTGAAATCGATGCTACACGCGTGATTGCTAGATGGAGTGAAATCAATGCTACATGAGTGATTGCCAGGTGGAGTGAAATCGATGCTACACGCATGATTGCTAGATGGAGTGAAATCGATGCTACACGCGTGATTGCCAGGTGGAGTGAAATCGATGCTACACGCGTGATTGCCAGGTGGAGTGAAATCGATGCCACACGCGTGATCGCCAGGTACCTACCAACACCGCTTGCTATACAGCTGAGAGGAGTCCAATGTCCAACAAAGAATTGAATAGGGAGGTTTTTGGTTAAAAAAATATTTTGTTTATTGGTAAGAGATGGAGGAGGAAAGAAGAAAGAGGAGATTAAAAGGAGGGACATATACATGTACACACATGTACACACACATACATACACACATTCCCATATATATGTATATACATATATGTATGTATATATATACACATACATATATACACACGATAATAAGAGAGAGGGAAAGAGAGGGAGGGAGAGAGAGAGAGAATGTGCATGTAGGTCGTGTGTGCACATGGAGGTCGGAAGACAACTTTGGGAAGCTGGGTCTGTTCTTCTACCATAGGAACCTCTGGGGATGGAACTCGGGTCGCCAGGTTTAAGGCACTTTCTCCACTGGGCCTTCTTGCCAACCCCATGAATGGGTTCTAAGCAGCTTTATTTACAATAGCCCAGGCTGGAACCTCAGACATCCAACAGCAGGAAAATCAACTGGGCTCCCTCAGGAAAGGAATCTCCTACAACCATACAACATACAATGATGTGTCCATTTCATAGATACAATGCTGAGGGAAAGAAGTTAGACTTCGAGTAGTATACAGCACACTGTGTGATTCCAAATCTGTGAAGTTCAAGATTAGTAAAGCTAATCTATGATGATAGAAATCAGGAGAGTAGATACCTCTGGTTAGAATATCGAGTCTTGTGGGATGTTGGAAACTTGTGTTTGGCGTAATGGATACATATTTTACTGATTTTATACTTAAGTCTTCAAGTTGTTTTTCAAATCAAAACAAACAGAAAAAACCCAGCTCAGGTGGCAGAGTGCTTGCCTAGCATGCATGATGCCCTGGGTTCCAGCCCCAGGACTGCATGAGGCTGGGTTTTGTGGCCCAAACCTGTAATCTCAGGACTTGGGAGGCAGAGACAAGAAGATTGGAAATTCCAGGTCAGCCTGGGCAACATAAGTAAGGAATTTGAAGCCAACCTGGGCCTCATGAAACCCTGCCTCATAAAAATAAGATATAATGCAACACACAGAGACACATACACACGTGCACACATATACATACATGTACACACACATGCACATGTACACGGGCACATATACACATATATGTATATACACATGTACACACATACATACATGTATACACATACACACAATATACACACATACAGACACGTACACATACCCACATATGCACTATACACATAAACACTCACACATACACATGTACATTCATACACACATACATGTACATTCATACACACATGCATGTACATTCATACACACACATGTACATTCATACACACATACATGTACATTCATATGCACATACATGTACATTCATACACACATGCATGTACATTCATACACACATACATGTACATTCATACACACATACATGTACATTCATACACACATACATGTACATTCATACACATACACATGTACGTTCATGCACGTGCATATGCATATGTATACACATGCACACACAGACATGTACACACATGCACGTATCCACATACACACATGTATACACATACATATGTGAATATCATATATAGACGTACACACACATACACTCAGATGAGTATACATGCATGTACACATACAGACACACATACAGACATGTACGCACATATACATACATGTACACATACAGACATGTATGCACACACACTCATGCATGTATACACACGTACACACATACATACACATTATACATATACACATATAGACATGTACATACACTCACACTTATACACACATGACACACATACATATACACATCTACATACACATTTAGACATGTACACACACAAATATACACGTACATACACTCACACGTATACATATATGTACACACATACATACACACATAGACAATGTGCACATACATATACGTGTATACACACATACACACATACACATTCTACATATACACATACATATGTACATACACATATAGACATGTACACACATATACACTCATACACATATACATACACGTACGCACATACATACACATATATACACCTACAATGTACACATACACACTCATACATGTATATATACATGTACACACATACATACACACACAATAATAACAGCAGTGCAGCTCCTGCTGTTCTGCCTGAACTGTGGAATGACTCTACACGCAGCAGAGAGCTTGGCGCTGCAAGGAATCCCTCCTAGCGGTTTCCCCTCTGCAAGGTTTCAGGACTTGGTGCCAAAGCCAGCAGCTGGGCTTCTCCTGGAACTCGCCGCTGCGGGCTGGGCAGGAAATAGGTGCAGAACTCTCTTTGATCTGGAGGAAGTCTTGCATGAGGTGCTGGTTCAGAGCAGGCCGCTGGAGTCTCTCCAGCTTGGGACCCTCTGGTTCCGTCACACGGCACCATAGACTTCTCAGAGCCAGCCCTCCTGTACACCTGCTCTGGATCCCGGCCCAGGCTGGCATCCCTTCTCCGCCCTTCGAAAGCCCCCACTGAGGAGGCAGGAAAGCCGTGATTCAGATAGTCCCAAACAGTGGGACTGGGTGGATAATTGTGAATGGAGTTCATGCTTCGACTTCTGGTTCTCACAGCTGTGGAGGGGCGGCCGCCACGGGAATCGCGAGCGTGTTCGCACTGACTGCAGCTTCTATTGTTGGACTCTGATTACAGCTTTTGTTTCACCACAGAGTACAGTTATTAAATGCCAGCCAGGAACAAAGATGTATTTACATGCTGGGGGGTCGGTGAAGGCTATTTTTAGAGATGCCTCTGCCAAGGCGGGGACTGGGAGGCAGTTGTGGAGGGGACAGGCAATGTTCTGAGGGAGCCATTGAGGATTGAAAACAATGAAGCCATCTCTGTCGAGCTTTCGTCCATCTTCAACTTATGCACATTGATCTTTCCAGACAATTTAATTATTTATTAGATGGGGGGAGGCACACGGTACACACGTGGAGAACGGCTTTTGCAAGTCGGTTCTCTCTTCCCACCCTGTGGGCTTTGGGGATTGAGCTCAGGTTGTGAGATTTGCACACGAGCGTCTTTCCTCCTCACCCATCTCACCACCTTTATTACTTTCATGGTGAGCGTAGCAGGATGCACTTGAGAAAAGAAACCAGACCACCTTGGACTGTCCTCCAGGTCTTCCCCAACACTAGATGCAACCAGCCCTACTTTCTAGTCATAGGAATCTTCCCAGTCCCACCCCAAATATCTTGAAAAGTGTGAAGCTGACGGCAGTCAAAGGAATTGAACTAAATTCCAGGATGTCATCTCAGACAATATTTTGGACCTAATCTATGGGTTAGAGCTTTACAAGTATTAGTTAGTTTAAGATACCAAAGAGTTTGGGAATGAGGAGCTATCCCCTTCTTCATTTACAGATGAAGGCATGTTAAAGCACAGAGAACTGGGCTGAAGGAATGGCTCTGGGCTAAAGCCTTTTCCACACAAGCAGAAGGTCCTGAGTTCAGATCCCAGATATCACATAAAAATGCCAGGTAGAAATAGGGGCGGCCGGTACTTCTGGTCCTGGAAGGTGGGCGTGGGAAATTCCAGAGTAAAGTAAAGAGAGCTAGAGCAATCCAGGGTGATTCACAAAGTCACTCACCATTGGGTCTCCATGGCACACATAGTGCCCTCTGACACACACATACACACACAAAGAAAAAGGAGGAGGAGGAGGAGGAGGAGGAGGAGGAGGAGGAGGAGGAGGAGGAAGAAGGAGAAGCAGCAGCAGCAGCAGCAGCAGCAGCAGCTCAGAGAACCAGGCAATGACTCGGGGTCACCCAGCTGGTCAGTGCTGGGGGGCTACAGTGCTGGTTCCTCAGCTTCTTTCCTCGGGGTGGGACAGTGCAGCCAGGGACTACGTGAAGGTTGGCACTTTCCTGCTGTCTTCCTTGCGTCTGATCATGGCAGACAGTCAGTCCTCGCAAACCTAGGGAGGCATTGTTAGTTCTTGTTGAACGTTGACCATGTCTTCTGGCAAGAGGAATGAGAGAAGCCAGGGACCTTGGAATTTTGCTAAAGTGGGATAAGTAAGTGGCGTGGGTCTACGGAGGAACTGGCTTCCCAAGTCTCTCCCAGCTTCTCTGGAAAGAGCCGTCTTCACCTTCTACAATGTTCCTCGCTCTAACACAGCAGCGAGCCACTCAGCACTCAGCCTGTGATCTCTTTGCTTTTCAGTTCTGAATGACACTCTGGAGCAAGAGACCACATGTTGTGTTGATAGCAAGCGATCTATGCTCCTCAATTTTAGGGCTTACCAGTATCTCGGAACTGCTGTATGTGGTCAGAATAATTAGAGTATGATCTAACCAGGGTGTGTGATGAGGCTGGAGCCTCCCCGTTCCCAGAGATCACAGGATTGCCAGGGACTTTTTAGAATCACGGTGGCATTAGGCCACTAGATGTTATATCTCACCCCTTAGAGCCGTTGAGGGCTCCTCTGTTTCCTTTGTTGCGTGGTGATCAGAAAAGCAGGAAAGACCTGCTTTGCCCTCTCTGGGTTCAACTATTTTCACTCTCTCTTTCCCACCCCCTTGTGGTCCTGGGAGTCCAGCTTTTTGCTGACCTGAAGGAAACCTTGCTGCTCCCTCACCCAGGCAAGCATGCAAGAAGGACATTCCTTCAGTCTTTCTGGGAGGACGACTGTGCCAAGCCAGGGATGCAAGAATTAGCTCCAGAAGGAGACTAGCATTCATTTGTAGTCTGGGCGGGTCCCTTAACCTGACCGGCCCTGGGTAATTATGGGGAACCATCCTTCCTATCGTCAGGTGGCTGCCAGGTGTGTGGGTGTGGCAGGGCGCCAGGAACCGGCTTCTCCACTCCAGCTGTAGAAGTAAACCCCCTGACTGTCTCCCACTTGTAGATCCAAAAAAAAAAAAAAAAAAAAAGGAGTGACTTTTAACCCTCTGGTCCACAGTTTCTGAGGGTGCAGAAACAAACCAAATTGGGGTCAGAGAATGTTTGGTTCTTGTCTTAGCTTGGTCCTGATTTCTGGTTAGATGGGGATTTCCTTCAGGTATCCTGCCTGCCTTTTGACTTCTGATTCTGATGCTGGCCAGAAAGGGGGCTTGTAGCATCCATCGTTCGACAGATGCTTCTGTTCAAGGCAATAAGAACACAGCGATGAATGAAAGGAAAATTCCCTGTTCGAGTGGGGTGTGTGAATTTCTAATGGCACAAGAAGAAAATAAGCAGCAATATGGTCTGTAATTTCCTTTTATATTTGTATACATAATATGTGATTTTTGTTAAGGAGAAGAAAAAAAAAACCTAAGAAGAGGACTGAAGTATGAAGCATTCCTGGGGGGAAAGGAAACCCCTGTGTAGACGTGGGACCGGTGGGCTCAGACACATGCCTTCAGATGGGTCACGTGACTTCTCTACACCATTGTTCTTCGTTTGTCAAAGGAGTCACTGAATGTCTTTTGAGGGTTCAGAGCTAAGAGGATAGAAAGAAATCAACGAATCCTTTTGACTGAAGCATCCTCGTTCCTTCTCCATGCAAAATGTAACAACAGTGTTGGGGACAATGACTGGGATGATAAGGATTCATGGAATGTCCCAGAATACCTTAGTGCTTTTGGTGGGCCTGGGATCTTTGTAGTTTGCTCTCACTTTGAAAAGGAGAATATTCTTACATGCTTTTTTTCTTTGCCTTTAAATAACACTGAAAGTACTGTTATGTAATGAACTTCTTCATCCAGAAAAAAAAAAAAAAAAAGGAGAGGAAACGTAGAGAACATTTTTTTTCCTCTTTAATCTGCACTTACTGGCAAATCAAGAACTGTCAAGCTTTGGCTGGACTCCAACCTCAGAGTAACCCTCGGACTACTTTGCTGTGTGTCATGGGGCACCGAGTCATGTCTCTAGCTTCCACCATTGTGCATAGACTTGGTTCTCAAAGCCAAGCATTCTTTAGGGTTCATCATGCAAAGAGCTAAAGAACCCCTGCACACTGCGGAGGAGCCAATGGGATCAAATGGTAATGACCATCAAGTGTGTGACTTCCTGGTCCAAGTCAGAGGAAGTCACGGGCTGGTTGCTTCAGAAGTCCAATGTCAGCAGCGGGGCTTTCAGATGAAAAACAAAACAAAACAAAACAAAAAGACGCCAAACCTTAATTTGAATTATGTAGAGTGTGATGGTTAATTTTGATTTCTAACTTGTGTCTGAGAATCACATTGACGGGAGTATTTTGCTGAGGTTGGAAGACCCACCTTGAACGGGCTGGGGTCAGACTGAATTGAAAGGAGACAGGGAGTTGAGAGCCACCCATTCACCTCTCTGCTTCCTGACAGAGGCAGAGGTGTGACTGACTCCTGCAGCTGTTGCTGTTCCTTGCTCACCATGATGGACTGTTGTACCCTCAAACCCTGAGCCAAAATAAACCCCCCTTCTCCTTAAGTTGCTTTTATCAGCTATTTTTTGTCACAATGATACCAAAAACATACGTATATATAGGACATATTTGTTAAATATGCTGTTACCCCTGATGGTCTCTCTTTTTTTTATTATTATTATTTATTCAACTGTGTGCATATGCGTGTGTATGTGCGCGCGCGTCTGTATGTGTGTGTGTGTGTGTGTGTGTGTGTGTGTGTGTGTGGTGTGTGTGTGTGTGTGTAGAACCACGGACGAATTTGCGAACCACCATGGACGCCTCCACCTCCTTCTGCCCCGGGATTCACAGGCTCCGCCCTACCAGGACCAGAAGCGCAGGCTACCCAGGCCACCCAGGCCACCCAGGCCACCCCCCCCCTGCCTCGCCTGGCGTCTATACGTGGGATCTGGGATCCGAACTCAGGACCTTCCGCCTGCAAGGCGGAGGCTTAACCCCTGAGCTACCTCTCCAGCCCCCAGATGGACTCTTTTAGGATGGTAATGCCAAAAAGCTAACGTCTCTAGTAGCTTGAAGAATCAGAAAGGTGAAACCTGGATTTTTATGTGAGAACTCTTCAAAAGTCAGCCACACATTCAGTTAAACCAGCAAAGCATCAAAGTATCAAAGAACATGGTCTGCTCTGGCTACTTTACGGATTCTGGTCAGAACACATTCTTTCAACCCTTTCATAGAAGAGGAAATGAGACCCCTGAGAAGAGACAGTAATATGTGGGTGAGGCTGTGTAGCTGGGGTTTCTATCTGCACAAGAGCAGTCTGAGAATCTGCAAGCAGCATTCCATGCATTTTGCAAGCCTCCATCACTTATCCAGCCTTGAGACCAGCACCACGAGTTTTCAGTCATGGATGTGTATCTTCACAGATGTTTCTGAAAGGTATGGATAAAGATCCTGAAGTGGGAGGACATGGTCTATGGCTGTGCAGGGAGCAGAAAGGAAGAAGGCCACAAAAGGATCAAATGTTTTTATTAAGAGTCTAAAGTGCGTCATGCACTGTGAAAGGCAGGGTATGCATTTCTCTTCCAGTTCTTTGTGCATGTTCGAATATTTCTGCTTCTTCGGGGTTCAGCTCCCATATTCCTTAGAGAACTTTCCTGACCCTTCTCTTTGAGGAGACTTGTCTGTCTCTTCACCTCGTCTCCTTTCCAACGCATTCACTCTGCAGTAATTTTGCTGGTTTGAGGAATTGACCCAGTGGGAGAAAGTTCTTTGTACAGTGAAATTGTTCAAGAATATAAACTTTTATAATATGCACCCTTTCTGAAAAAGTTTTGACTAATCCTTCTTCAAGTTTCTCTTAGTGTCTGGTACTATCTACACTATTTTAAGGAGGAGGTGGATTTACATTTCTAGGGAGTAAGAAAAGTTTAGGAGTGAAAAAACTGGTGAGCACCCAGTGAATTTATGCTTCCTGAACCAATTGTGAGGCTGCTTGCAAACGAATTATCTGCAAACCAACCAAGACTATTTTTAAAAATCCCTGCGCCTCACAGCTCTGGGCGATGACATCAGAGAACACCGAGTTCCACCTCTAAGCCAAGCCTCGTGGTGCTGAAAAACTACATATCCCAGGCTACACCGCGGCGCAGGGGGCCCAGCGCTCCCCGCGCGGCCCTCCTACCCGGCTCAGCCCTGGAACCAGGAAGACGCCCGAACCTCAGCCCGCCATGCCGCCGAGCGCGCGCGGAGCCTGCCGGGACTTGTAGTCTGATAGGTTGGGAGTGTCCGCTCCGGAATCTCAGTCGCCGTCTGGAGAGGGGTTTGAGTCGGCGCGTGCACCCGGCCGCTGGGAGCCTGTAGGAACCCGGACCGCGGCGGCGCGGGTGCTCCGGGCGCCGAGGCCACGGTGAAGCGAGGCCGGACGCGGGACGCGAGGCTCCGGAGCGTCGCCGGCTGCCGTGGGAGCGGCGGCGCGGGTGAGTGCGGGGCCGCGCCTTCTCCTCCTCCTCCTCCTTCTCCTCCTCCTCCTCGCGCGTCCGCCCGGCGCGCGCGGCACCTGGGCGAGGCCGCCGGCCGGTCACCTGCGCGCGGGCTCGGGCGGCGACCTGCGGGCTCGGGCGGCGACCTGCGGCCGCGGCGCGCCCGGGGTGCGGCCGGGACCCGGGCGTGGGCGGCGGGGAGGCCCGCGCGGGCCGGGCCGCGGCGTCCTCGCCGGGAGCTGCCGTCGCCGCTCCCTCCCGCCGGCCCGGACGTGCCGCGCTGGCGGGCGGGCGGCTGACCCCGGGGTTCCCCGCGGTTCCCCGCGGCCCCGCCTGTGCGAGCGGCCCCGTCCGCGCGGACGCCGGGCATCCGTCGGCCGGCCGCGCCGTCGTGCGCTCTGGCCGCGGGGCTCGTGCGGATGTCGCCTGGGTCCTTCCGCGGCGCAGGTGGCCTGGCGAGGGCGGGAAGCGACTTGCCCGGGGTCGCGCACACAGGCAGGTGGGGGCCGGGGCGGAGACTCGAACCCAGGGCAGCGGACCTGCGGGTCTGCGGTCGGTCGATGATGCTCTCTGCTGACCCGCCCGGGGAGAGCAGCGGAGGCGTAAGCAGCGTGGTCCGACGGAAAGCCGGCTCCAACCGGTGCTGCCCACCGCCCTCGCCAGCCGTCCCGCACGGTCTCGCGGGCCGCGTCAATAACGCAACTCAATTGCCCCGTTTGGGGACAAGTCGGGGACCGGGTTTACTATTTCTCCTCCCAACTCTTCGGTGCTACTTGCTTTACCCCAACTGAGCGTTATCTGTTTTAATAAGATTTCTCTGCTTCAATGAAGTCATTTCAGGATTAGTTTTCTAACGAGCCAATCTTATTTCCTGCTTGTTTAATGACTGGACCCTATAATAGCGCGCTCCGTTGGGGCAGTGTGTTCCCTCTCCCGCAAGTATCTAGCGTGCGTGCTTTCTGAGTTCAGTGCCCAGGAAAGACGCTGTAGAAAAGTTTGGATGAATGAGTTGTGACTCAGAAAAATGCTTTATGGCTGGAAGAACTTGAGCTATGATTTCAAAGATAGTGACAGTTACTTTGAATATAGCGCCCATTCCATATGATCACGCTTGGGGGGTAAAACATTTCCTTAAATTTAAATATTTCCTATTTTGTCCAACTCTTTCCCCAGGAAATTGCTATTTTAGAGCGCTGGTGCGTTTATGTAAGAGTATTAAGCCTGCAGACTATGAATTAGTAGTTTATTTTATAGTGCTGTAAACCTATCTGCGTGCCCATCGACAGAGTTCTCTGGAAGAGTATTGCTGTGTCAGGGGACATGCTGTGAATATGGGGTACACGCGAATGATGTGGTTTGATTCACTAGGAGTCTGCGACAGGTAGATATGTTACTTTCTATTCCCTTTGTATTGTTATTTAGTAGTTTTGTTGTTGCGGGTTGGGGAGAGTAGCAGGTTTGTATCTTTTTTCTTTCTAGTTGTAGCTGTGTAGCAAAATAGGAAAGAGATGGTGCGCAAATTGGTCCAAGACTAGGAGAGGCACTAGAACAGGATAAGTGTGCAATTGTGAGGAAACTGCTGTTGAGTTCATAACCGGAAGGACCTTTTTAGACGCCAAGGATGTTAAGAATAGCATTGCTTCTTTTCTTTTTAAAATTAAGTTGTGTGTATTCGTGTGTGCGGGTACACTCACCTGTGCTTGTGTCTGGGGGTCAGAGGTTCATGTCCCTGATTGGTGAGGCTTCTCTCCCTGAGCTCCCTATTTAGGGCTATGCTGTCTGGCCACTGAGCCCTCCCCTCTCCTTGCTCTTGTCTGAACTAGGATTTGCAGGTGTCTGTCACCACTGGTTTTTATTTGGCTTATGGAGAGCACAGCTCAGGTTCTTGGCCCTTGCACAGTAAGGACTGTGCCCCCTAGCCATTTCTCAGCCTGTGGCTTCTTTTCGAAGCCCTGTGGGCAGCATTGGTTGATTGTAGAAGACTTCTAGAAAAATACTTGGGGAAGGTGGAAACATTTTATGTTTTTTACAGGGCCTTCCTTATGAAATATTCAGTGATGCATTTAAAAAGTGACTTTCTCACCTAAGGCTAAGGTTGTTTAGCATGAGGTTTCTGGCCAACAGCAAATAAATTGTGCCCGGGGTAAATTGTGGCCCAGAATGAAATCTAAGAAGTAATTTATTAGCATTATTTAAGTCAGACTTTGGCTTTGACTGCACTTGGTTTAGGTTTTTGTTGTTGTTCTTGTTTAAATAGCTGTCATTTAAGATGAGGAAGATAGTGTAGGAGCTATTCACAGGTAAGTGTGGTCACATTCACTCTAATCAGTCAGAAAGTTCAGTACTGCAACAGTGACTACACCTACAGGGTCCAGCTGTGAGCTGCAGTAACTACAAATACTTTTTCACTTGTTTAAGTAATTTATTTTTGGTCATATTAGACTATTTAAAGTTTTAGGATTTTAGAAATCATTCAGATCTGCACTGATACGATAAAATGGATTCTGTAGCAGATAAATATTGAATTTTAAGTTTTCTTTCCTTTTTTTTTGGTCCATTTTTGAGTATATAGCATTGGAAATGTATTGACTTAGTCAATCTGAAATGATTTCATGGGGCAGAAATGTTTATAGCTTTAGGTGTTTGCCTGTAATACTCAGTTATTTTGAGAAGCATATATCGGGGATGTTTTATATAAAAATAAAACTCCCTGTTGATATTTGCCAGCACATTAGGACTTTGTTGCAATTAATGAGTAACTTTAAGCAATTTAACCTTGAGTTATAGTTTTTCTTGTAGGTATTGTGTGATCAAGAATGTGTGGATCTGTAATTCCTAGAGGGGGTTTAGGTGGACATTTGTGTGATGTCTATTTTAGATGCTTTGACTAGTTGAGCAGCTGCGATTCAGAAAGTGTTTTGGTGATTTGTACATCAAGTTTTCTTTGAACTGGGATTTCTCTTGAATGTAAAAGGAAGTTAGAACTGATTAGGTATTATTATTATGTTTTAGAATGAAATCCTGTTTCCAAATAGAACTCTTAATCAGATTTATTAATATGATAGCTTTATTCTCCAAAAGTTGTGGTTTTTACAAAAACCTTTTGGCAGCCTCACCTTTCACAGTTTCACCATTGAGCTCAGAATTCCAGAGTCACTTAACCCCTTCTTGAAGAAAGTACACTTTTGGGAGTGCTGGGTTTGGAAGATCCTCAGAGAGCTTCCAACGTGCCTGGTGCCTCGTACAGTAAATGCTGCCCGAGAACCTTCATGTGAGGTGCTCGGTCTGTTCCTAAGGGTGTTGGTTTCATATGCCATTACTGTCTGAGGTGACACCCCTAAGACAATTCTAGTTTTTCCACTCCCTGCTTTGACTGTGCTTTGTGGGATCTCCCTTCCACCCTGTGACATCATGAGTAAATAGTAGCTTTCCTGTCTTTTATATCCTTTGAAATCTCCAGTCTAATCTATTCCAATTTAAAGCTTCCACCTGCAGTTCAGTGTAGAACCTCTTCACCCAGGCTCTGGTCGCCTACTGCCTAAAGCTCGCAGGATAGGGAGGGATTGTGGTATGCTCTTGAGTCACCTCTTTCTTTTTTGGAGATTAGTTTCAACACAGATTTGACAGAGAGGAAGAAAAAGCAGGCATTTCCTATTCGACTCTCCCCAAGTTTCTCTTGGTTAACAATGGCAGCCATTGATGTCTGCCGGTGGCCAAGCTGGCATTTCATGAGATTCCGCATGAAGACTCCCGCTGCATTTTTCTGGATGTGAAGTTTCTGTGATAGCTTTTCCAGGCTTCACTCCAGCTGTCCTGTTCCTGAGGGGCTATGAGGCGGATGGGTGAGGATCTTCTGCAGCCAACTTTTTATAATGGCAACACCCCTGAGTGCAGGTGTGTCCACAGCTGGCTGCAGCCTCTGGACATGCACTTATTTAGGCCAAGTGGTGGCTTGAGGCTGTTGGCCTCCTTCCGTGTCGCTGCTTTTCATCAGCTGCCATTGTCCTGCCGTCCCGTCTCAGTCTCCCGTCGTCTAAGCACTCCAGGCTTGGGGAGTGCAGGAGGCTTCTACCACTTTTTGGGGTGGACATTTCCTTCCTTCTGCTGTCCTTCCTGAAGGATGCTTATTTCCCATCTCTTCTGTCAGTTGCATCTATGGAAGACCAAGGCTGGCAAGGCGGGGGTGCCAGAGCCCCGAGGGCTCCGAGGCAGGGCGGCGAGGGCCACACCTGACTGCACTGTCTGATCCATGATGTCTGTACAACACAGCCTCTGTGTCCACAGGTCCTGCCAGCCGCAGATCGAAAACACTTGAAACAGATGCGTCTGTGCTAAGCACTTCTCGTCATTATTCCTAATGACACAGTAAGAATCTGTCTACAGTGCTTATGTCCTGTGATGTCTTATGAATTCCCTGGAGATGCTTTACAGCAGACAGGGTGCACACAGCTTCCATATGGGTGCCATGCTGTTTTATGTAAGGGATGTGTGAGCATCACAAATTTTGGTATCTCTGGGGGTGTTAGACTGGATTCACGTGAGTAACAATGGGCCATCTTGGTGGGGTCAACAGAATTAAGGTCCATGTAGCACCCGGCCAGCCAATTAGTTGAAGTTCTGTGGCTTGTGAAGTCTTACTGTGCAGAACTGAATTTTCCCTTTTCTCATATTTCTCCTCATTTTTGTTGTTTGTGTCTTGGTCTGCTATCCATGAGTGTTCACTTGTGACTTATTTTTATCTAACTACACTTACAGCATAAGTAAAACCGAAGAGTAAATTGAGGGGTGGTTAATCATGTGAGTTTATGTGTTCTTGCCTAATGCTTGCTTTACTGAGAATACAAATTCAGGTAGAAAGGCAGTATTTGAACCTTTTTGTCCCCCCATCATTAAACAAACCAGTCACATCTCTAAAGTGGTTTCTTACCTGATAAAGAAAAAGCAGCTTTGTACCTGGAAACCCAAACATTAATATTTGATGTAGTAATTATGGCTACTTCATACTTGATTCAGTAGGTAGTTTGTGAGTGGCTTCCGCCCATCTGCCACTGTTTTAGACACAGGACAAACAGCAGAGCATTAACATTAAAAAAGGAAAAATCCCAGCTCTGGCAGCCTGCATTCCAAAGTGGGAGAGACCACAGGCTGTCATTGGTTAGATGTTGATGCTTGCCGACTGGAAGGGTGAGGGAGGGAGATGGGACTGGAGGGTCTGTGCCTTCAGTGAAGGTCTTAGGGGTCCCTTCCCCTGAGAAAGTCTCAGGTGAGTTAAAAGGCCCTTCCCCGCTCTGAGCACTTGTTTGTGAGTCAGTGGAGTGAATGAGTGTTGAGCGGGGACTGGCATTGGTTTAGTGCAAGCAGGGAATTGAGTCCTGTAGGCCTTGGCCTGAGATTTGTTTTCTTACATCAAATGGGATGGGATACATTGAAATAGTGACTTTCGACCTTGGCTGAACAGTAGAATTATTTATTTTGTTTTAAAAAGTTTTGATGACCAGATCCCATCCAAAGCTTCTGATATAATTAGTTTTGAGGGGGTCAGAGTAGAGCATCATGGGTTTCAAGGACTCCGTGCTAATGACGGGGACAGTGAGGGCTGATGAAAAGCCTAGGAGGAGCCAACAGCCTCGAGCCAGCACTTGGCCTGAATTAGCCGGTGTCCAGAGGCTGGGGCCGGCTGTGGACGCCTGCGCTCAAGGAGTCTTGCCATTGTTAGACTCTGCCTGTGGTCAGCATGGAAGCAAGAAGCCTTTGCTTCCCAAGCAGAAGGACCTGAGTTCAGATCTCCAGGATCCATGTAAAGGTGCCGGTAGAAATGGTGGTGACCTGCACTTCTGACCCTGGAATGGAGCCTGGGAAACCCTAGATAGAACAAGGCAACAAGAAGACAGAGCAATCGAGGATGATTCTGATGTCACTCTTGAAGTGCTCTCTGGCGCGCTCGCACACACGCACGCGCACGCACACACATCCACACACCACTGCTTATCTGCTAAATAGCTACGGTTGGCATCTATTGCACTGAAACAACCATGTAGCGTTGGGGGGGCATGAGCTTTTTTCATTTGAACTTTGGCTCTGTTATATCCTAATTCTGACTGACCTTGATCTAGAGTTTAGTTTTCTCAAATGTAAAATTGTAATTATGAGGATTAAACCAATATTAAGCCAGTCCCTAGAAGGTGGTAGATACTAGAATGTGTGTGTATGCAGCTTTGGTTGCCACATTGAGAACGAGTTGACGTGGGCAGAAACTTGTGTGTTCCAGGTGGGAGTTGCTGATCACCTGGTCAGAGTGACAGCGAGGGAGGGGAAGTGGAGGAGTGTGTCTGTGGCTTCTAGAAGAGCCAGCGGGGTTTGCTTGTGGATTGGACATGGAGTGGGAGAGAAAGACAGCTTTAATCGAGTGTGACTCCTCAGATAATCTGCTGGAACAATTTGCAAAAGGGTGTGGTAGTTTCTGAGATGGGGACATAAAGAGGGTCGGGTTTATGAGGGGAGTATCTGGGGGTTCAAGTCTGTGAGTCAGATATGGACGCTAGGAAGTGAGGTCTGTGGAGGGGGCGGTGGTGCACATTCATCTAGAGTGCAAGGTTGGTAGAGGTGGAAATTCTAGTTTAGTGCTCTTCCTAGTTAGACTTGTAAGAGTGAGTGTGTCAGGAAGCAGGTTGATATAGAAAGGAGACCTACAGACTACTTCAGGGACCACCTTTCAGATGAGAGATAAATGTCTCTTAGAGATTCTCATGTTTTCTAGGCTGAAAGACAATGGTACTTCAATTTTTAAAAACCTATATATAGATGTAATTTGCACAATATAGTACACTCATTTGAAGCATACAGTTCTGTGATTTTTAGTGTATTCACAGTCTTTTAGCATCACAATTTTAGTATATTTATCACCCTCCAGAAACTCCACACTTTCCCTTCCATAATCAGCTCCTTATGCTTCCTGTCCCCCCACACTCCTCCCTGGTTAGTAGACAGACATTGACATTGTTTTACTTTCTTTCTTTATGGATGTGTCCGGTCTGGATATTTCTTACCAGCTGAAGGAGAAGTAGTTATTCAGGGGGATCTAGTGTCTCAGTTCATTAGGTTTTAAAGAATCATTTCATTTAAATTGTTTGGCACATACAGGGGCCTTATGAGCCCTCTGTTGCTATGGGTAAAGCAGGAGTGATGCTTCATGCCTCTGACAGTTCCTGCTCCCCAACACTCTTTCAGCTGGCGCTTTTGTGTTCAGTGAAGGTCAGTTTACCTCAGAAACATTGGGATTGCAAAGTGGTGACTTTTTAACAAATTCAGATACATTGTACAGAGTTTTCCTTTAGTGTCTGCCCTCTTTTTCTCTTAACATTCATAATAACTAGTGTCTTATATCTGAGTCTTTATAATATAAATATTCATATATTTACATTATACTATTGACACAATGCATATGAAACCCATTTTACATAAAATACTTCCCAGCTAGGAATGCTGGGCCATAAGGTAATTGTGTACATGCTTTTGTTGAAAAAAAAAGGCACGGATTTACCTTGTAGGGCTTTGCATTTGTATTCTCAACAGCAGTGTAAAAAGGTCCTCTTTTCTTACACTTCAAAGATACATGTGGTCAATGAGAAGTGATGTAGTGTTTTAAAGATTTGTTATGGTGGAGAATTGTAAACAGCCACAAAAGTAAATAGTATTTTAAGGAACCTCACCCCTCTCCTGTGTCTCCAGTAGTATCCATGCAGGCCAGGCCCCCCCATTTCCTCTTCCCAGCTTATTTAGAAGTAAATTCCAGATGCATTTTATTTGATCTCTATGTCAGTAACTATCTCTAAATCACAAGGACTAACATTTCTTAGGTAACCACAATATCTTACTATACCATAAAATATAAAAATATGTAGCAATCTTATTATCAAGCAGTATTTAAATTTACAATTTTCTTAAATATTGGCACTTAAAAAGATTTCAAGAAGAAAAAAAAAAAAAAGATTTCAAGAAGGTCTGGATGTTGGGGCTGGAGAGGTGGCTCAGGGCTTAAGCCTCCGCCTTGCAGGCGGAAGGTCCCGAGTTCGGATCCCAGATCCCACGTATAGACGCCAGGCGGAAGCGGGGGCGGCCTGCGCTTCTGGCCCTGGTAGGGCGGAGCCTGTGAATCCCGGGGCAGAAGGAGGTGGAGGCGTCCATGGTGGTTCGCGAATTCGTCCGTGGTTCTACATATACACAGACACACACACACACAGACACACGCGCGCGCACACACACATGCACATGCGCACAGTTGAATAAAAAATAATAATAAAAATTTAAAAAAAAAAAAAGAAGGTCTGGATGTTTAGGTCAGTCCAGATGTCCTTTGAAGTCTTAGTTTGTAAGTTCTTCTCCATTTCCTTTTCCTTTACAGTTTTTTTTTTTTTTTAATAGGATTTTGAAGAAGCTAGTCTGTCCTAAGAGAGTTGTACAGATAAACTTTGCTACTTGAATCTCTGTGGTATTGTGTTCTTCCACTGTGTTTTGTACTTCTTGTAAGTTGGTAGTTGGATTTAGAGGCATAGTTGGATCTAGGGGTGTGTGTGTGTGTGTGTGTGTGTGTGTGTGTGTGGTTTGTGGGTACACATGTGGCTCTGTGTGAAGGCAGTGTTTACTCGTGTATATTTGTGGATGTATTTGTGAATATGCATGTGTGGGTATGCAAGTGTGTATATGCAAGTGTGTGTATATGCAAGTGGATGTGTATGCAAGTGTGTGTATGCATGCAAGTGTGTGTGCTTGTATGTGTATGCAAGTGTGCATGCAAGAGTGCACACGTGTGTATATGCAAGAGTGTGTGCACACGTGTGTGTGTGCAAGAGTGTGTGTACAGATGTGTTGGTGGATATCAAATAGGTGGATATCATCTGAGCAGTGACGTCCAGGTTGTTCTCTAGCCCCCCCCACTCACGTGCACACACACACACATGCACACATATTGGAGCACATATGGGTATATGTGGGTAGTACATGTGTGTGAAGGCCAGAAATTGATAGGAGGAATCATCCTGGACCACTTTTCCACCTTATTCTTTTCTGATCAAACGGAGAGCTCGCTAATAGGATTCATGTGGCTTCTACAGTCAGTCGGGATTTCTACTCTCACGGATCTGGGAATCTGAACTCTGGTCTTTTTGTTTGCATAGCAGTTACTTTAACTACTTGAACTATCTCTCTAGCCCTTCTGTTGAACTTTTTAAAAAACCCATTTCTGTGTGCACACACACTTGTCACATGCATGTGTAGGTCAAAGGACAGGATAATTTGGTGCAAGTTGATTCTCTCCTTCTACTATATAGGTTCTGAGTATTGAACTCGGGTTATCAGACTTGGCAGCGAGCTCTTTTACTTACTGAGCCATCTTGATAGTCCCTTATTATTTTTTTAAATATAATTTCCTTGACATTTTTTGCCAAGGGAACTAGCTCTGTTGATATAAGTTGCAAACATTTTCTGTTGGTCTTGACTATGCTGATCAACTTTTTGTCAGGCAAAAAATTTAAAAAATAGTAGCTATTGATGAATTTTTTTCAAAAATTGTTACTGCATTTCAAACTTGCTTCTTGAAGTTAATCTTCCCTTCCACATCCAGCTCCAAGCAATCATCCATCGGCATTCTGTCCTGTACATTGATGCAGAGTTTTTATATATCATGCAGCCTTTTACATGTTTTTTTTTAACTTAGTATAATGATTTTTGAGATTTATCCATCGTATTGTACAGCTCTATAATTACTCTGTACCAGTATTTATTTGTATCTGTATACCACATGTTATTTATTCACTTATTGATGGGCATTTCTTGTTTCTAGTCTAAGGCTTACAAATAAAACTGATATAAACTTTTGTCACTGTTTATGTACACAGATGCGTTTATTTCTCTCAGTCCGTGGCTAGGAATGGGATAGATGGGTCATAGTATAGATTCGTGTTTGATTTTGTTAGAATTGTTTCTAAAGTGGTTTACACTTTTACAGTTCCCATCAACAGTGCATAAATAAATTGTGGATTCTCCACATGCTGGACACTGTGTTGTTTGTGGGTTCTGTTGCATATGGTACTTCCTGTTTAAGCTCAAGGTCTTGGAGTATTACTTCTCAGCTTTAGTGTACAGGTCTGTAAGTTCAGCATGTGCATACACCTGTGTAATTGCTACCACAGTAATTGCAGTGCACACACCACGCACACACGTGCACGCATGTTCCTATGACCTTTGTCGTCTGTTTCCCTTGTTCCAAGTCCTGTGAACGCAGATCTGTTTTCGGTCTTTCGGTCACGGGTTCCCATCAGGGTTATTGCTTCCGGCACCAGCTTCACTTGTAGCTTTCAGCAACTGCACAGTTAGTCCCGTGCCACAGTGAAGGCACAAACTGCCTCACCTTCAGCATGACCTTTTGAGGTCAGCTCTTCCTCTACCCAGTGTTCTGTTCTCTGTCCTCATAGCCTGTTGATGTTTTCATTCCCTTAGCGAGCATTTGATTTATCTCTGCTGTTTAGTAGAGCCATAGTCCATTTTTATCTAAGTAGCGTTCCATTGTATTTGGATGTAATGTAGTTTGTTTAGTCATTCCCCAGTTGAGGAACATTTGGGTTGTTTCTGATTTTCAGCTCTTATGAATAATGCTATAATTATTCATGTGCAAGGCTCTGTGTGAACAAGATTTTAATTCTCATAAACACCTGGATGCAGAATTGCTGGTTTATATTGTATTAGAATGTTCTAAATTGTTTTCCAAAGTTGGCATACCATTTGTAGCCCTGATAACGTGTGAAAGTTTATTTGTTCACATCATTGACAACATGTGATATGTGACATTTATTGGTGTTTGTTTTAGACATCCTAGTAGATACCGTGATACCTTAGAATTTTTTTTAATCTGTTTTTCTTTGACTACTGGTGTGGAGCACTGATCTTCATGTTTATTACTATTTGTGTTTCTGTCAGCAGAGCTGTGAGCTTTTCTGCCCCATTTTACTGTTTGGTGTTTGTCTCAATCATAAACTTGTCTGTTCATGGACATCATGTCTGGTAGATAAAGGTACACTGATTATTTCCTTCTGTTTTTGTGACTTCCTTTTTCTTCAGTTAGTTACTTCAGTGGTGGAGTTATAACCCAGATCCATATACATGCGAGTCAGGCACTGAACACTCAGCTATATTCCCAGCCTTACTTTAGTTTTTTTTTAACTTTAGGTAATTTTTACGGGCTGCAGATGTAGCTCGAAATACTTGGTTGGATGCACAAAGATCCTGGGTTAAATCCCAGAGTGCAGGCATAAAATGATAAGCAAGCCTCAAAACAATTTTGAGATAAGTTCATTAAAATAAATTGTTTCATCTTAATGCCAAATCTTTAAAACACATGTGTATGTACACAGACACATATGATAGTTAATTTTATTAAAACTTTCTGATGAGCTTCACCATTTCTAACTCCTTACAGAATACTGATAAACCATACTGTATATGAGAATGCATTGTAATTCAGTTTTATCTTGAGTTTAATAGATGAACAAGTTAAGTGCTAGTTATGTAAGTTTTAAGGTGGGACCTGACGCACGCTCAGCCCTCATCTTCCTGGCGCCACATAAAGCGTTTCTTCAATGTTGATTTCCTGGGGGATATTTGAATGTCTTTTATTCTGAAGTACATAATACCTCTTACCCCTCTCTGATTTGTTAGGTATTTGTTTTGAGTCATCTCAGCTTTTATTAATCTAAAGTGTTTTAAAGCCGATGTACAGCTCAGGTAGGAGGGGCGACAGAGCCTAAGAATCTGGGTCTCAGTGCTGATTCTTTTCCTGCTGTGTCTGCACTGGGGGGTCACTTTCTCTGTCATCCTTGGTCTCCTGTGATGGAGCTGGTGATGGCTGCCATAGGGTGTTTCCAGGAGTGAGAACTTCCCACAGAGGCTTTTACTGTTCTCCCATGAATTTAAGAAACATTCTGAAGCAACCTAAAAGGTGTAGTATCTTGATAGGTAAGTGAGGAAATTAAAATTTGGATTGTCAGTTTTTATTCACTTGGATATATCTTAGAGGAAAATCAAGTAAATCGTTTAACTGAGTAGACCAGCCTCTTCTCTATCCCACCAGCTTGAACTTGTATTTAGTAAGCATGTATAGTAAACTTAATTTTCAAAAAATTTTTTGCCTATGTTCTTGTGAGTTGATGATGGTAACTGGTCTTTCTTACACTGGAGAATAGTTTCTTCTAGAATTAATCATGAAGTTTGCTGGTTAAGTAATTTTTGTTTTTCTTAACATTATTGTTAATGCTCTTATTTTACAGTGTAATGTTCAAGCCCAGAAATGCCTTATGTGGATCGACAGAATCGCATTTGTGGTTTCCTGGACATTGAAGAAAATGAGAACAGTGGGAAGTTTCTTCGAAGGTATTTCATCCTGGACACCAGGGAAGACAGTTTCGTGTGGTACATGGATAATCCACAGGTGTGTTAAAGCTACACGTGACTTTTTGGAATCAGAAAGAAGTTTTCTTTATTGAGTGTCTTCTTGAACAATGTTATTGGGTTAAAATAAAAATTTATGCCTTTATAAACTTTTGCGCTCTTGAGACAGAAATGCTCTTTGGCAGGAAAATCTTAACTCTTGGTAGAGCTGAGTGAGGTGCTATGCCTTCTAGTAAAATAAACTATGTAAACCACTGAAAACTCTTAGCCATAGGCAATTTTTTCATGGCGTCTCCATTGTGTCAGTCATTATAATTCCTTCTGCAAACCCAAATGCATTTTAAATTTTTTTATTGTCTAGAAAAACCATTGGGCTAAATGCCCTAAGTTGAAAGTTTGAGTTCCAGTTGTAAGATCTGTGATAGGTCTGAATTCAGAAATCATCTGTCAGGTATTTTAAACTTTCCCTGCTTCTGGAACTCTTTATTTTAAATAAAGATTGTCAAAAAGAAAAAAAGCCAAAAGTGGGGTGAGCAAATGGTTCAGTGGGTGAGGTGCCTGCTCGAAAACCTGGTGTCCTGAGTTTGATTCCTGAGAGCCCACATGGTAGAGGGAAAACTGACATCTGAATGTTTTCTCACCTCTCTGTCTGTCTGTCTCTCTTTCTCTCTCAGAATTTTTTTTTAAAAGAAAAGCTAAAAATGAAGATATGTGTCATAAGTATGTGCAAAGCAAAAATCTCTTGTGTGCCTCTTGCATGGGTGGGAAATGTATTCCCCAATCATTAGTTTAATATCATTTGGCATCCTGGTCAACTTTTGTCTAGATAATTTACATATATGCTAATATATGTTTACTTGAAATTTGAGTTGCAAGACACCTTAACTTTAAATCCGTCTCCAGTGATTTGGGACACTCATCGGTTCTTGAGCTTCAGTTTAGGAGTTGTTCGACTCACATCAAACAAATATTAGACAAGTATTTGGAACACGGTCAATCATTATTTTTGTCTCCTCCTGCCCTCCTCATTCTCGCAGTGAACGTTGGTCTTTATTCCCAGGCGGTCTTTCAAGCGTTGGAGGATGCAGTGCATTTTAATTCTGTATGTTGTGACTGCGCTGGTTTCTTGTGAGACCTCAGCGAGGCACACTGGTCTCTGCACTGCCCTCGTGGAGCTTGGCTCTGTTGGCAGCTCCTGACTACAGCCACATGCTTGTCTTATTCTAGATGCTTTGGCCCAGTGGTTCTCAGCCTTGGTTTTCAGCCCGGAGCCTCTTTCCCGAGGGATCTCATGCAGTTTAAGGACTCCATACGATATGGTAAATGGAGTTTGCTGGCCTGTCTCTATGTCCCTGAGACCCTAACCCTCCCACTCCAGTAGCTGCTGAGTTTGTTGGTATTGCCTCTCACCCTGGAGCATCTCTGGACACCCTGTTTGGACCTGCAAAACACAGCAGGGGGAAAATGTTTTAAACCATTGCCAGCAGTTTAAGAAGGTGGTTAAGGGGCAGCAAGAGATAGGCTCTTCCAGAAAGGGTGCCGGGGAACCCCATGATTGTCCTGCCTCAGTCTGAGGCAGTGAGAGAAGCAACTATCAACACATCAAAAAATGATGCCGATTTTTCTCTAAATACATAAACCTGATTCCTTCCGTGGCCTTGTGTTCTTATCGTTCCCTCGAAGGTAAAGCTGATCCTTTGTGATGACTTTCAGTCACCGCCTGCTAGATCAGCTCCCAGAGCCTGGCGAAGACCACCCTGCACAGTGCTTTCCCCTGACAGACTTCTCTCCGGAGGTCTGGAGCTTACGTGTGGTTTCTCCTGAATGCTACTTAAAAATCTTTGTTTTTAACATTTTTTTTATTTGTGCGTGGATAAGCATGTGGAGATTAGAGGACAACCCGTGGAGTCAGTTCTCTCCATCTGCCAGGTTCCTGGGATCAAACTCATGCCTTCAGCATGGCAGAAACATCCTTAGCTGCTGGGCCAGCTGTGCTTCGCGGAGTCTTGTATTTCCTTCTTCAAAGACGTCCCACCTAACAGAGAGGAACACAGATATGTACAAAGTAGAGTGGTTTTGATTACCTTGCATGAAATGAAACCTGGAATTCAGAAGGGATAGTTGTGACTGTCTTCATGAAGTTGGGGACATTTGAAATTAGCCTGGAAGGTTGGATGATATTTTGGCCCAGAGGTGAACGAGTAAGTATTCCAGTGCCTCATGATGGAGTAGCAGGGGCAGAAGAGCCGTGCAGGACAGCTGGAGGGTGATCATCCATTTTGTTAAGGTTTGTGCTCAGCAAGGTCTTCGCACATGGACTTTTGTATGTGTGGAAGGGGGTGCTGGGGACTGCCCCCAGTGTTAGTAGGGGTGCTGTACCCCCCCCCACCCCCCGCTTACATACACTTCTTTTTTGGAGACAGGATCTGGTGTTGGTCAGACTGACGTGGAGCTTTTGACGTGTCTCCACCTTCCAAGCGCTGCATTAGGATGTGCGTCACTAAACCTGCTCACGTGCCTTTTCAGAAGCTGTTTGTCTTCTGGAATTAGTGCATTGATTTTACGTACAGTACAGAATTTAATTTTTTTTTTTTTTGGTACTTAGTAATTTTAGCTCCTTTTTCCAGCTTAAGAGAATCTTAAAAATATTGATTCCGTCAACTAGTATATTAGTTGTTGATATCAACTTTGTTTTACCTTTAAATGTAATGGCCAAAGCATGGCCCTTTGTGAAAATGTTAGTAAAATATCTTGCTAGGACTGTTAGATTAAGCTATGTGATATAGCCAATTTAGAGTCATTACAAATTCTCAACAAGTAGCAGTTTCAGAGGTGTTACAGTTCGCCTTCATGGTTGTTGATAGATCACCATCAAACGGCTTAAGGGAACAAGGGATTTATTTTCTTACGATAGTCCATTTACAGTTCTCAGTCCATCTTGGCAGAAGAGCATGCACCAACACCAGGGCTGAGGGAACTGGCCACACCATCTCTATATAACAACTGAGAGATAGATGATCCTTACTTACCAGCCAGCATGTCTGGCCAAGTGTACACAAGGATGCCAACTTCCTCAACTGGCTCTCAGTATTTTATTCATCTGTCCAGGGTCTAGTCCCATCCAGCATAGTTTGGGTCTTCCCCATCAGCTAGACAATCTCCTGCAGGTCTGTCTGTTCTGGACTTAACTCAACCATTAATTTTCCACAAATGTGCCCAGAGTCCAAACTCTCAGCGGTTGAGTTGACACTTGTGTCTAACTATTGACAACGCACGTGTGCATGTGCTTGTTTTGTTGGTAGGAGTAGAACCCAGTCACCATTTTCACTTTGGGGTGTGTCGGTGGCATTAGGGATGGCACCCTGGGCTTTGTGCATGCCAGGCCAGCACACACTCTGCCAGCTGAGCTACGTCCCTGACTCATTTTGGTTTTGTTTGTGTGTTTTCTGCTTTTGCTTCTGTTGAGGATCAGATGCGTTCAGCCAATCACTCTCCTGCGGAGACGGCCTCAGCTCCACAGCTGCTGCTCTCCACTCAGCCTGCACACTGCAGCCTGCACTCTGCAGACCCGCGGCCTGCTCTCCACTCAGCCTGCACACTGCAGCCTGCACTCTGCAGACACCGCGGCCTGCTCTCCACTCAGCCTGCACATTGCCTCTTCACTCAGCGTCAGCTGCTTAGTGAAAACTTCATGGCCTCAGCTTGGAATATTCTCTTGTCTGCAATGTGTGTTTTAGCTTTTTACTTTAAAGCCCAGTTTAAGTGTTACTTATTCCATTGCAGTGTGTCCTGACAGGCTAACCAGAAATAATTCTTTGTTTAGTTTAAGAAATACTTTCCCCTGCAGATGAGTCAGAGAGTCAGTTTCCTGGCTTTGCAACTGTCATCTGTATCCAGCACATGGGAAGGAGACAGAAGGATCAGGAGCCCAGCGGCCCAGACTCCCTGGGCATATAGGGGGTTTGAGGATCATCTGGGTTGCATGCAGACTGTCTCCAGAACACCACCAACTAAACAATACTGAAATGAAAATACAAAGAAAATCAGTTAAGATCAGTACTATATTACAGTACTATAGTATAAGAGAAAAAGCTGTATTTTGTAAAGAGATATGTTTGACAAGTTTTACTAGAAATAAATAATGTCATAGTCTTTTAAAATTTCTTACAATTATATTTTATTTTTCTAAATATTTTTCCCACTGCTTTTAGGAACAAAATCTGATTTTATTTATGATTCTTAAACTTATGAAAAAGGATATCGGTCTAGTTATGACAAAAAAGTAGCTCTTTGGCGTAGATTGCATTGTATTGGGGCAGACAGAGTAAGGTTAGTAAGGTTCAGTTTTGTTACCCAGATTGTCGTGTTTTCCCTCCTATGGGGACAAGAATGCGGAGCCTCACCTATGTCAAACAACGACTACCACTGAGCTAACCGCGACAGACCTAGTAAATGCATATGCTGAAGGAAGTTTATTTGTAAAATGTGATGTTACAATTTCTTAACATTTTTAGGTTATGTGAAATAAGAAAGTGAGTAATACGGATATTAATTACATATTCGTTATTTTCCAGAACCTGCCTTCGGGATCATCACGGGTTGGAGCCATTAAACTTACCTACATTTCAAAGGTAGTCTTTATACATTGTGATTCTTACTACTGTGTGTGTGTGTGTGTGTGTGTGTGTGTGTGTGTGTGTGTGGTTATGTGGAGATGCACGTGAGAGTAGAAGAGTGCACCTGAGTGTGTGCCTGTGCAGACCAGAGGGTGACTTTGGAAGTCATCCTGGATTGTTCTCCCTCCTTATTGCTTTGCTCTGGGGTTTCTCAGGCTCTGCCTCACAAGGCTGGAATTATAGGCCACTGCCATTTCCACCTGGAATTTTTATGTGAGATCTGGGGCCCCAAATTCAGGTCCCTTTGCTTGTGAAGCAAAGGCTGTAATAACTCTGAGTCATTTCTCCAGCCCCATATAGTGTGATTTTTTTTTGTTTGTTCTTTGAGTTTTTCTTTGAGTCGTAGGGTCTGTTAGCACAGACTGAGTTTGACCTTTTGATTCTCCTGTCTCAGCCTTTTAAGTGCTGGGTTTACACGTGTGTACCATAAGTGAATTAAAACCCTTCCAAGAGGGATTATGAATAGAAGTGAAGCAGCTTCTTTCTGAATTAGTTATCATGGTTCTGAGATTTATATTGTGCTGAAAACAGGACCTGATTATTGCAACTAGAAAGTTCCTTAAGTGATATACTGAGAAAACTTATAAATTTAGCTTCTGTATAGGTTGTGGCAAATTGCAGGAGTTAATGTTAACTTCCATGATGAGGCTCTGGGTGTGAGACGAGGAGACTGCAGGTGTGGAGCACAGCGGCCGCCACAGCATTCAGGAGATGAGCAGAGTGGCCAGTAAGAGGCTGCCTGACTGCCCCGCAGAACTTTCCTGTCTTCCACTGAGTGACAAGGACGGAATGAGTGATGGAACAGGTGACAGAACCTGCCCTAAGTTCTGGAAAAGACTTTTCTAAGTGTATATTCCTTTTTTAGTTTTTTTTTCTAACTTTTTAAATTCCATTGCTTTTGACAGTTTCTTTCCTTGAGGGAAATGTGGACCATTTTCATATTGGAAGAGTGAATTTTTCCTCTTTTTACTTCATCTCTTAGTAATCTGTTTTCTTACTGATTTGTTTCTAACTTTTTTCAGTTTTATTCAGTTTTACTATTTATTTTAAAAGTTTTATATTTTTAGGTTGGTCAAATAACCTTTTCTTTTTTAAAATTAGTGTTTAATTAGTGACTAAATGATGCTGAGGTGCTAGCCTTTTGGGTTTGTTTATTTAGCTTTATTTTGCACAAAAGCCATGAAAATGTGTAGTGACTTCAAGTGTATGTTGCAAGGTAGCAGCTCACTGTTGGTGGTGGTTACATGGCCTGCAGAAGCTTTAGTTGTTGTGGGTTATTTTATCAGAACACCAGTTTACAAACATGTCTTTATAGGTAAAAAGCTTTGTTATAGTATTGCAAGTATTCATTCTCATTAACAAAACACATATATATTAGCCTTGCACAATAAAGAGTGATGTTTAAAAGGAAACAGTTTCCATTCAAGTCATATTATGTAAATTCACAAGCAACAATGTTATGTGCCTTATGTGTTGGTAAGTTGAGACAGGGTAGTTTGCAGCCTAAATCCATAGAGACTAGTGCTGGAGAGGAAACAGTTTCACTGTAAAATGAATTTGGATGCCAATTTGGTTGTCCATGAGTAATGTATGTGAATAGTGTAATGCATAGATACTCAAAACAGTTTTTACCACCAACAAAGTGATGTGGAAGGGCCTGTTTCATGGACTAGGCAGTGAGAGCAAATTATTGTCCACCTACTTACATCTCAGTTGTTGCCTACCCTTTTTGAAAATGGGAATTATTCTTGAAAGGAAATAATAACTCAGTAAAGCAGGCAGGAAGCTGGACTGCTGTCTTCCTCTTCCACTGTCCCTTTCAAAGGTTCTCTGTGGGACCCTCATTTTGGTATCTGTCCCGCAGCTCACCACTTTGAATTTCACTCCTTTGTACACTTCCTGAGGCACGCTGTTTCCCCTAAGGAATTATTCCTGGGTCAGACTTAACTGACACACGGCTGTGATTTTGTAGTTGGAATCATTCAGGACTCCAGACTAGGATTCCTTTAAGGTACCACACAGATACCACAATTAGAGTTTTGTCAGCACTCCGTATTTAAAGTGACAGCTGCAACCAGGTGTACCTGGTGGTTCATGGCGTAAGGTGAGCTTCATCTACCTCTGACGAGGTGGCCATGTGCAGGAAGAGAGGGTGTCATGGTGACTTCTCAGAGCACATCAATACCTTCTGGAAATGTGGATTTTAGGCAAATAAGTCTGCTTGCAAACAACTGTGTGGTTCACAGCTAATGTAGAAATAGACAATTTGGGAGCGGTTCATGCTTTCCGTTCATTGAGGACGTGTTGAGGATACGCTAACAATATTGAGCCTCTTGGTGTATTTGCACTTCTTCATGTTTCCTTTGGAGAAGACACTGCTCGGATAAAATGTGGAAGTATCTTTTTAAAAAACTTGTTATAATTGGAAACTAAATCCTATAATTTGCTGTTATTCCAAGTTATTTCAATTCCTAAATATAATTTGCTGTTATTTCAAGTGTGTGTGTGTGTGTGTGTGTGTGTGTGTTTTGTGTGTTCCTGTGGAAGACCAACAGGGACTTTGGGAATCATCCTGGATTGCTTCTACCTCTTTTTTGGTTGCTCTGAGATTTCCCAGGCTCTGGTTTCCAGAGCCGGAAGTTCAGGTTGCCACCATTTCCACCTGGAGTTTTTACATGGAATCTGGAATCCTAATTCAGGCAGAGTCTTAACCCCGAAGTCATCTCTACAACCCCCTTTTCAAGTTGTTTTTAAATTTTAATTTCCAATCTATATACTTTGTATTTTTGGGAAAATCTTACATATGGAAGGTTGCACAGTATTTGAGATTGATTATAGTATCATATGAAGACATGAGTAACCAGATATTTTTCTTACTAGGTCAGCGATGCAACTAAGCTCAGGCCAAAGGCTGAGTTCTGTTTTGGTAAGTTAGCCATATTTTATGTCAGTTATTTTAAATTACATCGATATAATTACATAATATTGTAAAGGAAAATAATCATACAAAACAAATCTATGCCTTAGTGAATTTTTCTGCAGCAGATTCCCTCACAACCAGCGTTTAGGCGAGAGAATAGTTTTCTGCCCTCAGTACCAACTTCAAGGCGTCTTTGCTCTGCCCCATCCTAGCTAAGTAACCTCCTTCCACCAGTACCTAATAGTTCAGGTAGTTTTTAACTCTAAGCTGCATGTATTCTACAGTAAACTGTAAATAATAAAAAGGAGTTGATCTTTGGAGGCAGAAGTAGTTGATTATTAGATTAGCTCCATAAGCACTGTGCTTACATTGGGACTATAAGGAGAAGTAAGGAGAGGTCAGTGCCCTAAGGGTCCAGTATGCTGACCGCCTCATAGACAGATGCACCGCTCGGTTGTTAACGTTGCGTTTTTCACGATTGTAGGTACAGGGTACAGTCTTCACAGCCTCATGCCAAGCTCAGAGTCAGGGATGTCTCTGTAGTTAAGGAGATTCTTGTGTTGGGGCCAAATGGAATCTTGACCATACTTTGCCTTTGGAGAAGAAATGGGAGGACCGCAGGCAGGGGAGAAGAGGAGTGGTGTGGGAACCTGGTGCTTGTGAGAGGGTCAAGCAGAAGGTCAGGGTGCAGCCTGTCGACAAGCAGTGCTTGTTGGTATTCCGGAGGGGAGGTGAGAAGGGGTATCTGGAAGCAGAGCGAAGGGACTTGTTTGGTATGTAGGGGATGAAATCTTGTCCAGGCAAATTAGTTAGATGGTTTTTGAAGTGCCGTATTTAAGGTCTTAAATTAGGTGGAGCTAAAGGAAGAAACAGGAAGGTTCCAAAGCCATTAGAAGGAAGAATACAGGCCTTGGAGGCGCGATGCATGGGAGCTGAAGGAAAGAGACGCAGTGGGGAAATCTGGTTCACATGAAAATGAGGAATTGGGGAGAGCTGACTCAATAGGGTCAAGTGTTCAGTGAGAAGATTGAGGGGTAGGGATTTCCATGTGCAATGTTACGGCCACAGTAACTGAAATTGCTAGATGGAACTCTTAAGGGTAAGAATGGAGAAATTTGTTTGTCTGTGTATCTTATTTCATTAACATGACTACAGTCCCACCCATTTTCCTGAAAATGATGTGACTTTATTCTTTACAGCTGAATAATACTACATCATGTGTATAACTTTCATTTTTTCATCTGTTATCTAATGACACCATCCAAACTGATTCTATACCTCTGCTGTTGTGAGCAGTGCCACAAAAACACTGGCATCCAGTTACCTCTTTTGTACGCTCATCTTCTTTCCTTTGAGGTATATGACCATATGTGGAAATGAGGAAGGGGCTGAGATGACTTGAAAGTAGAAGACGGGCTACCAGAGAAGGAGAAGAGACCCAAGGGGAACCAGAGATTCTGGCGTGTCTGCAAAGGGTTATCTAGATTAGGTTAATTGATGTGGGCAGAGCCACTGTCGATGTGGGTGGCCATGGGCTGAACAGAAGCTGAGCATGGCTTTCACCCCCGCCTCCTCCCGCCAACCTCCTCCCGCCAACCTCCTCCCTGCCAGGTGCACCGCATCTCAGAACTGCTCCGAGAAGCTGCTTTCTTACAGCTGCTGTCTTCAGGTGTTCTGCCGTAGTGATGAGACAAGCAACTGCAGTGTCCTGGGGAAGGTGGGGATGGTCAGAGCGCAGGATGCAAGACACGAGAGTGTCTCAGTAAGATCTGCTGGCTTACACAATTAGTATGTGCTAGTAATTATATTTCTAAAAAGCACGAAGAAGTTTGGAGTGTGTAAGGTACAGGGAGTGATAGCTGAAGGTGGCGGAAGTTTAATGGATACTAGTGACAGAAATGACACATTAGGAGTGGCAGCTGTATAAAAGGACTGTATTGATTGTGGTAAAGTAGCTCCTTTGGGTGCAGAGTCAGAGTTGTGTGTTTTTCTGTGCGCAGGGTAGTCTTCTTCTGCAGGCTGAAGCAGGAGTAGCATGTGATGTCAAGCCCTGCAAGAGCCGTGGACTGCGTGGGAGGCGGGCACCCGAGTAACATCCAAAGAAAGTTACACACATTATCATTTTGCCAGTAAGAAAACGCCTCAGAGTCTTGCAATGGAAGGACTTTGGAGGCTAGTGAAGTAGCAAAGAACTTTGTATTTTAGAATGTGTGATGCACATATTTTTTTTTGTGATGCCGGATAAGGAACCCGGTACCCCGTATATGCTTGACAAGCACTTTACCCTGAGCTACACCTCAGCCGAAATGCATATACTTTTAACAATTTTTTTTGTAAAATCTCCAACTTGAAGAAATAATGTAAAGTAATAAACTCAGCATTCATAGTTACTGGGATAATTGAAATGGATGATTTCAATTGGAACCAAAGATTAATGTGAGTCATTTCTTAGTCTTTTAATAGCTTATTAGTCTTCTAGTGCTGCTGGGATTAGAGAAGAGATTCATACATGCTTGCTTTCAAAGAGAAGGTTCCTGAAACCATGGCCTCCATCTTACATAGTACCATGTCTTCTCTCAAATTGTTCCCCCCAAACAGTGGGAACAAGAAATACTCAAACCCATCTTTGATGAAGATGACAGACATGTGTTGGTGGTCCTCAGTGCATGTGCACCGAAGTAGACGTCGGAGTGGTAGATAACTTGGAGAAGGAGAGGGAGAGACGTAGGAATGGTAGATAACTTGGAGAAGGAGAGGGAGAGACGTAGGAATGGTAGATAACTTGGAGAAGGAGAGGGAGAGACGTAGGAATGGTAGATAACTTGGAGAAGGAGAGGGAGAGACGTAGGAATGGTAGATAACTTGGAGAAGGAGAGGGAGAGACGTAGGAATGGTAGATAACTTGGAGAAGGAGAGGGAGAGACGTAGGAATGGTAGATAACTTGGAGAAGGAGAGGGAGAGACGTAGGAATGGTAGATAACTTGGAGAAGGAGAGGGAGAGACGTAGGAATGGTAGATAACTTGGAGAAGGAGAGGGAGAGACGTAGGAATGGTAGATAACTTGGAGAAGGAGAGGGAGAGACGTAGGAATGGTAGATAACTTGGAGAAGGAGAGGGAGAGACGTAGGAATGGTAGATAACTTGGAGAAGGAGAGGGAGAGACGTAGGAATGGTAGATAACTTGGAGAAGGAGAGGGAGAGACGTAGGAATGGTAGATAACTTGGAGAAGGAGAGGGAGAGACGTAGGAATGGTAGATAACTTGGAGAAGGAGAGGGAGAGACGTAGGAATGGTAGATAACTTGGAGAAGGAGAGGGAGAGACGTAGGAATGGTAGATAACTTGGAGAAGGAGAGGGAGAGACGTAGGAATGGTAGATAACTTGGAGAAGGAGAGGGAGAGACGTAGGAATGGTAGATAACTTGGAGAAGGAGAGGGAGAGACGTAGGAATGGTAGATAACTTGGAGAAGGAGAGGGAGAGACGTAGGAATGGTAGATAACTTGGAGAAGGAGAGGGAGAGACGTAGGAATGGTAGATAACTTGGAGAAGGAGAGGGAGAGACGTAGGAATGGTAGATAACTTGGAGAAGGAGAGGGAGAGACGTAGGAATGGTAGATAACTTGGAGAAGGAGAGGGAGAGACGTAGGAATGGTAGATAACTTGGAGAAGGAGAGGGAGAGACGTAGGAATGGTAGATAACTTGGAGAAGGAGAGGGAGAGCCAGTGAAGGGCCACCGTTTCAGGGTGCTGCCCCAGCCTGTCTCCAGCAGGTCGGGGATGGGCTACAGAGAAAGGAGGGACTGAAAATAGGCTTTTTTTTCTTTCCCTGAAACAACCTCTAGTTCCTGCCTCCATCTGGCTCACGTGGAGCGCCACCTCGCAGCCCAGCAGGGAAGGGATGTGTGGTGTCTCCAGAAATAGAAGCTAATGCTTATCCTAGAGAAGGAAGGATGAGGCGTGGAGCGGAAGAGAGGACTGAAAAAGTCCTACATTGAACGCAGCCCCAGAGAGCCGCTGTCGGCAGGAGCGCGCGAGCCTCCAAGCAGGCGGCTGGTACTGACATCTGGACATTTCTTCCAGAAGAGCCCGCTGGGTAGCAGCCCCACAACCCCAGTGTGTGCAGTGCGTCTCTTGAGTCCCTCTTTTTAATATAGGAATAGACAGCCCAAGGTTACTTAATATTTGAAGAGAAACTTTTCACACAGGAAAAGGAGCAAGAAGCAGTACAAAATGCAGAAAGAAAAAGTTCTAGAAAGTAGAGCAAAAGTGAAAAGAATAGGAAAGAAATAGGAGCATTGAAAAGCTGCATGTGGTTCATACCTGACACTTCAAAATTCTGGAGAGTAGCAAGTTGCAAGCCATTAGGGCTCTTTCTAAAAATCCAAGCAGCAGCAAACACAAAGGGGGGAGAAGGTGAGCGAGGGGCCTGACACCCGTCGGTCCGCACTGGAGTCACAGTGCGTCGGAACCAGAGCCGTCCTAGGTTTTCAGGTGGTTTTTATTGCAATTGGGCTAATGTTTGTGCTGTAGGTTTCATCTGTTTGTTTTATTTCCCCGAAGGTAAAGATTAGAAACAAACATGTACTCGTGAAAAGGCAGGACGTATGCTCATCATTCGTGCGGCACCGCAGAGCTGCCTCGGCTTTGGTGCCGGCCTTTCTTCCTCCCTCTGCCTACCACTGCCCCTGTTGCCATTCGAATGGTGCTTTCACACTCCTTGAAAACCCGAGGATGGTGTCGGGAGCACATCCAAAGTCACCGTTCCTCTGGGGTGGGCTGCATGAATCCCACTTCATAGACGGAGACGGCAAGTCTCGAGCAGACGTAATACTGGTGAGGACATAAGCTAGCCAGGCCACACTGATTCTGGCCCGCGGCTTCCCTGCTGCAGTTTTTATTCTCTCTTCCATGAGTTTTTATTTAGACCACAGGTGTGCCATAGGTTGGTTGTTTTTGCAGAGGTGGCAGAGTGGGGTGCTGGAGATGGAGCCAAAGTGCAGATGCCAGTGAGCACCGAGCTGCATCACCAGCTGCCAAGCACATTGCTGGGAGACGTTGCCTTCCTCCTTCCCTCATGACAGTCCTTACACAAGTGCTGCTCACTTGGAAATATGTGCGCTGCGTGTTTACTTTGTACAGATGAAGTGTATTGGTAAATGCATAGATTTTTCAAACTCTTTCATGTTCTGAAAAGATGCCCAAAGCAACATGAAAGGAAGAAGCAATTATTGAGCCTGAACTAGAAAAAGCTCTAACAGCGTGCTGGGCTGATCGCAGTCATCCGCCGACAGATGCAGCGCCTTACTGAGCTGCTAGCTCTCCTAAAGTGCATTTCGTGGTGTTTATGACTTCCCATTCTCTAGAAAGATAGAGCGGTGAACAGTGTTCTCTGCTTTGCACACCAGCCTCCTGTGGCACTTGACAAGGTGAGCAGCTGACTTTCCCAAACTCATCTTGGCCAAGGAGGTTCTGCTTCAGTGTTTGGTCTCAGCCCCAATTTCAAAATTGTGTGTATTTCAAATTTTTTTCCCCTTTTTTTTCCCTTTACGGTTTTTATTTCCCCCTTTCCTTAGTCATATTCAGATGGCTGCTTGTACAGTACTCAGTTTTGGTAGAGACTTTTGGAAGTTAATTTTTTAGTTATTCAGATGCCTTAACTCCTGGAATAATACTTGCCATTTAAACAAATGAACATGATATGTAGGAAATAGGCATAATTTAAGAGCTTATAGAAAACTATGCAGCTGTATTAATTTTTTACAAAGTACATAGTCCAAAACCGGCAGTTGGCTGTGACCTGCCCTGGCATCTCACTCTCAGTTTCAGCTTTCCCAACACTGGGAGTTCTCAGCATGAAGTCCAGGTAGCTCTAATACCTGCTGTTTGTTTCCTTTCTCATTCTTTCTTTCCTTTTTTTCTCCTTCCTTCCTCTTTTTCTTTCTTTTTTAGTTGAAGTTTAAGAGGGAAGTATCAGTGTTCAGATTTGAAATATACTAGCTTGTATATTCAACATTTGAAGTATATTCTATTTTGTTGTACTCTCATTTCCAGTAGGCTTTCTGAAATACAGAAATGAAATTTGAAAGAAGAAAAAGTATATGGTCAGTCCCAAAATGAGCATGTGCAAATTTCATAGAAAGCTCTAAATGCATTAATTTAAAGTAAATAAAACTCATAAGGGCTAGACGTCTGTAATCATGTTAGGGAAGTCATAAATATATGAAATCTAGAAGAATTAAAAGAAAAAATGTTAGAATATTTGTTTTCTGAAAGATGCCATGAACAAATTTAAAAAGTCATGGCAAATTAGGGAAAGTACTTATAATCAAATCAAAAGATTAATACATAAGCGTCTACAAATTAATAAGCTGCAAATTAATAGCTCAAGAGAAATGAGTAGAGAAAATATATAAAGTTTACAAAACAGGCATAAATGACTAATAAACACTCAAAACTATTTGTCTCAATAGTCAAATTCAAATTTAAATAAGATATGTCAGTCCCAGGAGAATTGTTCCAGGGACTTGGTTGTCCAAATGCTGGACGGCGGAAAGCACTGTGAAAACTCTGATGTGACGTAGAGTCTCCTGAAACGCTTCCCCTGGGGGCCAAGCAGGACGCCGGCTAGGGCTGTGAGCAGCGGGGTCGGGGTTCGTGAGAGCTGCACAGCTGGTGAGGAAGGGAGCCAAAGGCTCGCAGTAGCAGCTGGCCATTGGCTGCTAATGGGGGCGGTCAACAGGAACCTCATTATTTAGTCAGTCTCCCTTGTTCTGCCTGCTCTGCCGTCCAGGCTGCCCACCGTACTCCCTGACACAGTGAGGTCCAGCTGGCATGGAGCTTAGGAAATAAAGTTTAGACTCAGTCCCAAAGCTCCGTGACTTTGGGACTGAAAACAAGAGGTATGTAGCTAGCACAGGTGCTGGGACTTAAGACGCCTTCATATGCACAATTGAGAGGAACATATGAATGCTGATACTTACAAAAGTGTTAGATGAGCAGTCTCTGTGCCTCAGTTCATAGCAAGAAAATTATCCCATAGAGACGCTTGTCAAGTCAGGGCCATGGCAATTATGAGCCCACACAGGTGGTTACTGACACTGAGCCTGGACCTGTCTGGCCAGTGATCAGCTGGGAACTGAGGAGAAACCCACGGGGCCTACAGTATTCTGATGAACAAGGGGATGGGGAGACTGGAGGCCCCATGAGGTAACTCCAACTCCAGCATCACACACAAAGCCCTTGGGACACAAAACAAAGCAGAAGGAATATGGGTGGGAGACTGGTGGTGGCCAGGGAGAGGAGAGCTAAGACGACGTCGAGTACAAAGTAATCAGAAGTTTTAGATACATGTATGAAATTGTTGAAGAGCAAAATTCACCAATGAAAGTGAAAGAAAGAAAAATGCTAGTCAAGATATGGAGAAAGATGTGCATGTGCGTAACAGTTTTGCCCATGTAGTAGAATGAAGAAAGTATTTTATATGTCCCATGTATAGTTTGTGAAATCCAAAAGATTAGTGGTGTTGAATCCAGCAAGATTTTTCAGCTGTCCTAAACATAAGTCTAGAGATTTATTTCATGTGCTTATTTTCTCTCAATAGTCATGAATGCAGGAATGAGGAAATACTTCCTACAAGCCAATGATCAGCAAGACCTAGTGGAATGGGTAAATGTCTTGAACAAAGCTATAAAAATCACAGTAAGTATTTGTTTTTGACGGTTTTTCAGTATATGGAAGTGACCTTTACATTGTAAAAATATACCTACTGCACATCGGGTCATATATTCAAATTTTATGTACTTAGTACTTGAATTTTGTCATCGCTCAGAGTAATGTTCCAATGGGAATGCAGAGTTCTACTGAAGGATATGCTTCTTAAAGTGTGTTTTTTACTTCTGAAGGCGGATCAGAGCCTTCTGCCTTCTGCTCACACGATAGGCATAAGCTCTTCCCTCTCCAGGATAAGGAAGGAGTTGAAGTCAGGAGCAGAACAGGAGATGACAGGTGGGGATTGTGTCTGACAGCTGTGGCAGCCTCAGCGTCTTACCCATGTGGCTCTAAGAGTTTGTCCGAGCTTGTAAACGCCCCACTCTCCTGTCTTTTCCGTGAGTTCCAGAGCTTGCTGCTCCTTCCTCCTCCCCATGCTACAGCTGATTGCATCGAACCCCTTGGTAGGGTTTCAAATGAGCATTAACGTTATTGATTATTTGCACCATGCCTTGCTTGGACTGAAGGTTATGGGAAACGAGTCTTAGAAAGTGACTTGACAGATTGCAGTGCTGGCAAATGGTGAGATTAGGAGCCCAGAGCAGCCTGAGGGGCCGCGGGCCTGAGCGCTACGTTGCAAGAGCCTCCCTAGGCAGCTTCTCTGAGCAAGCCGGCTGCTCTTGCTGCCGGGCACTTGGTCAGGGTTCACCTCGATGGAGCCTTTTGCTCCTGACACACTTAACTGAGGCTACCTGGAATGGACAGTGTGCTTTAATTGAGGTGCAGTTATGTACAGGCCCTGGACTATGCAGTGCCAAAGAGCTGTGTCTTGAGAATTAGCGTGTGGGGTCACTGTGGAGTCACTCGTTTGTTCCGTCTGCCATGAGTGATTTTATGTTGTGTTGCAGCACAGTGGAGAGTTCTCAGCCAGGCTGTTCTCCCTAGGTGGAGTTTTTTGTCTTGCACCAGAACAGCGTGTACCACATGAAGAGAACACCCACACATTGCATCTGATCTGTACATGAAGCAGAAGATATTTTGGGCTTTGGGCTGTTCAGGAAAGCAATATTTTTAACTGATTTAGAAGTCTGTGTTAGCTGATGATTTTGACCCTTATTAAATAACCCATACTTCGGAAGGTTTTTAAGAAAGACTATATGTAGTACTTAACTGAATTGTTTTTTCACAAATTCCAAGAGTTAATCACAAGTGGTTTCTTAGTTCTTAGAAAGCAGAATCAATTGCCTGAAGCCTCTCACCAGTTTGGGGGTGCCTTGAATTGCTCCATCTTAGCTTATTCATGGGCAGTTTCAAGATCGTAGTTGGAATGGCTCCTGTTTAAGGCGTGTAAACTCAGGAGGTCTTGTGGTCTTGACTCTTTGTTTTCATTTTGAAATTTGTGCAGTTTTAAAACAATTCTTGGTAATGGTTTTCATGTTCTTATAATTCACGTTTAAAAAATACAAATACATCAAAGACATAAAAATCTTCAGTTTACCAATAGCGTGATTATAAGTACATAGAAGTGAATATAGCCTGATAATTGACTAAAAAAAGTAAAGTTAGGTAGACATTTAACTCATGTTAGTGAATTTCTTATGTATTATGTAGGTTATTTGAATTTCTTATGTATTATGTAGGTTATTTGAAAACTTAGTTTCCCATTTTATTACATGTGTAGTTTACCTTCCTATGAACCATTCCAAACGACATTTTGGTCAGCTGTATAATTTAGTGGTCTGTGGAATACCCGCGGTCATGGGTATGAGAACGGTGTCAGATCACTAGTTCCAGTGACGGTGCTTGCTGTCTTCATGGACTGCTCTTTGCTGTCGTAGCCTGACTTTTCTTGCTTCCCTACATCCGTGTGAATGTAGGTTGGTTGTCAGCATTTTAAATTCTTTCCCTGTCTTTTAAGGAGAGGAAGAAGAGGGGAAAGCAATATGGAAAGAAATGATCTTGAAGAGAAAATTCAGTAATTAGAGTTTGGAAAATCAAAATGGAAGGCATCCTTTTAGCTATTCATGGTGGTCCCAGTCCCCTTACTGCTTATTAAATTGTATCTGAACTGTCCATGATTTTTTCTTAAATAGAAACACACTATTTTTAAAGTGGATTTTTCTACCATAAATTTTAATTTTAAAATTATCAGATTTCATTCTAAAAAGTTGTGGCAAAAACGCAGAGTTGTGTGTTTTTCTTTTCTTACAGTTTCCATTTTAATGATATGCATATTTTCCATTCTTTTTTATTTTAATATGGCAATTGGGGCAAGACCAGTAAACCGATTATAGGACTTTGGCCTCACAAGATGCTCACTTACCTCACAGTAGTAGCCAGACCTTTCTCTTGCAGCAGCAGTTAGTTCGGAGCACTAAATAAAGATCTTACATCCCAGGAGTTTAATCTGAGCACATCAGGTTCTGTATTTAAGCTCTGTTATCATTCTTGGTGAGCTAAATTTCATCATTCCACATAATTTGAGAATCTTGTAGGATTTTTATTTATTTCAGTTATAAATACTGAAATTTGTTTTATTTCTTCCTTCTCTAAAATCATTATTGCTTTTTTCCCCTACCATCGAAAGAGTCTGTTAGCTGCATGCAAATGCCAGCTAAGAGCACATTCAAGCTCCTGCAGCAAGCAGGAGTTCACATGTAAAGAGTCGGGGCGGAGGCTGTGTGGAGTCAAAGAACCTTAGCATATCCAGTTTCTGACCCTTGTTCTCTCAGTGCTTGGTGACTTTTTTGATGTGGGGCACAGTGTGTATATGGGGTGCAGATTCTGAAAGTATTTCTCCTAATGGCTGCGTGTAGGCTCACTCTTCATTTTTAAGGGAATTGCTTTTATTTTTAAATATTTTTTTGCATTTTTCTCATGTTTTTTGTATTTTTTTTCCATTTTCATATAAATGTGGGAGGTGGGAGATGTGTATAGAGGCCTGAGGTCGATGTTGGGAATCATCCTTAATTGTTCTTCTTCTGTGTTTGAGACTGAAGATCTCCTAAATGTCCTTTACATTTTTGGAAGGCTAAATCATGTTCTGTATTGTAATCGGTGCTGGGTATGGTTTTTTTTCCTTTCTATTAAAAAATTTAAAAAATTGTCCTTGTAGCTGAGCATTTAATTCTAGCATCTATGAGGCCAAGGTGGGAGTGTTGAAAGTTTGAAGTAAGCCCGAATTAGATAGCGAATTTGAAGCCAGCTACGAAGTAAGAATTTGTTCTTAAAGAAAAGAAAAACCACACCGTACACATCATTCAAATTGAGTGGTTAACAACCTATAGGCAAAAATGCTTGGCTGTGTGTCTTAGTCCTTTGTTAGGCCCCATTTTACTAAGATTTCATTGAGCTAAACTATGTTATATGTGATGATACCCTTGATTATCTGATTTAGCGAGTTGTTCATGTGGGGGGTTCTTCTCCCCTGTTAGTGATGTGCCAGTCAGCTGTTGGCACGCGCATTGGCACAGCCAGCACGTGTCTTGGAGCACCCAAGGGCCACGACTCCCTGAACCTCCTAATAGCAAGTTCTATGTTATTGTTACATTTTGAATTTTGATTAATATTAAGAACTCTCCCCAGTGTGTGGCCATGCAGTGTCACAGTAGAAACTCAGGACAGGAACTCAGTGGCAAAGCTGAGATCCAGTGTTACCTGTGCCAGGAATCATGGTAGTTGGGTTTGAAGAGAACCACACGGACTTGGTTGGAATGTCCTGCAGCAAGAATCTGAGCCTGTTTTCCCCACTTCTCAAACTGAGGCATGTGGGACAGCCTTCGCAGCAGCAGGAAGTGATGACTAGAAACTATTGTGGAGCAGAAGGTAGCGTGGACGTGTAGTATACTCACGCGGCAGCGTAGCAGGCCGTGCACTGGTCAGTTATGCGCGTGTAGTTACTTGAATTCTGTAATGCAAGGGTTATATAGATAATGCTGGTACAGACTTATCCCTTTCACTCCACTGTTTCAGGTGCCAAAGCAGTCAGAGTCACAACCTAATGCTGACAACCTAAATCGCCAAGGTGATTGCGGGAAGAAGCAAGTGTCTTACAGAACTGATATTGTTGGTGGTGTGCCCATCATTACTCCAACTCAGGTGATAGAATTGATTCTTCTGTTGTGTGAGAGTTTCGTTGTTGCATGTCAAGTTTTATATTTTAACTAAAACTACAGCAATTTTACCTTTTTAATATTTTTTAAAATTTTTTTATTATTCAATTGTGCATGTATGCGTGTGTGTGTGTGTAGAACCATGGACGAATTCGGGAACCACCATGGACACCTCCACGTCCTCCTTGTTTACTCTGCCCCGGGATTCACAGGCTCCGCCCTACCAGGACCAGAAACGCAGGCCGCCCGGCTTCTGCTTCCACCCGGCGTCTATACATGGGGTCTAGGATCTGAACTCAGGACCTTCCACCTGCAAGGCAGAGGCTTAACCCCTGAGCCGCCTCTCCAGCCCCTTTTTAATATTTTTTATTCTTCAGTAATCTCATGTATGTATTTTGATCACATCCACCCCCTTCCACTCTTCTGGCCTATCAAAGCCCCCCTCTCACTTTCTCTTGACTCCTCAAAGCCCACTTCCTACTCTCTCTTGCCCCCCCCAAGCCTTCTTCCCACCTTTATACGCTTCTATTTTTTTAATAGCCCACATGGGGCCGTCCACCTCATCACGGCAACTTAGCAGCAGCCACATCCCAAAGAAAAATCCTCTCTCTCCCCAGTAGTCATCGCCTCCAACGGACCTCGACTAGGAGAGGGGCTTTGTGAGCCCCTTCCCTTCCCACTGAAAACAGTCAGGCTTGGGCTCGTGCGGGTGACCCGGCTACTGTGAACTTGTAAGACGTGCAGGTGACCCGGCTACTGTGAACTTGTAAGACCCCGGCTACTTGAGTCTGTGGGATGTGTGGGTGACCCGGCTACTTGAGTCTGTGGAACATGCCCCAGTCTTGCCAGCAGATTGATTATTCAAAGCATTCCTCCCTATCTTCTAGCTCTTAATTCCTTTCTAGGTTTTCTTCTCTGAAAGAGAAGCTCTGAGGCAGGGAGGGAAAAGGGGAATTGTAAAGATGTTCTATGAAGGGCTGACCACCCAATGGTCACTTTATATTCAGATTTAGATTGTCAGCATCAGGCTGCCACAAAGTACTCAGTACTTTAACTCACGGGTCTGTGTTAACTGCCACCCTCTGTGGAAGAAGCTCTCTGAGCAGCTTTGCCAGCAGGAGTACTTTACAAGGCAGCTTGACACCATGTCCCCGAGAAAGCCAGCGCAGTAAGTTCTCCCTTGGGCCCACGACCTCTCCAGCTGCAGGCTTTGAGCAGGTTTGCAGAACCAGAAGCAGGGCTCAGGTCTATCAGAAAGAACCTGGCTGGGCAACCTTGCAGCTGTTGCACCTCATCGGACAGGGCGGTAAGGCAGCGCGCAGGGTCCACCGCTGAGCAAGACCGTTGAAATCTCCCCGGCAGTCTGCACGGTCCTTCAGACACTACGAAATTAGTCAGCGGGAGAGCCTTGCCTGGTTTCTGAAGGCTTGATTTCTCCATGTCCTATACCCAAAGTTTCTGGTGTCTTCGGCAGTAGGGTCTTGCCATCAGTTCTGGGGGTAACCCAGGGCAGTGGGGGTAACCCAGGGCAGTGGCAATAATCTTCGTTTTGGGAGCCTTTGGGAAGTCCCTGGCAGCAGCTGGCAGGTGCCCAGAACCTGGCACTGAAACTTTTCATGACTCGGGTCTTGGACACAGCGTTGGTCTGCATGTGCCGCAGCCACTCATTCACTTTTTTTACTGCATTTTTTTATTAACTTATGAAGTAATGACTTTGTATAAGGCTTTTCTAGGTATCCTGAGTTCTGACTACCTATCCCATCCTTTAGGTCCCATCGTCCCATCTTAGACCTTTAACTCCCAGCGCAGCCCCACGTCCATCACCTTCAATTTCATGTTACTTCTGTTCTCCTAGCTCCTCTCCACTTTCATGGACTCTTGTCTTGTTCCCTCACCTGTTCAGACACATTCCAAGTTAACACAAATATGAAAACTCAAACTTTGGATCTACCAGTAGTTTATCCAAAAATAGTTGATCTTTACTGAATTAATTCAATATTCAATTGCTATAAAACTTTTATTTTGGTTTTCTATTCTAAAAGTACTGTATTTATTTTTTGAAAACTGGCAACTACCGATGAACCACATGATCTTTCCTGTGTCCATGAGCCTCCTGTTTGCTCGTCCGGAAGTGGAGACTGTAAATAGCACCTCCTGTGCATCACCAAAAGTTACTCTGCATCACTTTCAGTGACATAATTTGCAAACCCTCCTTTGGACAAGTAGAGGCGTTTTGTTCCCTTTAATTTCCTCCTTTATATGCAAGGCCGTGGTAAACATTAACTTCAGCGACACAATGGAATTTTTTCTTTTTACAAACTGGGAATTAAACATAGGGCCCTGCACGTGCTTGGCAAACACTCTACTACAGAGCTGTATTTGAGTCTTTTTTAACTTTGTGGGTTGAGACAGCATCTACGTTACCCATGTATAGTCCAGAGAAGCCTTAAATTTTAGATCCTTCTTCCTTAGCTCCTGAGCAGCGGGGGTTTGAGGCCCACAATGAAATAAACAGTCCTGGAAATAGCCGCTGCTGATTGGAGTTTGAAGTCAGGTGTCCTTCCTTTTTTTAATGAACTAAAAAGGATGACCACTCCCAAAAGTACTGATATGTTTGAGTATTAGAAAAAATACATATGTACAATTTCTTACAAAATTAAAGCTTTTATGTGAACTTCAGTTTCTAGTATTGCTATTGGGGAATTGACTTTTTAATGCAAATTACATTAATTGTAGCTGAGGAATCAAGAATTTTAAAGTAATTGTTAGTGTTAGATGTGTGTTTTCATTACTTCTGTGCCTTTTGAACTTTAAAGACTTTGATACTCTATAGACCTTTAAATTTTTAGCATATATCATATTTTTTCAATTATTTTTGCCAGGGGAAGGTGGTTAGTGAAAAAGAAATTTTACAACAATTAATTAATTAGCTTTTCAGTGTTTTCTTTATGTTTGGTAAAGGGTATTTTAATGAATAGAATATAAAGAACAGAATCTCTGCTCTAGTCGAGATTTATCAAAGTTGGATTAAAAAAATAGAATAAGATACTGGCCAGCTGATTCAACCCAAATGCTTCCTGCGAAGTCTAACCATTTGAGTTCAATCCCTGGAAAGGAGAGAACTGGGTCTACAAAGCTAGCCTCTGACCTTTACACATACTCCCACATATGTACATTATGAACATACACTAATAATAAAAATTTAAAGTATCTGTTGAATCAATATTGAAATTGAAAAAAATTAAAAAGAGAAAGATTACTCTTCCAAAAGTAATGATTTTAGCCCGATATAGCTAGACTGTTAAGACTACATTGTTATTAGCACACAGATGCATTAAGATTCTGTTGTGCTTTGTATTTGTGTCCATGGCTATTTTAATTTGGATTCTATAGAAGAGGCTATTTTAAAAATTCAAAGAATTGGGGCTGGAGAGGTGACTCAGGGGTTAAGCCTCCGCCTTGCAGACGGAAGGTCCTGAGTTCGGATCCCAGACCCACGTATAGACGCCAGGCGTAAGCGGGGATGGCCTGCGCTTCTGGTCCTGGTAGGGCGGAGCCTGTGAATCCCGGGGCAGAAGGAGGTGGAGGCGTCCATGGTGGTTCACGAATTCGTCCGTGGTTCTACATATACACAGACACAGACATACACACACGCACACACATACACACGCACATGTGCACAGTTGAGTAAATAATAATAATAAAAATTTAAAAAAAAATCAAAGAATTATATTGCTTTATTGTACTGCAGAATTTAACATCACAAAGTAATAGCATCAAGAAAATGTTAAATTTCAAAAAAAAAATGTTAAATTTCATTTGAATGGTTAATTCAGTAGCTGTTGGATTATAGAGTTAGGTACTTAATGTTTTAGACCAGTGTAAATCTAGAACAGAAAATTCAAGACATGCAGAATAGTTAAGACTTCATTTTTTTCTCTGAATTTTAGGAGTTCTTAAGTACATCTTTGGCTTATTGTTGGGAATGTAGAGTATGAGAGTGTCTGGACTGTGTGGCGGTCGCTCCCGTGATAACTGTGTAAGCTGTGTGTCTGCACAGAAGCTCGTGAGCGGGCGAAACCTTTGAGGTCTGAGTGAAGCTCACGGAAGGTGTTAATGTCAGTTTCGTGGTTTGGAGAGCCTTCTCTATCAGTGGAGAATTCGGTCGAAGGATACACACAGAGTCTCCAGTGTTTTATTGTTTTCACTCTCTGTGACTCTGCTTAAATTATTTTCAGGGAAAAAAGTTACCCCCCCACACACACAAAGTGATAGGGGCGTTAGGGTTCCTGATGCCAGGACATGTGCAGAACCACAGCCATGAAGGTGGATACTTGTGTTTGAATCAGTGATGAGAAAGCTATGATTAAGTATCTCAGCTTAATTAGAAAACTTCAAAATCTAAAATAATCTAGATTGTACTTAGACAGATACCAAGAATGTGAAATGAAAGTCTATTTTAATGCAGGAAAATAATTCATTTCATCTCGTTTCATTTTAGAAAGAAGAAGCAAATGAATGTGGTGAAAGTACTGACCGAATCCACTTGACTCGGTCACAAAGCCATCTTCCCTCCTTCGCGCCTAAGCCCCCCCAAGACAGCGCCATTATCAAAGCCGGGTACTGTGTAAAACAAGGAGCGGTGGTGAGTAACTAAACATGGGGCATGAAGAGAAATGAGTGTGTATGACAGGTTCCCTAGTTAACAAATCGTGTGCTTTATTGTATGAAAGATGTAGCAGAGAACAGCCTTCTTGCAGGAGGGTATGGAGGGAGAGGGAGTGAGGACTTGCTGCAGGGTTTGCACAACCACTTATTTACCCGGTATTTGGGCCATAGGCAAGTTAACGCCTATTGCTCTGATCTTCGGTTTCAATGAGCTTTCTTAACCAAAGTCTTCCATTGGTTCCTCAGACCTTTAGGAATGGTCGGGATGGATGCTTAGGGAGGTTGGCAGGGTCAGGCTGTAAGCTTTGAGCTTGGGATATTCAACTTTCCAGGTTGCCACTCTCATTTTTAAGGAAAACCATTTTTGCAATACCTATGGTCTTTTTTTTTTTTTAAAGAGAGATAAGAGAGAAGGTGACAATGGTCCTCAGCAGAACCTTGGTGTGGATTTCTTCAAGAAAAGCATATTTGCCAGTTCTTCAGGGGATCCAAATTTTCTGCCAAGTGGGATGGGACATGCCTGCAATCTCAGCCTTAGGAGGTTGAGATGGGAGGAGGGAAAGTTTCAGGCCAGCCTGAGCTTAATAATAGCCAGATCTCCATTAAAACAAAAACCAAAAGAACAAAAAAGAACCTCCTTTCCTAAAACATTCCATGCATTAAATCTTTAGTTTCTCAAGAGAAAATTTAAAGTTTTATGTTTGAAAGCAAAAGGAAAAGAATATTGTGAATAGAGACACTTGAGACTTTTCTGCCAGTCTATGTCTGCTGGTCACTTCCAGCCAGGGAACATTCTGCCCCTTGGACCTGTCGTCTCAGGACAGTTGCGGGAGGCAGAGCTTCTGAAGCTCAGCTGACTGCAGACGGAGGCATTGAAGTGCACTTGTGTGTTAAAGCAAACTTTTAAGGAAGCAGGGTTTATTCTGAAGCTAAAGTATCAATCACTTAGAGGTATGTTAGTGCCCTTAAAAAACTGTAGGTGTTAGAAATATCTGTATGAAAGTGCATTAATTATAATACATTATTATCTGCTCATTACATGGCATTTATGTATTGATATTGAAAGATGAGTCACGCCTTATAGTAGAGAAACCTGATGCACTTTAATAACATTCCCTGTGCCGCTTTTCCTTTATGAGGCCGAGGAAAATATTCTTTCTTTTCCTTCCTTCCTTCCTTCCTTCCTTCCTTCCTTCCTTCCTTCCTTCCTTCCTTCCTTCCTTCCTTCCTTCCTTCCCTTCCTTCCTTCCTTCCTTCCTTCCCTCCTTCCTTCCCCTCCTTCCTTCCCTCCCTTCCTTCCTTCCCTCCTCCTTCCCGTCCTTCCTTCCTTCCTTCCTTCCTTCCTTTTTTTTTTTTCCTTCCCTTCCTTCGTTTCTCCCTTCCTTCCTCCTTTCTTCCCTTCCTTCCTTCCTTTCCTTCCTTCCTTTCCTCCTCCTTCCTTCCTTCCCTTCCTTCTTCCTTTCTTTCTTCCTTCCTTCCTTCCTTCCTTCCTTCTCCTCCTCCTCCTTCCTTCCCCTTCCTTCCCCGTCCTTTCCTTCCTTCCCTTCCTTTCCTTCCTTCCTTCCTTCCTCGTCCTTCCTTCCTTCCTTCCTTCCTTCCCTTCCTCCTTCCTTCCCTTCCTTCCTTCCTTCCTTTTCCTCCTTCCTTCCTTCCCTTCCCTTCCCTTCCTTCCTTTCCTTCCTTCTCCCTTCCTTCCTTCCTTCCTTCCTTCCTTCTTCCTTCCTTCCTTCCTTCCCTTCCTTCCTTCCTCCCTTCCTTCCTTCCTTCCTCCTTCCTCCTTCCTTCCTTCCTTCCCTCTCTTCCTTCCTTCCCTCCTTCCTTCCTTCCCTTCCTTCCCTCCTTCCTTCCTTCCTTCCTTCCTTCCTTCCTTCCTCCTTCCTTCCCTTCCTCCTTCCTCCCTTCCCCTTCCTTCCTCCTTCCTTCCCTCCTTCCTTCCTTCTTCCTTCCTCCCTTCCTTCCCTTCCTTCCTTCCCTTCCTTCCCTCCTTCCTTCCTTCCTTCCCTTCCTCCCTTCCTTCCCCCTTCCTTCCTTCCTTCCTTCCGTCCCTCCTTCCTTCCCTCCTTCCTTCCTTCCTTCCTCCCTCCTTCCCTCCCTCCTCCTTCCTTCCTTCCTTCCTCCTTCCCTCCTTCCTCTCCTCCTCCTATCCCTTCCTTCCTTCTCCTTCCTTCCTGCCTTCCTAGCTCCTCCTGCCTTTCACTCACTCCCTCCCTCCTTTCACTCACTCCCTCTCTCTCTTACAGCATTAAAACTGAAATATCAAAGTCCATTCATAAAATCTGAGAATATGCCACCAATAGTTGATCTGGGTAGTTAAGAAAGGTCTTTTGGGGGCGGATGATTGTTTCTTGTACTTGACACTTCTGATTGTGGCTTCATATTAGAATTATTAAGAGTGTTAATATTTGATATTCTCAAAAGTCTTATGTCTGTGTCTGTCTCTGGTAGATGAAAAACTGGAAGAGGAGATACTTTCAGTTGGATGAAAACACAATAGGCTACTTCAAGTCAGAACTGGTATGTTGTTACCTCGTGAATGTTCTTTCATTTATTTATTTTTTCATTCTCTTTTATTTTTTTAATGCTGCATGCATAATACAATGACCTTGTTATGTTTTCACCTTGATTCCCAATCCTGTCCCCTCTTCTTTTTCCCTTACAACCCTTCATCTCCCCTCCCTGATTCACTCCTGTTTTCAAATCTTTTCCTTTGTGTAGCCCACTTAGTTTTATATAGTTTTTCTTTAATGACATGTGCCTGGCATGATTCTTGCTTCAGCAGTAAATCACTTCATGGGTGCACCATTGAGGAAAGCATGTCCTTTTCTTTCCCCGTCAGCATTGATCCACATGGTCTGTCAGAGAGGCATGGAGCTTCTTGAGATTTTTCTGCTTTCATAGTGAGATCTTGCTAAGATAGTTCCCGTGCAATTCTTGTGAAAGTATATGTACCTGCCATGAAATCTTGTTTATTACAGTCTCCGTCATGTCCAGGAGATAACGTGTGGCCTGACACCGTCCACTTCAGGCTCTTACAGTCTTTCTGTCCCCTTTTTCTTGATGTTCCATGCGTCATGGGCTGGGGGTTGATGAAGCATATATGTTCTGTCTAGGGCCATGTGGTCTGCAATTACTTATTTTCTGCATTTTGACAAATTGTGCCTCTTCAGTAATAAACAACCTTCTGTCATAGAAGAAGGCGTCTAGGTTGAGTGCTGAGTGCTCTTCCGACCTCTGGGTATAATAACAGGTATTTACAGAGCAGGTTAGTGTGCTATCTTCCTTAGCTAAACATTCATAGCCTGCTCTTGCTTCCTTGACATTCCACTTGACATGCCGCTATTACATTGATGGTCACCTATTGCCATCATGACTGTTATTGGAACTTGGAGATTTCACAGGTTGATGAGACCTGTATGTGTGTATGTATCAGAGAGCACTGTGTGTCCCTGTGGAGGAACAAGGGTGACTTCAGGAATCATCCTGAATTGCTTCTACCTCCTTTTTTGCTTTGCTCTGGGATTTCCCAGGCTCTGCCCACTAGGGCCAGAAATACAGGTCGCCTTTGTTCCCACCTGGCATTTTTACGTGGGATCAGGGATTTGAAATCAGGACCTTCTGTTTGTGAAGCAGAGTCTTAACCCCTGAGCCATGTTCAGTAATAGGATCTTATTGTCAGTTTCTGGAGGGTGACTATGAGCAACAATGAGAAGTGCTACATCGTGCTGACCATGTGGTCTTTTCTGCTTTTAGAATACTCCAGAACTAGTATTCAGGGGCATCTATGCTTCAGTCACTTTGTTGTGACGCTTTTGATTAGTGGCATCTTTCTTAAATACATCTTAAATGAAACTACTATATCCTCAATTAAGCATTTCGTCTAGATGTATCTAAGATTATCTTCACCTCTTGTCCATAAACTTCCTTCCTTGAAAGACCAACATTTAACCCTTATATGATGCAATCTCTTCCCTGCCTTCTCTTGACCTTCTCTGTCCCTGTTTCAGACTCTCTGGTTGCTTCCCTTAGAGGCCTTTGCCTGTCTGAAGGTGGAGTCAAAGACTTCGGCTCTGCTTTTTTGCTTGAGGTTGGCAGGTGTGAGCCCTGCAGCAGATTGTCACAGAAAGCTGTGCCGTTCTGTACCGATCCTCATTGTCTGGGACCTGTGAGGAAACACAGGGCACCGGAACACTTTGCCCCGGTCAACTCTCTGCCTGATGGAAGGTTCCGTGTTGTATATTGTCCCGCACACATGTGTTCAAGCATGGTAATATGTAACCAGTGTGACTAAGGAGTTGATGTCATTTCATTTTGAAACGAAAGCAAATTTTATTTAATTTTTAACTAAATTTACATAGTTACTCGTAAGCAGTGGCTGTCGCCATTTCAGGTGTCAGTCTAGCAAGCTGTGGTGGGGCAGGTGGGTAGGAACAACCTTCAGGGCTGTCGTGGGGCGAGGAGGCCATCCTTGGGGTAGAGTTTGCCCAGCAGAGAGAACAAGAGAGGAAGGCGTGCACAGAAAGTGGACATGGTGATGATAAAGAAGGAAACATCAAGGATAATAGAAAACCAGGTTTACTGTTGCGAAAGCAAGGTTTCTTGACGTAACTTAACAAACATAGAAGTGAATGTAAAAAAAAACCTGTGGCTTAATATAGTGTGTATGACATGCTGTCTAGCTCCACGTCCAGAGAAAATTACTGTTTTCCCCTTGAAAGAATCTTGGACTTTGTTGAACGTCAATATACACAGTGATCTTCACCGGTTACTGTCCCAGTATTCATGAGCTCACCGAAACAGGATGAACGGCTGGCTGAGTGCATGGATGCGTTGTGAGGACGAGGTGGTAGTGTAGTGCACGGTGCCTGTCTGCGTGACGGGGGAGCCACTGCTCAGGTCGCTGCTCCAGTCGGGCAAGAGATGCTTCTGAGCTTTACGGGAGGTGAGGGGATGAAGCTGCTGTCATCTGACAAGAGAGTGTGAAGTGTCTTTGCTCTTCCCTCAGTCAGGGCAAGCCACACCATCTGGGACAGTCTGCCATATTCCTGTTTCATTCTTCAAGGTGGTAGCTACAGAAAGGAGGAGGAGCCCTTCCACACGGAAGGAAAGGGAAGAGCAGCGACAAGCACGTTGACTTGTAACTCTGAGCTACACATTTCACTCAGTAGCAAACAGTTGGATACAGATTTCTGATCCCAGTGGTGGTTAATTATGTGAAGGAGGAGATGCACACTAAAGCACCAGATAGTGTGGCCAGTCGGCAGCAGGGGGACTGAGCACAGAGGGTAGTGTGAACAGCTTCACTCTAAAAAGCTCAGCGAACTCAGTCCTGGTTCTGTATTTCCAGTCTTTGTGTAAGTATGTGATTGTTTCAGAGTTCAAAAAGAAGAGAACACCAAGGGGAACATTTGATAAGAAAATGAACAAAAGACACAGTTCATTTGGAAAGAATCACACTGCTCAGGGAGTGCTTGCCTGGTATGTGCTGGCCCTGGGTTCGAACCCCAGCAGTACTAAAAGCAAAAATAAGCTAAAGCGATCTCTGGAAGTGTGAGAATCTGTTAAATATCACTCAAAGAAACACAGATTAAAACTGCGCACACTTTCCTTTGTGGTGAGAAGGCTGTGAGCCTGTGAAATAAGATCTGTCCCCAAAGCGTTTCTTTAAGTATCACTGTATACTGAAAAAACACACATCTTGGAGAACCAATTTCAGACCTCAGACAGGTAAAGTACAAGGAAATGGCTTAGGATTGACAGGGACCTATTAAAAAGCCACAAAACCTGCCTCAATTTCTCCTCATGTTTGTGATTGACACGTGACTGAAACAACATGGGGAAAGGAAGGATTTATTTCCACTTGGACTCTTTGGGCACCCTCATTAGCACGGTAGGGGAGTTGCTTCCAGCGCTGGGAGCTCAGGGCCCTCCGTGGCACATCCAGGAAAGGGACATGCCTTTCTCTTGCCAGAACGCTCGCATGGCGCAGTATACAAAGTACTAGCTCTCTTCATCTCACCCACTCAGACCGGGCTGGTTCCACCCATGGGCTGGGTCCTTCCACATCACTTGGAAATCTCAGGCTTGCTGGGTGCTACCTTACCTAAATAATTCCTACAGGAGACTCAGTACCATGTTGGCACAGTTAACCTCGCTGCATAGAATTTAACTTAAAGTGGTCCTGCAATGACCAGACTTGAACATGAAATAAATCATTGAAATCATGGTTTATAACTACGGGATAAAGTGAGCTGTGAATGAATAAATGGAGAAAGAAGTGTCTCAGAGTCAGACTCCACTCGCACCTCCATTCTCAGGCGCTCCGCGAGGGAAGCGCTCCAGTCCTCTGCCTGCGCACGCCGCTGTCAGAAGCAAGGCTCTGGTCTCAACGACGGCGCGCAGCCACTGAAGCAGCACCACGGTCACGAGTGGGCCCTGGGTCTTTCCTCTTTGGGAACGCCACCTTACACACGAGGCTGAGCACAGGCGCCCGCTGCACTGCCGCTGCAAATCTATCTGAGGCAGATAGAGGACTTAAGTGTTTGTGAAATCTCTGGAGTAAGTTCTAGACAAGATGCATCCTCATTAACACTTTAAGTACTTTATTCCCCTAAAACATAGATATTTTGGGGCTGGAGAGATGGCTCAGGGTTAAGACTGTCTCGCAAGCAGAAGGACCCAACTTTGCATCCTAAATCCCACATTAAAAACTTCGAGGTGGAAATGGTGGCAGTCTGCACTTCTGAGGGAAGGCAGGATCTGGGAAACCCCAAAGCAAAGCAAAAAGGAGGTAGAGCAATCCAGGGTGATTCCTGAAGCTACCCTTGGGCCTGCAAGAGCACACAAGTGGTGCCCTGATACATTCAGATGCACGCACAGGAGTGTACAACACACATAAACACACAATAAATAAGATGTAAAAATAATATAAAATATAGACATTTTATATAATCATGCTATAATTATGGGATCAGAAACAACATGAATAAAATACAGTTATCTGATCTACAGACCATATTCTGATTTTATTAACTACAAAAATATCCTTTCTGGCAAAGAAAAATGACATTTTCTATCCAAGGCTCAATCTAGGGATTAGGGCGTTTTAAGCTGTCACATCTCTTCATCTTGACTATGGAATACTTGGTTCTCTGATCTTTCTCTTTCTGATCTTTTAGTTTTAAAATGTCCAGGCCCCTTATTTTATAGACTCCCTCTTAGAGTGGATTTGTCTAATGCTTATTCATTCTGAGATCCAGGTTATAGTCTCTGGCAGGAAACCACAGCTGTGACCCCATGTTCTCAGAATAGCACTGTTAGGCGGAGCACAGCGTGGGTGCGCACGTTCCGTTCCTCACTCTCCGGGGTCCTGTGGGAGATGCTCTGCCTGTGTGTGTGTCCTCGGCCTCCCATCGGCTTCCCCCTAGTGTCAGCCGTGTCCTGTGGTATAGTGCTGTCAGATGGTGATCTGTCTACTTGTCCGGCTCCTTCAGAGAAGTGGCAGTGTCCTCGGACCTCCACAATAGGACTACCGCCGGCCCGAAGATTTTGAAAGTGACTGTCCCGTGTCTGTTTTCTTTCTTGCCAGGAAAAGGAGCCTCTTCGCGTGATTCCACTGAAAGAGGTCCACAAGGTCCAGGAGTGTAAGCACAGGTGAGGATCCGCCTGTCCCCAGCACAGCGCCCGGCTTCGCTCCTGTACCCGCAGAGTCTATTCTTCTGGGACTGGTTCTCATCGGCTTGTCACTCTGCAGTTGGAACATACTATACTTTTTAAGTTGCTTAAAAGTATTGAAATATTTGAAAACTAACGGTTAGAAAGGAATCGTTTTATTTAAATTAAAAGTGCAGAAATAGCTTATTAATGGAAGCAGTATATCAACTGACTATCAGAGTTAACAAATTAGAACATATTTGAATATCTCAAAGAACTACAGAATAGGGTGTGGCCATAAAATACCAGCTGTGCTAGTATTGAGTTAAGTAAATCAGTTTCTTCATTTGAGAAACCGTGGACTTTGAAGTTGCTCAAAACCTTTCTTCTAAAACTACATAAAGCATATCAAGTTTGATGAAAAAAATGGGAAATGATAATTTAGTTTTATTAAATTGGTGTTTGCCTCAAAATTTATTTACTGACACATTCTTGGCACTGAGTAAACAAGTTAAAGAAAGCTATCCTCTTTGACATTCACACTAAAGGATGCTCCAGGGATTGGGGGCGCGCCCACTGGGAGAAAAGGAGGGGAGGAAAGGAAGAGAAAAAGGGGGGAGAGAGCAAGAGGATCCGGGGAGGGGTGGAGGGAGGGAGGGGATGGGGTACCTATTAAGTTTGTATGAATGGGAGAAAAAAAAAAAAACTATCCCCAAACTGCTACTTAACTTACAACTGGATTTCTTTTCTGTGACAGTGACATAATGATGAGGGACAACCTTTTTGAAATTGTAACAACATCACGAACTTTCTATGTGCAGGTAAGACATTTATTTGGATATTATAGGTTCTCTTATAAGACAGCAATGACTTTAGAGGTGAAATAAATAAAAAGTTTGTTGCTCTCGACAGCAACAAATTCACCAAAGGGCATCAGGTAAAGCATTGTTGGAGGAGTCCGTGTTCAGGTGCAGAGGTATTTGTTGTGAGTCAGCAACACTGGGACAAAGTCGTGTGTGGAAGCAAGGTGCTACTTAATGTATTCCCCCAGTCATATCATCTTTGCCTTTGTATCATTTTAGTCGTTTTATAAAATGGAAAGTCTCAAATGCCCATAATAAAAATAGTAGTTAGGATCGTTTTTCTCTTAGTATTCTGTGTGTAAATTTAAAATATTTTTTATGATCAGCTGTATTATATAAAAAATTATTTGAAAGAATTGTTTTGTTTTATGGAGGTGAGCCTTGATAAGCTTATTGCATAAAATTTGGAAAAAAAAAAAAAAGGTGGTCTATAAAATATACAGCCTGCTTGTCACGAGCCGGGTCATACTAAGTGCGTGTTACGTCCTGCGCATCCCTCCTCCCCACCTCCTGCTCTTTTTCTGTGACAACGTCCGCACGGTTCTGCGTTTTCTGCGGTGACGCAGCACTGAGTGCTAAGTCTGCTGCATGTCTGATTTCTTGAGCTGTTTTTTATTTTGTCATGTGGATTTCTGTGGTTGTGTTCCTATGCCTGGTGCCCTTTTCCTTTTGAAAGTACTTGTGCAGGAACACTGTGTGTCTTTCAACTCTTGAACTTCTAGATTCTAGAATCTAGTTTTAGGTTTACTTCCAGAGAAATATAAGAAATTCTGGAATTGTGTATCTGGAGGAAAGAACATGTACGTTGGCCCCCTTCTCAGGCCTTTATTATCTGGACATCTCATAATAAGATTCTAGGTGCACATTGAAAGCTAGTTCTCATCAAGGACTATGGTTACCTATTATTTTAATAATTTAGCATACTACTAAAAATTATTTCTAGAAAATACTGCTATGTAAGCCAACATCAGAATTTTTTTTTAAAATAGCAGAGTTACACATGCTTGGAGCAGATTCAGACACAGTAGCATTGGACAGAGCGATAGAACAAGACTGGCTTCTTCCTCTTTCTTTCCAGAAGCATCCATTGTTGACTGTCTTGATTCCCAAATACTCAGTGGCTAACTTAGGTTTCCATGTGGTAGGTAGTCCAGCAAAACCAAGGTAAACACAGGGCCTCTAAAGCCCCATCATGGAAGTGCACATCGACCATTCCAGACCGAAAGTTCCAGGCGGCACAGAGCGAGTCACAAGCGCCCTGAGCAGCTTGGGGGCCTGTTAAAGCTAATTTCTTTCTTTAGTGTAGGAGGAAGGCCCTAGCTATAGCTCATTTTCCTGATGTGTGTGAGATCCTGTCTCTCAGTAGTAACACACACACACACACACACACACACACACGCAGGAAAGCTTCCAAATGTTTTTTAAAAGCTATTGTCTTGGAGTGTTCGTTCTGGTGACAGAAATTGCATATGTTGCCAGAACACATATGATGGATATATAGAAATACAGGCGGTTTGAGGACAGTAGCTCAGCAGCTCTTTCTTGCCTTCAGGCCGACAGCCCTGAAGAGATGCACAGCTGGATCAAAGCCATTTCTGGCGCCATCGTGGCTCAGCGGGGACCCGGCAGATCAGCACCTTCGGTAGGTTTCCTGCTCTTTGGGGATCCTGTGGGGCAGAGTTCCTTGGAGTTGTTTTCCTTCCTCTCCCCTAATCTTCCTGGTTTACTTCTTCGTTGAGATTATTTGCATGTTGACTGTCATACAAATTGAACTTGCAAAGAGTAATGCATTTCTAATGTAATGCTTCCCTGTAGTGTCACATGTGCATAGCTGTCTGTGCATTGGATCATGTTAAATGCACAACAGGGCAACCAAGGAATAAGCCTTTCCTTCCTTTGTTTTAGCAATCACTCACCTCTTAGGAAGTCTAGATTTGTGGGACAATGTGACAGGATGGCACGTGCCCCATTTATCCAAGACACTTTCAGTTTTTGCACAACACAGTCTATGAGTCATAGTTTCCTCTTTATTTCTCTGGTTTCAGTTGAGGTTTTTGTTTTGTTTTGTTTTGTTTGTATTTTGGCTTAATAGTGTCATGAAACCACTAACCAAACTAGAACCTCAGCTGCAGTAAAGTCTTCCTGTTCAGTATTTTCTATTTCCTGTTTTCATTTTAATTTCTGACATGTTCATATAAAAGTCCACTACCTTTGATAATAAAATTGAAACAAACAAGAAACTTTGCTTTGAATATTTTGGCCATTCCTCTCGGATCTGAAAATATAGTTCCCACTGAGACATTGTGTTGTCTTAAAGTGCAGCCCTGTGGATGGTGGGAAGCAGTTGGATACATAGTTGACAGTGTTTCTCGCATAAAGCCGTGAGATGTGTGTGTGCTGGGCATTCTACACACTGCGTGTTCTTCCTGTAAGGAGTACTGCAATAGCAACAAATAAGGAAAAATTCAGTTTTCTCATTTCCTAATTATTCATAATTCTCCTTGAATCCTTTTAGGGTGTTAATTTATAACTGCCTGTATTTTATGTCATGTTTTCAGCAGTCAAGTATCAGATTCTCTGCAAAAACAATGTCTGTTGGGAAAAGGAAAAGTCGAAGGGTGTCTGCGTTTCGTGCTTCGTGGTGGGGGCAAACCGGGCTGTCTAGCTGTGACTATCAGCAGAACTTTTTTCCTCCCTCTCCCAGTATAGATTGACTCTAATCTTAGCTTTGCACTGTGTTCCAGATGCGGCAGGCCAGAAGGCTGTCGAACCCTTGTATACAGAGGTATACAGCAAGAGCTGGTGACTGCAGCGCGTATGTGGGCTCTCACGCACACGTGCCTTCTTAGTAGAGGGTCCGGACTCACTCCCTACTTACAACTGATCGTAGAAAGTTGAGTTAACAAACTGCTTCTCGCAGTTGTCATGACTGATTTCGTCAACACTAACGCACACTATTTCACTGTGGTCATCAGGTTGAACATGCGCAGTTCTTAAAGACAACGAAGACAACTTTACTAGTAGAGAGACATCAAGCTAGCTTCTAAGACTAACTTACTGAATTGCTGTGGGAGTTTTAATTGCCATAGTGTATGTATTTCGAGGTTGTTAAAAATACTACAGCACTCAAAAGGCACCTATGTTCTGATACACGTAAACTTGTGCATGTGGATATATTAAGTGACTATATTAGCATCGTTTGCATGCAGATACCATCATGCATGGCATTTAAATCTCCAGTGAAGTATAGCCATGTAGTCTTGGTATCTTGGTGATTTGTAGCACTTTGTTTCCAAAGCCACCAGTTTCATGCGTGAACACGCTCAAGCATTATTTGTAGTACAGTGCATCTGGAGTAGTTGTATTCAAAGTTTTCTTCAGCTCTGGTTATTAAAACATTATGGCTTTCATAATTAATGTTACCATGTCAGAGTTTTTTAGATGATTAAATTGTGCTTTCTTGCCTTTGAACTCTTAAACCCTGTCAGTGTGTGGCTCATCCAAAGCTACATACCGAAATTAAATGGAAAGACTGGCTGGCAGCAGTAAAACCCAGAGAAGCAAAGCTAAGTGTTGTCAGACTATGCACAAAGCAGTGTTGGAAAAATCTTGATTCTGCTCTTTAAAGAGATCTGTGGCTTTTCATTTTCATGTTCTACATTTTATTATCCTTCTAAATCTGTAGGGTGTTGCTCTCGCTCTTACATGAAAGCCAGGAGGCTCATTCTGCAGCCTAGTTCAGTTGCAGTTGAAACGCTCTTTTCCGTTTTAGGCTGGCTGGATCTCCAAAGCACCATAAGCTGCCAAAGTGAGCTTTGGCGACAGAATTAGTTTTTAAATGGTTGTTGGCTGCCATTGCTTTAAACTCACCTCTAGAAATGCATTGCTGTGGGAGTAACTTGCACATTCGTGCTGCATGGCTCACGCTTCTGCTTGGGGGGGGTGTTTTTCAGAGAATCATATCTCACACTCAGGGACTAGCTTTGTCATTAATGATTGGCTGTCTGACCACCACCACTCTTTCCAGGAGCATTCCGGCTCTCCTCCAGAATCCAAGTTCTCTGTCCGTCCTGCCGGTGCCGCAGCAGCCGCCGCACATTCCGCAGCCTCTCGCAGCCACTCTCTGGTCTCAAGCTTTGCCGTGGAGAAGCGAGGATTTTACGAATCTCTTGCCAAGGTCAAGCCAGGGAACTTCAAGGTCCAGACTGTCTCTCCAAGAGAACCAACTTCCAAAGTGACCGAGCACGCTCTGCTCAAACCTCGAAGTAAAAATGGCCCTCAGGAAAAAGATCACGACCCCTTGGACTTGGACGACGCCAGCCTTCCAGTGAGCGATGTGTGAGATGCAAGCCCAGGCCGCCCGCCCCGCCCACCCCTCAGTGTCCTTTCCTGAGGCTTCTAGCCAAAGATGACAAGGGGCAGCGGCTCTGGGTGCGTCGTCGGTCGCTGCCTCGTAGGTCGCTGCCTCGTAGATACCCTTCACCAGCCGGCGAGCCGGGACCTGGGCAGCGGCCAAGCAAACTTCCTGTTCTCAGCAGGAAGCCGAGCTAGCTGTGTGATAGCTCTCAGCTGCATGTGTCGGGCAGTGGTCTTTCCCGGTCACTTTGAAAATTGAAATGGTTAGCAACTTAAAACATTGAAAATTCTTATTAATTATTTTGGTCATTTTTTTTTTAAAAAAATGCTAGTACGCCTAGCTATTAAATGTTTGATATTTTCACATTCTCACCAGTTGAAATTATTAAACAGAACATTACTAGATAAAAATTCCTAAACTCAAGGAGTCGTGGTGCTGCAAAATTTATACTGCAATGTGGATTATTGAAATTCTGATATTTTTGATACCCTGAGTCAAGGTGCGCAGTAAGTTTCGCAGAGCAGAGGTGATTAGACCATTGAGAGCATGTCTGTGGTTTAGGGGTGGAGAAAGGAAACTCCGAGAACTCGAGAAAACTCCGAGATTCTTTTCTTTTTTTTTTTTTTTTTTTTGAGACGGGGGTCTCACCGTGTAGTTCTGTCAGGCTCAGAACTCTCAGTGTGGGTCAGACCGTCCTAGGACTTGTGATCCTCTGGCCTCTGTTTCTGTGCTGGGATTACAGGCATGTGCCACCAGACATCTGACCCTTTGAAAAATATTGGGATTTGCACTTGTCAGTCCTTATTTAGTGAAAATTATTTGGTCATAAATTTTGGGGGATCTGATTTTCTGATCAAAGTTTTGTAAATAACTCTTATTTCTGAATTTGAGTCAGTGAGAGGCCTCAGTTTAGGAGTACAGTGGCCTCTGCCCTTGGTTATGAAATGGTTGTGGCCTCTACCTTTTGTCATAAATCAGCCTCTCTTCAAGTGCCTGTGTCTTTTCATTTTAAGAATGTGCTAAAAAAATCCTACATGATTGGCTTTAAATGTCTGAATAAATTAATTTTCAGTAGCATAGTTTGATTTGTTAGTAAAATAACTTTTTATGTTAGAGATGCCAGAATGCTGGTATTCTACTATCTGTGCAATATATGTGTTGAAGAAACAAATTCGATACACATCTGATGATAAAACATCATGATAAGCCACTCTCTAAAGAATCCTTAGTTCCAGGTGTTGAGTGATGGATGATGACTGGTTTGAGCAAGTACTGTTTTGCGATTCAGTTTAACTATTTGCTTTAAGAAAATATTCTCGAGTTTCACATGCTGCTATTTTTAAGATGTTTCCATTTCACAATACGGTTTGTGTTTTGAAGTCGTGCATTGTACTGCTTTCCTTTCTGTGATGACGTCTTGCAGATGAGACAGAGCTGCTCCTTGTGTGGCCGGGTCTCAAGGGTGAGATGTGCTGTTCCGGACTGATTCTTGTCAGTTTAAAAATCCACGTGCACAGAAATGCGCCATTTGACTTTTTTATTCATAAGCTAGTATTTTTTGGAGTTGTGTTTAGGTTTTTCTCTTTTGTACCTGCATCTGAAAATGATAGGGTGAAAGGTCACATAGTGACCATTTCCTGCCGGCATCGTCCTCCCAAAGGCTTTTTTGAAAGTTCCTTTTTTGTGAACACACCTAAGAAATACCGTGTAGACACTTTACAGTATTTAAGGTCATAATTCTATTTTCCTTGGTACAGCTTTCACATTGCATGTTGTTTTAGCATATTTTGGTATTGGTAATTTGATATATTTCTTGATGGCAAAATATTATCTCTATTTTGGGACTTTTTATAGAAGTGTCTTTACAGCCCGTACTCATAAGCATAGGAACATGTTCTTGTGATTGTCGGGGTCTCTAAATATTTATCTCATTTATCTCAATTCTTTTATGAGTCTATCGAAAGTATTTAATTATTTTAAAACTTACACTTGTAAATACGTCACATCTGAAATGTTGGAGATTACTTTGACTACCTTAGTAAATGCTGCATTACTTTCTGTGTAGCATCTTCAATGTTTACTGTTATGTCTTTATGTCAAGCTGGTTAACACTGTAATGACTTGAGAATAAACTGCTCGGCTTTTGTTGGGACTTCACTCGAATTCCTCCGGTCCGGCTCTCATGCGAGCAGGTAAATAGAACTGGTGCCAGCATCGGGGTCCTTGAGCTAGTTATCTGATCGTCTTTGAATGTTTTAAGGCAGCTTCATTTGAAGCTGTACAAAGAGTGTGTGTGTGTGTGTGTGTGTGTGTGTGTCAGAGAGAGAGAGAGAGAGAACAGCTGGCTCATTTCACTTTAAAAAGCCATGATTTTAAAATCAATGTAAACATTTCGCCGGTGAAGCCCGTTTGAGTCATCTGGGCCGCTTGTCAAGCTTGGTGACTGGTCGACCTGGCCGAGGCAGGGTGTGGGATGCCCAGGGTGGGAGCATCGAGGTGCACTCAAGAAAGAAAACGCTTCGCACGCCACTCTGCTGCTCAGCAGCCGCCTCCACACAGTGATGGGCCTTGACTGCTCGGACGAACTGTCTGTCGGGGCCTAAGTGACGGTCACGGCCTCCCATCCAGGCATGCTGAATTTTGTTTGCCCTTTTTGAAATGCAAATGAATCACCCAAAGTTCAGAAACACTCTGCAGGGGGCCACCAGTGGGTGCAGATGTGGTCATTTGCTGCCCATGTCTGTGTCCTTGCGTCAAATCCTGTCGCGTTTCCTCTGCCTTCAGCCGCAGGTGACTTTGAAGCAGGATTTCCTCTCACCTACCTACCCTCTGCTGGGCTGGGGTGCTCGGGACGGGCATTTCAGTGGTCAGCCCGTTGGTTCTGCCGCGCTCCTCTGGCTCCACTACCCTCTGTCCTTAGAACAGGCATTACGCTGGCCATCTTGATTGTTGGGTTTTTTTTTTTTTTCCTCCCTACTTAAGCCGAATGACGTCTTAGAAATCAGCCAGTCCCTGTCTCCCCCAAATCAGTATGCTCTGAAAGATGTGACCTCAGCAACACCAAGAAGATGTGTCCTGGGCCACCGGGCGAGTTTGTAACCAAGCCAAAGCTTTTGGCCGCGTGTGATTGTTGAGAACATGAGAAGATCTGTAACCTGGCTTGGTTTAAGTCTGAACAGCTGTTCCGTGCTGGCCGCCGACGCTTTCTGAGATTTCCTTCCTCTCTTTTTTGAATCCACTCAGTGTTTCTACTCCTTCTCTCTGTTTCTCTAAAACGTTTTCCTCGCGATAGCTTCTCGCGTCCGTTTGTTCCTCCACAGTATGACTTTCCGTTTACCATCCACATGGTGTAATGTTCTTGCCCTCGAGTACCCGACCTTGAGGTTCGAGTCTGTTGTGTCCCTTGTTGAGCTTGATGGTTTCTTGTCCCTGTAAGGAGCGTGTGGTACACCTTCAAAAAGGGGGTTGTTGGTTCCGGGTGTGACTTGGCAACTGAGGACTCGCGTTCTGGGCACAGTTGTCCCATGGTGGGCAGGTGAGTAAGATAAGGGACCTGACTGAGGACGTTGGAATTCTTCGGTAGACTTGGCCTGCCAGAGATGCTGGTCTGGCAAGTGAAGATTGTCCTTCTCAGCATTCCTGCCAATATGTGGGTACCGAGTAAGAAGTGTGACCAGACACTATGCCAAAATAAAATCCTTGATTCCCTTAAGCCCTGTCTTTTATTTTGGCTGAAATTTTCTTACCCAAAGTGCTGTTTGCATAGCCATGATGCTACCAGCCGTGGGAGACCGGAATAACCCGGGTAACTCTTGCTGTCACATGTGTCCTGTAGACTGCCTGGTGTCGCAGTCTGGTCCTGCCGCCTGCTGAGTGCAGACACCTCATGGTTCGCGGTCACCATGCACATCTGCTTCAGTCTCTGGCTCGCTGCCTGCACGGTAGTAGCTGATGGAGGTAGTTTTCACGTAAAGCTTATTTAGACATGTTTTCTCATTTTACACTTGTTTCTTGTGTGTGTGTGTGTGTGTGTGAGAGAGAGAGAGAGAGAGAAAGAGAGAGAGAGAGAGGACACCATGTGTCTCTGTGGAGGACCAAAGCTGACTTTGGGAATCACCCTGGATTGCTTCTACTTCCCTTTTGCTTTACTCTGGGATTTCCCAGACTCTGCCCACCATGACTGGAAGTTCAGACCACCACCATTTCCGCCTGGCATTATTTTACGTGGAACCTGGGATCCGAAGTCAAGACCTATTTTCAAGGAAGTCTTAACCCCTGAACCATCTTTCTAACTCCTATTTTCTCATTTTAAAAAGACCCACATGAAATGAATTTGACTCAATGATTTTAATGTAGATCATGGTTTTTAATGAGCCTGGATGCTTGTGTAGTGCTGGGTACTTGGGCCTGGCAGAGAACTGCTTGGTCCCAGGGGTTAAGAGACTAGGTAACATAATACCCCCCCCCACATACTTACTCGCCAAAAAGCCTGTTAATAATTGATGAGACGACATATTTACACTGATAAAATTCAGAGATAATAGCTTACATGGAGTCGAAAAGCTCACAGCAGAGCTTTCCTGGTTGAAGGTTTGACAGTCCACACATTGTCCACATATTGAAAGTATACTTGATTGGGTGAGTTTATATTTTACATATTACAGGGATACAAAATTGATTATGTGCTCAGCTTTAAGTTACTTTTATTAGTTATTTGATATTTATTTCCCAAATATCAAGACATGTATTGAAAATGCTGCTGAATTTAAATGAGTGTCTTGATCTTAAATGATTAGCGGCTGGCTGCAGTAGGTTCATGTGTTGGAGCGCCACCTTCTGGATAACTGTTGCTACTCTTTACATAACTTGGTAACTTAGAGAAGATTCCAGACAGCCTAGGGTAGCTCTGATTAGTGCCACTGGTTAACCACTGGTTACAGATGTTTTTTAATTAAACACTTATCTGGAGATGACGTAGCTTACAGGTGTAGGGGTCAGTACAGAGAAGCTGGGCGCAGGGACGAATGCCTGCAATCTGGCCCTGGGGGCTGAGATGGGCAAAGCTAGAGGGTGCAGATTCCGAGGCCATCCTGCGTTACACAGTGCAGTGCTGTCTCATCAGAAGAAAGAGCATCCTGTACACCATTAATTCAGCTTTTCCTGGTGGCACCTTGAAAAGCTGTAGCATTGTGTTATAACCAGAGTATTGACAGGGATCCCATCTAGGTAGAGAGCAACCTCCCACCCCTCAGGCCGACCTCTTCCTCTCCTGCCTCACCGTGTGAGCACTGAGTCATTTCCCAAGTCATTAGATTTCAAATGAAATTGTGGCCTGACAACAGATAAAGCGCTGCTGACCTGATGATCTGAATCCATTCTCCAGAACCCAGTAGGAGAGAACTGACTCCTGCAACTCGTCCTGTGACCTCCACATGCTGACCATTTCGTGGGCGTGCACGCACCAGTGCACACAATCTTCTTTTTAAAAAACACACCCTTTGCATTTAGCGCCTTCGGTACACTGCCCTCCGTAGGGGTCTTGAAAACCTCACATCTCTAAATGGTTGGGGTTTCATTCACTCTGCTTCCAGTGTTCCCTAGGAACATTTCAAATGGCAGGTTTTGTATATATTTCTTTAACTTTTAGTGTTTCGTTCATATCTATGGTGAAACATTTCGACCTTTGATATTTGACATATAGATCAGTGAGGTCGTCAGAATAACTAAAACAATCAGACTTAAAACCTCAATTTCTTACACTGGAAGTAGTTGCAGAGACTGATTATAAAAGCAGTTGCTCTAGTCAACTGTCCTTGTGTGGAAGACCGTTTGACTTCTCCAAGTCTGGGCCACATACTTGGCTTCAGCTGCCACACGCAGCTCAGAGACCAAAGGAGATGAAGGAATTGCCAAAGGAAAGTACAACATAGAAGTCAAAATTACGTGGAAAACTGTAACCACGGTGGTTCGCAGAATGATGGTGGGGTAAGCAGCTGTGTGGTGGACTTGCAGGAAGTCAGGAGAGGGCCCAGTGCTAAGTCTAAGATACCTGCTTCACACAACAGTGTGTAAATCTGATTTGCAATCCGAAGGGCTCAAAGTGTCAGGATGAGCTAAAGCTGTTCTTCTCAAGGTTCACAGATACATTCTCCCTTCCAAACTCCAGTTCTCCCACCTTTTGCCCCGGCTGTCTTCCGAGGAAAGGCTGACGAGGAAAAGTAGAGAATATGGGGACTTTCCATGACTCAGGATCTTGCCCAATTGAACCTTTTTGTTATTCTTTGTTTACTGTTTACTTCCAAACAGGACCCTTTCGTCCCGCGGACGTCAGTTCTTGGTGACTGTCACATGCATCCCTCTTATAGGCTGTGTTTATATTCTGAGGACGGAAGGTTTTACAGTGGGTCAGAGGTGAGGGTGAGGCAACGGCACTGTTCCGGCCTGAACAACGGACGAGTAAAGGAGCCGGGAGCCGTACAAGTGCCATCTTTGGACAGAGCTGGTGTGAGGGAGGCCTTGATTTCAGGACTGTCCTGAATGAGTTGCATTTGAGACGTTTGCTAGACATCCAAGCCAAACCACCTATGGGATATAAAAAGCTTGGGAGTAAGAGAAGTTTTTGTGGGGAATAAGAATCTGGACACTCCTAGTAGATAGATGTCCTCAAAGCCATGGTGTTGGGAGAAGATGAAGGAGGAAGGCCCACAGTGCCCGCGTTGTGCCGCTCAGGCTAAGCGGCAACCAGGTCCTCTGCTGTTGGCATGCTGGGGACACTCGGGGCTCCCTCCCGGAGGACAGTGCTCCCCCACTGCTGGATGCTGTGACTGACGCGTGCAGTTCTGGGTGAGTCCTGGAAGTCAATAAAACGTTCGGTGAATTTCACTGCAAGAGGCTCAGTCGTGGAAGGCTCAGCAAAGAGAGATTGATGAGTAGGAGACCACGTGGACAGCCCCCCCCAGGGGCGGCGTGGACAGCAGCTTATGTATACGCGCCGGGCTCAGCGCCGTTCGGCCACAGGCATCTGGTGGGAAGATGCGGCGTGGGCACAGCCACCGTCACGTGGACAGACATGGGGGGGCAGCTCTCTGAGAGCGCTGGCCTTGGGTTCTGCAGATTACGACACAGAGTCAGCTGGAAGGTGGGGGAGGCAGCGGGAAGGTTTGAGGCGAGAAGTTGCAGAGATTCACGGTGACGGACCGACTAGGCAGCGACTGTCCCACGGCACTGGGGACCAGGGGCACGACTCCAGCCTTGGGCAGCGCTAGCCATGTGCCGCGCCCTGACCTCCAGGGACAGGCCACAGTGAGCCCCGTGCTGGCTTGTCGGCTGCGACGGCCGCATCTAAACAGCTTAAAGAGTTGTCGCGCTTCATCGCAATGAAAATCTTCTTTTCCATCTTCAGATGAATTGGTTTGATGGAAAATACTAATCTGTTTGCTAGCATTTATGATGATTTTTCCAAATAAATCCCATTATGAAGGGGGTTGGCAAGATGGCTCAGCAGGCAAAGGCGGTTCCCACCAAACGTGTTGACTTGAACCCACATGTGATGGAACCAACGCCCTCCGGACCTCTGACCTCCACAGACATGCCCCTGCCATGTACAAGAGAAGTAAATACAAAAAAGCGTAGGGCTGGAGAGATGGCTCAGGGGTTTAGCAACTCTGCATTGCAAGCAGAAGGACCCGAGTTTGGATCCTGGATGCCATGTAAAAATTCCAGGTGGAAATGGTGGGGGCCTGCACTTCAATTGTGGAAGGCAGAGCGTGGGACATGAAGGAAGCAAAAAGAAGGCCGAAGCAATTCCGGAAGTCACCCTTGGGCCTCTACAGGTACACACACTCAGTGCCCTCTAAAAACACACACCACACACACACACACACACATACACACACACATTCACACTAAATAAATTTTTTAAAAAATCCCATGCGGCTGAGAGTATTCTTTGCAAAATATGTTGCTTGTTTTGTTGCTGCCGTGTGTAATTTTTGCATAAATGATCAATTGGTATTTTCCTGGTGTTGATATATGAACTCGATAGGAAAAGCTGGGGAGACGTTCTTTTAAACTTACATCTTTTGTAAAATTTGAAATGATCTACCCTTTTCAAGTTGGCAGACTTTGTGTGCAGAACCTCTGAAGCTGAGGCACTTTTGGGGGTATGCCTCTGTCGGCTTCCTCATTTTCTCTGTGAATATCCATGTGCTTAGATTTTCTGTCATTTCCAGGGTCACTTATTTTCCATTTTGTGTAGATGTGTTTTATGTGCATGTGTGTGAGCACACTGTGTGAATAAGCGTGTGTGTGTGTTTGAATGTGCAGCATATGTGTGAATGCACATGTGACGTGTGAGGCTAATAATCATCCTGGGTTGCTCTCCCACCTTATTCTTTGGAGGCTGGGTCTCTAATCCAGGGTCTCTAATCAGAGCTTGCCGATAATGCTGGCCAAGCTAGGCAACTTGCTTTCCCAGACCTTGTTTGGGGAACTGAAGTTATTAGCAAACCACAACATCCACCCAACGTCTTTCTGTAGGATCTGGGCATCCAAATGCCAGTCCTTTTGCTTACATGGCAAGCAAGTGCTTTAACCACTGAGCCATTTCCCTGGTCTGTAGGGTCACTTAGGTTACTTAGATTTCCAAGTGCATTTGCACAGAACTGAGAAGAATGTATCGACTCTAGTAAAAGGAAAACATTGAGGACCTCAGTGTATCTTAGCTCAGAATGCAAAGAATGCTGTCGAGACTTCGTGTAGCAGATTCTGCCAGCTCGTGGGTTTAGTGGCCCTGGACTGATTGCCCACATGGACACCTGAACCAGGCCATCAATGTCGAAAGTATATAATTTCTCACAACTCGTGACCCCTGGGGAACGAGTCTAGGCTCCAACCTGAGGAGCACCGTCTAATGAATAATGTTTATGCCCTGGCTTAGGTTCTTACGCCTTCCATTTCCAATCCTCATACAGCCACTGCTCCTGAGAAAATCTTGTATTTCAGTTGAACCATTCTGGGTTGCCTGGTTCCTACCTCCCGCCATCCTCATGGGTCCTGCCTGTAATGCCACGTTCTTCATAATCCTTCGGTCCTCACCGAGACTCGACTTCCTCCTGGATGTGTTGGAAGGACCTCATCTGTCCCCCAGCACAACCACAACCATGCTTCTACCTGGACAGCTGCTGCTTCTGCCGCCGTCCCTTCAGGGAGCACAGTGCACCCGAGACTTTACCCCTAAACTCTGCACCTGCTACATCCCTTTCCTTCTTCCTCCTCTTCCTCCTCCTCCCTGTCCTCCTCCTCCCCTCCTGTTCCTCTTCCTCTTCCTCTCCCTCCTCTTCTTCTTTCTCCTCCTTGGTCCCTTTCCAAAACCTACAAGGCCACTCTTTGGAAGAGATTAGAAACTGGGAACAGCCCAAAGCAAATCCTTTAGGGACTATATTGGCCTAAAGGTGAAGTAAGGAATTAGGAAGCAAAATCCCAACAACTGCACAAGGTTCTTCCCAGTTGCACACTGAAGACTGTTCAGTTCTGTGTTTCGTTTCCCAGGAGTTTCTCTAAGCCTGAGAGACAAGTCAGCAACATTCCTCAAAGTGTGCTCCCCAAGACCGTGTGGGCACCCTGGAGAGCTTGCCTGAGGTGGAAACCGCTGGTCAAATCCCAGTCCTGCAGGCTCGGTCTCCAGGGAGACCCCACCCGCCCATGTGTCATCCGCTCCTCAGGGTGACTCAATGTGCCCGTAGAGGTTGGAGATTCTTCTCTCATAAGACACCCATTGCAGGAATGCATTAACTTCTGTATGTCTGTAATGATATAATGATATAATGTGAGAGGGCTACGCACCCACCACAGTCAGTGTGTGAGGTCAAAGGACGACTTTGTGGAGTCAATTCTCTCCTTTCGCCTTTTTTTTTTTTTTTTGATTACTAATTGTGTACTGAAAGCAGTAAGAGGTTCCACGACACCAAATAAACCAGTTCTGAGGTTTCCCCAAGATAAATTTAGCAGCTCCAGCTTCTTCAGCGTTTATCAAAATACAAAAGAAAAGAGTAGAGGTCGTCTTCGATGGCAAATCGGACCCTTGCAGGCTGAGGGGGGAGAAGCTACTTCACACATGGAGATGGGGGTGCTCTGGGGTGTGGGTTTGGAGTGGACCAACCCTCCCAGCTTGCACGCGCTCCTGGGGAGGCCCAGACCTCCAGGTGCGCGTCCAAGTGGGTCCAAGAGCAAGCTGAGAATGTGGGCTGCTGTCCAGCCGGGCCACCCCAACCGAGGATGAGGCTGGGTGGGCTCTGTGTCCCACAACGGCCCCAGCCTGCCTCGGGTGACCGTGAGCAGAGTACAAGCACGACGCTATGGAATGCAGCAACCCAAAGACAGGCGAGTCACGGGGCTCTGCTGGGGCCCTGCAGCGATGGTCTGTCTGTCACACCGTCTCTCCTGTCCCCACAGAGAACAGGGGATCCGATGGACTAGCAGTCAGGCCGTTACTGCAAAACCTACTCTGGGCATAGTCTCCTTCTGTGTGTTCAAGTGTTCTTGTCTTATACAACTATTTTAAAAAATACACTGAGTTCAGATTAAAAACCAACCATCAAATGGATCCCGACACCAGTCTATAGCCCAGTGGCTCCCGGAGGCCAGGTGCCCAGCCACCCAAATCCCTTCTCAGAACTGACAGTGAGTTGATTCTCTTTTTACAATAAAAAAGCTAAGTAATATTGCATAGGAGTACCAGAAACTACCTCAGTGGAAACAGAAACTATTTACATTAAATAAGAACCTGGCTGCAGGCTGCGTCTGCACATGTGCAGCACGGTGCGGCGCACACTGTGACCAACCTAAGCACGGTGCGGCGCACACTGTGACCAACCCATGGGGACAGCTGCTGGCACTCGGGACCACAGAGTCGCACGTTTGCCACACGAGAGGAAAGCGGAGGGCGGAGAGGAAGAAGTGAGGGGAAGGAAGGGATCTGGTTCGCTTCAGGTTCTGGAGCTGATTGGACAGCCAGTCCGGTCCTTCACAGAGCCCATCCCCACTGGTGGCACAGGTGGCCTGAAAGTACCAGTCCCTGCGGCGTCAAGAGGGCAGCCCCAGCTGTGATCTCAGCTGCATTCGTGGCGCTGGGGAGGTCCTGCTTGTTGGCAAACACCAAGAGAACCGCATCCTCATCCTCGGCCGGCGTCCCCATGAGCTCCTCGCGGGCCTCATTCGCGCGCTCTCTACCGCTGCTGTCCACTACGAAGATCAAGCCTGGGGTGTCCTGGAAGTAGTGGCGCCACAGTGGCCGGATCTTGTCCTGGCCACCCACATCCCACACGTGAAGCTGATGTTCTTGTATTCAACCGTCTCCACGTGGAAACCTGTGGTGGGAACGGTGGTGACGGTTTCACCCAGCTTGAGTTTGTACGGAATCGTCGTCTTCCCTGCGGCACCCAGGCCCACCATGAGAATACGCGTTTCTTTTTTGCCAAAAGGGCCCTTGAAAAGGTTTGCAAAGATACTCCCCATGCTTGTGGATGGGTGGAAGCAACACTGGCCAGAGACCTCAGCGGCGGCTGCTCCGAGCCTCCTTTCACCTTTATGTGGGTTCTTGAGGGTCAAACTTGGGTCATCAGATTTGCATGGCAAGTGCCTTTACTGGTGAGCCAGCCTGCCGGGCCTTGATCGGCACTCTTACAGCGTCCCAGGAGAGCTGAGGAAATAGTCACTCGTATCATCGTGTTCTAAGATTCAAGGAAAAATACCCTCCCCCAAAACACACACACCCGGAAAGGCTTCAGGGGCCTGACCAATGAAACTTGAAGTACAGTAGGAATAAGAAGTCTTCTTTGATGGCCCATGTAGAAAGAACTTTATGTGGAATGAGGAAAGGCGCTTCCTACATAGAAGCTTGAAGTTTTTTTATTTATTCAATTGCATGTAGTGTGTGTGTGATGTAGAACCACGGATGAATTCAGGGAACCACCATGGATGCCTCCACCTCCTCCTCGTTTACTCTGCCCCAGGATTCACAGGCTCCGCCCTACCAGGACCAGAAACGCAGGCCGCCCCCCCTTCCTCCCGGCAGTCTATACGTGGGGTCTAGGATCCGAACTCAGGACCTTCCGCCTGCAAGGCAGAGGCTTAACCCCTGAGCCACCTCTCCAGTCCCAGAAGCTTGAGTTTAATTCTAGCTCCTGACAGTGGAAAAGAGGAAAGCCTTGAATTCCGTGATATTGTCTGAGGCAAGGAAATGATGGCATTGTTGGATGGAATGTTCACTTCCTAGAGAATTCTCTCTGTGCATGTGTGTGTGTGTGTGTGTGTGTGCACACGTGCGCTTGATTACAGGTGTATTACAGTGTACACGTGGAGCTCAGAGAATAGCTGCAGCTGCCTTAATCCCTGAGCCGTCTCTGCAGCCCAAGCCTGCTGATTTCTAGAAGTCTTGCCTTCACTGAAGCACAAGACCAGTTTGCATATTTCAAATCCTGTGCCATACGGGTTTTTGTGTGTTTAGTCCTTTTAGACGAGTATAAACAAGACTAAACCAAACCCAATAGCTGGCACGGCTGCAAAGGCCGAGCAGCACATCCTGCTCATGCGGAGCACCCCGGCCTCGGCAGGTAGAGCAGAGCTGTGCGGCAGGGCAGTGAGCTCTGGGGACACCTGTCTCTGCCCCCCTCTCTCCCCGTCCCCCCTCCAGTGCCAGGTTCAAGATGTGTCAGTTTTTATGCGGGTGCCAGAGACACAAACTCAGGTCTTCATACTGCGCCGCAAGCACGTCACTCGCCGAGCCGGCTGCCCTTGCTTCCTACGCTCTAGGTGCCAGGAAGGTCTGTGTATATTGTCACAACACCTCTTTGTAAATGACTGATTGGCAGATCTCCAGGCCAGAGAGAAGAGGCCCTGCTGTCGCTGACACGGTTCAGTGTTAGCTTGCTTTGTACGAGGCCTTTCATTTTGTCCATGTCCTGTGTCGGTGGGCAGAGCATGAATGTGTCAGATGTCTTCAGGATTCCAAGATTTCAAACCAGGAGACCATCTGGCCTTTAGAATGTTTCAGAGGAGAATTCTTGTTTTTGTTGCTGTTTTGTTTTGTTTCAGAGTGTTTTTCTCTATAGATAGTGGTTTATTTATTTCTATTCTGTTGCTAGTGCTGGTGTTACAAGTTAAACCTGAAATGTCCCCACAGGCTTATATTCTGAATACTTGGTCCCCAGTTGATAGTGCTGTTTCTGGAGACTATAAAACAGTTGGGACAGGCCTGGTAGGTCTCCAGGGGTTAGGAGGTCTCCAGGGGTTACTAGATCTCTAGGGGTTACTAGATCTCTAGGGGTTACTAGGTTTCTAGGGGTTACTAGATCTCTAGGGGTTACTAGATCTCTAGGGGTTACTAGCTCTCTAGGGGTTACTAGGTTTCTAGGGGTTAGTAGGTCTCTAGGGGGTTAGTAGTTCTCTAGGGGTTAGTAGTTCTCTAGGGGTTAGTAGGTATCTAGGGGTTACTAGGTCTTTAAAAGTTTGTAGGTCTTTAGGGTTACTAGGTCTCTAGGGGTTAGTAATTCTCCAGGGGTTAGTACTCTCTAGGGGTTAGTAGTTCTCTAGAGGTTAGTAGGTATCTAGGGGTTACTAGGTCTTTAAGGGTTTGTAGGTCTTTAGGGGTTACTAAGTCTCTAGGGGTTAGTAATTCTCCAGGGGTTAGTAGTCTCTAGGGGTTAGTAAGTGTCCAGGGGTTAGTAGGTCTCGAGGGGTTAGGAAGTCTCCAGGGGTTACTAGGTGTCTAGGGGTTAGTAAGTGTCCAGGGGTTAGTAGGTCTTGAGGGGTTAGTAAGTGTCCAAGGGTTAGTAGGTTTCAAGGGGTTAGGAAGTCTCCAGGGGTTAGTAGTCTCTAGGGGTTAGTAAGTGTCCAGGGGTTAGTAGGTCTTGAGGGGTTAGGAAGTCTCCAGGGGTTAGTAGGTGTCTGGGGGTTAGTAAGTGTCCAGGAGTTAGGAGGTCTTGGGGGTTAGTTAGTAGTTCTCTAGGGTGGGCCTTTGGCGGTCACTCCTGTCCCTGTTCAGGCCTCTGTCTCTGCCTCCCATGCCCAGCACACTCTCCTACCCCTCCATCAGGCTTCCTGGCTATGATGGACCGACACTCCCTGGAACTTGTGAGCAAAGTAAAGTTCTCCTCCCTTAAGCTGCTTCTGTCAGCCGTTGGGGTCCAAGCAACATGAACGTAACCAATGCAGCTAGTTATTTAGGATTCTGAGAAAAGTCATCCTGCCACCTCCAAGCCGTCTGCAATGTGTTCTCTACTCAGCAAGCCCTCACATAAGAGGGATCACATTCCGTGTCTCCCCTGCACAGACACCTCTTGTGATAGTTAATCTTGGGTGTCTACTTGATCACACCTGGAATTAACTAAGATCAGCTGTCAGACCTCCCGAAGAGTTTATCCAGCTCAATACATTACAATACAAAGACAAGCCCTAGATGTGATTGGAACCTCCCAGTAGCGGACCAGATAAAAGGAACCATACAACAGAAGACTTGGAAGAGAGATTCTCTAGGATGTCTGCAGTGACATAGCTGCCCCCAGCTTCAGCCACCAGCCATGTCGCCTCCGCCAATAAAGACTGTTTCTCCCCTTTGGAACCGTAAGCTGAATAAACTCTTTCTCCCTTCAGTTGCTTGACTTTGATGCTCTCTCACAGCAACTATTAGAGTGACTATTACACCTCTGTTGGCTTTTTACTTGCAGTTCCTGCTGCTCTGTGTCTCATATCTGTAAAGAGGGGCATGACATCACATGTCAGTAATAACATCACATGTCTGTAATGGCATTACATGTCTGTGATGACATCACCAAAGCGGATCCGGCAGTCACATGCTGAATGTCAGGTTTCACTCTGCTTCTAGAAACAGCTCCAAGTCAACTTTCACAGAGCTTGAATCGCCTGGAACTTTTTTGCTGATCTAACAGCTTGGCTCATGGTCAGTTCTTGTTCTTCAGCCGTGGGCAGGATGGGCATCGATGGGCGCCCCATGATGCCTGGCTGCACTTAGCTAATTTCTTTCCTGACAGAAGAAATGTCATCCTTGATTAAATTCAGTCAGTGTTTTCCAAGGGCTTCTCACAGACAGGAAATTCCCTTGGACTCTGAGATTTTAAGGACTAGCAAGGCAGACGTACATGAGTCACTTCTATTGCACGACAGGCTGGGACAATGTCTCATGGGGCATGCTAAGTGGTCCTACAGGAGCAGAGGTCTCGGGTTACAACATAAAGGCCTGTTGGTATAATAGATGCCCATTGCAGTGGGTGACAGCTCTGCTTTTTGTCATTTTCACCCTGAGACTCCAGCAGGTTGAGCAGCCTCTACATGCTGAGCAATGCACGATGCTCAGACGTGCCATGTGCTACCAAGCTCATGCTCATCAGAGAACACAACATGGTCATGCTAGGGAAGACCAGGGAAGCAGCAGAGTGGATGTCAAGGGATTGGCATCTCTCACTTGTACATGGCTTAATCTCATATTATCCTCCAGGGGGGACAGTGGATATTTGAGTAAAATCTTCTCCATATAGTTAGCAAAGATTTATAAGCTATCAATAGTCATAATATTTTTCTTGTTTTGCATTTGCAGGTCTACATGTGTAGACATGTGTCTTAGAGGACACTTGAGTGTGTTGCCTGTGGAGGCCCAAGGGTGACATTGGGAATCATCCTGGAAGGCTCTACCTCCTTATTGCTGTGCTCTGGGTTTTCCCAGGCTCTGTAGATCTTGAGTTACAGGGCAGGCTGTGTTACCCAGCAAAACCTGATCTCAAAAAATAAATATACAGTGTAAAAATTGAAATGCAGATGAAGATACTCGGAAAGTTTTAACTCACAAATTTGGTTTGAAATAACCACATGCACCTACCTAGTCCCCTAATGATAAAGGTGGGGGTGTCATGCGGATCTTTTTATTGCATTTGCTTATTGGGACATTGGTTTTGGCTTGCAGATTCAAGGGTCATACACGTCTCAGTGAGTTACACTGTGCTGAGTTCTTGCAGTGGCCATGCTTGGTGCAGAGTGCTGGGAGGACAGTGAGCTGGACAATGAGCTCTATGACTTGAGGGCCTGTCCTCAGGGGCTGCTCTGGCTGCTGCCTCTTATCGTGCAGAGATGATTGGCAGATTGGGGTGGAGAGATGGCTCAGGGGTTAAGACTCTGCCTCGAAAGCAGAAGGTCTTGAGTTTGGATCCCAGGTCCCATGTAAAAAACACAACTGGAAACAGTGGTGGTCTGTATTTCTGGCTCTGGTGGACGAGCCTGGGAAATCCCAGATTGAAGCAAAAAGGAGGTAGAAACAACCCAGAATGATTCCGGAAGTCATCCTTGGTCCTCACAGGGATACACAATGCCCTCTGATACACACACACACACACACACACACACACGCAAAATAATAAATAAATAAACCAAAAAGAAAACAAATAAAAAAATCAAAGAGATGATTGGCAGACAAGGAAGTCGTGGGTGCTGGGGTGCTTGTGTAGTAGATGCCTGTCACTGTGAGGTTCCTGCGGCAGCCTGCTCCTTCGAGGACAGCAAGCAAAAACTGTCCAAGCTCAAGGCAACGCTTCCGGGGTGTGTGTGTGTGTGTGTGTGTGTGTGTGTGTGTGTGTGTGTGTGTGTTGTTTTTTGTTGCTGTTTCAAGGGCAGGAGATTGAACCAAGGGCATGGTGCACACAAACCTAAGCCAGCACTTCATCACTGGGCCATTTTGAACAGCTCCCCTGATCACAGCGGGTCAGTCTGGTACTCTCCATTTTGATGGACTCAACACTAAACTCCGTAGTGACCCTGCTTGCATCCGTGACATCCATGGTCCCCACCAGCCGTGCACTGGATGGATGGGTGCAATACAGGGCATGACCACCAGGGGCAGAAAATTTGGAGGTTGCCTTAGGATTTTGCCCATCCTCACAAACTCCAGTTTCAGTGGCTCCAGGTGTGTCCATTGTTATAAGTGCATTTAAAATTCACGAAATTTGATGGACTTGGGCTGAAGGAAGGATGTGAAGTCAGGAAGACTTCAAGGTCATCCTGGTCTACCTAGAAAATTTGAAGCTACCCTGGGGTACACGAAGCCCTGCCAAAGATATACATTACATGTATTAGGACTTGGGTCTGAGGTCTCCAAGGGGTCTCCTTGACTACAAACGGTTTGTAATTTCCTTGGCTTGAAGTCAAATAATTTTGCCTAAAGGCTTCATGTCTGCAGCCTGACTCACTCTCCTGCGCTGCGTCTGAGCAGAGAGCACTGCCGAGTTGTCGTTCATTTCAGCCGGCAGCTGTCCAAGATCCTGTTTGAACCGCTGTCCGGCCGATGCTTATCTCAGATTGAAGAATTCCATCATGCCCTCTTTTTAATTTTCTAAAATATGTTACAAGGTGCCAGTTAACGTAGGCATGGCCTGTTAGTTGCTAGGTTGTTTCAATTAGTCCAAATGAATAAAATACTTGAATTATAGATCTTTAAATTATATGAAATTATATGCTAGGGTTTTGAGCATGTGCCTTACTCACTGAGGTATTTCACTGGTCCCCTTTGTAGCGTGTGTGTGTGTGTGTGTGTGTGTGTGTGTGTGTGTGTGTGTGTATTGTAGCTGCAATTGCTGCTGTTTTAGTTATTTACTTATTTGCTTATTTAGAGACAGTCTCCCACTGGCCCAGATCTTGCAGTTTTGCTGTTTCTGCCTCCCCAGCTGGAATTGCAGTGCATGCTGGGACACTCGACTGTTTAACATAGATTCTGTGTCTTGAACTCAGATCCTTGTGCTTGCTTGGCAGATATTTTGCTGACTGAGCTAGCTCCCACTCCCTTTGAGTGTCTGTGTTTTAAGGGTTGCTGAGAGATGGAGCTTGAAACACATTTCCATATGAAAATATTGGGAAACAGCCACCCGTGTCTCCCAGGATTCATGGTGAGTCTACTGAGACTTGCGAGGACTGATCACATGGTCATCTTTGGTGTTGACACTTGGTGTCACTCAGCTGGCACAGTGGCTAGAGGGGGTGGAAGGAGTGAGTAGAGCAGGGGCAGCAGTCGAGGTGCAGAGCTCAGAGTGAGGCAGGCTGAGTGCCCGAGGAAGGGGCAGAAGAATGGGTGGAAGCAGGACCGGGCCGGGCGAGGCCTCTTAGGGCAGCTCTGCCCCATGGAGTGCCTTGCGAGAGCCAGCTGACTGGCTTCCCATGCCCTTCCTTCCTTCTGGGCTCAATATTCTCTCTCCCGGTGTTAATGGTTAGCAGAGAAAATGGACGCAAAAAATACCACGGGTGTCCCTTGCCCAGAGTAGATACACACACCACTATACACACACACACCCCTACATACACTCACACACACACACACACATATATACATACCTACATACACACATACATACATACAAGCACACACACACATGCATACTTACATACACACACACCCCTACATACCTCACACACACACGCATACCCATACATACACACATGCACACACATACACACATATATACATACCTATATACATACACACACATACACACACATGCATACCTACATACACACACACCCCTACATACCTCACACACACACACATACATATACACACATACACACATACATACACACATGCATATACACACATACACACATATATACATGCTTACATAGATACACACATACATACACGCACACACACACACACACCCCATACCTCCAGCAAGCTCCGACCTCCTGGGCTGGAGTCTGAGGCCCATTCTTTCAAACAGAGCCATCACACAGTTTCCCATTCTGCACCTTGCTTAGTGGGTAAAAGCAAGAGTTAACCTGGGCTTGTGATTTCCTCCCCAATCTCAAACCAGGAAAGCTTGGCCATTAGGGAGGGACTCCAGAATTTCCTCAGCGTGACCCGAGCAGCAGGGGTTGGTCTTCCTGAAAGCTTAGGGCATGCAGTTACTTCTCCCTCTTTCCTCTGGCTTCAGAGCCCTGAGTTCTCCAGCTGGTCACTCTGCTTTGTAAAGGCATGGAGGGGCAATTCTTAACCGGGTGTCAAGTGCAGGGTGGGAGAAAGTGCCCACCAGCAGGGCGGTGAGTGAGGGAAAGACCTAGTGCATCAGGCAGGGTGATAGGACTGTCCGAGAGAATGGAGAAGGGGGCGGGGTGGGGAACCAGGGAGCTGGCCGAGTGGAAAAGTACCTTGGAGGTTCATTAGGATAATGCCATGCTGGGCTGCGCTGCCACCCATCTGGGCATGCAGACAGCTGACAGCTGAAAGTCTCATCAAAAAAAAAAAAATAATGAGATGAATTTAAGAGGGAAAATAACCTAAATGAAAATAAAGATGAATGTGTCTGCTTGGTGCCTCAGTGCTGAGCCTCTTGGGGCCCACAAGAATCTGCTGGCAGGGCAAGCCGAGTTCAGACAGCGCCCACCGTGTGGCCAGCCCTGAGGACACACGGGCAGGTTGGCGTTTCTGTGCTCGGCTGCCCGGCCTGCTAGGGGCAATGGTGTGACCCATTTATTACAGATTGGCTGTAAAGTTAAACAAGGGCTGGGGAGATGGCTCAGGGGTTCAAAGCCTTTGCCCTGCAAACAAAAGGACCTGAGTTCAGATCCCCACATCCCACATAAAGATGCCAGGCAGGTGTGGCAGCCTCTGCCTGTCATTCTAGCCCTGGAAGGCGGGGGCTGGGAATCCTCAGAGCAGGCTGGCCAGCCGGACCAGCCCCGATGGGGCTCTGGGTTTCATTAGAGACCCAGGCTCACAACAATAAGGTAGGAAGATTGATAGAAGATGATTCCCAACGTCACTCTTGGACCTTCACAGGCACACACACTCAAGTACACTCGTGTCATATACCTGTTACCCCCACACCCTACCACGTGTAAACACACAACCATACATGGATCTACGCATACACACACACATGAAAGGAAAAAATGAGATTAAGCGACACTCCTAGTGTGGTTGAGTTTTAGATGGCAGAAGATCGTCATCACACGGGCTATAGAATGAGCAGGTAACAGAAGCTTGTATCACTGGTGTGAGCACGTCGGTGGTCCTGGTGCTGCTCACGGGAGCCTGGCGGTTGGGGGGTCTTCAAGTCAGCAACGTCAAAGCTGCTCAGTCCCCTCTAGGTACTTTCCTTCAGCTCTACTGGCATATTAGGTAAACAGCATGCAGTTCCCCATTGAAGTCGTACGATTTGCTGTGCTCAGCAGATTGGCAGGCGAGTGTTCCAACTGTCAACTTAGCATTTGGAGAGATCAGCCCGTGGGCACATTTATGAGGAGTTACTTAGTTACCATGAGCTGCTGAGCAAACCTGTAGGAGATGGTCTAATGGATGTGGGAAGGCCCTGTTCATGATGGGTAGGCGGTAATGACACAGAGCGATTGGAATTTGGCAGGATGGAAAGTACGTTAGTGAATAAGTGTGCAACCTTGGTCCTTGCTGTGGATGTGATGTGATGTGCTCTGGGCTCCTTCTGGTAATCCTCCTACTATGACTCCACCCAGAACTGGCCACAGATCCTAAACTAACAAAAACCTCCTTGTTCCCTTCAGTTGTTTGGGTTTATTATAACAACAGAGCATGAATAGCCACCATAATTTTAATAATTAGTTAACTTACTAATTTATTTATTTATTGTTGAGACAGGTTCTCATATACCCTAGGCTGCCCTCAAACTTGCTGTGTAGCCAAGGACAACCTTGAACTCATGATCTTCCTACCTTCATCTTCCCAGAACTAGGATTTCAGTTGTGTGCCACTGTGCCTAGCAACCAACATGATTTTAAAACCTTTTCTTTCCTCTCAAAATCTATGATTGGAGTGAGGTCAGGCAGGGCCGGAGTCAGCGTAAGTCCTCGTCTGGGTGCCGAAAACTCAAATGACATGGTCTTTACAGCTGGCAAGTTGGCATTACCGAGATACCTGCTCTGTGCCACCAAAGAAAACAGAAAGTTACAGGAAGGAAAGTGACTGAGCGAGTGGAACGTGAAAAGCATGGATGGTCATCCTCAGGGCTCCTAAATGACCGGATCATCTGGAAGGAAGTACAAGTCCACGGAAAGTCATCTGTGGGGTCCCTAGATGACCAGGTCATCTGGAAGGACTCAGACAGCTTAGCTGCCAGCTTCTTCTCATCCAAGTCTTCAGTGATGTTATGTCCTCTATGTCGTTCCTGTTCCCCTTTCTCTAGGATATAGATGAATAAGAAAACAAAATGTAAATTCGTAGAGAAAGAACCCCAGCCTTTTGTAATAGGTCACTGTCATAGTGAGGCACAGGTGTCAACTTGACAGTTGAGGGTTTGAGCTCTGGGTACATGTGTAGAGAATTAGTGGTTGAGTTAAGCCCAGAGCAACCTGCAGGAGATTGTCTAGCTGATGGGGAGGACCCAGCCCATGGTGGGAGGGACTAAGCCCTGAACAGATGAATAAAATACTGAGAGCCTGTTGAAGAAGTTGGCATCCTTGTGTACACTTGGCCAGACATGCTGGTCTGGTAAGTGAGGATTGTCCCTCTCTCAGCCATTATGTAGAGATGGTGTGGCCAGTTCCCTCGGACCTAGTGTTGGTGCGTGCTCTCCTGTCAAGCTGGACTATGAACTGTAACTAGACTATCAGTAAGAAAATAAATCCCTTGTTCCCTTAAGCCATTTGATAGTCATTTATCAGCAACCGTGCAGATGAATAGCAACAGTCACATTGATTTAAGATGCTGGAAATATGTTTCTAAATAGGGAAATGCTTTTCAAACAGTATTGAATTTGGGCTCTGCGCACTCACTGTAGTATCTATATAACTAGATAATGAGATAACACAAAACTTGGAATTCCCATCCCTTTAAATTTTGTTTTCTTTTTACAAGCACTTATAATTCATGAGATTTGACAGACTTGAGCTGGAGGCAGAGCTCAACCAGCGGCCTGTCGTCCCAGCCCTCAGGAGGTGGAGTCAGGAAGATAAGACTTCAAGGTCATCCTGGTCTGCCTCGCAAATTTGAAGCTAACCTGGGGTACACGAGGTCCTGCCAAATATATACATACATATATTAAGACTTGTGTCTGAGGTCTCCAAGGAGTCTCCTTAGCTACACACAGCTTATGATTTCTGTGGCTTGAAGTCAAATAATTTTGCCTAAAGGCTTGGTGTCTGCAGCCTGACTCACTCTCCTATGCCATGCTTACAAAACACTGCCAAGTTGCCATTCATTACAGCCGGCAGCTGTCCGAAATTCTGTTTGAACTGCTGTCTGACTGATCCTTATCTCAGATTGAAGAATTCCATCACGCGTCATGCACCTTTTTTATTTTCTAAGGCACGTATGCTACAAGGTCCAGTTAACGTAGACATGGCCTGTTAGTCTTGTGCCATTGGTATGAGAGAAAGTTAGGTTGTTTCGATTAGTCTAAATGAATAAAATACTTGAATTGTAAGGTCTTCAAGTTATATCGAATTCATAGTTTTGAAAGGCAAAAGCAGAGCAGTAGGCCTGAGGGTGGTGTTTAGGGGTCTTTAGTGAATAGTTGTGGTTACTGTTGTGTCGTGAGAAAATACTCTGACCAAGGCAGCTCGAAGTACAAGGACTTATTTGGCTTAGGATTCCAGACGGCATGGAATCCATTATGGCAGAGAACACACGGTAACAAGTATGGTGGCCAGGCAAGGAGGCTGGTTTAAGTTATCAGGAAGCAGAGGGAGTGTGGGACCAGGCTGCTAAACCTCCAGGGTGCTCCTTGGGACAAGCTTCTCTAAGGCTCTGCCTCCTAAAGGTTCCTTCACCTTCCCAAACAGAGCATCAACTGGGGACCACGTGACCATGAGGATGAATGCTTCCAAGTTGATATTAAACTCGGGGCTGTGAGAGGGATCAGCGGATAAAGGCGCTTGTCTCGGACCCACGTGGTGGGAGGAGAGAAATGACAGACTCAAGTTGTCCTCTGATTTCTACACGTGTGTGTATGCACATGCACACACAACACACACACAAATAACTGTGGGAAATGGTTGTACTTCCCAAGTGCTTTTGAAGTTCTGAAAACAGTATTTTAGACATTCTTGACTCTGCCCTTATTTTGAAGGACTTTGGCACTGAAAAAGCCACACAGGGATGAATTGTTACAAAGCTAATGGAATCTCATCCTTTGAACAGCACCAACATGTCTTTGACTAGATTCCAAGTACACGCCTCAGTCAAAATTGATACACTGTATCTATGCTTAAAAGCATGTTTCTGAGGGTTGGGCTGCCCCGCTTAGTGGAAGAGCTGTTGGCTAGTAGTCAAGAAGCCTTGTGTTCACTCTCCAGTATTGTCAAAAGAAAAGAAAGAAAAAAAAATTGCTACTGACTCCTATTCCTCTCCACCTCCCCTCTATTATTCTGCAGCAAGTTGCTTCTGCCAAAACACACTTTGACAGCTGCTGGAATTTCTCAGCAGAAGCCCTGTGAAGTCCAGATTCCTTAGGAGGACCGTGAGAGCCCTTCACGGTCTGGTCCAATGCCCCAGGGACCCAGCCACCTACCTTCAGCTGCACTGCACTCTGGACCTCTTACCCGGGTGGTCCCTACCACTGATCCCACCTGCACTGACCGCCAGCTCCCCACTCCACAGCTCCACCTGTCCAAATCCTCCCCACCCTTCACCATGTAGCTCACGCTCTTCCGAAACAATGTAAAGATGTTATAGTATGTGCACGCATTATGCGGCACAGTATGTAAACCAGATATATCTACATGGCACGTAACGGTAAAGTCAAGGTTAAATGGCCTTAGTTCTCAAGTGTTTATCACTTCTTGCTGAGAGAGTCTTTGAACTCTATGTCTTTGTATTAGTTGCTTTTTCATTGCTGCGATAAAATACCAATGGAAGCAAAGGAAGGAAGGGTTGACATTGGCTCATAGTTTAAAGGTTCGGTCTGTCATGGAGAGGCAGGGGTGGGATTGAGAGGGGTTCTAGGATGGAGGAGCATGAGACAGTTGGAAACAGTGCAGCCCCCAGCCAGGAAGCAGAGAGACGAACTCTGGTTCCTGGTTCTCTTTCTCCTTTTTTAAAAAATATTTTTCTTTCTTTTTTGTTTCGCATGCATTGGTGTGCACGTGTGTGTGTGTGTGAGAGAGAGAGAGCATGCGTGTGGGTGTTTGTGCATGTGTGTATATCAGAGAGCACTGTATGTCCCTGTGGAGGGCAAGGGTGACTTGAGGAATCATCCTGGATTGTTCTACCTCCTTCTCGCTTTGTTCTGGGGCTTCTCAGGCTCCGCCTTCCAGGGCCAGCTGTGCAGGTGGCTTGACATTTCTGCCTGGTGTTTTTTGTTTCATCTATCTATCTATCTATCTATCTATCTATCTATCTATCTATCTATCTATCTATCTGTCTGTCTGTCTGTCTGTCTGTCTGTCTGTCTGTCTGTCTGTCTGTCTGTCTGTCTATCTGTCTATCTATCTATTCATTCAATTGTGTGTGTGTGCATGTGTGCGCGTGTGTGTAGAGCCACGGGTGAATTCCGGGACCACAATGGACCACCTCCACCTCTTTCTTGTTTACTTTGTCCAGGGATTCACAGGCTCCACCCTACCAGGACCAGAAACGCAAGCTGGCCACCCCCACTTTCTGTCCGGTGTCTAGTCTATACGTGGGGTCTAGGATCTGAACTCAGGACCTTCCGCCTGCAAGGCAGAGGCTTAACCCCTGAACCACCTCTCCAGCCCTCTGCCTGGCGTTTTTTACATGGATCTGGGATCAAGCTCAGGTCCTCCGGCTTGCAAGGCAGAGACTTGACCCCCAAGTCATCTCTCCAGCTCCTCTTGCTCCTTGCTATCCGGTCTGGGAGCCCAGCACTGTCCATATTCATGGCAGGTCTCCCCGCCTCAGGTAAACCTCTCTGGAAATGCCCTTTGGGACGGGTCACGCAGAGGTCTCCTAGGTGACCCTCCCAGCTGACCATGCTTTGGTGCCCATTGTCCGGCCTCTCTGTATCCTCCACCTTCCCTTCCCATTTCCATTGGCCGCTGTTCCACCCTGTTCTACAAGATGGGTCTATAGTTCCCACTTATGTGTTTGAACCTGTTCTTTTTGCCTTTCTGTGACCTGGCTTATTTCTTAGTCTCTTCATGCCTGGGTTCCATACCCAGCCCCCAGTCAGACACTCTCCACCACCCGGTGGTTGGTTTCTTATGCCCTCTCTGCAGTGTGATAGGCACTGAATGCCAAAGTACTGGACCAGCTCCCTCTGACTTATCCACCCCCCTGGGGATGGTCCCACCCACTACGGGGTGGGGCTTTCCTCACCGGTAAGATAATCTCCTGCAGGCTCGCTCAGGACTTAACTACCAGTTCTTCACAAACACTCTCAAAGACCCCGTTGTCAAACTGATGTCTCTACCTAACTCATTCCTCACAGGTGAGCCCAGAAACCCACCTCACAGGTATCAAGGTGACAGCTGAAACTGTCACATGTAGCGTGTGGAGTTCTCCTTCATGTGGCTCTTTTAAGTTCATTAAAGCTGGGATACAAAGTAAAAATAAAACATAAATATAAAAATCCTATTCCCTGTTTGCCCTGACCACTCTTGAATTGCTCAGTGGTCACCCCTGGGTAACGCACCCCATGTGGGTAAGATGTCCGCCATCCCCAAGCATGCTGGACTTGAAGATCCCATGAACTGGGCTGTCATTCAACGCCAAGTGGGCCTGGCGGTTCCTCTGACCTAACAAACGCTAAACAAACATTAGACCGATTCCAGGGGAAGTGTCCAGGTGTCAAAAGGTATGACCTGATGCTGGGGTGGCATAAGGGAGGGGCATGGCTGGTGCTCAGGGACTGCCCCCCCATGCCCCCCCCCCGAGTTGGAAGTCAACGCTTATCTGATGGACGTTCTGTCTCTAGCTGGGATTCTCTTATGGTGAAGGAGGAGCTGGGCAGAAGAGGCTGCCAACTGCCCGACAATAGTTAGCAGCAGTCATCCCCAAGAGGCAGTGCCAGAGAGAGCCCGGACAAGTCTGGAAGGCAGGTGAAGTTGGGGCTTCATCTTACTGGGAGAGAGCTCCCTTGGATGGTGGAGGAGGGGAATGCCCAGACTGAAGGAAGCGTCAAAATTATACACAGCACCTCTGAATTTTGGATCCTGTGAATTACAGGCAATCCAAGTTCCCTAGCCATTCTGGGTTCTTTGTACCCTTGGGTGAGCCCACACCCCAACTAGGCAGCAGATCTTTCTTGTACGGAGCAGGAGCGTGGCTGTAAGTCCAGAAGCCTCATTTCCTGATTAAAGCTTTGGCAGCCACACAGGGGCTTCATTATTCATGAATAGATCTAACTGTTTAGAATGGATGCTTAACTCTATAAATTGGGCCTGTTTGGCTTCAGAGGTGCCCTCTGCTCTGGAAAAATCCTCTCTTAGAAACAGTGCCAAGACTTGGGGGCTGAGAAATGAGTTTTCATGATGAGCAATAAATGCATCTTTTGGACCAGCGAGGTGTCTCAGTGGGTAAAGGTGAGTGTCACCAAGTCTGATAACTTGAGTGAGTTCAATTCCCAGAACCTACTTGGTTCGAGGAGAGAACCATCCCACAAGTTGTCTTGTGATCACCACACTTGTGCCTTGTCAAGATAAATAAGTGTAAAAAAATTGAAACATTGTGCCTTTTAAGAAACTGTCTTTACAATTGCTACAGATGGGGGAGGACTACAGGGGAGGAAGCCAGGCTTCAGGGAAAAGCATTACCTGTAAGAGGAGGATCTACAACAGTTCCCTGTTTGCTTCCCTGTGCGCACACGAAAGGTCACAGAGTGTGTGTAATCTTGCACATGCATGCCGCCCTCCTGTGTGAGCTATTAAGGACTCCATAATTCTTCCAGTGGCACTCTTTGGAAGTATTTGTTGGGGCTCCCTATGGTATGGTACCCTGCTATGGTCTGCTCCCTATGTGTACCCTGAGGATTCATGTCTTGGAACTTGGTCTCCAGTGTGGTGACCTGGGAAGATGCTGGGAATCCTTGAGTGGGGACCAGTGGAAGAAAATGCCGTTGCTAAGGGAACCAAGCTAGTTTCCCGAAGAGTAGAATGATGGAAACAGAAGGAGGTCTAGCTTCCGATCTGTCCAGGTGGCCACGCCTCTCGATGTTAATGCAGCAGGAGCTACTCGCCAGCACATAGGCCCCTTTTATTTCATCCGCCTGATGGAGAACTTTCCTTTGTTGACTGGCTTTGCAAATTATAGCCCCCCTTCCTTTTCTTTTTGGTTAACTGCCACTAGCAGGGGCTCAGGACCTTAGTCTGCACCCAGGCAGGCTCTGAGCAGAGTGGATCCGAGATCAAGGCTTCCCTTCCCCCAAGGACCAGGGAGAAGATGGCTTTCCCTCATTGGTTAGCTCATATTGGGACCCCACTCGGTTGACCTTGTGCCCAGCTCCTAGGTAGTGGGCGGATCTGTGAAGGAGAGAGCTAATCTCCATATCCTTTCATAAGCAAAGGGTTGGGGGAAGTTAGTTGGTGAAGGGTGTGTTCCTTCTGGATAATCTTGCAGTGGGAAACGGCCTTCCAAGACCTTCAGAGACCTGGGCAGCAAGGCTGCGCTAAATCTGCCCTAACACCAGCTTTTCGTGGGAATGCCCGCTCGCCTCTATCCCAAAGGACATACTCAGTCCTGGAAGAGTGGGATGTTAGAAGGCTCCTGGGAAATCAAAGATGATTTTTTTTTTTCTTTTTTTGAGAAGGGTGGCCGTCATATGCTCAAGCTGGCCTTGAATTCTTAGTGAACTTTCTGACACCCCCCCCCTTGGCATGTGCTAAGCCTACAGATGTGCGTGAGAACCGCGCGGGTGGGGCCCTGGTGCTCAGTAACAAGAAGCTTTGAGACAAACAAACACGTGTGAAAAATTCCAAACGTAAGGAGCCCCATCTGCCTCCGCAGGCTCCCTTCTGCCCGCCAGGTATTACTCATGAGGGTCCTTCCCAAGACGGCGGATAGATCGCTCTCATACCCGGCGGAGATGACTTTTGAAAAGGACGGGACAGGAGAGATTACATCGTAATATCTCCAACTCTTCGATTTTCTCATTGAATTCTGGGCTTGGTTGTTGGCTCTCTGCCAGCCCTGTGGTCATCATATACCACGAACGCACCAGGTTGGTGGCCACGGTCCCGGACGCTGGGCACAGAGTCCATTTCAGCGCTTGACCTTGTGATCTGTGGGAACTTTTCCTCCGGGCTGGCAGGTTCTCCTGGGCAGTCAGACTGTCCCTTTGGATGAAAGGTCCCGGGTGTGCCAGAAACTGCGTATGGCGAGCGAAAAGGGAAACTGAGCCCCCGCCAGAGGGCGGAGTCGCGTGCACCGCCCTGCCCTGTTCCCCCCACCTCCACCCCGCCGCGGGCGGTCCCGGGTCGCGCCGCCCCCCCTCCGGCACTCCCCCTCCAGCCCGCCCTCCAGGCGCTTCGTCACCACCGCTAGGCCAATGGGCTGGGCCGCACGGCCGCGCGCACTCGCACCGCTGTCCCCAAAACCCTTGCGCGCTGTCCCCCGTGCGGCTCTTCGGCGCTTGTCCAGCCCGTAGCCGTCGGAGACACCATGCCGTCCCTGCGAGCCGCGTCCCGATCTCTGCTGCTGCTGCAGCTGCTGCAGCTGCTGCTGCTGCTGGCGGCGCCCGCCTGGGCGCTGCCGTCCCGGGCCGGCCGCTCGGCGCCCGCCACCACCGGGCCCGCGGCCGTCTGCCCCGAGCGCTGCGAGCGGGCACGCTGCCCCGCGCCGCCGACAAACTGCGACGGCGGCCTGGTGCGCGACGCGTGCGGCTGCTGCGAGGTGTGCGGCGCGCCCGAGGGCGCCGCGTGCGGCCTGCAGGAGGGTCCGTGCGGCGAGGGGCTGCAGTGCGTGGTGCCCTACGGCGTGCCCGGCTCGGCCACCGTACGACGGCGCGCGCAGGCCGGCACGTGCGTGTGCGCCAGCAGCGAGCCCGTGTGCGGCAGCGACTCCAAGACCTATGCCAACCTGTGCCAGCTGCGCGCCGCCAGTCGCCGCGCCGAGAAGCTGCTCCAGCCGCCGGTCATCGTCCTGCAGCGAGGCGCCTGCGACCAAGGTACTCCACCCTGCGCCGCTCTGGGGCAGCTCCCCGTCCTCCCATCCCTGCCGATCTGCCCCGGCCACTGTGTGTGGTTCGGGGTACCCGCTCTCCGAGGGAGGCCGCCCCAGCCCCGAGGTGGCAATCAGTGGGCTTCCTCGCGCCGAACTCTGTGCCCAGCCCGAGGGTGGGTTCCACGCTTGTGGAGTGCTCTGCGCTCCGCCCGGTAGCCCCGGCCGAGGTGAGCAGGCATCACTCCCGGAGACGGCCGCTGGGTGCTCAGTGGAGAAGCGCAGGGCTCCAGGTCCCTTTGGGACGCAGAACGGGACCGGAACGAGTTCAGACTTCTGGAGAACTGAGTTCCTTTCTACTTCCTGCTCCCTTTCCACTTGACTTTCCTTTGAAGTGCACCAGGCACTTTCTTCACGATTCCTTTCTGCGAAAACTTTTTTTTTTTTTTAAATTTCTGAAGGACGTTGTGCTTCCCCACCGGCTCCGCACTTTCCATAAGTGGTCTTCCAGGCAGGGTCGGCGGATTAATCCCCAGACCCCCACCAAAAAAAAAAAAAAAAAAAAGCGGAAAACCGCTCCTTTTGAATGAGCTCAACCAGGCGCTGAACCACGCGATTTCAAGGAGGAGCAGATTGGGGGTGAGGAAGAAAGGACCCCTTCTCTCTCACCCGCATTTCTGCACCACCAGGAGCAGTTGAGGCCCCGCGGTGGTCGTGTTGGGTGAAGAGACTGGAAAAGTGCCCGGCTGGCGGGATCTTCCCGAGAGTTGCTTCTGTCTCCATGCGGAGATGCCCAGTGGAAAAACAACAACTCAGGCTGGCGGGTCCAGAGGCACGGGGTTGGCCATCTGGGCTTGGCACTGCACTTGGCTTCAGCCACTGGGCTCCTGTCCAAACCCAGCACCACCGCCTCAGCGCCAGCGGTAGCGAGAGAGTTCCGAGGGCCCCAGACAACAGGGACTGGTCTAGATTCCGCTGGATGTGAACACCATCCAGCGTGACCACTTTGGCTCGCATGGACAGGAAGGTACTAGAGTGTGTACAGGAAAGATGGGAGCTTGTATATCCTCTGCCTTGGGGGCACCGAGCCCAGCCCACCCTCCAGAAAGGGGTAAACCTGAGAGCTCCCCAGCAGGAAGGAGGAGTTCCACAGCCCAGTTGCATCGTGGCTGCATTTGAGGAGGAAGCGCCTGTTCTGTCCTCATTCCTGATTTATATGGAGCAGAACCGAGTTGGAATAACTTGCTTGGAATTTGAGGTCAGGCAGCCTTATTCAAAGCCAGACCAAGGCTTCACGCTAAGGAAGGCTGTGTGAGAGGAGCTTCCCAAGGGGCTGGGAAGTGCATCTTATCCCAGCAGGAATTGGGGGACAGTGCAGCATAGTTGGAGACTTGTTTTTGGTAAGTGAAGACTAGATTGCTGTGTGGGACGGTTGGGGAGCACCGGGAGTGGCCCAGAGCTGGTGGCTTAGAGTCTCTTGAAGGAAGGATGTGCTCTGTATATATGCTTTTGAATGCAGGTGTTCTTGAATGGGGCCAGCAGAGAGGAGGCCTGGCGTGGGCTGAACTTAGCCAAACAGTGCAGAAGGGGAGTGTGGGCTGCTTTAACAAGAGGTTTAGTGATGACATCTTAAAGGAGAAAAAGAAGATATTTTGGTTAAAACTGGGCAGCTGTTACTGTTTGTCATCTCGCTGCGTGGGCCAGACCCTGAGATACGGTCACCATTGAGCCGCCTGATTTATTGCTAGTGAAGCGAGACACCCACCAGGCCTGGGGTTGGCAGAGTCCAAGTCTTGGCTGGCGAGTTATGTTGGGGAGAAAAACAGTGTCTCTCTTGGCCATCAGACCCCCATTGGCTCCCAGATGTGCCAATACAGGTAGCCACCCAAGAAGGAGCATGGTGGCCCTAGAAGGAAAGAGGTGTGTGTGTGTGTGTGTGTGTGTGTGTGTGTGTGTGTGTTTGCACGTGCATGCATATATACCATTGCTCCTGCTTTTGCAAATATTTGTCGGATTCTTTAGCATGTCTGACATTGTGTCTCTGTCTGTTTGGCCCTTTACTATGCTAATAGATAATGTGGGTGGAAGAGCGGATAGATGGATGGATAGCTGGCTGGCTGGCTGGATGGATGGAGGGATGGAGGGATGGAGGGATGGAGGGATGGAGGAACGGGAGGTGCTTGGAAAACACAGCTGCCCCCTTGCTACACTATGTCCCCCTCTCTGTTTAAGAACATACCTTTAACTCTGTGGAGGTGTTTCTGAGACGGCGCCCCAGCGTCGTCAGTTCTCAGTGGCTGGAGCATAGGGCAGCTCACGTGACGTCACAGCGTCACAAGGAGGATCGGCCGCCTGCTGGACAGAAGATGAGGGAAAGTGCTGTGAGGTAGGATTCGGGTGGAGCCTATGGGGACAGGTAGAAATACTAGGGGAGGAAATGTCCCCAACAGGTGAGCCCGCCTTTGAGAGTCTTGGTGGCCCTTTCAATCATTCAGAATAAAACACTTGTGTGTAAGCTGTTCAGTGAAGACATCGGCATCTCTCTCATCGTGGTTTTGGAAATAAAGGCAAATCATCGCTGCTGCGTACAATACAGGGTTTGGCTGAGAAACTACAATTATAGTAAACAGCTAAGATGTGTTATCATCCACTGAGCAGATGAGGAGAGTGCAGAAAGAAAGCAAAACCAAAAGCAGAAATATGTGCAGAGAGCGGTGTGTTCCTGGGCTCCCAGCAGCCTGAGGGTGGGGATAGCACGACCAATCCTGAGAGGCAGCCCGGGCCACGGGCGAGAGCCCGTCAGTGTTTCAGAAATGGAATTCCAGCCAGTAGTCAGTGATAATAACAAGGTGACGTGTACTTCGTGCTTATCGCGGGCCAGCATCTGTTTGCCTTTTGATCCTCCTTCGACGTGGTGCTGCAGTCCTCCGGGTGCCAATGGGGAGAGGGTCGGTCCCACGGAGGCACCTTGCAGAGCCGGTGCTTTGGCAGCTATAACCACCACTGTGTGCTGTGGCTGGAGCCACCGAGATTATAGACCAGCTCCAGCTAAGCCTCGGCTAATAGCTGGAATAAACAGTGCTCCAGATGGCCGGGGCCGCACAGAGATGAGGGATGGGTCGCGGCCGTCACTCAGCAGTGGAGGGAATCAGGGCAGGTCGTCTCCAGTTCCCGCCTGTGCGGTCCTGCCGCATGGAGTAGAAGTAGAAGGGGCTGTCTCTGTGGTAAAGATGCTTCCAAGCCGAAGTCCCAGGCCCCAAACTGCTCTGGGAGGAGGGAAAGGCCCTTCCCGGATCCCAGACATTCCAAAAGACCAGCCAGGAAAGTGGGGTGCTACGGGTCTTTGCTACACAAGGAAGAAGGAGCCAGGAAAAGTCTCTGAAGAAGACTCCCCAGGGAGGGGAAGTCCATCTCTCAGTTCACCCCCCAGGAGAGCCCACCCCAGACAGATGCACACAGATTGGGGGACCCCTAGAAACTCCTTGCTGGAGGTTTTCAGGGGCCATTCCTGGCTTCACCCCAGAACTCCAGAAGGTTCAACTGTTTGCAAACCGACTGTTATTTAGGTGTCTGTGTGGAGCTTTGAGGTCAAGGGAACTGAGTGCCCAGCACTGCTGAGCTCTGGGGGAGACTTCGGGTGCAACACAGTCCCCGCGCCCGTGGGGAGCTCATGGTCAACGCCATGGGGTATATGGGGGCGGGAGGGATACAGTCATTCAGTACAGAGGTTGTCCTTTATTGGTGTGTACGTATCACCATTATTCCCAACACTGGTGGCTCAGATGTGCCCTTGATCACTTAAAAAAATAGCCGGGGGTGGACCAGGCTTCGTCTTGGGGCAGCGCTAGTGGAAAGAGTGAGTCTTCAAGTTTCAGTTCTTCGCAACTTGAAAACTCATTCAAGGAGTTCGTAATGCGTTTCTCACTCCGGAGGGTTTATCTTGTGTTAGATTTGGCTAGAAAGTGAACATAGTAAAGCTTCCATGAAAAATTAGTAAGTTTGCCGGATCAGGAACCAGACGTTCGGTTTACTTCATGCTGTCCAGGCGAACGGTAAATAGGTTGTACTGGAGTTTAAAATAAGCACACTCAGTCGAGGGTGACGGCAGGACCGCGAGCCCGCTGGCTAGACGCCTCGGCACGGCCTGCTGGTCTTGGAGCCAGCTTGGAGTTGGGTGATCCTGGATGAATTTCGTGCCTTGGATTCAGACGTCAGACTTTCCACAATCTTAGGTTTCTAGTGGATAAATAGCTCTGGTCTGGCTTGGCCGTGCTGGCAGTGAGTCTCGGAGGGCCAGCTGGGACCAGCACTGACCCTTGACTCTTACCCATGTGGACGGTTCTGTGACCCTAAAGACCAGTCCCTCTGGGCTCTTGGGGCCTCCGCAGTGACTGCCCTGGATCAGGCAATCCCCGAGGCGCCTTCTAGCTAGAGCAGCCTGTGATTCCTGTAAGAAAACCATTTCTGAAGATGCTGGTAGTCCATATCCAGTACCTCTGCTTTCGGAAGATTGGCTGAATGAGCCGAGAATTACTTCTTTTTCTTACAATTATGATGGGCGGAGCCAAGGTTGGCACCGGATGTGTACAACCCATCCGGGTCCCTTGTACTTGGACCCGTCTCCTGTCTTCGCTCCTTCCCCATGGCCTCCAAGCTGGGCTGCCTCTGGGTCCCTGGTTCAGATCCCCCCACCGGGCCTCTCCTTTGCCTCCACCTTCTGCCATTCAGAGAGACAGAGGAGAGCCCATCTGAATGCCCCGAGGCGAGAGGCTGGTGTGATTCAGCCTTGTTCCTTGGTTCCTGTCTAGATCTACAGAGTGTGACACTAGCCAGGACCACATTCTCAGGACAGTGGAAATGGATGTCTACCACCTGGAAGGGCTCAGAGCTCGGTTTGGGTTCGGTGTTGTAAGTGCCATGTGTCTAGATTCCTCCAGAGTGTTTATTGAACGACTACTGTGTCCACTCAAGCAGTAGAGCAGATACAGGGCCTGAGCCTAAGACTCGCTGGCTCTGCATCCCAGGGTGCTCGCAGGCAGTTTGAGGGGTGAAGCTTCTAGATTCAGACCGTCCCTCTGGATGTGGACTTCTTGCTGGGACTTAATGTCAGTTTCTATATGGTGCTTGTACACCAGCCTTGGTCATCACAGGATGGAAGGGTGGTGTTTTTGTGGTATGCCTGGTGCATTCCTAGAATTCCATCCACGTTAACTGTATTGTCTCAATGCCAACCCCCACCCACCTCATTGAGGTGCTAATGAGGCAGTCAGCTCCAAAGAAAATGCTGGACCGTTCTTGCTGGTGTGGGGTGTGTGGAGTGGGTCAGGAAGCTGCATAGAGAAGGGCCACGGAGCATGGAGTTCACTAGCACTATATTGAAAAAGCTGTCTGAGTGGAGGGAGCGGCACGCTACCTTCCAATCCCTTCTGAATGGACCCCCTTATCACCCACATTATCTCAAGAGGATGTGGCTTCCCTTGAATTAAAAGCTGCATGTCTAGGATACCTGTGTGTGTGTGTGTGTGTGTGTGTGTGTGTGTGCATGTTTCATGTGTACATGTGCACGCACGTGTGTGCCTTTATGTCTCAGAGGTCAGAGGTCAACAATGGATGTCTTCCTTAATTCACTTTTTTTTTCCTTGAGCTTTTCTTTCACCGAGCTGGAGCTCACTGATTGGGCGGGCTGGCGCTCAGTCCCAGGGCTCCTCCTGCCTCCGTGTCTGCAGTGCTGGGATTATAGGCGCACAGTTCTTGCCCAAACTTCACTGGCTGAGCCATTGCTCAGACCCCCCGGGACTCCCCCTTTCCCTGTTTTTTCATTAACTGCCCTTGGAGATGGCCGTTGATAGGAACCCAAAGACCTTCTTACGGCTCATTTAGTTTCTGTGCGTCGGGAATTCTTCACAGGGGAAGATGTGTCATGTCCTGAGAAAGGAAAAGCAAAACAGTTCAGAGCCCATAAATACCGTATCACCGTGATTCCTAGGACAAACCGTTGAGTGATATGTTTCTTAAACACAACTCTCTATAGCCTGGCCCGGGGGCAGCTGGTCTCTGACCACAGGCAGAGTCATGTCTCCCTGCACACACCAGTGTCTGGGGGTGTGGAGGGGATGCATGTTGTCGAAGTTGGAATTTCTGATAATTTCCAAATTCAAAAAAGCCCTGGCTTCGTGAGTCAGAGCCTTGTGCAACAGTTCAGACCTCAAGCACATCTTCCTTGCTGGTTGTGCAATGCCCCGTCCAGAAGACGCTGCACCACCCTCGCGCCCAGCTGTGTTTTGCTCCGAGTGGCTGACGTGTGTGCGCAGAGCCCTAACACTCAGTCTGTCTCACACTTGTGGCATCTCACGCCCGGTGACAAAGATGCGCGCGCTCTCTGGTGCCAGAACGCTAAGTGGCAGTCGCCGCTATGTGCGGACGGACAGACGGCGGAGTCCTGGCAGTTGGGGTTGCCTGGGCAGATGGCCGCCAGCTGGATGCAGGCGACAGGGCTCAGCATCTGGCATCTGCTTTTCTCTGGCACAGAGTGATACCCAGGGGACGGAGTGTCATGTTCCTGGGTGAGGACATGACAGTGTCACCGAGCAGCAGGGACCCAAAGAGTGGCCACTTCTAACACTTATTTTCTTTTAAAGCTGGGTACTGTACTGATTGTGTCTTGGCTCTTACTCTGTGTTCCTCCTTCATGGCCACCCGGGGAAGCAGTGGCACTATCCAACTGAGGGTGTAGAGGAGACTCCAAGGGAGGTTACGTATAACTTACACGCCATCCAATAGAAGAGGAGCCGAGATTTCAACCCAAATCTGCCTCACTCCCAAGCTGTTCTTGGAATTTCTTTGACTTCAGTGTTGTTGAAAACGCGCAGTAGTGTCCACATATCAGGAGGGGTCTCCCGCTAGCTCCTTGTATGATTTCTAGTTTAATTCCGTGGTGTTTTGAGGACACACTCGGCGTGATTCTTATTCATTCGAGTTCATTAGAGCGAGTCTTCTGGTCTCGAACGTGGTCTGTCTTGGTGGCTGTTGGTGTGGGCTGGAGAAAAGCATGTTCAGGCCGTCCATGACTAGGATTTTCCATGAGTGTCTGTTAGATGTAGGTCAACTAGATGCTGATTTTTCTGCTTGCTGATCCCACAGATCCTGGAAGAAGGAAGTTGATCTATTCTGATGGGCCAAACTGTGCCCCTCCCCCCCATTCTGGAACCTGTGCTGGGAAGCCTGGGTCTCCCCCTCCTCGGTGCTGCCAACTCCCTTCAGTCCCAGGTTCCTGACCATTGCAATGGGACTTGATGTGGCTTGGGACACATCATCTAGTCAGATATGCTAATGGGATAGTGAAGGAACTTTGTGGGGGGGGATAGGGGGAGGGGAGGGGGAGCTGCATGGAGATGGCCAGGCATTTGGAATCTTCCAGATCGTGAGAGCAAGCACCACGAATGAATCAGAAAGACAGAGAAGTGACTTATGCCACTTGGGGTCAAGGCACATCATAGTCAGTTTCCTGTTGCTCTAAGGAAATACCCGGAGCTGGGTACTTTACACAGAGAAGAAGCTTGTGCTCACCGTTCTAGAGGTTGAAGCACACACTTGGCTGATGATTCTGTTGGGAGCGCGTATTAGAGAGGGCCATCACGAGATGACACAGGAAGTGAAAAGAGACCAGCCGGATCAAGCTTGTTCTTTGATAACAGTCCTCTTGAAATAACTGGCCAGGGTCCCAAAGAACTGCCTTCATTCCTTCTAAAGGCTACACTGCAGTCGTCCAGTCGCTTCCCCCTTGGGTTTGATACCTGCCCCCTACCACGTCTCTGCACCAGGGCCAAATCTCCAATATATGAACCCCGGAAGGACACATTCAAGTTGTGGTGGGTATGTTCTCTTGCCCCTCTGAAATGAGGCAGGTTCTTTTGGCCAATGAGAACTGACCGTCTGAGGGTGGTCAAAGGTAGAGAGAGCTCACTACCATCACCTCCCTGGGCAGGGAGCCCTTTGGTCTCAAACACCAGCACCCCAATCACTACGGCCACACGGCATCTCCTGTGGCTCCTTCGTGGGCGGGCGCGCTCCTCCCGCAAGGCCGTGGTCTCGTCTGCTGTTCTTCCCAGCCTGACTTCCTGTTGACTGCTGACACGGCTGAAGCTGAGCTATAGAGCTTCGCCCAACACGTCTCCATCATTTTGACATTTCTGGCTCTGAAAAATATGGTTCCCTAACTCCCAAGTTAAAAATAAAATAAAATGAAATGAAAGACCCTGTAGGAGAAACCAGATAGTAGCCCAGGAAGTCCAAACACAGGGGCCGGTAGAGTCTGGAGAGGATCCAGATGTGTCCACTTGTGTCTCCTGGGGACCTCTGGGACACTTCCCATCTTTAGTCTGTTCCTTTGGAACCCCATCGGCCACCATGGAACCTTCCCACGGAACCTTTCCTGTGGAAAATATCATGTGGAAGCGTCTCACGTTCCTGATTCCTTGGGTCTTGTGCATGAAGATCCTGCTGGTATTCCGTCATAGCCACCAACTGACTGTAGGGCAGACAGCGACCCAGGCCACTCCCCCAGATGCTATAAGCCCAACCTTTCACTTTACAGCTGGGGCAACCAAGGCACCCTGTGGGAATTAGGTCCGGGCTGATCCCGTGAGTCCCAGCTCAGCAGTCTTTTCCTGCTTGGAGCGATTATATGTTTGGGAGAGACTGGGGCACATGTGAGATTATTTTCCCCACGAGGCCCGAGAAACAGTGTCTGTACTTAGTCTCAAAATGATGTTGCAGAAATTTTTTTCCCATTGTTTTTTTCTTCTTGGGTTGAAAGATGACTCCAAAGCAGTCCGTGGAATGACTGGTTCTCCCCTCAAGCCTTCTGAGGCCCTGGAGTGGTAATTACAGAGCCTTTGCTGAGGGAAAATCCATATGGATGTCATAGTAGGTGCCATGAGTCAGGGCTGCGATGCTGCAGCGGCTTCGCCTGTGGTTGGGTTTTCTTCAGGATGAATGGATCAGGCCTCCCAGTCTTGCATAAAGGCTTTTACTAGCTCCGTGTTGTTTCACACCAATGCATCTGATGACCTATCTTACTTATCTTTTGGAAGTTAGACATGAAAGGGCTCAGAGAGATGGCTCCAGAGTTAAAACCTTTACCTCACAAGCAAAAGGACCTGAGCTCGGATCCCCAGAGTCCATGTTGAAATGACAGAAGGAAATGGTGGTCGCCACCATTCTGACCCTGGAAGGCAGAGCCTGGGGAACCCCAGAGCAAAGCAATAAGGAGGTAGAGCAACCCAGGGTGGGGGCAGAGGTGCCAGGTTGGTTGTTTCGTAACAATAAATTGAAGTATAGTATGAGCTGCATGAATTCAATTTTTCAGTAGTTACATTAAAAAGATAAACAGGACATTATATGCTTTTGCACATTTTTGTGTGTGTTTGCATACATGGGCGTGCATGTGTGCGTGCGTGTGTGCAGTTTCGAGGACAGCTCTGTGGAGGTGATCTTCTCCATCCACCTTCATGTGGGTTCCAAAAACTGAACCGGGTCTCCAGGCTTAGCAGTTGTCACCTTTGCCTGCTGAGGCATCTTACTGTTCCTTTTTTCTTTAATAACCGCCTTATCAAAGCATAATAATCATCAGATTTGCCCTTTTAAGTTGTTTCTATATGTGCGTAGAACCGTAGACTCCACACTAATTCTAGAACATTTTCGTCGTCTGTAAAAGAAGCCCAGTACCTATTAGCAGTCACCCCATACTTCCCTCTGTCTGACCTTAGTCAACCCCCGTCTACTTTCCTGTCTCCAAACTGACTTTTCCTAGACATTTCCTTTGTGCAGCCCCTAAGCACGCGATCTTTTGTGTCTAGCCTCTGTCCACATCATGTTTTCAGACTGTATCCACATGTAGCGTGTGTCAGTACTTCTGATTTTATGACTGAAAAAATCTTGTGTTGTTGTGGGTTATTGGAAGAGGGCATCTCTCACTGGCTGGGAGAATTGCTGTCCCAGCCCCCACACTTGGAAAATCCCAACTTCTGAGGCCGTGCTGTGGGACCTGGCTGTCGGACCTGGCTGCCAGACAGACGAGCTGGTGCCCAGAGAATATTCTACAAGACCAAGAAGAAAAGACAGGAAATGCACTTTTCAGATGTGTTAACGTCATGTAATTTTCTTTGGAGCTGGAAAGAATGTTGGAAATGATCCAGCCTCCCTCCTCCTCCTCCCCCTCCTTATCCCCCTTCTCTCCTCCCCCTCCCCCTGGCCTCCCTCCTCCTCCTTTCCCTCTTCCTTACCCCCTTTTCCTCCCCCTCTTTCTCCCCCCTCCTCCCCCCCCAACCAGGTTAACTCAGACCCAGAAAGGTGAAGGGGCTGTTTTGGCGTCTCAACCCATCTTACTGGAGGCTTTGATAGGAGTCTCAGGTTTGCAAGTTTCCCTCGATGTCATCCTTGTTTATTCCAGACAGCTGTTCATCAGGAAGTGAGTACATACAGGGGGTTGCTTGCAATGAGGGAGGCCTTTCTCCATCTCCCTCCCTCGAGGTCTAGCCCCAGACCTCCCTAGAACTCTGGGGTTCTGCCTCCCAGCCCTGCACTGGAGGCTGGAGCTGCAGTGGTGGAACAGCCAGGCAGCCCGAGACTAAACAACCTGGAACGGAGAGCGGGGCTGAGAAACTCTGAGGCTCAGGATAGGAGCCAGGTGCTCATTGGAGGAAAGCGGACAGCGGTGTGGACTGAGTAGATGATAACCCGGCACGCTGGGTGTTCAGAGATTTTTCTCTTGAAAAGGGAGCCAAATGCAAGGATATGGACCAAACCCAAGTTTCACCGTGGGCGTGCAAGCAAGGATGATTGGAAGTATCGCTGTTTTTTTTTCTTTGCCATTGAGACCAAGAAATAACTTTTTTCAATGAAAGCATCGTTAACTGTAGACTCATTGCTCTGGAAAAGGCGCTTTTTCCCAGGGAGCCCACGGCTCCAGAACTAGGCAGGATGGGTGAGTCACAGACCGCCAGAGACGCCAGGCCAGCTGGCTGGGTGCCCCCCAGCTGGGTCCTGGTGCGGCCCGGTGGAGGGCGACAGCCTCTGACTCGCCTGGGCCATCCGGCGCCTTCACTTCACCTGCCTGAGTCCTTCCTGGGCACCCGGAGCTGCCGACTTGGCGCCGCCTCGCCGGGCAGTTCCTGCCGAGATCCTCCCCGGGCAGCGCAGCCTGAGGTCTGGCGAGGGGTGCGCTTTTCCCACTCCGAGTCGTCTGGGAGACTGTACCGGAAAGAGGGGCTGCCAGAGCATACAAGTGCCAGTGTGGGCTGGGAATCAAGGCCAGGCGCCCTGGCTCCGCCTCCCCTTCCTCCCTATTCATTAAAAGGAAAGAAAAGAGGTCACAGGAAACCTTCTTGAGTTTCATTTCTTTACTTTTCTGTGCAAAAGATGGGGAGAGAGTCTCCCCGCTCCCCGATACCCTGCTCCCCTCTTCTTCTTCTTCTTTTTAAATTTTTTTTGCCCCCTCCCTCTCTCCTGGGCGCTGGGATGGCAGGCATGTGCCACCACGCTGGGTTTGTGTGGTGCTGGGGATGGTACCCAAGACTTTGCGCACGCTAAGCCGTCACTCCACCGACTGAGCTGCATCGTCAGCCACTCTCTCTCCTTTCGGTGGTTCAGAAAGGAGTGCGTTCTCTACTGCTTCCTGAGGTATGGGGCTCAGGAGCTCTTAGTGGGGTAGTTTGCTTCCTCTTCACCCCCACAGGCTCCTGGGAGGATGACTGCGGTCGTTCAGATCATGCGCTGATGTGAGCCAGTATCACCTGAACGCTCTGCTGGATGGTGGTCCCCCCAGGAGGTGAGGAGCTTCCACTGGCCAGAGCTCCACTTCGTGGCCACCACGACCCCTCTGCTGTTGGGCACAAACTCTGTTCCTACAGTTTTGGGTTGAATCAGCCTGTCGTACATAGCAGAAGAGTCTGGGGGCTTGAGATGGTCAGCTCAGCACCATGTGCAGCATATCTCTTTGTCCCTCTTGATTTGGACACCAGTGCCGTCCCACGTGCCCATCCATTGCGGATGTGTGGATGTAACAGTAGCAACCAGAGATGGAAAAAGATTCAGGCCTCCACGTTTTAATCTTGGAAAAAGAAAAGAATTTAGCTGAGCTGGAAGTGCACACCTGTGATCCTGGTACTTAAGAGGCAGAGGCAGGAGAATTGTCATAAATCCGAAGCTAGCCTGGGTTACATAGTGAGTCGCTCTGGACTGTAGAGTGAGACCTTGTCTCAAAAGAGGGCTGGAGAGATGGCTTGGCGGTTACAGCACTTGCCGTGCAAGCAAAAAGAACAGAGTTCAGATCCCCAGATCCCCTGAAAAATGTCCAGCAGACGAGGTAACTGCCTGTAATGTCAGTCCCGGAGGGTGTGGTCTGAGACTCCCCAGAGCAAGCTGGCTAGCCGGAACAGCCCCATAGATGAGGTCTGCATTTAACGAGAGACCCGGCCTTAAAGCAGTAAGGTGGAAGAATGATGGTTTCTGATGTTCACATCAGACCACCGCAGGCACATCCACAGATGTGCGCCAACACCTTCTCACGTATGCACACAGCACATACCCATATATTCATGTCTTACATAGACAGAAACAGAAAAGTGGAGAACAAGTTTTAAAAAAGAAAGGGAGAGGAGAGAGGGGAGAAGGGGTAAACCATAAGTGACACTGGCTGGAGGACGCCCCACACCAGCGACCCCGGGCGCCGTCCCTGCCCTTGCTTCCTCCCATGTCAGTGGTCGGCACTTGGCCAGAGGTCCAGGTGTTTTTCTCTCAGGTCTCTGCCGGCTGCTCTCCCTACAGCTCAGCCCACGCCTCTCCTGCCCCGGCCCGTGTCCCGCACCCCTCGCCCCTCACCCTGTGCCCCTTGCCCCTAGCCCTGGAATTTGCAGCCACAGCATTGATTGTAAAAGGGTCTGTTTAGCTTCCTGGAATGTGCAAGGTCTCGCCTCTGTTTCCGCTGCCTTCCCGCTCTGACCAGCGTAGGGCTCATGCGAGCTGATGCTGACGAGTTTTCTTGGAATTTAGCACAGGGGGCAGAGGGAACAGCCACCAGCCGACTTGGAGCCAACGAGTCTGGTGGGACATCTTTGTCGTGCACCCTGGGGTGTGCCCCCCCCCCATCCTCTAGGAATGGAAAGCCCCTTTGCACAGCATACCTCATTAGCTCCTAGGAACTCACTCAGATTGAGCTTTCTCAGACCCTGGGGAATAGCAACCCAAGTTTCCAAGCAAGGCGGAACACTGCCAATTTCCTGGGGTCGACACCCTTTCTTTGCAGCCCTCTGCCTCTACCTCCCCATTCTGCTCGTCTGATCTGCCCTGTGCCTCTCCGGCCGTTCTCAAACTCAAGAGCCCCCACAAACATCTAAGCCACACTCTACCCCAAGTCTCCAGGAGCATCATCGAGAGGGAGCGGTGAGGTGGTACGAGCCTGAAGCGGGGCATGAACGCGGACAGGCTTGATGTCCCGGACGTGACAGTCCTGTTGCAGCTATGAATTCACAGCATCTCTGTGTATTTCCCCAAGACCTGCACGGGGATTGATTGTCCTGTCAACATTCACCCCTGGAGGGGGAAGATCTCAGGGGCTCCCCATCTCCCTGGAAGACTGATGAGGGTCAGTACCGTTGGGGGGGGGGAGATGCCGTCCACAATGTTACGAATGCGGGTGGCCATCCATGCAAAAAGACATGAAAATAGGAGGGGGAGACTGGCAGGGAAGAAGAAGGGGTGTAATGGGAAAGGGAGGGGGGATGGACTGGAGATTAAGGTGTTTAACTATCAAATTCACTATATTCATGTATAGAACATTAACAGAATAAAATTAAAAGGCGAAAACTTAATAAGGAGATTTTCTTGGTTTGAGTGGGAGTTCCTGCCACAGGTTCATACATTTGAATCTTTAGCGGATGCTAATGTCCGGACGTTCTGACACCTTTGAGAGGGACACGTTTGACACCTTTGCTGGAGGGGGCGTGTTACAGGTGGGATCCCGTATTCCAGTTCTGCTGCCTCCTGCCGTCTGCTCTTGTTCTCTGTGTTTCACGAGGCCGTGGTGACCGCGGCTGGCCTCCTGCTTCTGCCTCCATCCACACTGTGTGCTGTGAGATCCCCGCCACAGTGGACCATATGCCCCTCTGGAAGCAAAACCCAAATAAATCTCTGTTTTTCCCTTCATAAAAAAAGAGAAAGAAAGAACCCTCACCAAGGGAGTTATGTGTGCGTGGGTGGAAAATCATTGGCTTCCCTGCCTGACGCACCCACGCCACACCCCTCGCTCTCTAGCTGCAGGTGTTGGCTAGTTAACCACCTGCCTTCTGGCGCTGTCTCAGCATGCTGCCCACGCCCACCTTGGTTGTTGCTGCCTGTGCTCCACCAGAGTGGCAGGACCTGAATTCCATCTTGACAAGTCGTGGCGCGAGGGCCCAGCCTTCAGCGTAAGCTCGGTCAGTCTTCCAGATCCTTCCCTCGGCTTTCCACGAAGGGGCGCCTCTTTCTGCTCTCTTGGTCTTGTTGAGTGTACACCCCCTGCCCCCCAGTGTGGGGATTGAGGACATAGCTCAGGCAAAAAAGTGTTTCTTGCACAAGCATGAGGACCTGAGTTTGCTCCCCAGCAGCCGTATAACACACAAACAAACCCCCCCAGTCAGTCCTGATGACACACACATACAGGTCCCAGCAAGATACCCTGTCTCAATAAAACAAGGTGGACGGCTGTCCTGAAGAAGGACCCCTAAGAGTTTAACACCTAAGGTCGACCTCTAGTGTCTACACACACATGCAAATAGACAGACATGAGCACACACGCTCAGGTCAACATCTAAGGTCAACCTCTAGTGTCCACACACGCATGCAAATAGCATGCACACGCTCAGGTCAACACCTAAGGTCGACGTCTAGTCTCCACACACGCATGTAAATAGACAGGCATGAGCACACACGCTCAGGTGAACATCTAAGGTCAACCTCTAGTGTCCACACACGCATGCAAATAGCATGCACACGCTCAGGTCAACATCTAAGGTCGACCTCTAGTCTCCACACACGCATGTAAATAGACAGGCATGAGCACACACGCTCAGGTGAACACCTAAGGTCGACCTCTAGTCTCCACACACACGCATGTAAATAGACAGGCATGAGCACGCTCGCTCTTCCATGCACACATGCTCACACACACGTGTGCAGTATTGGGGGCTCAGCCTCCCCTGCTATCCCGGCTGCCCTGTTCTGCCTTGGGCCTCTGAAAAGGTACGGGGTGTGTGCGAAGCCGCCGGGTTAGCGGTTGCTGATGGACTCGTGGCGTGGGGAGACCTTTCCTCCACCGAGGTTGACCTAGAAACGCTTTGCAGGTGCTTTTCATCAGACCATGCTAGGGACTGGCGGAATATCAAAGAAATACCAGACTCTTGGGCGGCCTAGAGCAAGAGGAGGGTACCACCAGCATGTACCCACTTGGCAGAAGATTCTGGGTGGACACTGCATTCAAGACCCCGCAGGAGGCTACTGGTGCCTTGAGGTCAGGCGCCAGCCACAGGATCTTACCTGGAGCTATTGGGGGGGGTCCTGGCCGTGGAGATGAGGGGAATGGGCCTAGCCCTTCACGCACTCCACCCGTCCCAGCATCACTCCGAGGGGTGCCTGCTGTGTTCGACTGCTTCATTTATGCTCGTCTTGCCCTCGAGAGGACCCGAGTGTGTCTGCGAGAGGCCGGGGCAGGTTTTTTTCCAGGCTTGTGGGCAGGACTTTGAACTCGCAGCAGCCAGGGCCCCAGAAGGCAGTCTCCTAGGTAACTGCCCACTGTGAACCTTGGGGGTTCACCTTGAGGTGGCTCCTGGCCCTTCCAGTGTGAGCAGACACGCTTCCCACTGGCCGGCCTTCCAGCCCCTCCCCGCACCAGTCACTCCAGGTCTTCGCGTTGCTCTTTATCTCTGCTGGCCAGTCCACATGGCACGTGTCATGAGGTGCCAGGGAGGATGAGCCGTCCCCTCCTCGTGGTCCTGCCCAGCACCTCTGAGCCTTCCTGGCCTGCTGCCAAGCAGATCCTGGCACGACCCCTGTGTATTTCTGTCCAAACATCTCTCTGTGCCGAGTTCTGCAGCTGCTGTAGCAGGCACGTGCTCTTATATTTTGTAATCTTGCAGATCTGACTGGCCATGGATTTGGAGTGAAAGAAAATAGAGGAAAGGTTGTAAGTGATTAGATAGCTAGGAGGGACCGTAACCACCCAGTTGAAACCCCTTGTGGTAAAGAGGACCGGAGGGGGGCAGATAAGGCTTGCTCTGTCTGTATGCATGGGCCTGGCATTGAGGATGACCGAGAACAAGGGAGGCGGGCGTGGTGTCAGCCCCTGACGATGGCCAGTGCCCCCCTGGGTTCCACAGAGGAGCGACATGGCTCCAGCAGCTTCAACAGGCTTGAAGTGTGTCGCCTGCCTACGCGATGTGGGCTCATGTAATCCCAGGCGGCCTTCAACTCACTGTAGCCAGGGATGACCTTGGATTTATGGCTGACCTGCTTTTACCTCCAGAGTGTTGGGGTTACAGGTGAGCACCTCCGTGCCCCGTGTCTATGGCTCTGGAGACTGAACCCAGGGCTTCGTGCCTGCCAGGCAAGAACTGAGCTGTACCCCCAGCTCCTGTCTTGAGATCCTTAATCACTTCTGAACAAAAGTTCCCTTTTCATTTTGTCCTGGCCTTGTACATTGAGTGAGTGTTGAATGTAGGACAGTGCATTAAAATGCCAGGATCTGATCAAGCTGTGCTTGAAACTGATTTGAATTTGGGGAACACGCTGTTCCCTGAGAATAAAGGAGGATTCATTTCTTTTTCCCTCGAATACACTGCGTTCTGTTTTCCAAATTAGCTGGACTTATCGATGCTGCGGAGCGTTTGGATGGTGGGATTGTTCTCGCTGGAAGGAGGTTGGGTTGTTAGTCTGGTGAATCAGGCTCCCACAGTGATGGGGGTTCCAGGGGCTGAGAGGGCCCAGAAGGGGAGCTCCCAGAGGCCGAACTCAGGCTGGGGAGCAAGTACCCCACGGAGGGCTCAGTCTCTTGCCAGTTCTGAGGTTTTGAGCAATATGCTTTCCTTCTCTGACACTGTTTTTCATCTCTGTGGACTGGGGCTTAAGATCCACCCTGCGCGCCTGCAGAGGAAATCAGAGGTCACATCTGTATCTAGCGCTGGGCTTGGCGCGTAGTGTGTGCTCAGTAACGAAGTACTGTTGGTTTTAATTGACCTAGGACTTTGCTGCCAGAATTGAAGGCTGGGTGGGGATTTGACTAGCTAGCTGTGTGTTCCAGGCAGGAAGCAGGTGCCAATTCAGGGGACCTGGGTGGAGCACAGTATTGGGCTGGAGACGGAGGAGTCTCTCGAAGGAGCTGCAGGGCACTGATTCAGTGCTGTGGAGGTAACTGCTGCCCACATTTCCATCCTTCAGTCATCTTTTCCTTGTTTCTTTTATTACAGCGCCTGTCAATGGTAATCCAACCTCACAGAGATACGGGATAATCAAAGGCAGGTAGTGACACCTAATTTTGAAACTGAGTGATTTGGAGATTGTCTACAAGGCGTGCACTAGATAACTATCATTGTGCCCAGAGCGTTTGCCCAGAGCATAGGGAATATCCCTTGAGGTTGGTGCTCACTGGGGTGCCTTGGGACAGACATTGAGAACCATGATTTTAGGATGGGCGGGATTTTACCCCTTTTTCCCCTGGCTCGTTCTCATCTTTATCTGATAGGTTTGCCTTCAACATGAAAGATGTACAGATTTTCTTGTATTTAAAGCACATACCTACTTACTGTGTGGTCATTCTCTTGGGAGAAACGCAGGTCGCAGCCTTCCTTTGATTATATGACTGTGCTTGGCATTTTTATTGCAGCTAATTTTCTTAAATGTGATTGCGTATGTCAGATAGTCAACCCTCTGTTTCTGAAGGTCTCTCATCCGTAGGTTCAGCTAGCTATAAAATGATCTTCCTGTCTCTATCATCTATGTATATGTTTCTGTCTCATGTATCTATACTCTATATATCATGTGTCATTTGCCTAACTCTGTAGGTGGAGAGCATTATATAGATATTATAATTCATGTATGTAAGAAATTTATATCTTTACTGAACATGTGCAGACTTTTATCCTTTTTAAATAATCATTTGGCAGGGGGGGCATGAGTGCGGAGGTCAGAGGGCAGCCCTGGGAGTTGGTTCTCTCCTTCCATGATGTGGGCCCTGAGGTTGAACTTAGGTCATCAGGTGTGTGCGTGCAAGTGTCTTTACTGCTCAGCTGTCCTGCTGGCCCAGACTTATCTTGTTAGCAAACAGTAGCATAACAACTGTTTACACTGTATTATGAGTAATCTAGAGACCATATTCAGTATCAGGGGGGATGTGATTGCTTATATGCAAATGCTGGAGTATCCACTGACTTAAGTATTTGCCGAGGGTCCTGAAGCCAGTTTCCCATCATACGCCAGGGTCGGGTCTTCTTCTTTTCAGTGAACACTCTGTAGTAGCTGAAAGTAGTTGAGTCATGGTACGTGTAAACCTGTGGAGTGACCTGTGCAGCTAATAGTTTAGAAAGGGAAGAGATGGATCATGTATTATCTTGGGATTGAATCTTGGCAGCCTTGACCTCATAGAACTGTAAGAAATGTTCTCTGTACTTAATGGGCCATTTGTTGTGTTAAAAATCAGTAATACTAGATATTTATTAGCCAAGTGAAAAGATCGATCTCTGTAAGTTACTGTGATTCATCTTTTCACTAATCCTAGCCGTTTATAATTGTCTGTTGCAAAATGAGATCTCAGAATTCAAGCCATTCAGTTTTTTTCTTGGTGAGAACTATTTGGAATGTTCTAGATGCTTTACTTGCCGACATATGTTTTCAAAACAGGTTGTCAGTTTCTATAAAAACTACTGAGATTTTTCATAGACAGTGTCTGCACATCTCTACTAGGAGAACTGAAAGCTTTCCAGCATCGAGTCTTCAAGACTCAGTGTGGTATTGCTCATCCTTTGTTAGACGTTTTGCTAGGTTTTAAATATTGCCGATGTTATCATCCTGCTGGGATGACCGCTTATTGCTTAATGTGTAGAAATCCAGAAGTCTGCTGTATGTTTCCCTGTGACGCTGATAAACTTGCTTTGGTGTCAGATTTGTAGATTCCTAAGAATGTTTCTAAAAGGCCCCTCCAGTTGACTGCAAATTAAGCAGTTTATATTCTTTTTTCCAGTTTCCATGTCTTTTGATTCCTGTCTCTTGCTTCTTCGTGTGGGCTGTTACTAAAGGGCAGCCAAATCGTTTCTGCCGTGTGCCGTAACAGAGCAGTTGGAGGTCAGGTGACCCTGCAAAGACTCCATCTTCTTCTGCCTATGTCTAGTCAATGGCCCTCCTTCCTAGGGGGTGCTAGACTTGCCTCCTTCTGGTTGGTTCCTCTATCAGAGCTCAGCGCCCTATGCTGACCAGGGTACTGGTTCCGTTCCTGGTGGCCGTGTGTGACCTTGCGAGTCGGGTCGCAGACACGGTCAGCCCTGGAAAGTGGGTCAGCCTCTCCTCCGTCGCCTCTGCTGGGGTCGCCACAGAGACAGACACTGTGAGATTGTACAGATGGCCCTGCTTCCTTTCCTCCTCTCTCCCCCTCCTCTGCCCCGGGGCCCCAATATCTGAAGCGCTCACATGTGCCGGGAGCCCCTCCGAGCCTTGGCCTTTCTTTTGCTCTTGAACCATGGGCCATGCTGGGTCGAGCACTTCCTGCACAGGAGCAAGCGCTACTCGGTGATGTAGCTGAGGCCACACAGAAGTGGACGCCATGCCCAGGGCCCCCCCTGGCTGTGGAGGACATTCTCCGCTTGCCGAGGGCCAGGCCCTGTGGCCTCCGTCCTTGTACGTTTCCTGCCGCACAGCCGTCCGTCCTCTCCGGAGAGGAATTTGACGACAATCCTAAGTAACCTTAAAGCTAAGGTCCAACTTGGTTAGTCAGTGGGTTTGCTGGGGTTGCTTCCAGGACGAGAGCGGACGCGCACCCCAGCATGGGGGAGAAGCCGCGGTCTGGTAGCTTTATGCTGCGTGACTTGTCCTGGGTGAGTCTCCTGCGGCCTCGGTGCCGGGCCTTATGATCCATGGCGGGGCCATTCCGCCAATTATCAAGCCAATGAATTTGTTGGGGTTGCCCCCCACCCCCACACCCAGTTGCAACAGTGTGGGCAAGGTCTACCTCCAGGAGCCTGTATCGGTTTAGAACCCCTGTGGACGCCCCTCCCTCGCCCGGCTGAGCCTCCGTTTGCAGGACTTATTGTTCGCCGCTGCTTCTTGCCCAGCTCCTCTTTGGGTCTGGCATAATCCGACCCACTACGCCAAGTGTTGTGTGTGAGTGACACTTCTCCTGGGGAGACGCCACACACACATCTGTCCAGTTCAGATAAGAATTTGCCGACGGACCCAAGTAACAATTACATGAAGGTCTCACTTGGTGAACCATTGAGTTCATTGGGGTGACTTCCAGGAGTCGGGGTGAGGGTGACTTCCAGGAGTAGGAATGAGTCAAAGGCAGCTACATCACCAGAAAGCCCACCCCAGCATGGGGGAGACTCACGGAAGCTGAAGTTCTGGAGTTCTCTGCAGCTTCTAGGAGAGTCTCCTCCAGACTGCAGGACTTGTCAGAGTCTCCTCCAGACTGCAGGACTTGTCAGAGTCTCCTCCAGACTGCAGGACTTGTCAGAGTCTCCTCCAGACTGCAGGAATGCTCAGAGTAAGACTCCTCCGCCCCCCTCAGTCTTGTTAGTTTCAGGAACCTGCTGAGCTTTAAGACCTGTTTTCTTTTCAAGCCTTCCTCCAGGATGGAATGCTTCAAAGTGCTACACGGTATCCTTTCAGGTTAGACTCCAGGCCAAGTCTAAGGTGACATTAAGTTGCACCCAGAGGAAAAGGAGCCACACGACAATCCTCAGCACCCTTCCCAGCCCGCAGCACGGCCACCTGATCCCGTGTGGACGTCTCTTCTGGGTTGGCCAGGGACCGAGGCCTGCAGTGGAGGCAGCCGCGGCGCCTGCAGTTCAGCGAAGTGGGAGCAGAGCGCAGCGCCCCCTGCTCTTCCCCGCCGAGCATCCTGCTCTGCTCTGCTGTTGGGCTTCCCGTGAAGGCTGGTCACGCGTGGCACTCAGCGGCCACGGTTGCATCTGGGTTGCATCTGGGCCTCCTAAAGTCTATCACTTTCGACACCATCTGTCCCCCGATTCACCCTTCCCTCTTCTTTGCTCACCTGAAGAATCACCGAGGCCCTCTGGGTCCAGTCCCGCCGCCTCAGCCTTCTTGCCTTCCGCAGCCCATCAGGAGAGAATGAGAATCAGGGACCCATCTCAGGGTGTCGCGGGGAGCTGACCTGGCTTTACAGGTGGGGTCTGAGGATGGACCGCGAGTTCTCACGTGCCCGGGCCAGATTCCCCCTTGTGGCTTTTCTGGTGGGCAGCCTCCGGTGTGCCCCACCGTGTGAGAAAGCGCTTGCTTCTCGTCTGAGTTGGAAAATCCTGTGTCACGGTCACCCCACTGTGGGCGCACCCTCCCCTGCCTAACGCGGGGTGTCCGAAAGGAGACGTGAGGTCACTGTCTGCGCCCAGGGCTCACGCTTGTGAGAGTCTCAGTGCCGCGCGTGCCTGGCTTGCGGGCAGCTGCAGTGAGGTCTCATCCCCAGGAAGCTCAGGGGCCCTGTTCACAGCAGCCTCCCCTGAGGTTTGCTAGGTCCCTTCTGAAGGAATGCTCCTACCCACATATTTCCACCGCTTGTTTGAAGGTTCAGGGGGACACAGCAATTAATCACAAGCATTTAGAAATCTGGCTGGGGGTCAAGGTGGGGGCCAGCAGACTGGTAAGATGCCAAAGCTGAGTAGAAAAGTGGTGTGGATGTGTGGTGGGGAGGGAAAGGAGGCCCACCCGGCTCTGCTTCCTGTTTGCGCGTCCTACTAAGAACTTTAATACGGAGGAATCAGGTCCACAAGCACCAGTTTCTCCAAACGTGATGTGGTGATGCGACTTGATTTTCCTCCTCTGAAGCAAGTAAAAGCTGAAACGAGGTAGCGTTTGAAAAAGCTCAACAACAGACAGAATAGAATGTTGTGCTTGTGAATTTGTCTGGTGTTTAGTTTGCCTGGAAGGCGGCGTCCTGCTGCCCGGCAAGGAGGGGTCAGCATTCAACCTTGCATCCAGCTGCTTGAGTGGGCAGCTGGGCAGAGGGGGCTGGTGTGTCAGGCAGTTCCTGCTGACCTAGGAAACAGCCTGCAGGTGCCCGAAGCTTCTGGGAGCCCGGGGAGAGGCAGAGGTGACAGGGCATAGGAGGGCTTGGAAGTGTCCCAGTTCCTACCACGTAGCCTGGGGAGCGGATGCTTTTCTCCCACTGAAGGACGTGTGTGTGTGAGTGTGTATAAGTGTGCAAGTGTGTGTGTACATTTCTGTATATGTGCATGTGAGTTTATGATTGTGTCTATGTATAAGCCTATATTTGTGTGAGTCAACATGTGTGTATGTGAGCATGGTGTGTGTGTGCATGTGTGCGTTGTGTGTGTGTGTTTGTGCATGTGTAAGTGTGCAAGTGTGTGTACATGTCTGTATATGTACATGTTAGTTTATGAATGTGTCCGTGTATGAGCTTATATATGTGTGTGAGCATGAGTATATGTATGTGGGCATGGTGTGTGTGTGTGTGTACGTGCGTGCGTGTGTGGCTGGCCTTCACATTCATACCGTAATGCACTTGGCTCCCTTTGAACCATATCTCCTCCGGGCCTGGGCGCAAAGCTCAGTATCACTGACTGCTTCACCTTTGCTTCTATCCCCAGGGCAGGAAGACCCCAACAGCCTGCGTCATAAGTACAACTTCATTGCCGACGTGGTGGAGAAGATCGCTCCTGCTGTGGTTCACATAGAGCTGTTTCGCAAGTAAAAAGCCTCTTTTTTCCTGTAACTTCCGAAGCTTTCGCTGATCAACTCGACCATTGGCAAAGCATCCGAGTTATTTTTGGAAACCATTAAAGTGTCAAAAATGTTGCTGGGTAGATTCCTATGGCATGATAAACATTGTTCCCTAGGACATTTTTCCATCTCACTATTTAAATCTACATTCTTGACCCATCAGCAGTTTTAAGAACCTTTGACTCTAAAGAGGTTCCCTAAGAATTTTTTCTAAATGGAAAATGGAATGTTTCGCTATATTGGAAATATTGGCCTGATATTCCTGAGACGTTAAACCCAGTAGGCAATCATGCTTGCTAGATACATGTAGCTCTAGCTACACCCGTGTGGACAGGAGCTGTGGAGGCGCTTTGGGGCTTATTCATACTGTTTTCTCTTCTAGGCTTCCTTTTACGAAGAGGGAGGTGCCAGTAGCCAGTGGGTCCGGGTTTATAGTGTCCGAAGATGGACTGATTGTGACAAATGCCCACGTGGTGACCAACAAGCACCGAGTCAAGGTCGAACTGAAGAATGGAGCCACTTACGAGGCCAAAATCAAGGATGTGGATGAGAAGTCAGACATTGCTCTTATCAAGATCGACCACCAGGTGAGAAGCTTCACAGACTAAGAGCCACCCCACCTGCACGGCCTGCCCCCACCCCACAGCCCTGCCCCCACCCCACAGCCCTGCCCCCACCCCACAGCCCTGCCCCCACCCCACAGCCCGGCCCCCCCACAGCCCTGCCCCCACCCCACAGCCCTGCCCCCACCCCACAGCCCTGCCCCTGCCTGCACAGCCCTGCCCCCCCACAGTCCTGCCCCCCCACAGCCCTGCCCCCCCCACAGCCCTGCCCCCACCCCACAGCCCGCAGCTTCCCTGCCCAGACTTGGAGCTGGTGAGGACACCACAGTCTTCTGGTTTCCTGGGGGTACTCAGGTACACTAAAAGGGGGGCCGTAGGGCTTGTGGCCTGGGTTAGGAAGGGGAAAGGACTCAGGGAAGTTTCTGGAAGAAGTCAGTTCCTAGGTCAGTTTAAAAACGAATACTTCAAAGTGCACCACACACACGCGCGTGCGCGCGCGCACACACACACACACACACACACACACACACACACACACACGGGAAGTGAGCAGGTAAGTGGTAAAAATGGAGACTCCTGTTTCTGATCCCGAGGTCTTTCTTACAAGCTTTCGTTCAGCTCCAAGGAGGGTTCCAGGTTCACGGTGCACCTGGAACATGCTGGGTCTTAGTAGGACCTTCTGCTTGTTCTTCATGCTGCTATGTGATAATACTCAGACTCAGGCAACTTACGGGGAGAAAAGGAGACTTCTTTGGGTTACCGTTTCGGAGGGGAGACGCGGTCCATCACGGCAGGAAAGACATGGCAGACGGCAGAACTGGAGGCAGCTCAGAGAGCGAGCCCCACACTGCAGGAGCAGAGTACTGGTGGACGCAGGGCGGGACTAGCCCACCTCAAGACCCACCCCCTGTGACTTGCCTTCCTCCAGCAAGGCTCCTCCTCCTTCACGTGCAATGGCTTTGCCAAACAACAACTAAGGATTCGAACACATGCTTCTATGGGGGCAACTTATGTTCAAGCCGTGATATGTTGCAACCAGGTCTCATGTCTCCCCTCACATGGGGGGAGTTCACAGTTGTCAGATGTGTTTTCAAACTTTTTCTACTCAGAAACCTTTGGAAATGTTGAGTGTAATGAAGAATTCTTTATTAGAGAACCTCTCAGAACCTTTAATACATACTCGTGTAGAGGTTCACTGCAGAAGCGATAGACTTGCAGTTTTTGCCCAGAATTATGTCTCTAAGACTTTGGGAGTGGGGCACAGAGTACACAACTGAGAAGTAGTGAGTTTGCTTTGAGAAATGCTTATTTGAAATTGCTTCCAGGATTGGGGCGTATCTCAAGAATAGACCGCTTGCTTGCCTAGCATGTGTAAGACCTTGGGTTCTACCCCTGGCACTGCCAAAAAAAAAAAAAAAAGGCTAAGAGAATGCTTCCTCGTTGATACGCTCCTTGCTTCGTTGATGTGTGTCTTCGTGCCTGAAACGAATCCAGGCCTTCCTAGGTCTCTGGTGGAAATTCCCGCTGCTTGTCAGCCACAAAGGCTGAGCTCGCTGGTGGTCTGTGCTGTGCTGTCACTTGGCAGAACCTGGTTTCTTCTTGTCCTTAGGAATTGCCAGACTTCAGATAGATGGTAGAATCGGGCCAGTAGGAATCCTGTGGTCCCGTGCGTGGCTGAACTCCGGGAGGGGCAGAGTTTTCTTGTCCAGCTCTCGATCCCCCCCCCCCCCCGGGATCATTTATGAAGTCAGGAGGCTCTTGGATGGAAATGGCTGTGTTCTCTTTGGGCAGGAAGATTCTGGGTCCTTTTTCCCTTTTTAAAATAGCATCAGGCTGATGTTCAGTCCCAGACTCCTTCATAGCCAGCTTTTCAGAAAACCACAGGCTAAAATATTTACCCCCCCCCCATCTGTTCCCCTTCAGAAGCGAAGTGGCCAAGACTGGCAGAGATGTGGAAGTAGAGACAGGCTCTCTGCCCATGTGGGTGACTGACTTGTAGTGGGACCACAGCTGTGTGTTATTTTTACTAAGTTACCGTGGAATTTTGCTATCAACAGCCATCTTTCAGAGTGTGTTTATTGGTCACAAAATAATCCAGCCTCTGTCACCCAGTCTGCAGATAGCTGTTACTACCCCCATGCTGTAAAGAATCCCAAACACACACCTGCACCTCACCACCCCCCCTCCCGCCTCTTAAGACAACCAGGCCGCAGTTCCCAAGGACAGACCCGGCCGCTGCATGGCATGGGATATGTCGGCCTTAAATAGCCCAGGGAACGGTTGGCACACGGGACTTTCCGGGTGTGCTAGAAAGGTGTCCAGGATGTGGTGGCAGCACCGGAAGGAGCTTGGCCAGAATAGCACAGCCAGTGACCAGAGATGCGGGACCTTCAGCGCCGAGTCCTTGGCAGGCGGCCCGCCCGGAGGCCCTCGGGCATCGGAGGCAGGGCGCTGGCCCTCGGGGTGCGTGTGCTGTCTCACGGGGTAATTACGTGTTTGCAGCGCGTGGGCGAGTACCGTGCAGCTGCTTCTGACCCAGGATCATCTTTCAGATTCTGAGCCAAGTGGAGACCGAAGCCTCGTGTCACCCCTGAAGTGTCCCAGCAGGAGGGGGACGGTCTCAGGGGACAGCTCCGGCCTGCTCAGCCGTTCCTGGGAGTCTAGCTCCTTAGCCAGCTGCCTGCTGTGTGACATGTGTTGCACCCCCTTTCCTCCCCCCAACAAGGGAGCTTGAAAATTTAAAACTGAACTGAGCCACTTTTCAAAATGGGATCGGAAATGAAAGGATATGAAGTTGCAAACTCCCACACCAAAGCCTGATTTCCCCTTACTAGCACTGACCCCCCTTTAAAAAAAATCCCTATTCTGTTGATAGTTGGAGTAGGGAATGGGAGGGGGGAGGAGAGAGAGGAGAGAGAGAGGAGAGAGAAAGAGAGAGAGAACATCTCTTCCAGCTGTTTCTGTTTTTTTCTCTGTTCTGCTGAGCGTTGTCCCAGGAGACACTGGCTTGTAAGGAAGCTTGCTTTGGAAGGGACTGGCCACCTAGCACAAATTCATCTCTCAGTGTGCGGTACAATAAACGTGGTTGGCAGCAGATGTGATAGGTGCTTGCCTGGCATTGTGTTATCTCAGGGACAATGGCACAAGAAGAAACAGACCAGGGAAATTCAGAGAGATGCATGGAACTTGGAAACCAGAAGTCAAGTCGGATGGTATTTGGTTTTGACTAGGGGTCAGGAAGAGCAAGAGGATGAGTTGTTTAAGAGCAGCCTCTGCTAAAGAGGTTCCAGAAGGCAAATCGTTCCCAAGGGACTTGGTCATGTGAGACTCTGAGCACGTCAGAGCCATGTAAGAGCAGCAAAGCATGCGTGGCCGCCACAGGCCAGTGACCGTGTGACTCAGTGGCTGACCATCTGAGTGCAGCTCCTCCCGGCATCATGATTAGATAGACGGTGGGTTCTCTGTGACTAGCTGAAATCACCCTTCTCAAACATGCTGTGACGCTGGATGAGACAGTACCATAGATAAGCGATATCACTGTCCTTTAGATATCCTTTTCGTGTGCATGCCTGTCTTCCTGTGTGTGTCCCTGTGTGCCTGTAGAGGCCCAAGGTTGATATTGGGAATCATCCTGGATTGCTTTATCTCCTTATTGCTTTGCTCAGGGATTTTTCCAGCCTCTGCCCTTGAGGGTTGGAAGTGCAGGGCGCCACCATTTCTGCCTGGTAATTTTATGTGGGATCTGGGAATCTGAACTCAGGTCCTTTTGCTCGTGAGGCAGAGACTTAAGCCCTGAGCCATTTCCCCAGCCCCCATTTTGTTTTCTGAGGAAAAAAGCTAGCATTTCTTTTGGACATCTGTTTTTCTACCATCAGGCAGCCTGGATGGGGCCATGAGCCACAGTCCTCCCAACTCCTGTGCCCAAGTAGGGCAGGCAAGTGTCCTTCTTGGAGTTGCTAATGGCAGTTGGATGTTACCTGTAGAAAGAATAGGGGTGAACCAGCGCTCGTGTTATACCTGGGCCCTGCCTGACCTCCCACTTTCCCAAGCTGCTGTGTCTGCACTTCCACTCACCGAGCCCCCGTTTCACATCTCTAGGGGCTCGAAGCTGCTGAGCTGGCAATTGCAAGGGACGTTTCTGGGCTCGTGACCAAACAACTCTCTGGTCTTTCTCTCTGCTGAACTGACGCGTGTGCATTCACTCCCCCCGCTGCATCTTGAGACCCCAGAGGACTTTGAAGGGGATGGCGTCCCGAGAAGTCCTGGCACTTCCCCAACCTGGCACCTCCAGGCCTTGGAGGAGAGCGGGAGCCATCCTCCAGCTTCCGTGGGGGTCCTCGGAGGTCCAGCTCAGGAAGGAAGGGCATCACACATGCAAACATTTTAATAGCGGCTTTGAGGACACACTAGTTCAGCTCGGGATACAAACTGTTTCCAAATGCGTTTAGCATGAACCACTGGCCATGCGTGCAGAATATTTTTAACTTGTCCCAAGGCAGCATTTTGTCCACAGTTCCTTTCTTTCCGCTGAGCAGTTCAGAGACAGAGGGAAGAGGAGGGAGGGAACTTCACAGGCGGGAGCTGTGGAGCTGTGGAGCTGCGGCGGAGGAAAACCCGAAACTGGTTCATCTAGTGCCCTTACGCCAGTGCACAGGGCAGAAGTGTGGTGGAGGTGTTGGAGGCAAAGTGCCCTTGTTACAGCTGTTTTTCCAGCTGTGCTGATTCTTCCAACCCATTCCGTGTAAAACCCCTGTGGGCTGCTCTGCCATTCTTGCAAAATGGCCTGGACTACTTCCCTGGGGGCCACCCCACCCGCCTGGGAGCCCCGTCTCTCATCTCCTCCCTGCACTCCTCAGCATCTCTGCTCAGCTCTCTGGGGGTCGTAGATAAGCCCTTCTCCTGGAGTGACCCCTAGCAGTCAACTTACATAGTTGGCCTCCCCTGCAGGGTCCTTCAGGTGTGTAACCATATTCTGCTGTAGACCCCAGGGATACCCCTTCCTCGACTCACTCGATATAGTAGTAACTGCCCAAGTTCCAATCCCCTTGCTTCCACACACCCTTCACGGAAGGGGCAGGATCCAAGAGGTGACTTCTGTCAGAGCTCGGTGTCTGTCTCCTCTCTTCCTCATGATTTATAACCTCTTATCTATCTATCTATCTATCTATCTATCTATCTATCTATCTATCTATCTATCTTTATCTATCTATCTTGTCTATTTATTCATTTTTGAGGTGAGATCTTACTGTTGCCCAGACTGGCCTCCACAGACTTTTGGCTTGACTGATCCCCTGCCTCAGCCTGCCGCTAGCTGGGACTATAAACTCATGGCCCTGTGTCTAGCTTCACCTCTCTTTTCCTCGTTTTGTGTGCACATCTCTGGAGCAGGGTGCAGCAGGTGTGGTGTGCACAAGTGTGTGGGGGCCCAGGTTCGAGTCCCGTGTCTTCCTCAATCACAGCCATCTTGTTCTTTGAGACGGTGAGTCCTTCACTGAACCTGGAGCGTGCCAGTGTCCCTAGACTGGCTGACCCACAGGTCCCAGGCAGCCCGGCTTTGCCTCCCCAGCGCTGGGCTTGCAGGTGCTTCATGTTGCACCTGGCTTTTCCCACGGGTTCTAGGAATCCCCACCCAGGTCCGTGTTCCTTGCAGGCTGCGCCATCTCCTCAGCCCTTCGCTGGTTTTCCGACTCAGGCGTCTGCCGCTGCGCTGCTCAGTCCTAAGAAATGCATTGCATTTGGCCATCGGTCAGTCCATGGGCCGTGACAGCAGGGTCCTGGGGGTGCTTGGAGCAGCTGCTCCGAGGGGGGCCAGGCCCACAGCTCCAGGACTTGGAGGAGTTGGGGAGTCACTGAGGACTGCCCAGCTTCTCTCCAGCTTCCAGATGACAGGGGGGGGGGGGGGAGATGGCGTGGCGTCCACCTACCAGACGGGGCGTGTGGCCAGATGCTCTGTTGGGCAGGGCTGGCCTGTGGCCTCGGCACCTCAGGATGCTGACAAGGCTTTCTGTGGGTGCTTTTCCCTGACGCCAAGCACCAGGTAAATATTTAGAAGCCGCCTCGTCCAGATTTGAGGTGGTTTTCTCCTCCCCTCAGGCCTGCACCAGTGCTGGCCGCCCCAGCCTGCCGGCCCACGGGCCTGTTTGAAGTGGCTGAAGGTCCGCCTCGGGGTGCGGGCTGCTTGGTTTGCTGAAGGTCCTCTTACAGCTGAGCCTGCTGATGGGGCCCAAACGTGACATTCGATCGTGCAGCCCAGAGCAGGGTCATGGGGCGGGGGCTGTTTGTGGGGCCTGGGCCTCTCACATACGAGCCTCCCAGAATGTGGCCCGGCGCGTGGAGAGCCTGTCCCTCGTGATCAGAGCAAAGCCCAGGCAGCCTCTTGGGACGAGGCAGAGCCAGGGAAAGGGGTGGCCGGGAGCTGGGTGACTCAGGGTTCTCCTCAGACAACCTGCTCATCAGAGGGTGCTGACTCAGATGCCTGGCTCTGTCCGAAGCACATCAGATACCCCGGAGCCTGCGCATCTCTGGCGTCCGTCTCAGTCCAGCAGGCCGGAGCCCGGAATGCACACACGCCGGAACCCGCCTCTCGGCCTCAGTGTTTTTCCACTTCAGATGCCTCCCTCCCTCACAGCCTGTGTCCTTGTGGTCTCTCTCCATCGCTCATAGGGCTTCTGTCGCAGCTGCTAAAGATGCCACCGATCCTGTAGATGCTCCGAGGTTTCTGTTACCCAATCGATAGTTACTTTTGCTAGGGAGGCAGACATCAATATTTCAGGAGGGAAGGGGGTGGCAGACGGAAGCCGACTTGATTCTGCGGTGCCAGCTTCTGCAGAGGCACCCAGGGACACGGCTCCCCGAGGGTCTGCTGGCAGCTCATTGTGCCATGTGAAAACATTTCAATCCCCCAAATGCAGACCCAGAGCCCTGTATGTGCTCTGGCCCCGCTTCAAGAACGTCACTGATGACTGAGGAAATTCTTTGGCTCCTATTTTCTCTTAATATGGCAATGCCTTTTTTCACTTTGGCACTCTTTGAAGGGAATCGGACCAAGATCGCAGTGGTTCTGACAAAGCAGGTCTTGGGTCATTGAGACTGAGCTAGCAGACGTCCCACGGGGAATGTTCCCCTGTCCTTCCCACTTAGGGGAGATATAGTGGGTTCCACTGCAGTTTAGTGTGTCTGTGTGACACAGTCTGGGACTGGCCCTCCATCTCTTCCTGTGCAGCTGTTTGGGGTCATAGCTCACAGTCATGCCCCGTTACACACACACACACACACACACACACACTGCTTTCCTCTCTCACCAAAGGAGACGAATGTTTGCATGGAGACCACTCAGATGAAGACACCAGACATATTTGCTTTATGGTGCTTCATAGCAAGACCTTGCCAACTCTGGGACAGCAGTGACCTCGTCTCAGAGGAATTGGAAGTTGCCCAGAGGAACGTACTCATAAGCACCAAGCCAGGTGAACAAGCAGAGGGCTGAGAGGAGGCTGGGCAGGGAAGTAAATTCTGTTCGCTTTTTCTTTTGGGCGGAGGGGAGTGCTGCTTTGCTGAGGATGGGGCTTTGGCCCCGCCCACTTCGGTGATATTGATAGAAGGGAGTCTGCTGGAATTTCAAGGTGTTTTACAAATCATTAACCAAACTGTAAGATCTCTCAGGGCTTCGTTCATGTTACTTGTTCCTAATTCACTTGCCGATTTCATAAATGCTTAGTGAGCATTTCAGCAAGTACCTGTTAGTTGCTGAGGTTCAGTAGCAATGAGCAGAAGCCGTGGCGCTAAAGACGTAGAGTGGGAGACAGTGCAGCGCAGCAGGCGAAGGGGAGAAGGTAGAAGCCACGGGGGCTAGCAAGGCCTCCTTAGAGGCTGCAGGTTGGGGAGCTCATCTGAGAGGAGGGGTGACCAAGCTGAGATGGATGGACAGGGCTGCCGTGGGGGCTGATGGGCAGGGTTGCGTAAGTCTCCTCTCCCATTTGGTCTTAGACCAAGGGCCCTGATGCCAGCCGGTGTTTCCGCCTAGCCAATATCTGGGGTATCGGCTAGGTTTCTTACCGACCTTGCGAAGTGTCCTTGCTCACACTCGGGGAGCTCCAAGGTCCTATGACGTCAGTTTCCTGAGCGTCTGAAACTGCAGCATTCTTAACGACCCGACAGCCTCTCATCCATTCACTCATGGCAAGAGGGCACAACGCTTAAGACCACCCAGACTTCTTTCTATGGCAAGGCAGAAATGAGCCCCCGAGGACTGCCGTTCTAATGAACGTGCTGCTTGGCAAGCCACTTTTGTTAAATTAGGGCACCAGAGCCAGGGAGGAACATGAGACCTGCTGCGTCTGTGAGGAGTCTACAGACACCCTCGCCCATTTCATGAAATTGCGCGCGCGCGTGTGTGTGTGTGCGCGCGCGCGTCTGACTTAATATGCTTTCTTTCATTGACTCTCTCAAATTATTTCATATGGAAGAAGTGACATTTTATTTTAAAATAAGTTTTAAAAAGTTGCTATAGCCCAAGAAACTTTTTTCATATGGGACCCACACATGTTTGTTTGCTTGCTTGTTGTTTTTGTGCTCCAATATATGTGTGTGTGTGTGTGTGTGTGTGTGTGTGTGTGTCTCAGAGGGCACTGTGTGTGCCTGTGGAGGCCCGGGGTGACCCCAGGAATCATCCTGAATTGCTCTATCTTCTTATTGCTTTGCTCTGGGGTCTCCCAAGCTCCACCTTCCAGAGTCACAAAGTACAGGCCGCCATTTCTGCCTGGCATTTTTACATGGGATCTGGGATCTGAACTCAGGTCCTTCTGCTTGTGAGGCAGAGGATTAACCCCTGAGCCATCTCTTCAGCCCCCACAAGTGTTCTCAAGAAGTCTGAGTACCAAGGAGCCCAGCCTCTTCCGTCCAGCTCTGCAAACACTGGAGTCGCTGTGGGCTGAACTTACCAAGCCCACCACATCACTGCTCCACAGCAAATGTTCCCTTTGCACCCCCTGACCCCCGAGTCGGCCACTTTATAGGCAAGTGCCAAAGTCAGTCACTCTGATCACAACGCCAGGCCTTGGCTAATGTGGGTATTACCTCCTTTTTCTCCTTCCAGATCCTTGCTGGTTTGCTCATTTTTTCATGCATTCACTTAGTCATTCATCGATCGTATAAATATTTATTGAACATCCTCCACGGCTAGACACTGCAGCAGCCGCCGCGCTGAGGTCAGTGGGCAAAGGGGCCACGTAATGGAAAAGCTAGAGGTTGAACTTGACCAAGGTTGTGTTCCTCCTCCTCTGGGTACCACAGAATATGCACAGCCCCTGCTCCTGGGCCCCGGTCCAGGGCTGTTGACATTTTGTGGTCTCGCATAAAGTTAGAGGGTATTTGCAATGGCAAACATTTCTTGATCTGTCTTAAAGGAGACTAAACATTACGGTTACATTGGTGTCCACAGATGGGAGGAGGAAGGAGGTGCCACTTGACTGTTTGTCCTCTCTCTCTCTCTCTCTCTCTCTCCAGCCATCTCGTGCTTCTTTCCTCTTGTCTGCCTCCACAGCTCTCATGTCTCCCTCCCCATCATTTCCTCTTATGCTCCGCTTTTCTCCTCTGTCCCTAGACACCAACATGTCAGCTGACGACATGGTGACACCAGTCTCGAGCCTGGGCTTTGCAGTGACCCGTCTTTTGTTGTGAGACAAATGCTCCCACACAGGCATCTTAGGGGAGAAGGGGAGTATTCATTGGCTTACAGTAATAAGGGAGATAGAGTCTGTTTATAGTGGGAGTTGCACAGCAGAAGGCAGAGCTGGGGGCAGAAGCAGGAGGCCGGTTCTGGTCACCACAGATGTCATCAGGAGAGAGAGAGAGAAAAAGAGAAAGACAGACAGACAGAGAGGGGGAGAGAGAGAGGAAACAGAGCTGGAGTATCAAACCTTAAAGCCAGGTCCCTGAGACCTGCCTTCCTCCAGGAAGACTCCACCTCTTAAAGGTGCCATAACCTTCGAAAACACTGACACCGCCAGCTAAGGATGCAAACAGGTGAGTCTGAGGGTGGAGATGCAACTGCTACCAGACCACGTTAGTGGTCGCCTAGCACGTAGCACGTCACTCTGGCCTCCCTGCAACTTGTCTCACCGCCCACCACCACCATCTTTGTCCTCTCTAAAGTACTTGTCCGTACCGACAGCCTCCCTCTGGGCTCCAGATCCTAAGCATCTCGCGCGTGTTCACCACGTCCTCCCCGGCCGGGGACTACGATGTGGAGCCCGCACACTCACGGGCTCTGGGCTCCGAAGGGCCCCGCGCACTCACAAGCTCAGCAGAGTCCCGCGTTCTGATCTGATCTTTGAATGTGTACCTGCCCCAGACACCCAGCGAGACAATGGCTGTGCCCAGGCAATTCTCTTCCCCCCTCTCCAGGACAGGTTCGTCTTCACGCCCCCTTGAGGCAAGGACCGCGGGCCCTGCCTGCCCCCTCCTGGCCTGTGCACGGTGGTCTTGACTGTCCGCATCCCTGGAAGAGGCGTGGACATCGGGGTGGGCGGCCCGGCCCACAGAGCTTAGGGCAGTGTGTGGCGCAGGGCCTGCGTGACCGGTGCTGTACACGTGTTCTGTGAGCCCCTGGGCCAGGGAGGAAAGCCCCTCCCCCGCCCCCTCTGGTCCAGAGCCTCAGTGTTTCCTGGCACAGAGGGGGCGATGCCAGCCTTGGCCCTGGGTCTTCCATCATCTGCGGTTGGGCTCACAGAATCGCAGGCTCTGCTTCCCTGCTTCAGTTGGGACATAGCGTGCAGGTCCCGTAGCTGGCCGGTGGATGGACGGGTTGGGAGCTCGACTTGTGTCTGTGTTTGCTGGTCGGCGGCGGTCTTCGTTCTTGAAGGTGGGAAGAGAGAGAGAGTGCAGAAGAAAGGAGGGATACCAGGAGCAGCTCCCTGCGGATGCTGCATGGAGTTGCCAGCGAAGCTTTGGTCCACTTGGTCCAATGCAGGGCCCCCCATCACTCTCCTTTTCTTCAGACGAAACCTCAGATGACAACACCTCCCTCCCCTGGCTTCAAGCCCCCTCTGTTGCCTCAGGAGGCCCTGCTTCTTGTATGGGGGTGTTGGGGGGGGCGGGGAGGCAGCACTGTCCCCCCTGCATATTTTTAAAGAAAATGAAAGGGCAACGTAACTGTTTCCAGAAGGCACGCTGAATCACTCGGTTGAGTCCCAGCCAGTGGCTGCAACATTAGCCTTTGGAGCAGACTTCAGCCAACACCGGCCTGGCCCGGGGGCCCAGCCCCGAGCGGGAGTGTGCCGGGCAGCTGGCAGATGCAGCGGGTCCTGCAGACTCAGCAACAAAAATATTTTTGCAACTGAGGAGCACTTTGTACTTTGCCAAGGAGAGAGGAGAGAGAAGGGATTATTAATTTAAAAGAAAGATACGAGCTTTTCCTTCACTTTGGCTTCGCTAGTTCATTTTCTCGCTCTTTTCTTCAGGCAAGGTCCAGTGACGTCAGCACTTGGGCACTGGGGAGAAGCTGACCTTAGCTTTCTGTGGTCCTTGCTAGAGGACAGTTAGCCAAACCACCACCCGGGAATGCCAGACCCTTACAGAACCTTCCTTTCTTCTTGTTGCTCTAGAAGTTTCCAGGGGTCATGAGAACCTCCCAGCATTGGGAGTTGTTTGTAAATAAAACCCAGGTGTCGTCCAGATCTTACGCAGTTAACTACTGGCTTCTGCTAATAGAATTTTCAGGAACAACCACATCTTTTGGAAAGAACCCTAATTTTCAGAGGGCCCATATACTCTCTTTAGACTAGTTCCTGTATTTTGGAGGAGGTATAAAACCAAGGTCCAGAGAAACTAATCAATTGGCTGAATTAATTCAGGACCCAGCCTAAACCTGGATGTGTCCCTTCTCAGACCCTGTCCTTGTGATGCAAGGTGCAGTGTGCTTGCGTGGAGACACATCTTATCTGAGTCTCTGTCAGCCGCGGCTTGTTTGACATAGGACAATAAGCCCAAGTGAGCCATCAGCCTAGGGCTTCACCCAGCCTGGGTGCAGTTGTCTGCCCTGGGAATTCTGGTAGTTAGCGTTCATCCTGCATTCAGCTGTGGCGCCTGCAGCACACGGGGAGCCCTGGAAGCCATCTGTGGGCACAAACCTGACTCCATCTCCCCACCACAGCTTGGCTGCAGACGAAAGATCCCCACAAAGATACAGTGAGATAAACAGAAGGCCAGCCCTTCACCTGAGTGACTCAGCTCCCTTTGGCTGTCTGATTCATGCTTTGTTCTGGCGCAGGGAATGGACGTGCATGTGCCAACAAACACTCTCCCACCACACTCGACCTCCGTCCCTGTCTGAGCATTCTTTTTTTTTATTCGCACAGGTTTGCATGTCTATGTGTGTGTGGGGGGCAGGTGGGGGACTGTATGTGCCTGTGGAGGTCCAAGGGTAACATCTGGAATCATCCTAGATGGCTTCTACCTCCTTTTTGCTTCCCTCTGGGATTTTCCAGGCTCTGCCCACAAGGGTCAGAAGTACGGGCCGCTGCTGTTTCCTCCTGGCATTTCTACGTGGGACTTGGGATGCGATCTCAGGACCTTCTGCTCTGAGGCAGCCTTAACCCCTGAGCCATCTCTTCAGCCCTGTCTGGTCATTGCCAAGCCGCTCCGTGGTCCTGATCCTCACGACGCTAGCTTTCATCGCCCGCTGCTGTGCACAGCAAAGTGCTTGCGTCTCTAGCTGGTCTTGTGCTCGGAGCATTTGGGGGTTGGGCCCTGTGCTGGAGAGAAAGGTCTGGAAGGAGCATGAAGCTTCGTGCTCCGTCAGTCACTGGGGGCAAGGCTGCCCTGGCTGCCCACGGAGAGCTTGTGTCAACCCTGCGTGCCTGAGACAGCAAGGAAGCGCTGAGCGGTGAGCCAGCGCTGGGCTTCCTTGCTGCAGCTGGCCCTGCTTGGACCTTCTGCGTCTTGTAGTCAAGACACGTGTCCCAGCCCAGATGTTGTAGGATCACCGCCTTCCAACCTCTGGCCCCCGGGGGGGGGATGCAGTCTTACCAAAGCCCTTCCTAACATCCTCCAGTTCAGCTACAGGATTAGTCGCCCTTTCAGGTGACCTCAGTCACCCTTTCAGGTGACCTCACAGGTGACCTGTTCTTCCCACGCCAGGAGGAACTTAGCCCTGCTGACCAAACTCTGTATTTTAGACTCAACTCCATTACCATCAGATGGTATAGCACTGAGCTTAGGACTGGATGCTAAGAGTCCATGAGGCGGAATGTGTCAAGGTGCCTTTGGAACTTCTTTGCTTTTCCGAGGAATCATGTTACCAGTGAGCATCACCTTGTCTTTCTGTGATGTCTGGAGTATGGTGACTGCATGTGACCGTGAGAACAGGCTGTATGCATGTGACTGACAGCAGGCTGTATACATGTGACCGTGGGAACAGGCTGCATACATGTGACCATGGGAACAGGCTGTATTTGGATTTGGTGGGGCAGAGAGAAGGATGAGTCTGCTTTTGAAGTTATCAGCCTGGCACCATCCTGCCCCTGGATACGTGGCTTATTGGTCCATTTTGAGCTGATTTTCTGTTTCGTAAATGAAGCTAGATAGGCACATATCGGTACTGATCTATACTTCGCCCTGTGGAAGAGTCTGGGCTGAGCTGCCCGCGGCAAGGAGGAGGGACTCCGTGTCCTTTTGTTCCGTGGGTGTTGGCGGCTCATCTGCGCCCCTGCCCATCAGACGGGACCCTGTAGAGCTGGACCGGATGTCCTGGTCCTCAAGGGCCTGTGCCGGGCACCAGAGAGAGAGCACAGAGCTCTGGAGCCTGCCCGGTGGTAGTGGCTGTAACTTACATGCATGTGGAGCCTTCTAGAGCCACACTGTGGGCTGAGCCTGGAAAGTTTTGGCATTAAACCTGCTTCACAATTAGCAGCAGCTTCGGGTCGCGTTTGCGCAGACACGGGAAGTCTGGCGCGCAGGAGGCCTCTGACGCGTGCTCTGAGCCGCATCGGCTTACGCGGCTGGTAGTGCACCTGCGCCTTAGGTGCCGGGGTGCCTGTGCCTGCCGTCACTCCGATGGACTCGGGGCCCCTCGCAGACGTGGTAGCCGGACACTTTCTTCTAGATAATTCTTCGCTCTGCTGCCTTCCCCGACTCCTCCCACCTGCGGAGAAGCAGTGGTGCAAGGGACCGACTGTGCAGCGCTCTTTGTCCTAGAAGGACTTAGGACTTGCCTAATACAAGCCGCCAGCCCTTCTGGCTCTGAGACACAGAGAATCCAAGTTCTGCCGGTCCACGATTTTGGGATGTCCCCAAGTTGCACTTCGGTGTCTTCCCCCATGTCGAGGCCAACAGGAGCAATGCGTCGCTCTCTTCTGTGCCTCTGAGACTTTGCAGCTGTCAGGAGGATAGAAGCTTGTCCCGGGCAAGCTGCGAGGCTCCAGCGGGATGGGGGGGGACGTGTGAAGTGAGGGGCTGGCCTCTCAGAAGGCCCGTGGCTGCAGCTACTTCAAAGGCAGCCTCAGATACCTCCAGTCAGGAGCCTAGACCCACCTTTCCCGTGGCCACGGGGGAAGCCGCCTGTGGACACAGGGCAGCACGCGTGTAGGTCTGGGCTCCAGCAGGTCGGGGCTGCCGCAGCCCTGCCCTGCCTTCCAGTCATAGGCACACTTCCCCGCCCCTCCCTGCCAGTGCGAATGTCTAGACAGCTGTGAAGTTAAAAGCTCAATTACCGAGCAGGCATTTGGCCAGTGGAGGTAGAGCTGCTGAGCAGACCTGCCCTGGGTGAGGACTGCGGCTAAGAACGAGCGATGCTTGGATGGGAAGGAGGCCGAACGCCTGGGGCTGATGCGGCTGGCCGGCACCTGCTGGGGAGCAAGAGCCAAATGGGCCCCTGAAGGCAACTTGACCACGGAGCTGTAAATCTGGTCTGGCCGACATCTCGACATCTTGGCACCGAGACACCCTTGCAGGGATTTCTGCCTATAATTAGAAGTCCAGGAGCTAGAACTGTCTCACGTATGGGAGCAGGTCCAAGAGCTGGGTTGCTTAGCAGGCTTTGCTTGTGGCAAAGAGAAGACCCTCCATCTTTGAGCCTCAGTTTCTAGATCTGCAAAAGGGGGACAATTTTGCCCCAAGTTCTCGTCATCACAAAGCACTTTGTTTGTTCCTTTCACATAGCTTCTGAGTGTGCACGGCGAGACCCCTCTTCCCACTCCTGCCTATTTTTCTGCTTGCTCAGTTCTGTCTTTCCATCACCCTTCACGATCCACTGCCATGTACTTCATTTGCAATGAAATTGCCGCTGCTCATCATACAGAGAGGTGGTCTCGTGAGCATCTGTGCTTGGTTCCTGGGGAGAGGGGAGACCCTCTGGGTTCTCTCTCTGGTGTTTACATGGCTCCCAAGGAGACAGAGAGAAGATCAGCATGGATGTCATGGCGATCCTTGCTCTCTCTCCACACAGCTTCCCTCCTTCTCAGCATCCTCTGGGCTCGGCTCCTGGACCAGAAGAGCTGGAGAGAGTTGTTACTGAGTCCCTGCTGTTTAAGGGTCCTGGGCCTCGGAGCCGTCACCGGGCTCTCTTCCTGAGGGGGCCAAGGTGGTAGCCAGGGAGGAGTGAAGGCTGAATGCTTTCAGTGGGTCCCAACTTGAACCTTCTGATGTGGTTCCCCATTTTGTGGCTAAGCCCACACTGTTCCAAGGCTGACTCGAACCTTCTGTCTGCCACTCGACTCCCTGAGCGTCTAGGACGAGCTGCTATAGGTCGAGGCCGCCCATCCTTCTACCCATCTCTCGCAGCCAACCCCACAGCCTCCAAGACAGTGTTTCCAGCCAGCTCCAGGTCCCTGAGGAACGATGCTGTCCTGGTGGCCCTCTCCAGCTCCCATCGGCAGCCCGGCTCTGCCCCACCCCACCCTGACCGCTGAGGTCATTCCTGGCAGGGCCTGCTGGCTGGGACTGTTGGCACCGGCCCAGGGTAAACACGTCGCGCTGAGCTTGCTACATGCCGCTGGATGCCGAGAGGGTCTGGGGAGGGAGTGCTGTAGCTCTGACCTCAGGTGACCTCGAAGGAACGGGTCACAGGCAGGGCGGAACGGCGGCTCTGGAGGCGACAGCACAGTCGTGGGCCCTCACTGAGCTCTCAGGAACTCAGGTTCTGGTGATGGCCAAGGCCCAGCTGGTCTGTGTTCACAGAGCTGTTCAGACCCCTACTTCAGTGGCTTCTCAACTTTGTCAGCTCATGCTGGGTCTCAGACGATTGTGTGGCACTCGCTAGGGTTCCCCCTGTCTGAGTAGACACGCACACCCCCTTTTCAACGTCCCCTCCCACACTCCTTTCGTCCCGCTTGAGCTTTGTCCTTACTGAGTCTCTGTGTGTGCAGGATGGGGGGGGGGTCTGGCCTGGCACCAGGGGGTGGATGAGAATCGATGGTTCTCAGGTCCAGTGTTGTGTCTTAAGTTGCGCAGGTTCTTGAAACATCACCTGCTGAACGGGTGGGTGTGGGTGGCCGCCTCTGTCCTGGGAGAGGAGATGGTCTAGTCACCGCTGGTTTCTACCCACTCTCTACCTTACCCTTTGACTCCTTTTTCCAAAGCGGACAAGCGCAAAGATGCCACATTTCCATTAGTAGGTGGGCTGGGCCAGCCTTGGCTTTTGTGCTTGATTCACAGTGGTAAGCAGTGGGAGGAAGGGAGCACTGCCCGGCTTCTGATTGGTGTGTATGTGTGGGGGAGGGGGGTCAGCCTGAAGCACTTCTCTCCAGGCCCTCAGTTCCTGGGGACTTAGGGTCCCGTCTTCTTGTGAGCACTTTCGTTTGGGGTGCCTGACTTTTGCAGAGTTTGGGAAACAAGATGCTTTGGTCGGCCCCTCAGCCTGCCCAGGCCAGACACAGAGGCGGTAATGGATTCCTTCCCAGGGCAGGAGAGATGCCCACCGCTTGGTCCTGGCCCCCTGGACCCGAATGTTCCCGACTCCTCGGCCCATCCCTGTCCCTTGGGACCCCTGCTTTCCTGGGACACCGGAGGCGCGTGAGCTCAGGCCGTCTCCCTGAGCCTCGCTCTGTCATACCACCCTGAATCCATGCTGTTGCCCCCCGTCCTCCGCCCCGGGGGTGTCAAGGCAAGGGTGCCCACTGCCTGCCAGTTTATCTGGTTTGCTGAGCTGAAACGCGGCGACGCGACGCCCGGCCTTGTGGTTGGTTGCAGGGAAAACTGCCGGTCCTCCTGCTCGGCCGCTCCTCTGAGCTGCGGCCAGGAGAGTTCGTGGTTGCCATCGGAAGTCCCTTCTCCCTCCAAAACACCGTCACCACGGGGATCGTCAGCACCACCCAGCGAGGCGGCAAGGAGCTGGGGCTCCGGAACTCGGACATGGACTACATCCAGACAGACGCCATCATCAACGTGAGCCCCGCCCTCCCCTCTCCTTCACCGGCTGGGATCTGGACGGGGTTCTGCCGAGGGGGAGCTGGGCTGGAAAGTCAGGGGCCAATTGGCGTTCATGTCCTCGTGCTGTTGCAGAAGAGACAGGGCTGCCTGTTAGCACCCACCCCACTCCTCACCCCACTCCTCACCCCACTCCTCACCCCACTCCTCACCCCACTCCTCACCCCACTCCTCACCCCACTCCTGCACGGGACCCTGAATTCATGAAGAGAGGAGCTCCCAGCCTTGGCGACAGAGTTAAAATTAGTGGCTCTCCTGCTCCCCTGGTCCCCGGGGGTGTACCGAGGGTGCTTGGAGCCCACCCATGTCTGGCAGGAGGGTCTCACTCTACACACTTGAGTCACAAGGCCAGTCTTGTGACCATGGGCCTTGGCCACTTCCCCACGCGGCTTCCTCCTCCCTCCTGCCCCACAGCAGGACACGGGGGGGGGGGTGTTCTGCCCTTCGCACCTCCTGGTCCCCCCCTCCCCCAGGAGCAGCGTTTGGAAAGCAGTGCTTTTCTCCTCCCTGCACTAGAAACACAGCGCGCTTTCTGTTCCCGCCGCCTCCTTCTAGACTCCATCCCTGACAGAGCCAGAGCAGACCATGCGGATTCCTGCCCACCAGGGAAACGCGGAGCCCCACCCTGGGGACTCTACAAGCTTGAACTGCGGGATCCTTGGGCACGTGGGCAGCTGGCCTCCTGCCAAGAGCAGGGCGTGGGGTTAGGGTCCCGCGCTGAACAGCGCATAGCACAGCTGAGCTTTCTGAAACTCAAGAAGCAAATCTTAGGGAGAACTGTGCCCGGGGCTCCGTCATGGCGTGGTGAAAGTTGCCAGACAGAGGCATAGGTTAGACCGTGTTCTGACACACTCGTAACCGTTCCGTTTCTGTTTGATTTCAGTATGGAAACTCTGGCGGCCCCTTAGTGAACCTGGTAAGGCCTTTCGCTTACCCGCGCCGTGCCGTGTGGATGTGTGTGTGTGCATGTGTGTGCCGTTCCGCTTACTTCCTCTTAGAATGTGAGCTCGCAGAGCACATGCATGATTGCGTGTGAGCGAGCGCTGTGAATGTACCATCGTGTCTGGCCTCCTCCCTCAAGACGCCCCCATTCTCTAACATAGCTAGCCTGCAGACTTCTTTTCTATTATTATTTTAAATCTACACATTTGTAGGGTACGGTGCTGTGACTCAGTGTCTGTGTAATGCACAGTGACTAATCAAGGGAGCATCTTCCTCTCCTGCAGCCTTCCTTCCTTCCTCTCTTCCTTCCTTCCTCCCTCCCTCCCTCCCTCCCTCCCTCCCTCCCTCCCTCCCTCCTTTCCTTCTTTCCTTCCTTCCTTCCTTCCTTCCTTCCTTCCTCCTCCCTCTCTCCCTCCTTCCCTCCCTCGCTCCCTTCCTCCCTCCCTCCCTCTTTCCTCAGAGTTTCCAACTGTCACTAAGGTCGACCTGAACTCCAGTGATCGGTCCTCCTACCCAGTCTCCCAAAGTGCAGGGATTCCAGGCGTGAACCACCACATCTGGCAACATTTCCCGGAGATTCTTACTCCTTTCTAGCGCGTCCTGCCTCTGTTCCTCACGGATTCAGCAAGTCCCGTGCCCTTTGCTTTCCAGGATGGCGAGGTGATTGGAATCAACACCCTGAAGGTGACGGCAGGCATCTCCTTCGCAATCCCATCTGACAAGATCAAAAAGTTCCTGACCGAGTCTTATGACCGACAGGCGAAAGGTAGCTATGGTTGGCTCCGAGTTTTCAGTCCTGAAGCTTTTTACTGCCCCTGGGGAGCTTGGGAGGGGGACATCACAGTCCTAAGGCCCATCAAGCTACTTCTATCAAGAAGGGAACAAGAGTGTATGTTTATCAGCCCCAGGTGATGTGGGGTCCAGGGAGGTGGCAGTGGACACAGAACCAAGGGGAAGAGTTAGAGGTCAGCTGCAGTGAGGAGTGAGGGTCCTGCCTGAGCTTTTGGTAATTACCTGAAAGGTGGGGCATTCTGGCGGTCCACAGTAGGTAGAGGTGCCCTCCAGGACTGAATCACAGCCCTGAAATGCCCTCCTCTGACCCCAACCTCCTGTCTCACATTGGAGAATTGGACCTCTGGCTTCAGGATGTCCACCATTCCAGTCAACTGGACTGACCGTTGTCTCTTTGATGCCACACCAGGGAAAGCGGTCACCAAGAAGAAGTACATCGGCATCCGGATGATGTCGCTCACGTCCAGGTGGGTGAGCAGGCTTGTGTATCTGCCTTGCGTTTCTGCAAGTTTCTCAGGCCACCTCCACGCGAGAAGCTGTCGCCTTCCGACATCTTGGTTTCTAGGTTGCTTTGGGAAAGAGGAGGGTCTGGCTGTCTTTGTTTTCGTGTTCTGACCAGCTGGAAGACGCCGCCTCCCGTCTGCAGGCAGGCCTGGACAGCACGGGACCGGCCCGCTCCCGCGCACTCCCGCCTGCCTTTTGACACTCTGTCTGTTGAAACTCGCATTCCGGGAGTGCCCAGCCTGGAGCGCCAGCCTCCCCTGCCAGCGCCCGCTGCGGGCTGTGGCTGTCGGAATGCCAGGGCCGGCCCCGCCTCGGGGCACGGATGACTGATGGGTTTGTTTTCCCAGGCGTGGAAGCTGCAGCCTGGGGTTGCCAGGCTCATGACGTGCTAGAGGAAGAACCTGGATAAAAGTCAGGGAACAGACTCAACCAGCGTGGCTGAGACGTGTAGGTAGAACAGCCAAAGAGCACAGCGCTTCGCCCGCTACGTTGCTGTATTACGATCACGAACTAGTCAGAGTAGTAAGACATCGATACAGGTTAGAATGGGTGTCCCTTAGCATTCCATTACAGGAACTGCTCGCCGAGACCACAGGCCCCTCAGTTTCTGTCTTAACCAGGAAGGATGGAGGTGCAGGGGAGCCTAGGCTCTGGGGTCACCTTCCTGGGTTGTTGTGTCAAATCCCATGCCTCGGGGCTCACGGCCCCCTGGGCGCTCAGCCTCCTCCCCTTGAGGATGAGGATAGCGGCTCAGGGTTCCACCTGTGTATCAGGGACAAGGACCAGCCAGAGCAGCTGCCGCGGGCTTGTTCTGAGCCTGGCACTGGGCAGGATCCTTATCTAGACAACCTCATCCGACACCCCCAACAACCCATGCCAGACAGTGCTGTCTGAGGAAAGGGAGACAGTTTAAGCTCCTTTCCAGGTGTCGTGGGACACTCCCTGGGGAGATGCCCCATGAACGTGTCTGTTCACCCCAGACAGGGATTCAGCAGAGTCCAGCTTGGCGAGCCTACGGGTTTATGGAGGGTATTTGCAGGAGCGGAGCAGCTCAAAGGGCCGCTACGCACCGAGCAGCTCATCCCTTTCCCATCTTCTCTTTTCTTCTCCAGTTCATCCCTCTCCCTCCTGTCTGTCTGCTTGTGTGGACCATAGGGTTTCCTTTGGGTTGTCTGTATTGGTATGGACTTAGGTCTCTGTGGCAGATTAAGTGACCCCGCCTGGGTAGACCTATAATAGGGGTACTCTCCTTCACCTGTCTGGCCTTAGCCTCTAAGGTTCCCAATGCATGCAATTATTTCTCCTGAGTTTCTCAATATCAATGGGGAGATATTGATATGCCAGTCATAGTGCAGGTCTGGTGAGGATAAGTCTCACTGTAGTAAGTTTCTGGATGTAGCAGCGCTATCTTTAGTGGAATGACTTGGCCAGCTGTGGAGCTCCCCATCTTTAGGTTTTGATAATCTTACCACCTCTCTTCCGGAAGATTCCCTGAGCTTTAGGATGGGTACAGGTTTGGTTGGTCTGCTTTCTTTACCTTGGAAAGTCGCTCTCCTTCCCACATCCCGTTAGCTTCAGGAACTTCCTGAAACTTATTCTGTTTACTTCCTGCGTCTGGTGAGTTTTTTTCCTGGAGACAATGTGGCCACACAGCATCTCCTTAGGTTCGACCAGGGGTGGAGTCCGAGATGGCATCGTTGATCATGCAAGGTCAGGTCACAGAGCTGGACGGACGTTTGGAGGGATTTTGCATTGAACTCAAGGCCAGGAAGGCAACGTGGCAGGACCTGAGTGTTGTTGGCACATGGGCTCTGGGTGATAATAGTGACGCAAAGGCCTCTTTCTCCCAAGCAGCAAGGCCAAGGAGCTGAAGGACCGCCACCGGGACTTCCCAGATGTCCTCTCGGGAGCCTACATCATCGAGGTGATTCCCGACACCCCAGCAGAAGCGTGAGTGCGCATGTTTCCTACGCGGGTCCTGGGGCAGCGGGCGGGCACCGAAGCCTTCTGTTGCCAGGTCAGGTGGTCATTTACGTTTTGATAAATGTGGTCGGATGTCCCCGGCTACTTCCTATTAGCCAGTTCTAACCTGGTTGGACTTGGGTGCATCCTCAGAAGGGCATTTCCTGCTCCGGAAGGGCATTTCCTGCCCCGGAAATCCCTTGCTTACTGGTGTCAATGGGAAGAGACCTCACAGCTCATCAGGAGACCCTGGCTGGAGAGAGACAGTGACCTCAAGCCTTGGGTCCCATCCTTTCAGGAGCTTCTCTGTGTCCGGCTAGAAACATAACCCAGTATCTGGGCATCAGAATGAGAAAAGAAACAGTTGAGATACCAAGCGGGCTTTATGGAAGACTTTCCAGAGAGAAGTGGGATTAGGAGCTTCAGACAAGGCCTTGAGGCTGGCCTTGGCCGGCTCTGCCTGCTCTTGTCCAACCTGTGGGCTGACAATCATTTTACATTTTTATGTGGTTGAAAAAAAATCCCCAAATACACTAGTGTGTGACATTGCAAATCTACGAAATGTCACTTGCACGGTGCACGTGTGTTTTGCTGGATCACAGCCACATCCCCAGGTGAGATGCCATCTTGCTGGGGTAGTTTTTGTGCTGCTTCAGCAGAGAAGAGCAGCTAAGACAGACTAGATGCCCTGCAAAGCCTATGATAATTCCTGTCTGACCCTTTTGGAAAAGTGTGGCAGCTTCTGGGTTAGAATGAGAAACATGGCGGCAGCACACGCCCTGTCACGCTTCAGCCGAGGTTACAGTGACCGCAGAGGAGCCGTGTCCCGGTGGAGTCCTGATAACGTCTGTGAGCAAGTTGTCCGAGCCCAGCTAACGGTACCTGGGATAACCTTGACCGCTTTGGAGACGTCTTGAGTTCACACAGATGCCTCAGGCATTGCTGGTGGACATTATGGATGATTTGACTTAAAAAAAAAAAAAAAACTCCAAAAGAAATGCCACCTAGTCTGTTTGAGTCATTTTCTCCCTGGGGGCTGTTGGGTCCTGGAACCCAGGCAAAAACGCCAGGTGGAAATGGTGGCAGCTTATACTTTTAGTCCTGGAAGACAGCACCTGGGAAACTCCAGAGCAAAGCAAAGAAGAGGTAGAGCAATCCAGGATGAGTTTTGAAGTTACCCATGGGCCTCCATAGGCACACACAGTGCCCTCTGATACACACACACACACACACACACACACACACACACGTAAAAATAAAAATAAAAGATTTTTAAAAAGGTCATTTTCTCCGATTCATTAGCACTTTCTAACCCCCTTTGCGCTGCGCTTTCTGGCCCTAAGCCGCGCCTATCTTGTGTTGCAGTGGCGGTCTCAAGGAAAATGACGTCATCATCAGCATCAATGGACGGTCGGTGGTTTCTGCCAATGACGTCAGCGACGTCATTAAAAAGGAAAACACCCTCAACATGGTTGTCCGCAGGGGCAACGAAGACGTTATGATTACAGTGATTCCCGAAGAAATCGATCCGTAGCCGGCGGTGGGAACTGGGCTTCATGATTCCCTCAGAGACTCTCCAGCGAATGGTGCACGGACACCCCAGGCTGGTGCCATGGGGACCCCCCCCCCGGACTTTTGACCACTGTCTTGCTCATGCGGTGGAAGCGCCCTGGCGGACGGGGTCACCCCAATAGCTGAGCAGATGTAGTGTTGCAGGAGCCCAGGCAGAAGCTCCCCGCCTCTGTACCCTCCGTGCCCCGCGTGCTTTCTCCTCTGCCAGCCTGGGCGACCTGCTTAGACAGACGTTTGTCTCTTCCCTTAACTGAGTTGCCCAACTAATGCAGTTGACTCGATGCCTAGATAAGAGAAAAGGCCCCGGGGTGCATTGGTCCAGGGCGCTTCCGCTTTCCTCCAAGTCAGCACCCAGAGGAGGTGGACATGTAGAGGCCACAGGTGGGTGAGAGACCGCGGGAGGGCCCAACACTGGCTTCCGAGATGGCCAAAGTCACCTCTTCTAGGAACCTCTTTGGAACAGGGAGCGTGACGATGACTGAGTTTGAGCTATTAAAATACTTCTTCATACACGGCCTCCGGCGTGCTTCTTTGAACAGCTGGCTGCAGCCCCTTCCAAGCAGCCTGGATGTCAGTGGGCTTCTCTCAAGCACACTGGAGGCGCAGGCTGTGCGCTCAGTGCTACCAGTTATTTCAAAATCACTCCTGGGCCTGGCCGGTGTCACATAACCCTGCTGGGCCACCCCAGCTTACCGACTCGGGCTGGGGGCTAGTTCTGCTTGCATCTGGACCCTGTCAAACTAAGGGGAGTCCGTCGACCTCATCCATCGTGCAATCAGTCAGCAAAGTTTTGCCAGGCCTCTGCTGTGTGCCAAGAGGGCTTGCTTGCCCGTGTCCTGCTCTGGGCCAAGTGCGGAGGTGGCCACGGAGGACAGATGCGAACAAGCCCGTCCTGTCTTGAGCTCCCACCGGGAAGCCAGATCTCCCGGAAGGCAGCCAGTTCAAGGGCCGGGACGCAGCCCCTAGAGCTCAGGCTGCAGCTGAGCTCATTTACGCCAGGTCTGGCCTCCAGGGTTTAGAGCAGCGCTCTCTCCACCTGCCTTCCAGCAGGTGCGGCCTCCACGGTAGGGCACAGCTTTCTCTTCCCAAAGGTTGGCAAGCGTCTGGCAAGTCTGACTCAAGAAGGTTGTTGCAAAACTTAGTTTGCAGTGGCCCAGATGGGAGCCCCTCTCTGAGAGGTGCTGTTGATGCCAAAACCCGCAGCTCAAAGGCTGTGGTCAGCAGCGTTGAAAGAAGGGCCTGGCGCTGAAGGCTGGTCTCTGTCAGGACTGAGATCTTCAAGGTCTGATGGGCACCCAGAGAGATGCTGGCAAGCAAAAAGAAAGGAGCAGTAGGGGCGTGGACCACCTCGACCTTCCTCCCTCTGCTTGGGAGGAGCCAGCCAGTCCTGCTCTTAGCGGGCCTTCTGCACTGTCTCTCTTAAAGGCGAGAATAGGGTGGCTGGTGGTTTCCATGCTCATCCTCAGATGCATTGGGGTGGGGCAGGGGGAGGCTGTCTGCGGAAGGCTCTGGGGGTGCAGCAAGGTGGAGAAGGGCCCCTCCGAAAAAGTAGTGTTAGTGCTAGCTCAGGTTCGTGCCCTCCTACTTGAAAGAGGGGAAGACAGAAAACAGTGGAAGACAATAGATTCATTTTGCTATACTAAGCGCCTTCACCTGAAGAGGTGAGTGCGACACCCCCTCGCCTCCTGGGAAGTCTCCAGGATCCAGGACTTCCATCCAGAGCAGCCACCTCCCATTTCTCTTCAGACAAACGTATTTTTCTGCCAGTCATTTGATGCAGGCTGCAGACTCTCTGTCGCGCAGGTCTCTTTTGGAGCACTCAGTGAGAGGGACAGACAGGTGATTCAGAGATGAGGGGAGAAGAATTAGGGGAGGAAGAAGGGGGGTTCGCTCCGTGACTCGTAGCAAAGCAGACTCACAAGAGCCGAGCTTGCTTTCTGTCTGTTCCTGACTTTCTCACTCATGGTCCCTGGCCCTCAGGTAGGGGGTCTCACGAGTCCACGTTTCTGCCCACTATTACAGCGAGCAACCCTGCCCTATCCTTGCTGGTTCCAACCTCCCCAGCCAGGGAGGTCGCAGCGAGCTCTGCTGGAAGATGCCGACAGACGGGCCTGCTGAGTTCCGGTTTCTCCAAACACTCAGCCACACCTCCCTGGGGGGCCGCAGGAAGTTCTGCCCTTGGTCACACGCATGGTCACAGAGAGGGCAGCTTGAGCATCATTGGCACTGTGGCATTGGTGTCGTGGCTGCATGTGGACCTGTGAGACTCTGGCCCTGTGGGTGCTGTCGGGCCTGGCACCCTTCACTCACACCTGAAGATCCAGGGCACTTTGGGACAGTCTCTCTCTCTCTCTCTGTCTCTCTCTCTCTCTGTCTCTCTCTGGTGTGTGTCCGTCTGTATATATCAGAGGACATTGTGAGTCTGTGGACCCCCAAGGGTAACTCAGGAATCATCCTAAATTGCTCTTCTTCTTTTTGGCTTTGCTCTGGGGTTTCCCGGGCTCTTTCTTCCAGGGTCAGAAGTGCAAGCCGCTGCCATGTCTGCCTGGCATTTTTTCATGGGGTCTGAAATCCAAACTCAGGTCCTTCTGCTTGTGAGGCCGAGGCCATCTCTGCAGCACATCCCCCGCCCCACTCCATTTCTTCTTGTTGCTTTGAGCTGTGATGGTTTCAAAGCACAAGTAGAATCCCCAACACTGAATCCATCAGATTTTGAGATTTGAGGACTTCGAGTTTCCAGGCTTCTGTGACCTTGAAATTGCCCAGCCTCGCTTTGCTTGTTTCCTGTGCAGGAGATGGTGTTAATCGCACCTAATCCAGCTTTGGGAGGAATTAACCAAGTTAATTTATGATCTACATGATAAGCACTCAATAAATAGTAGTGACACGTGCTAGCTGATGTCTTTGAACCTAGTTTCCCCTATGTAAAAAGAGGATTTTTATAGTAATTTCCTGGCCTCCCATGTGACATGTGGACAGATAACATCCACATGTTTGCATCACTGTGCTGCCAAAGCGCTGATCTGAAGTCTGCCCTCCCCCACTTCCACCAGCGGCTAACATCTGGCGGTTTTCCTACATGCCAGATGCATGCCAAACTGTCACATCTGCTTCCTTGTTTCATTCTCAAAGCGCTTCTGAGGTAGGTGTCGCAGTTCCTGCCCTTCCGTCAAGCGATAGGAAGGAAGCAAGGCAGGCAGCTTACGCCAGCCAGTGACCGCCGCGGCTTGGCCCGTGGGGTTCTAGCCTGTGGTGTCTGCCCTGTGTGCCAGGGTTACCTTAAACCTACGGGTCCTGGTTCTGAGCTAACCTCACCCTTGCCCAGGGGGCCTCTCCATGTCAGCAGAGGCGGCTGAGGGAAGCAATCCCAGCCCCTGCTCGGTTCTGGTGAGGTCCCTCTAGGGCCTGCAGCGGCTGCAGACTGAGGACACGCTTATTAGCGTCTCTTCTGATCCCAGCTGCTTTGGCTTCAGGCCTTAGCTTTTGCTGAATTTCCAGGACTCCAGCCGCCACGGGGCTGCTTCTGTTGGCACACCTGCGGGGCGTGACGCCGCCATGCCCTGGAGGGTAGCCTTGTGGCTGGCCTAGTGTGCCGGGCCCCTGTCCACAGATGCCACTGAGCCCAGCGGACGTGGGCGACTGGACCCTTGGTTCAAGGTTGCTGTGAAGGCTGCCTGCTTCAGGAGGAGGCGCATCTGTGAGGTCAGAGTTCAGAGAGTGCCCAGGGGGTTTTCTTCTGCCAGCCTAGCGGTGCTGACGTCTGCTTTGAGGGGTGTGAGACCCCCTGTGAACAGAGAAGCTGTCCAATCTCACTCTCAGCCATTCAGACCTTGGTATTGTTTTGGGTGTTGTCTGTGTGGGTCCAGAAGCAGCCAAGGTCGATGGCCCTCGGATCCTGCCTGTCCTGCGCACCCCTCCAGGTTACCCTGGGCTCCGACGAGTGGCTTTGCCCACCCTCCCTCTGGGAACCATCTGCCACTGCAGGGTGGGGCGTGTCCCTGTTTGAAGACACCTGTTGGCTATTGTGAAGAATGTCCTGTCGCGGGCCCGCTGAGCCCGAAGATGAGCAGGTGTTGCCGTAGAGGAACATTCTGGGCTTCCTGGCAGGCAGCTTGTCCCTAAGGGCCTTTCTATGCGGGGGGAAGGGGGCTTCATGTCCTGCGCGAGCCAGGGAGTTAGCAGACTAAGCGCGTGGGGCAGCCCACAGCAGCAGACCTGCCTCCTCGTGACCATGCAGGCTGCAGAGTGTCCAAGGCCGCAGCAAGCTCTGGCCAAGGACGTGTGTCCTGACCATGCCGTGCACACGTATCTCATTTGACTCCCTCAGTAACTAGGAACGAGGAACACCTTTACCCCGTTTCATACACTAAGAAATAAGAGATGGCCAGATAAAGTGACTTTCCCAGCGTCAACCTGCTGCCCACTGGTGGAGGTGGGGTGTATCTTAATGGAAATGTGGAGAAGCAGAGAATGGTCTGGGAATGGAGGACCGGGGGTGGGGGAAGGGATCTCGGGTCTGTCTGGATAGAACCAGAAGGGCACAATTGAACTCTGGGGACTCCAAACTCTAAACATGACCCTCTTCCTGACTTGGTTCCCCCTGGTGTCTCTACTGCTTCTGCCTCCGAGGTGAAAAATGCGCAGAGGACCCCCTGCCTGGACCACCCTGGTGTGTCGAGACCTCCTGCGGTCAGGATGCACTGTGGGCCACAGTTCCGGGATTGTAGGGTGTGCCCCTTCCCCTAAGCCTTCTGAAGAAGTGAAGCCCTCAGAAAGGCAGGAACCATGTGTAGCGGGAGCGTTGGACGTACAAACACCCCTGGGGGTCATTCTAGGCCGAGCACTGAGGAGAGAGTCCGGTGATTGCAGTTTAAACGCCTACTCCACAGAGGAGGGGCTGAAGGTAGGGCTGCGGACAGTTTTAAAGGAGTAATAAATGGTTTTCGGGTGAAACAAATACACCCGTGTTTAGAGAATAGCTGGACAAAATTCTTCTCTGCTCTGACACAGATTAGGTGAGGGGTTCAGGGAGCACTGGGAATAAGGTGGGGGGCTATTTTTTAAAAATTATTATCCTTTTAGGGTTTCATATATGAATATAGCGAGTTTGTGGTATTTTCACACCCACATCACCCTTCCTTTTCCCATGACGGCCCTTCTCCCCTGCCAGTCTCCTTTCGTGTTTTTTGCATGTGTGGCCCACCGAGTTTCATCAGGGTTGCCTTGGATGGCATATGCCTGTGTGCTTGCTGGACGCCAAAGCACGTGTCTGTGGGTGTACCATTGAGAAAACAACTGCCCTCCCCCACCGCAGCATTGGCCCTCAAAAGTCTCTCAGGGAAGTGGGGGGCCTCTCGAGACCTTTTCTGGTCCATGGTGAAGTGTCGCTAGGTCAGATCCTGTGCAGGTGAGTTCAACAGCCTTATCATGTCCAGAACATGCCATCTGGCGGCACACTTGCTCAGCTTTGGGCTCTTACAATCTTACCGTCCCCTCTCCTGCAATGTTCCCTGAGCCTTGGGGTGTTTGTGGTGGGGAGGGTGTCTTACTATACACATAAGAGTCCACCCCAGAAGTCCACTAGGTCCAAAGAAGAGCGATCCTTAGTCCTCTCTTTCCTGGTTAATCTTTCTGGCTTATCTATTCCCGTTTTCCTGAGAGGGGAAACTTTCCAGAAACTCAGAAACCTTTCCCTATTTCTAGGAAGAGAAACATGCTCCAAGGCGCTTCGAGATGGGAAGAGTCGTGGGTTGGACTCAGAGGGACCTGAGTTCTGGTTTCTGCAGCTCACATGCAAAGGTGCCTGTTGCAGTTCGCCTGCATGGTTGCTGATAAATCACCATCAAATGGCTTAAGGGAACAAGAGGCTTATTCTCTTACGAATGTCTAGTTACAGTTCCTCATCCACTTTGGAGGAGGGCTCACCAGGGCCGAGGGAACTGGCCACATCATCACCACATAGCAGCTGAGAGATGGACAATCCTTACTTGCCAGACCAGCATGTCTGGCCAAGTGTACCCAAGAATGCCAACTTTCTCAACCAGCTCTTTGTGTTTTATTCCAGGGCCTATTCCCACCCACCATGGGCTGACCTTCCCCATCAGCTAGACAATCTTCTGCAGGTTTGCTCTGGGCTTAACTTAAGCACTAATTCTCCACGAATTGTGCCCAGAGCTTAAACCCTCAACTGTCAAGTTGACACCTGTGTTTATCTATGGCAGTACCTCAGTCTGAGACACCCTTTCTGAGCCTAAACAGACCCCGGCCTATCAACCTTGTCCATGCAGAGCCACAGCTCCCGAGCAGGCAGAGTCTCCACTCGTGTGGATGAGCTTGTCGGTGCCAATCAGCTCTTGCTCCAAGAGGAATAAGAAATGGTGTGTTCACATGAGTGACCACAGATGGCCTGGGAACATGGAGTCAGGTTACCTTGAATGACACATTCCATTGTAGAAACAGGTATGTGACCATTTTTTAAATTGTCACGCAGCACAAAAGCAATAATGAGTCAACACACTTACTAAATGTATTGTGGGGACATCAGGTGGATGGGTTACAGGAAAGTCAATAAATACCTGCTTTGGTCGTAAGATACTTCTGATGACATTCTTAGCATTTGTGTTGGTGGAAGTCAGTGTCTGGTAATAACTAATTACTATATTCAAAAGTTTTTGTCCAATAAGCAAAAAGATGTTGGGTCAGATACAGAGATAGGTGATTATGGCTACTAAGGGGCTAAAATGGCCCAAGATGGTTCCAGCTCTCCACCTGCAGTCGGTCTTACTCTTCCTCCGTTGCAAGTTCTAATCAGCCTTCAGTATTCCCCGTAGGTGTGGTTTATTCAATTATGCATTTAAAGAACTGCTCACAACCTAAACAGTGTGGAGGTAGCCTGGACCTCCACACTGATTCCCTCTGTAACCTCAGGAGAGAATCACCTTGGCATATAGTCTTTCTGAGCGCGCCCCGTGTGCAGCCAAGTGTCTGGGATTGTGCCCAGAGCACAGGGCATGGGAACCACAGAGGAGGTGATAGTAGCTAGCTGTGGGGTGTCTGGGGCACCTCCGTGAAGGGAGTCTCTCACGGAGGTCTCGTGGGTGGGCTCAATCACTGATCTTGGACTGAAGAGGTCTTCTGAGTGGGGGGGGGGTCAGAAGAAGTGGGGGAGGTCCAAATCTGAGTACCCTTCTATTGACTACTGCTCTTGGAATGTTCCTTGTAAGGTTCAGTGGACGGAGTGCCCCCAAATCATGGTTTTACATTCTAGCTTTGGGTTTCCCAGTGCCGGGAAGAGACTGGGTCCGATCCAACCCCATTCTTCTGTCTGATTTCCTGTCACTGCGAGTGTTACTTAGCTTCGTGAACCTAGCAGAGTAATTGAGGGTTGAATGGTCACAAGACAAATGAACATCTGATACCACACTACCTCCTTCCCTGTCTCTCTGTCTCTCTGACCCTCGAAGGCATCATGTGAGATTTTCTGTGCCTAGCAACCTTCCCACATAGCAATCTTCCCACATGCCTGGAAAAGCCGTACAAGTCACCGTGCGGTGTGTTAGAGCTGACGCTGCTCCTGGAGCCTTGCTAGCTGTGCAGATGGCTCCCAGGCGGGCCGACTCATCCCCAACTCAGAGGCTTTGGGGCCAGATGCTCCAGAAAGGAGCACAAATGCCAAACAAAATGCCACAGGCAGATCCTCTCTGTCTGCTGGAAACACACATCAGAAGGGACTTGGCCTTTCTGGGAACCTGGGCCTGGTCTCTAGAGCATCAGACTAGGCAGCCCACCCTCCCTCCGCGCCCCTCCCTCCCTCCGCGCCCCTCCCTCCCTCTGCATCCTCCCTCCCTCCGCGCCCCTCCCCCCTCCGCGCCCCTCCCTCCCTCCGCGCCCCTCCCTCCCTCCGCGCCCCTCCCTCCCTCTGTATCCTCCCTCCCTCCGCGCCCCTCCCCCCTCCGCGCCCCTCCCTCCCTCCGCGCCCCTCCCTCCCTCTGCCTCCTGAGTCTGGAGCCCAGCTGGGCTGACGCTTGCGGCTCTCTGGTGATTCCATCAAGATGTAGATGGAATACGGCCAGGGGAGGGGCCTTCCTGCCACTCCACAGTTGTTTTATTTAGAACTTTTCAAAGCCATTGCCTCAGCGAGGAGCCCGGGCCAAGAACCAGCAAAGATCAAATACCACAAATACTGACGGAAGCATTTTTTTTAAAAAAAAAATTCAGTTTCAAACAGAATTCAAAGCAGCTTGGCTTCTTTATGGACACAGCTTTCTGTTTAGTGCATCAGGTAAGCTAGACACACGTGCTGAGTGACACGTCGTCCTGCCTCCTCTATCCACGGCGACGATCATCACCTCCAGTCACTGACGATGTACATCACAGCCCACAAGAGGGAGCGTGTTAGAATACACATCTCTCAAATGGGGCCATTGAGGCACGCAGCAGTTTGGGGACCCGTCCAAAGTCACTCTGAGGATAGCTGACACATGGGGAGCGTGCTGTCTGGCTCCAGACCCCTCTCCCCTGGCCTCGAGGCCATGATATCCTATGTCTGACACCCAGAAATTTGTTACTGAAAACCTTTCCACCGCCATGTCTCAACACGGTGAAGCAAAACCAGCCTGGCACCGGCTCATGGTGGGTGGTATGTGATGGACTTTGCAAGACCGTTAGCTTCCATCCTGTTTTGCAGATGTGTCTCCTCCTGTGAAAGGTCCTGCGTGTTGCAGGCAGCAAGAGAGAGTGACAAGGATGCCCCTTCCTGCCCGGCCACCTCTGTGCTATGAGTTTGCCATGTCCTGTCCATCTTTGTGCCTTTTTATCCTGTGATCTTCCAATGAAGTGTGAAGTGTGAAGGGAACCCAGGGTGTGTGTGTGTGTGTGTCTGTGTCTGTCTGTCTGTCTGTCTTCAGCCTTCAAGTATTAGTGTTCCTACTTCTTGGATCTGGTCAGGAAACACACATATCACAGCTCTGGTGAAACTCCAGCTCTCGCATGGAACTGTGGGGCTCCTCAGCCCCCATCATCATGAGTCTGTCCCTCGTGGTGTTACAGTTGTGAATGCAAGTCTGGACGACCCTTGCTGGGATTTCTAAATTCTTTGGTCCAGAAACAAAGAATTGAAGCGGAGACGCAGGGATCTTGGTTGGAGTCTCAGAGACAGTTTATGTAGCGAGTGCTTCCAAAGGAGAGACGGGCCAGAGCTGGGAAAGGTCTTACTTAGCCCAGGAGGCTCTGTGTGGGCCACACATAGCGCTTGCCTCGCTTGGGCTTTTCTTGCGACCCTCTGTCCTTTACCCTGCAGTGCTAGGTGGAAGGTCACTGTCTTTTCTGTCGCTGGGTTCTTTCATGTATTAAATTGGCGCCTCCCTCTCCCTTGACACTTCTCCGTCCATAGTCAGCCTCCTGCCGTGCTCCCGACTACATCTTCTTGGCTCTGTTTCTCTGGAGACCCCCTGACTTAAACAGCGAGGAAGGCAGGTTGCACTCGAGGCCAGAACACTCAGGCTTTTTGTTTCTGAGCTAGGAAGGAAGGAAGTACAACTGAAAGTGTGGCTGTGGTGAGAGGAGATGGATATCCACTAGGGGGTGAACTGACCTCGCGTAACTCCAGGGAGGCCTTGGCCATCTGGGTGCAAAAAGGCCCCGGGGAGGGGAGAGAGGACGGACATGTGACGCTGTACAGGAACGGGCAGTGTCCTTCAGCCCACAGTGGACAGCAGTCAGGCGTGGCGCAGGGACTCTGAGACCACCCGCCACCTCCGGACTCTGAGACCACCCGCCACCTCCGTCCCTCCATCTCCTTTTGTTCACCCGACCTCGCTGCTTTGCTTGTTTTTCGATAACTTCTGCTAAAAGATAAACCCCGTGAGAGCAGGGAACTTGTGGATGGATTCTTCAGTCTGGACAGCATGCATTAGCATGATGGTCTGCATCGTAAATGTCCCCCTCAGGGGTCCCATGTTGCCGGTTTTGTCCCAGCTTTTGGTGGATCTGATCACTGAGAGGCGGCTGGATCATAAAGAATCAGACCTAGTCAATAGGTTAATCCACTGGCGGAGTCATAATTTGATGGTATCATTGGGAGATAGTGGGGACCTAGAAGGTAGGTCCTAGTTGGAGGATGTGGGTCATTGGGGGCGTGGTCCCTGGGTCCACTGTGTCCTGCTTCCTGGCTTCCATGAGATAAGTAGCCTCTCCCATTGTCTGCCTCCAGAGCTGTGATAAGGCTCAGCCTAGCTGCAGGATTAAAGCCACCAGAATGAGGGACACGAGCTGAAACCCCTGCAGTTCTTTCTGAGCTGAACAAGTCTTCTTCCACATTCCCATATTTATGTGATATGTAAATGTCGCACAACCTCCTTAATTTAGACTGCGTGCAGGTGCAAGATGACATTATGCTACTCCTGGAGGACAAAATGCCCCAGGGCAGCTTCCCAGGTAGCTCTGGGGCAGCTCCCGGAGCCTTGGCCTTGCTTCTCTGATTTCACTGCATGCAGCAAACACACTTGCTCCATTTGCTTTGTTTTGTTTTTGTTCCAGCAGGGTTTGCTCTAATCCTAGGCTGCCAGACTGGCTCAAGATCCTCCTGCTCCGTTCCCAGGTGCTGGACTGACAGCCGTGGCAATTCCATGTGTGTATGTAAACACACACACACACATACATGCACACACATGCATGTGTGTACACATACTATACACACGTGTACACACATGGTATATACACATATGTGCATGCATACACACACCTACACGTGTGCACACATATACATACACACATGCACATGCATATGCACATACACACCATATACGCATAGTGCATTCACACGTACACACAATACATGCACACTATATGTATGCACCAGATACACATATGCACCATACACACATATATACATATGTATATACACACCACACACATATACATACATATACACACATACATACACACATGCACCCACACACACATACACACACATACACACACACACACATACGCCTACCCACAACACAAAAGAAATGTACTTTGACTATTTATTCTTTGAATGAATGAGAGACATACAGACACATCGATATACAGACACAAATGCAGAAAGAGATTGGGAAGGCACACAGAGGACAACTTTTGGAAGTCACTTCTCTCCTTCTACCTCATGGGATTCCAGGAATCAGCTCAGGTCACCAGGCTTCCCAGCAGGCGACTTCCCACACTGGGCTATCTCCCTGGCTCTGATCTATCACATTTCATATATTTACATGTTACATAAATACCCATGTGATTGTGGACTGTGTTACGAAACTAAGACTTTCGTAAGTGATATTGCTACAATTTTGCTTTTCCCTTAGCTTTGTTCTTTATTTCAATTGTGTTGAAGCACTTATGAACATGTCTTTCACAACGCATGTACGGACACACATCTTGTATGTCACTGTGGTATCCTGCTGCATAGATTCCATTTTCTGTTTTCTTGGCGACAGATCCCCATGGTGATGATCTGTAGAATGGTCGCCATTGTGGAGTCTTGTGACCAGAGGAATCTCTTGGACCTTACCGCGGGGAGTGCCTCTCAACCCCAGGATGCATGCAGTCAGAATGTACCCCATTATCCTCCCTGGGGTCACAGCGCACCATCTGTTGGGCTGGCCCCTGCCAGGGAGACCCTGACACAGAAAGTGGGGTCTGTGTTGGGCCATCCATGCCACGGCTAGAGGGAATCTGGGGAGTCGTCCAATCCAGTTTCCTCCATGAGGTATCCCTGTGCTTTCCACCCGAGGGTCCCTCCAGGAATTGGGGCTCCTGGTCTCCAAAGAGAACTCAGTCTTATATTGGGGGAAGGGAAAGAAATCTGTGTCTCACAAGTTCTGATCTTTTGGTCAGTGCTGTCTGCAGGACCTGCCCAGAGGCGGCCGTGTCACCAGAGTTTGCTGCCTAGTTAAGGCACAGCTGGGTCCCTCTCGGGTCCCGTCATCATTGTCTAGAATGAACAGCCAACATTTGCAGAAGGCATGCGGCCTTCCCAGAAGGTGGACGTGCGGCCTTCCCAGAAGGTGGACGTGCGGCCTTCCCAGAAAGTGGACGTGTGGCCTTCCCAGAAAGTGGACGTGCGGCCTTCCCAGAAAGTGGACGTGTGGCCTTCCCAGAAGGTGGACGCCCATCTTTAACATTGTGCTCATCTTCTGAACGAATTCCTGGCTCCAACAGGGGACAGTGAATTCCTGCAGTGGTCTCACCCAGCCAAAATGTTTGCGACTGTGGCATCATGCCAGATATCAGTCCAAGGCGTCTTCTGGAAGCTTCCTGCCTTAAGTATAAGTGGCTTTGTCCTGAGCATCAACCATCTTCCTCTACCCCCTGGCCTCTTTCTTCAATTCACAACTTTTCTTGAATTGTCTTTTCTAGCTGCAACAGGTGGTGGTCAGGCCTTATGTCTCCCCAGGCCGTCGCAGTCCTGCCTCATGGAACAGCCAATTAGACGAGGACAACGCCTGCACCAGTCACCCCTGGTTTCCTGTGGTCTTTATGCTCCGGTTTTCTGGTGAGACTCTGATCTCTCCACTTATGTAATTTGCCATTCAAGCCGTAATGAAGCTTACATCCATTTGTTGGCGTTATAAGTTGAACTAAGGGTCTAGGCTTAAGGTTGTTAAATTCTTCTGTGCGTGTATGTGTACACACACGTATGTTTGTGTGCATGTGCATGTGCTTGTGCTTGTGCATGTGTATGTATATGTGTATGTGTTTGTGCCTATGGAAGCCAAAAGTCAACTTGGTACTGTACTGAGGTGCCATCCACCTTGGTTTTTGAGGCAGGGTTTCTCACTTGTGTCCCAGATATCTGCCTATCACTGCCTTCCCCGTTCTGGGATTATAAGCATGCCTATTTTTTGTTTGTTTGCTTGCTTATTTGTTTATTTTTGACATGAGTTCTGGGATCTCACTTTCCATGGGACCAGGCACCAAGCTGGGTTTCTTCACAAACACTGGGTGGGGTGTGCAAGAAAAAAAAAGTCAGACAAACATTGCTGGTTCTTATTCTCAGGGGTGATGGCTAGTCAGGCCATGCTGCTTGGAATGTACCCCATTATCCTCCCTGGGGTCACAGCGCGCCGTCTGTTGGGCTGGCCCCTGCCAGGGAGACCCTGACACAGAAAGTGGGGTCCTTACGTTTACATGGCAGACGCATTTCCAACTGAGCACCTCCCTAGCTCAAGGTTGTTTGTTCTCTTAAGAGGAACAGACCCGAGTCCTTGGACTCCAAGGACTGTCTGCAGTTGGAGAGTTTCTACCTTGAGCATTGGCCCCAAGCAGGAGAGGGAGCGTGCGCCCAAGCAGCAGAGAGGAGCCCGAGACAGACCTGAGAGAAACGCATCCACGTTCCCAACCACCGTGGGTGGGACAGAGGAGTCTGGCTGCATCCTGGCCCTTGGGGACAGTAGGACCCCCTGGATGAATGTCAGCTCGAGATCCAGGTAAGTCTCTGTTCCCACAGTTACAGGGAGTCCTGATTCATGGAGGCTGGGATTGTGCTGACTGTAGGCTAAGAATGGCCTCCTGGCCCAGGCCTGAATGCCTCTGTCCCTTTCTTCTTCCCATGGTAACTGCTAAAGTGTCCTCAAGTGCTCATTGTTAAAGGCATACTTATCCTAAACCACTTACACTGACTGGAAGGCGGTAAGGACACCAGAATGACCATAATAAGGGTGCCTGGGGCATATCCACTCAGAAGCCCACGAAAGACAGAGCTACCTTCTGTCAAGAGGATCATTCTGGTCTTGCTAAGTACCCTATGCTAGGTATGCTGGCCTACCACTCCGTGCTCTGGAAGAGAAAGTCAGCACTCTGCTGGGAGACACCAATGTTTATAACTCATCTTTCAGCTCACCCACCTGAAGGCCCCTCTAGCCCAAGGCTTCAGGAAACGCACTGATGTCTGGGCCTGTTTCTGCCAGTCACACGTGATTACTAGAAAAATCATGCCACCTGAGAAGAACATCCAGCGTGCTCCCCTTTCTGCCCTAACCTCTGACGATCCAAGGTCAAGGTACTGGCAGATTCAGTATGTGGCAAGGGTGGTCTTCATGGCTTCTAGGCGGGCATCTTTCCTCTGTGCTCTTATGAGAGAGATCCCTGCGAGGTCCTTCAATAGGAGTATTGACCCCATAACCTTCCTGACATAATCACTTCTTATGGCTCCTTTCTCATGACTGCAACAAGATGCCAGGGAAAAGCAAATTAAAGGTCTATTTTGACTCACCGTTCGAGGGTCCAGTCCATCATGGCGGGGGTCATGGGTAGCAGGAGCTTGAGGTCACTTTGCATCCACAGTCAGGAAGCAGATGGAGCTGAATGCCGGTGTCTGATCCCTGGCTTTGTTAAACTCGGTCTGAGCCCACGGAATGGTACTGACCGCAGCGAGAATGGATGTTCCTCCCTCAGTTGAACCTAGACTGCGTAATCCCCCATGGTATGCCCAGAGGTTGTTTCTATGGTGATCCTAAATCCCATCAGATTAACCCATCACCTTGAGACTAGTGTTCAGCACACCACACTTGAGGGACAGGAGGCATTCAGCCTACAGCACGGTTAGATCCCCAGAGGGGGGACTTTGGCTGTTTTCCTCAGGGCATAACATGATTCATCTTGAGCTTCGCCCCCAGTCTAACCCAAGGGGGTGATTGTGCAACGGTTTGAAACATTCTATCTTAGAAGAAAGCTCTTGAGACTCAGAAAGTGAACAGCTACTAAATCTCAGGAAGTTCCTGAAACTAACAAGACGGGGGGAGGGGGGGCTCCCCAAGGTAAAGAAAACAGAAACTTTGTTGAGAGTGGTGGAAACACCCTGACCAGATGGGCAGGAAATGCGCTGACCAGCTAGTCATGGAGAGTTCCGGGCTGCAGCTTCCACGCATGTCACCCAAGCCTGGGTGGGCTTGTCAGTGATGTAGTTGCCTCTGAGTAGTCTCTGCTTCTATCAGAAACCTTTAATCATACTCCTGGAAGAGAACCCAAGAGACTCATTGATTCACCAAATTAGAGTAATTGTTGCCTTGTTGTTGAATTCCTATCTGGGGTGACAGACGTTTGTGGGGCATCTCCCCAGGGATAGTGTCTTTTAACAGCTCTGCATATTTGGGAGGTTTTCCCAAGCAGCATGGCCTGACTAGCCATCACCCCTGAGAATAAGAACCAGCAATGTTTGTCTGACTTTTTTTTTCTTGCAAACCCCACCCAGTGTTTGTGAAGAAACCCAGCTTGGTGCCTGGTCCCATGGAAACAACTTCCCGCCTGGAGCAAGGCTGCTTCCTTTGGTTTGACTACACCCCCGTTCTCTTTCTTGTGAATGGAAAAAGCAAAGTAATTTGGCAGGAGACCTTGAACCGCTGGATGTGTCCCTTGCAGTTTCTGGGAAGGAGAATGTCACTTCATAGTGTTTCTGTGGTCATGTTACCACACTGTTTTCCACTGGCATGTCCCACTGGCATGTCCCACTGGCATGTCCCCTTTTTCCTTAAGGAGAATGGCCTGCAATGAGGTGCTGATGTCTGTGATGTCTCCAAAGTCCTCTGCCGTCCTCTCTTACATATCAGCCATATCGCACAGGTGCTTTACATATGCGGAGATTCGTTTCAGATGTCAACATGACAATTGGGAAGCAAGCCTTTAAGTGCACTTTTGAAGAATTACTTAGTTAATTCAAACCTGTGGGATATTATCTAATTGAGGTGGGAAGACGACTGCTTGGCACTTTGGCAGGCAGACTGGCAAGCTAGAAGGTGCACTCCTCTCCGAACTCTTCCTGTGGATATGGTATAGTCTGTTCCCTTGGTTCCGGATGTTGTCTAACTCTCCTGCCAAACTAGATTACATCCCGAAGTCATGAGCATGAATAAACACCTCCTTATCCCCTGAATTGTTTGGGTCACATGTTCATTATGACAGTGAAGCTAAACCAAGCCAGCATACGTTTTTTTTTTTTGTCTTTTTGCAATGTCATAATTTATAAAAGAAGAAAAAAGAAAGAAGACAGGGAGAGAGAAAGAAGAAAGGGAGAAAAAAAGAATAAAAGAAAGAGAAAGAAAGAGAAAAGGAAGGAATGAAGGGAGAAAGAAAGGGAGAAGCAAAAAAGAAGAAAAGGAAAGAAAGAAAAAGACCAAAGGTTGTCAGAAATATAAGGACACTTGACTGACCTTCCATAGCTTAATCGACAAGTTAATCCTTCAGAATGTCGGGGCCCATCACGCCCACATATGGAGAATCTCCTTCCCTCAGCTCTGTTTTCCAGATTCCTGGCTGAGCATCTTTGGGGTGGGGTGGGGGGATTAATACACCTGCACCCAGGTGTTCTCATTCTTGGGACCTGTGGATATGTTCTTCCCACAGGTTAAAGGGAGTTGCCGGCATGATTGGGTTCAGGATGTTGAAATGTGGAGGTCATCCTGGGTCTTTGGATGGATCCAATGTCATCCCAGGGTCCTTGGGCAAAGGAGGCAGGGGGGATGGAAGGAGAGAGAAGAGAAGCAGCCACAGAAGCAGAGTTGAAGCAATGCACTCTGATGGCCACGAGGAAGAAGAGGCTGGAAGACAAGGGTTGCAGTGGCCTTTAGATGCTAGAGAATCTGCAGCCAGCTTCTCTCAGCGCTGCAGAAGGAACCTGCTCTGCAGCCGCCTTGACCCAGCACGGAACACCCGTGTTGTACTTCTCAGCCCAGGACTGTGGACTAACTAATGTGCGCTGTTGTAAGCTGACTTTGTGTGTTGGGATTTGTCCCCAGGACCGTAGTGAACTCAGATGGTCTGTCCTGTAGCATCCCTCCTTGTCCCCATAGGAAGCGCTTCCTGAGTGGATTCATTCTGAACACTTGCTGCATCTCATGTGGGCAGTTGCAGACAGGAACAAAGCATCCCTCTGCTCTCAAGAAAATGTGCTTAAGTTTCTGTTTTTTAGAGTTTCCAGTCTCAAACCTTGCACACACAAAAAAAGAGTAATAAATAATTGGCCAGTAATGGAAAGTCCCTATACAAAGGAAAGAATGTGGTAATAAAAAACAGAGAAACTTAGTAAGCCTGTAAATGAAACCAGGATGTCCCTGGAGCTTTAAACAACATGCTAAAAATTTCTTCCAACTTAATTTAACTCAGCATGATAAAGACCAGGGGAAAAGTCCCCTGTATCTGCCTCCCCCCGCCAGGATGAGCAATCTGTCTCTCTAGAAGCACTTAATCTATTTAGCCAGATGTTTTGAGCACTCGGTATAGTTGTTTCTTTCTTTCCAAATGCCACCTCTGAAGGTTTGAAGAGAACACAGAGTGGTGAGAGGCTAGAGTAGTTAGGCTATAGCCAGTTGTGGGGACTCACACATGTAACCCCAATATTTAGGTGCCAAGGCAGGAAGACTGTGAGTTCAAAGCCAGCCTGAGTCATATAGGAAGATATTGCTTGCAAAGGGAGAATCAGGGACTTCTGGCATAAGCGAGGATTTGTAAATAGTTTCTGGCCTCGAGCTTCACTCTCTTGACGCTGGTTTTGAACTGACAGGTAAATTAGCCATTCTCCCCAAAGATGAGATGGTGACAGGTTACCCCTTCGCTCAGTAAAGGAAAATGGGAAACAGGCCTGGATTGATCTGAATGGTTGTTCCTGATGAAAGGGTGTGAGTGGGCCCTGGGCATCGTGGGTGGGGAGTAAGTCAGTGTAGGAACTGTAGGGACAAGCCATGCTGCTCCTTCAATACACTATTCTCTAAGAACACCTGCACTAAGGTGGTGGGACTTCTTAAACCCACCCCACACCCTTGATCAGAAGTCATCTGAAATCTGAGACTTTCATTCCCTTGTTGGACAAATTTTTTTTTTTCTCAAAAACGTTAGCCATCGTAGCAATGTCATGAGCCTAGCTAATTAAGCACAATGCTTAGGGGCTTGGTACATCAGGGTTGAACAAACTGTACCCTGTAGTTAGTTTTCCTATTAAATTTCTACAGGTACGTATGTATCAGCCTTAGGAAAAGATAACTCGTAATCACTGTTCATTAATTACCAATAGTAAAGACAGTAGGCATTTTATGACACTTTTATCTGTAATTTCACTAAATTAAGTCTATTACCCCTCCCATTGAATCCATCTCACCAGCTTGGTTTACTGCTTGGAAACATGTGGCTCTTAGGAGCCAACGTTGGAAAAAGTAGGGGGTAGTGGACCTTGCCTAGAAAACTTTTGGAAATTGGAGCTATCTGATATAATAAAGCACAGGGCGTTTCTGCACAGCCCAAGAACTTGATAACCTGCAGGTCAGTAATTTGCTTATTTCATAACAGCATCTAATCTGACTCTGTCTTATGGGCTATTTCTGCACCACACATTCCCATTCCCGGCATTGTCTTGGGGAAGTCCTGTGAATGATTAACCACAGGGTAAGATAGGCTTGCACAGTGTAAAATAGAAGTGACCCCTCAAGGCATGACTAGAAGCTGGAAACATTCTCATGTTCTTTATGTACACAGAGGCAGTGGATTCCATCGGCGATCAACTAGTGCTAGGCATCTCTGGGAGCGTGGAGTGTGTAGCACGCTTGCCCTGTGTTTGTGAGTGGAGAAACAAGGGGCATGCAGCTACTTTTTGAAAATGGTGTGGACACGTAGGCTGTCCTGCATTCTCCTTACAGCCAAGGGCCCCCAGGGGAGGGGCTGGGGACACAGTGAGCGCTGAGCGAGCTTCACGTATAAAATGGACCACTAAAGCCTCCTTCCTCAAACCTGGTGGGAGTATTATACACAGCGCATCAGGCCCGCGCTCCTCCTCAGTAACTTGGAGGCGGCAGCCACGCTTTCTGTCATTGTTAACATCTTTCATCCGGCTCAGGCACGCGAGTGGAGGGCTAGGGACACTCTTTGGAAGTCATTCTCTCAGGTCACCGGGTTTGTGAGTTGGAGCCTTAACTGCTGAACTATCTCATCCCCTCTTCTCCCCATTTCTTCTTTTTTTTTAAATCTATTTTATTATTTCTGCACATGTGGTGTGTGTGTGTGTGTGTGTGTGTGTGTGTGTGTGTGAGAAGGCACTGTGTGTGCCTATGGAGGTACAAGGGTAATGTCAGGAATCATTGTAGATTGCTTCTACCTCTTTCTTGCTTTCCCAGGCTCTGCCTTCCAGAGCCAGCACTCTGGCTGCCGCCTTTCTTTTTTTTTTTTTTTAATTTTTAAATTTTTATTATTTATTCAATTGTGCGAGTTATCATGTGTGTGTATGTATGTATGTATATGTGATTATGTGTGTTGTGTGTAGAACCGGATGAATTCGGGAACCACCATGACCTCCACACCTCCTCCTTGTTTACTCTGCCCCGGATTCACAGCTCCGCCCTACCAGAACAGAAACGCAGGCCGCCACCCCACCCCCCCCCCCCCGCTTCCTTCCCCTTCCGCCCAGCGTCTATCGTGGGTCTAGGATCCGAACTCAGGACCTTCTGCCTGCAAGGCAGAGGCTTAACCCCTGAGCCACCTCTCCCACCCCTGGCTGCCGCCTTTCTGGCTGGTGTTTTTCATGGGATCTGGGATCCAAATTCAGGTCCTTCTGCTTATGAGGTAGAGTCTTAACCCCTGAGTCATCTCTCCAGACACATACTGCCAACCCCACCCTGGCTTTCTTTCTTTCTTTTGTTAATTAGCCTTTTTATTGTGACTTTTTTTTAATTGTGGTTCTGCTTCCATAAATGTCCAAGACCAAGGGGAGAGGGCGAGGAACCAGCTGGCGCAGGGAGGGGTCGTTTCCACACCATTCCATTTACACACAGAACTAAACAGACAAGCAGAGTCACTATTGCGGTTAGAAGTTGGCAGCATGGGACTGGGTAGGGACAGGTAGAGTAGGATGTTGTTAAAAAAAATAGTCCCCTCAAAAAAACTGGGTGTCTGCAGGGAACTTGGTTTGCTTCAACCCAAAAGGAATCAAAAGATCAAAAAGCGGTTTGGGAAGGCTAGAACCGTCAGGGATGGAGAGAGGAGGAAGGTCCAGGGTCGGGGACTGTTTGGCAATTGGGTGAAGGGATTACCCTCCCCCTGATGGGGTCCCCCCAGCCCCTCCAGTCTGGTAGGAAGGGGGCAGCCGGCAACCCCCTAAGGGCAGGTCTGGGGCTGCTAGATGCTCCAGGCAGGGGCTGGAGGCGGCTCACAAAGGCTCGTCCTCCAGGGAGATGACAGCACTGCCACTGAGCTTCTCTGCCAGGGTGCAGCGGTCCTTGACCTCCTCGTAGCAGTTTGCTTGTAATTCATGCTTGATCCCTGTAAGTTTCTTCTTGATGGCATCCTTGGAGCTGGCATGAATCATTTTGCTCTTAAGGGGCGCGCTCTCAGGGGCCCAGAAGATGAACACCAGGTCCTCCTCCTTGCTCTCCTTGGTCTCGTAAGTTGCATCATAGAGGGCGGAGCGGCAGTCCTTGTCTGGCAGCATCTTGACAAAGGTGGAGTAGGGGTTGTCCACAGTCTGGCCGACATCTCCCTCCAGGATCTCCTGCCCTCCTCCAGGGCGATGTTCTTCTTGTCCTCGCTCAGACGAAGAGCACTGCCTTCCTGCGCTTCTTCACTTCCTCTGGCGTCGATGACCTGTGCACTTTCATGTCATTGGACACTTTAATGACACCATCAGAGACAGCCGCACCGGAGGCCGTGTTTCCGGCAGTGAAAGAGGGAGAAGGAGAGCCACAGAGGAACTGAGCCGCCGCAGCTGATGCCGGGATCCACTACCCTGGCTTTCTTATAAAGAACTCTATCATGTGTGAGGAGACAGAGACCATCAAAGAAAGGCTCACAATGACTAATTACCTTGGCCCAGCTCCCCTCTGTGAAGTGTTTGATCATGATTAATATTTTTGTATCTTCAGAATTAGTGCACGATAAAAGGCAATTATTAATGGGCCACCGCAAAATCTGAGGAAGGAGGACAGCAAGTTGGAAGTTGACCTGGTTGTCCTGAGCGACATAGTGAAACCTCGTCTCAGAAAACAAAACCACGAGCAAACCAAAGCAAGCAAGAAGACGAAACAACAAACAAACAAACAAAGCAAGTAACAAGTGAAAGAAAGAAGACAGAAAGAAAGAAAGAGAGAGAAAGAGAAAAAGAGAAAGAAAAGAGAAGAAAAGAGAAAGAAAAAGAAAGAGAAAGAGAAAAGAAAGAAGAAAGGAAAGAAAAAAAAAGAAGAAAGAGGAAGAAGGAAAGAAAAAAGAAAGAAAGAAAAAGAAAGGAAGAAAAAAAAAGGAAAAAAAAAAAAGGAAGAAAAGAGAAAGAGAAAGAGCGAGAAAGAAAGAAAGAGAGAGAAAGAGTAAATAAGGAGGAAGAAAGAAAAAAAAAGAAAAAAAAGAAAAGAAAGAAGAAGAAAAGGAAAAGAAAGGAGAAAGAAAAGAAAGAAGAAGAGAGAAAAGAAGAAGAAAAAAAAAGAAAAGAAGAAAAAGAGAAAGAAAGAGAGAAGGAAGAAAGAAAAAAAAAAAAAGAAGAAAGAAAGAAAGAAAGAAAGAAAGAAAGAAAGAAAGAAAGAAAGAAAGAAAGAAAGAAAAGAAACCTAACTCATGAGAGTCCAGAAAAGATTGGTACTTACCAGGTCCTGGGGCTGAGAGATGCTGATTAGAGACAGAACTGCAGTTAGACAGGAGGTGTAAGCGACGACCTCGTTAATACCATCGCGTCGTGTTCTTGCGGAGTAAGTTCTAAGCCTCGTCACACAGAACATAAATGCGAGGTGAGGCGTATGCTGCTAACTCCATCTAACCATTCTGCAGGACGTACCTACTACAAACCACATGTGATAGGCGACATGGAGGTTTTTGCCGATGTTCACACAGACGCAGGCATTGCCGGGACCTCTGTGAGGAGAGCCAGCCGGCAGGCCCAAGTGTGCAGACCACGAGCGGACTCGTGCCTGCCGCAGGACACGCTGGCGTGGGCGGGTGCTGACCGTGGAGCTGGGGCAACAGGCAGGGTGGGAACATTCTTCCAGCGGCACCAGCAGGACTTCACCAGGACGTGTACATGGCTGGTGAGGGAAGTTTGCTCCCACCTGCTCTCTGCCATACCCCACTGCTTCAGAGGACCCCAGAGGTCACCTGACTTTGTGACGGTGCTGGATGGTTGGTGTGTGTGGTTCTGAGGAGCCTCCCCAACTCGAGGGGACTCTGGACAGCATAGACAACATCTTCCCAGAGTGTGTCTCAGAACATCCAGCCCGGGAAACTTCTACTTTTCCTCTCTAGGCACACAAAAGGGAGAATCAATGCTTTGTCCTCAGAACAGGCTACAAAGAACAAAACTCTACCATCCTCTGCATGCCTTTTCTTGTTCTAAGAATTAGGTATTTTCCTCAGGGAAAAGGACTTCCACTGCTCTGCTGCGGGCATTTCTGCACACACCTGCACAAAGGTCTCTCTGAACTCAAGTTCTACTTTACATCTCCACCTGTTTCCTGATATCTGCTCAAGTCCCACGGTGGTCAGGAAGAAACATGAGGACACAAAATCCAGCGGCGGCATAATTTTTATGAGCTTCCTGGTTATTTTCTATTCAAAAATGTTGTCATTGTCTTTGTGGGTATGTTCTGAGGTGACTGCAACTGCCAGTTTCAAATGACGTCAAAGCTCACAGAGCCAGAGGGGAGAGCTCCTGGTAATTTATATGGCCAGTGTCAGAAGTAGGTCGTCTTTACTTCCTGTTCTTCCCTGATCTCATTTTGCGGACATTAGCTGATGGGATGGTGGGCTGCAGGTGATCTTGGCAGTGGGGGGCAGGCATGACGTTCAGCTTTTGGCCCATGTGGAATCATATGGCGAGTCTTTGTGGGTTCGATCCCTGCCTTAAGAGCTTGCAGTCTAGTTCTGGAGATGAAAGTTAACATAAAATCGGCAACTCCAGTGGCACAGATGCAATGCCACGTGACAGGGTGGACTCTTTCTTGCACCCCACCATGCCATGGTGAGCAGTGTGAGGTGAGTCTTGCATGGCAAGCCAGGCTGCAGGGGGACCGGAGGGCTATGGTAAAGCAATAAGAGCTGCAGAGTGGAAGTCGTGCAGCCTGGTGAGGAGAGAAAGTGCTGGATGGGTGGGGAGACTGTATCCAGCTGGTGGAAGGTTTTTGAAGGTCAAATGTAGAATTCTGTCCCATCATCCATGGACATGGAAGGTTCTAGAAGATGAGGGTGATGGTGGCTGGAAATAAGCCTACAGGCTAAAGTTGATGCAAAGCCCCAAGAAAAGAAGGCAAAGAGTTGCCATTTCTGACCCTCAAGTTCTGCCAAGCACACATCTCCTCCTTGTCTGCTCCATGCCTGCCGTCCCTGCTGGCTCTCGCTCACCGTTTTGCAAGGGTCTTCCTCTCTGCTTCCTCCCATCCCATGCTGTGCCCAGTGCTCCCAGGGTGGGGTGCTGCCTCTTATCTTCACCCCCTGTACCTTCCAGTCCCTCTGCCCCGAAGCCCTCCACGGCCCTCCCCCCACGCTCACCTCCATACTGCCCGCTCTTGCCTGACCTCCCCAGACATCACTCGGTACTTGGCTCTACTTCCTGTAGCGAGGGGCCTCCCCTGGGATGCTTCCTCTGCCCCTCGGCTCCACCATGCAGCTGCCGTCTCACGTAGCTGCTTCTCATTGCACCACAAGCTTTTTTATTTTACTCATTTTGACTTCTGATACCTCACATGAACTGGCAATTGACCAGTTCTTACTAAATGGATGGTGCAGACGAACTCTTCTTGTGCGTATGGGAGGGGATGTGTGTGTATGCATGTTCACATGTGTGTGAGTAACGTCGGTATGCATGTATGTGGTTGACATCCGATGTCTTTTTTGCTTGCTCTCTGCTTCTATTAGCAAGGCAGGGTCTCTCAGTTGAGTTGACCCCAGAGCTTGCCAGGTGGCTAGTCTAACTAGCCAGCTGCCTCTGGGGATTCCCTCTCTCTGCTTCTGAGTGCTACATTGGCAGGCAGCAGCCACACCTGTCCAGTTTTTTAGTGGGTTCTGGGGAATCTGAACTCTGTTCCTCATGCTTGTACTGCAAGCACTTAATTCGCTGGGCCATCTTGCCAGCCCCTAACTATTCACTTTTTCTTTCAGGAACTAGTTTGCACCAAAGCAAAGCACCGCCTGCTACAAGCACCGTGAAGGATATCAGAGATGGTGAGATCTTGGCGTCGAGGTTCCCAAGTTCAATGGGAGAAGTGGACTCTTCTCAAGAGATCAGTGGATCTGCACCAACACCTAAAATCCATGTTGTTTTTCACGAAAGACACATTGTGATGGTGGTACCTGTCACGGACTCGTTGATCCAACCACCACAGCCAGAAGTGCAGACCACCTCCATTTCTGCCTGGTGTTTTTACATGGGACCTGGGATCCCAACTCAGGACCTTCTGCTCGTGAGACAGAGTCTTAACCTCTGAGCCATCTCTCCAGCCCAATGCTTTGAATCTTTTTAAGTTCCTGCAAAAGTTCTAGCTGGGAACCCTACTCTGAGAAACTGACCAAGTCAACCGTCCACAGGCCAGATGTTCTGGGCAAGACCATGGGGGACATTGGTGGCCGTCTGGTTTCCAGCCTTCTGTTAGTTTTCAAATTGATAACATGATTAAAAAAAAAAAAACAAGGACCGATTTCTTTGCATTTTGTATGAAACTTCCACCCTTTGGCCAGTACTGTAGATATGTTTGCACTCCAGGTTATTTGATCACTTCTTAAGAACAATCTGTCTTTTTTTGTCACAAGTAAATGATTCTCAGGGTGGTAAGAGGAAAAACATTGACAATATTGAATGTCGAAACCACGCCTCGACAGCTTGTGCAGGAAATTATACAGGTGATGGGATTTTAGTCATGACTTGGGGACTCATTTCCTTTCATATTCCATAACTCTTTGGGGTCTGCTTGGTTTATAGCATCAAGGTTGATAGTATAAGTGGTAGTTCCGGTTTTGATTTTTCTGTAATTGCATCAGTTTTTGCCTGGTATACTTCAAAACTGCCTTGGTAGATGCAGCCAAATTCAGTTGAGATGTTTCTTTTAAAGCTATGATACAATCCTCTTTATCATTGTTAATATTTTTATTATAAATTATATTTTACTGAAAAATGACATTGTTATGCAATCTTTAATTTGGCACTTGCATAGCATATCATTCTTCAAACTCTTTGTGTCCTTTTGTTTAGACATGACTTCAATTTTTAAAAAATTTATTTGAGAGGAGGCACATGTGGAACAATGTGCATGTGGAGGTCAGAGAACAACGTTGGAAACTGGCTTTCTCCTTCTACCATGTGGAGTCCAGGGATCAAATTTAGGGTCCGTGTTTGCACACAGGCGTCTTTACCTGCTGAGCCATCTTGCTCGCCCTGTATATGACTTTTATGCATAAGGCATAGCTTGATTTAAAACATAGCAAGTGACTATTCTGTTCCTGTTAAAAGGTGAACTTGCCTTTAGTGTATTTTTATATATTTAAATTTATTGAAAATATTTTATATTTTCTGTTTAACCACACTACTTGCTTGCATTTCTAGGCTACTCAAATTTTTGTGACTATGAGAAATACCTGGCCAGAACAACTGAAAGGGAGCGAGAATTTATTCTGGCTCATGATTTCAGAGGTTTCAATCCATCATGGTGGGGGTCTGTGGCAGAGCAACTCGTGTCGTGGTGACCAAGAAGTGAAGAGAGAGAATGGGGGTGGGGATGGAAGTGGGGGGCGGGGGATTCCTTAGAGAGTCATCTGACTTTCTCTTTTCCCTTTTTACTCCATCTGTGGCCCCCACCTCCACGACGGTGCTACCCCACTAGTGCTTTTTCTTTAAATTTGTGTGAGTTGTGTGTGTGTGGGGGGAGGGGAGGTTGTTGTGCTTAAGCTGTAAATGCTTTTACTCACTGAGCCATCTGGCCGCGTTGTTTTTAACTTATTAATTACGTAGAACATCTTCTGTCGCCCGTGTTATCTACCTCTACACAAACAGGCGGGCGCGTCATTGTGGTTATGTGTGTTGCGTTCTTTGGAGAGCAGCTTTCCTATTGCTGTTGGACAGGCGCCATTCACATGGCTGCAGACCGGGAAGCAGACAGTGGCTGGAAGTAGGGGCTGGGCTCAACCGTCACACACTGGTCCCTAGGGCTTACTTTCTCCCACCTGGCACGTTGTCCTAAAGGCTCCGCCTTTCCCTCCAGCCAGAGAACACGCACTCAGTGTATGAGCCCAGAGAGGACGTTTCAGAACCAAAGCACAGCACCAGGAATGGGGTCTGGGTAGAGGGAGGAAAGGACGGATGCGCTGCGCCCGGTGTCACAGAGTAAACCCCGGGGGACGCGCCCACCGGAGAGACGCCGCCACCGGCGTGGAATGTTGAGCAAAGGCTGAGGACAGGCTGACTGCACGTGCTTTCCGCCCGTATCTCTTCCAGTTCTCTGCAAGTTCGCACATGTGCTCAGTCCAAATGTGCTTTCTTTGGAGCCCCCCCCCCCCCGTCACCTGTGTGGGTCCCGATGCTCTTATCTCAGGGGGTTGGGGACAAAGGGAGATGGGTGCCCCTCTTCCTCATTTCCGTCAGAGTTCAGCAGGTTTCATTTCACTGGCAAATGAAGATGAGTGAGAGCCATGGAACTTCATGTGTATTTTTTTTTCTTTAAATAAATTCTATTCCGTATAGTAAATGGTTGCGACATGACATTACAGCCTAGACAGATTAAAGCACACGAACGTATCTGTCGTCTCAGCGGTTACTTGTTGTACTTGTTCACCGCTCTGCTGCCATGTCCTCCTTTCCTTCCTTCGTTTCCCATCACCCAACCGGGACGTCTCCATCTTTCACCCGCCTCTCAAGCATCTCAATGTGTTTTAATCTCTCTCTTAAAATTTTCTTTTCCAAAATACACATACGAACAAGACAGGAGACAACAAATGTTAGCAGGAGAAAGATGGGACTTTGATCCATTCTTTGGAAATACATGGAGGCTGGTGAGTCAAGATGTAAAACAGATGCAAATCCCTAGAGAAAACAGAACCACCACATCACCATGATCCTTCTGCTCGGTTTATGCCCCATGGGGATGATGTCACCAGCTGGTTAAAGGTATCGGAACTCCTTTGTTCACTGGAAACTATTCACAATAGTAACTCTCACTTGGCTGGGTGGCCATCTTTGGGCAGAAGGATAAAGAAATGTGGCACACGTGTATAAATTATATATGTATTTATATATTATTTCGTATATAATAACAATGGAATACAATTCAGCCTCAAAGGAGGGGGGTCCTTGTGTTTACCACGCCACAAATGGAAACGGAGGGCAGCGTGCCAAGGGAAATAGCCAGACACGAACCTTGTGTTTGGAGTGTTTCAGAGCAGGTAGATTGCTCCATCTGGGATGACTCAAGGGCTATTTTAAGCAGAAGACCGAGGGGCAGATAGTTGGCTTCTTGGCGAGTCCTTTCTTGCCCAGAGATGCATGTTCTGTGATGACAGTTGTGGCCTACGAGCCCAGCCACGTGCCCCGATGGAGCACCAACGTGCACACCTCGAGGCCTGAAGAGTCACCGTAGCATATGGGGCACGTCTCCAGACATACCCTGGGCGTGGGCGGGTGAGCCGGAACAGCTGTGAAGGAGGCATGGCGAGGCACACTGCCCCAGCTGCCAACAGGAAAGCCACCAGGGTGGAGACAGCAGGTAGGTGCCAGGGGCAGGCGGGCTTCAGGCCAGGGTGCCCCAGGGTCATTTGCAATCCCAAGTCGCGTTCTGAGGAGCCAGCCAAACATGGACCAAGGGGAGGGAGAAGGTGAGGAAGAGGGTCCAGGAAGAAAGCAGGTGAAGGGAAGACCAGGAAATGGACTTTCTTGGCTCTAGAGGAGAAAGAGGGGAGCTGGACCGGGAAGAGTGCTGGACCCAAGCGAAGAACAAGCTGCGTACTCTGGGGGTGCAGGAGCAGGAGCCGAGTGGGCAGCCAGAGCAGGAGGCTGCCCCCTCGGCCTCGGTCATTGCCACTCAAAGAGAGTAAGATAACCTGCCTTCTGTGCCAGGGTTTCTGGGGAGTGGTAGGCAAACAGTCCCTTTGCTGGGACACAGGAACTTGCTTGTGATTCTTGCACCACTCAGAGGCTGGGCGAGATGCCCCTTCCCCGCGGCGGCCTCGCACGGCCTTTCCCGGCCCTTCCCATCACCCCTGCCTGTCCCCCCAGGAACGTGATTCAGAGAAGAAACATGATGGGCGTCTTCCTGGGAGTGACCAGCAGTCTAGAGGGGACAGAGTCCATCGTGGCGGGGGACGCGTGGTGACGGGAACAGGGGGAACAGGTGACAGGAACCTTAGAGCCACACTCAGGAGGATGTGGAGGAGGAGGATGTGGAGGTGGAGAAGAGGAGGAGAGGAGAGAGGCCACCTCGACAGATGTGCTTCTGTAACCTTCTGAAACAGCATAATCAGCTGGGTTAAGTTGGCCCTATTTGCAGATGCGTGATTCTGCACATGACGGACCCCAAGGGGCCACCAGGAAGCTATCTTTCTCTCTCTCTCTCTCTCTCTCTCTCTCTTTCTCCCTCCCTCTCCTTTCCTTCCCCTCCACTTCTCTCCCTCTTCTTTCCCCTCTCCTTCCCTCCCCTTGCCTCCCCTCTTCTCTACCTCCTTCCTTTTTCCTTTCCTTCTCTCTTCACAGGACCCTTGATATGGGTCCTTTAATTTCAGCTACCCTCCCTCCTACCCTCCCTTCTTCCCTTCACTCATCCATCCCTTCTTCTTCCCTATTTCCTTCTCTCTCTCCCCATCTTCCCTTCCTCCTTTTCCCCTCCTGCTCTCTTCTTCCCCCATTCCTTTCCCTCTTCTTCCTCCCTCCCTCCCTCTTCCCTCTCTCCACTCCTCCTTCCTTCCTTCTTTCCTTCCCTTGCCCATTTGTGCAAATAAGAATTTAAAACAATAACTTTTCTATTCCTAAAAAAAGCATCATGTACTATAGACAAAGATTAGAATTCTCAGTGCCCAGGCACTGCTCGGCACCAGCTCATAAATCTTTGACTATCATCGATCAAATTCTTATCTGTCCGCGAGGCTCAAGCTTCCGAGGTCTTTGACTTCAGCTTCTTCTGAGAACAGAGGTTCCTGGGTCCGCAGCACATGTCTCTAATGCAGATTCTGACGCAGAGATCTTGTGCAATCCATCATTTTCCAGTGAATTCCCCCCCCTCCAGGGGGAATAAGCGCCTTCAGACAGGGATCCATTCTTCTTCCTAGGGGCTCTGCAGACCCCTGACATGGCATGTCGACTGTCTGTGCTGTTAACAAACATACATCTTTCATGCCTGTCTTGTCCCGTTTTCTATCTTCTTACTGTTCCCCTCCTCAAAAACCCTCCAGAGCTTGCATTTCCCACTAAATAAAATTCAGAGTCCTGCTTCATGAGTTACTCAAGGTAACTGTCTGGAAGCGCAAACTTCCTTCGTATTCAGCAACTCCCCGCATCGGGATCTGGTTCAAACCCCCCCCCCCGCCAGGCTTGGTGCTGCAGATGGTATTGAGTCCTGTACAGATACACTAATTTTTCCTAAGATATACTATGTCTCCCCTATACACAACTGCTCATGATAAAATTGGATTTATACATTTGGTAAAGAGATGAAGAGCAACCAATAATTAAATATACAATTTTAACAGTATGCTGTGATAAAAGTCACGTGACTATGGCCTCTCTCTCTCTCTCTCTCTCTCTCAATATCATAGTGCACTTCATGTAACCTTTTCTGATACTTTGAGGTGCTTATGCGATGGGAAGAAGCGAGGTGATAGCTTAGGCATTGTGACAGCTGTCAGTTACTTGGTATGGAGTCATTTGAGCACAAATGTTGCCACACTGAGATTCAGTCTAATGACCAAGACCACCACTGTCGGATGACCAGCGGGTTTGTGATCAAGCGACGTGCGCGATTCAGAGGACTAGTATTCCGCAGGAGCTGCTGGGCAGTGAGGTGACTTGCATCCCAGGCAGGATAGAGCAGGGGCCCCAAGACCGTGCAAGATGTCATCATGTTACTTTGACTCTGCACCATGTGTAACTTAGCGTTCTTTATTTCTGGAATGGATGCAATTGGACTTTGAGTAGCCTAAACTTTTGGAGAGTAAAATTATGTGTAGCTGCCTGCTAGCGCCAGTGACCAGTGCCTTAATCTGATGATATGTGTTCAACTGCCAACAGCCAGAGCACTTTGATGTCCGCCATTCTGACGTGCCTTTGAGGCACTCTGTGGCTGCTTTTATTAGGAAGTGCGTTGTTGCAGTCAGCCTGCATGGTTGCTGATAAATGACCATTACACAGCTTAAGGGAACAAGGAGTTTACTTTCTTATGACAGTCCGGTTACAGTTCATAGTCCAGCTCGACGGGAGAGCATGCACCAACACCAGGGCCAAGGGAACTGGCCACCATAACGGCTGAGAGATGGACAATCCTTACTTGCCAGACCAGCATGTCCAAACCAGTATCACCTGAGGGACGCTGCCAGATTCCAGAGCAAGTTCGAAACGTAGCTTGGTCCATTGGAGCTACAGCTGCACCAGATCTTGTGCTCTGATGCTGGAAAAGCCTATTCCAGGCACCCAAACTTCCGAAGGGCAAGAAACAGCTTTAACTGGGGCTTTCGGCCCCTGAAGGAATCTGGATTTTCAAACTGCAAACTTGCCATACAGTGGTCTTCACCTCCTCCACCGTCACAGTGCAAGTCACTAGGTTTCCTTCACTGATGTTCATTTCTCCAACCATGGCAGCTGCTCTGCTGCCTGCCCTTTCCTCATCCAGAGCTTCACAGCCACCAACACAGCTCTCCTCAATCAAGCAAACCAGTCCATTGTCTCTAAATTCAACTTTACCAAAGTCCCTGTTCCTCTCATCACAAATTGGGCCCAAACAATGTCTCTCAGCAATTGGCCCACTAAACTCTGTAGAACGATATTTGTAAATCCACAAAGTGAAAATTCTCAAGCATTTTCAACTTTGTCCAGCGAAACCGTTCAAAAGACACAAAATCCACATAGTCATATTTATCAGCAACACCCCACTTCCTGGGTACCAAATTCTGTTGCAGTCCGCCTGCATGGTTGCTGATAAATGACCATCACACAGTTTAGGGGAACAAGAAGTTTACTTTCTTACGACAGTCCGGTTACAATTCATAGTCCAGCTTGACGGGAGAACACACACCAACACCAGGGCCAAGGGAACTGGCCATCATAACGGCTGAGAGATGGACAATCCTTACTTGCCAGACCAGCATGTCTGGCCAAGTACACAGAAGGATGCCAGCTCTCTCAACCAGCTCTCTGTGATTTATCCGGGGCCTAATCCCACTCACCATGGGCTGCGTCTTCCCTACCAGCTGGACAATCTCCTTCAGGTTTGCTCTGAGCTTAACCATCAACTCTCTACAACTGTGCCCAGAGCCCAAACCCTCAACAGTCAAGTTGACGCCTGTGCTTAACTATGACATGCACATATCACACTCATACAGGATGCAGTGTCAAATACAGAGCAGGACGTACGAGGGTTCCCTAGCAATACAGACAGGAGGCAGCTGGACTTGCTTCTGGTCTGAGAGGCACCAGACAGAGCGAGGATCACCATGTGGGGGTCCAGGAGCAGGCGTGTATTCAGGCATCCCATCCCACAAATCTCCAGCCAGTCGAGGGAAGTCTGTTAACTAGTGGACAAGCTGTATTGTTTCTCAGGAACATGATTAGAGGTAACAAGTGCCTTATAATCATGGATAAGGGGACTACAACTTCCTAAAGGAACTGGCTGATATACAGATCAGGCTTTTTGTCTGGACCAGGTGGATCTGCTTAGAGTCTGTATCTCAGGTTCTATAAGTTAGGCAATTTTAGAGCAGCCATACTGGAATGGTATCTGAAAGCCTTTGAAAGTCATCTCCCACTGCTGAGCTTACCCTGAAGGAACGCACCCTAACGATCCAGAGGAACCGACTCTAATCCTTCACAGAGATAAAATCGCAGCTTCACCCAACCCTCTGTTCGGGAAGGGATATGGAGATTGGTTCTTTATTACAGCTAAACCCTACCATGAGGCTGGGCACAAGATCAACTGGGCTGGGCCCGATATGAGCAGACAATGAGATGCAGAGGACCAAAAGCTCCAATCAGAGTTGCAGAAACTGGAGCTAACAATGAGGGGGAAAAAAGCTACCTTTTCCTGGCTTGTCTAACCCTATAAATACCCCTGACCCTGGCAGCCATCTTTGGCACCCTTGCCCCTCAGGGTACTCCCTGTCTGGGGTCAGTGGCTTCTTTCTGATTCCCTTGCCTCTCATGGGACTCCACGTCTGGATTCCTTGAGTCCCTCCTTGACTTTTCTCTCACCCCCCATGGATCCCATGGGGTCTCCAGGGCTTTCTTGCCCCTCACAGATTCATGTCCATGAGCTGCACCTCTCCTATTCTGCAGCTCACAGCACCACGTACCCCTGCACCTTGCACCTCATGGGGCCCTGTACCTCCCTCGCTCTGTAACTTACAACACCCTGAACCTCACACACCCTCTCTTCACACATCCTACCCCCCAAAGCACCCTATGCCTCCCACACCCTGCGCCTGCCACACCCTGCCCCGCCTGTATTCTGCCCTTTACAACGCACTTCCTTATGCTTTGCCCAGACGAGCCATGGGGTGCAGCAGTGTACCCCACCACTAATGCCACTCTACAGACGGAGAAGCTGAGGCTGAAAGACGAGAGTTAAGTGAGGGTGCTGAGGTGGGCTCAGACCCGGCCGGGATCCTGATTAGATCCCATCTATAACTGGTAACACGCATGGTTGCCCTTCTTGCTGACCTCCTCTGAATGAATGTCATGCGCTGATCCACCTCGTTCTCTTCCTACTTGCTCTAAAACAACTGGATGCAAATTTCAAGACCATATACAATGCAAAGAACAACGCTGTAGGAAAGATCATGAACACTGGAAGATAATGGTAGACAAGGAAGCAGAAGCCACAAACAGACACAAAATCGTGACATTAAGGGGGAGTTAGCTGCTAGAGATCAACTGGGATGGTGGTAGTTTTGGGTAGCTAAAGCAAAGAAGGAAGTAAGATGCCGTACGGGCTGTGGATATGGCTCCATGGGTAGAGTGGTGGCTTAGCATTCAGTCTGGACTTCAAGCCCCAGGTGGTGCACACCTGCGATCCCTGCACTGGGGCGGAAGCAGGAGAATCAGAAGTTCCAGGTTGTCCTCAGCTACATAGGAGGATTGAGATGGTGCATGTGGACTGGGAGGTGCCTAGTGGTAGCAGTGGACTAGGAGGTGCCCAGTGGTAGCACGTGGACTAGGAGGTGCCTGGTGGTGGCACGTGGACTAGGAGGTGCCTGTGGTAGCAGTGAACTAGGAGGTGCCTAGTGGTAGCACGTGGACTAGGAGGTGCCTAGTGGTAGCAGTGGACTAGGAGGTGCCTAGTGGTAGCAGTGGACTAGGAGGTGCCTAGTGGTAGCAGTGGACTAGGAGGTACCTAGTGGTAGCACGTGGACTAGGAGGTGCCTGGTGGTGGCACATGGACTAGGAGGTGCCTGTGGTAGCAGTGGGCTAGGAGGTGCCTAGTGGTAGCACGTGGACTAGGAGGTGCCTAGTGCTGGCACGTGGACTAGGAGGTGCCTAGTGGTAGCACGTGGACTAGGAGGTGCCTGGTGGTGGCACATGGACTAGGAGGTGCCTGTGGTAGCAGTGGGCTAGGAGGTGCCTAGTGGTAGCACGTGGACTAGGAGGTGCCTAGCTGGCACGTGGACTAGGAGGTGCCTAGTGGTAGCACGTGGACTAGGAGGTGCCTAGTGGTAGCATGTGTAGGAAGTAGCCCAGTGGTAGCACGTGGACTAGGAGGTGCCTAGTGGTAGCACGTGGACTAGGAGGTGCCTAGTGGTGGCACGTGGACTAGGAGGTGCCTAGTGGTAGCACGTGGACTAGGAGGTGCCTAGTGGTAGCATGTGTAGGAAGTAGCCCAGTGGTAGCACATGGACTAGGAGGTGCCGATGGTGGCACGTGGACTGGGAGGTGCCTGGTGGTGGCACGTGGACTGGGAGGTGCCTGGTGGTGGCACGTGGACTGGGAGGTGCCTGGTGGTGGCACGTGGACTGGGAGGTGCCTAGTGGTGGCACGTGGACTGGGAGGTACCTAGTGGTGGCATGTGTAGGAAGTAGCATGGAGTGAGTAAAGCTGGAGGAAGTTGACTAGGGTGGAGCAGGCTGCCCCGTGCGCCCCCACAGGGGAGGCAGGCATCACGGAGGGAGGCAGAGGAAGGAACTGGCTTTCCATGTGCGCCATGCTGCCGTGGGGGGGGGTCTCTGAGAGGGTCTCTTCTGGTTGGACAAAAGAAAGCTGAACACATGCCCCGGCCTGTGTGGCCCAAGAGGAACATGGTCCCTGGCAAACCATCTCGGTTCACAGCTCCTTGGCAGAGCCCAGGACGCCCGTCTTGAGAGGGACTCCAGAGACGGCAGGGAACACGTTAGGATGGTTCGCGTTGCCACTGTCTTCATCATGGCTGCTCCCTGGGGACTGACACGCTCCCCTCGCAAACAGCAGCAAGGGTTGGTAAGGTGGCTCGGTGATAAAGGTGCTCGCTGCTGAGCCCGGCGAGCTGATCCCGGGAGCCCACGCGGCGGGAGCAGAGAACCGACTCTCTGACCTCCATGCGTGCGCTGTGGAACGGGTGTTCTCTGCCCCGCTAAATAAATAAATGCCCAAAACAAATACAAGACCCACCACCAACATGGTTGTCTTTAAGGCAGTGGAAAATGTATTTTGTCCAACAACATTCACCAAATGGGGTCCTGTTGGTTATACCTTTCCTGTGGTTTACTACACATATGGGTACACATGTGTGGGATTGCACACAACCACACACAAATATGTTTCCAAACATGCACACACCTATACAGCCACACAATTGCATACGACATGTACCTATCATATGCTTTTGTGACATCAAAGTACGAACATGTGCTGTCAAACACATGCAGGCACATATATACACACACACACGCATGTACAGAAACCTGTGAGCATGTACTGGGCCCGCGCGCGCGCACACACACACACACACTCTCTCTCTCTCTCTCTCTCTCTCTCTCTCTCTCTCTCTGGCTCTCTGGCCTGGGGCTGTAATGAGGAAGCAGGAAATGAATCCGCGTGATGTTCCCACTCAAGGAATTGGCCTGAGTGTGGGACGCGGAAGCCGTCCACGGTGGTTTACCCTTCACTGGCCACACATAAGGGCCGCATTATGGCCGCCCCTCCCTTCGGCTTGGCGACACCAGTGGCACTTGTACTTCTTTGCTTTGGCTGAGTGCTGGACGCTTATCACTGCCCCCCACACACTTAAAGGGCCTCTTTTGTTCCATTTTCCTCGCAGTCACAGTATTTGTTACGGTTTTCAACACCTCTTGCCAAGCCCACGGCAAGGGCCAACTTGCGAGTTGTCGGTGAGCAAACTAATGATTCTGACCTATCACTTTAAACTCTGCACAAACCAGCCATCTGGAGCAGAGGGGCAGGGTGGTGGCTTCTGAGTTCCCAGGGTCCCACCTGCTGCTGAGCCCTCTTGGGACTATGGTGGGCTCCACAGCATACTGACAATACATCATCAACTCTACTTTTATCTTTTTATTATCTCACTTTATTCTGGAGTCAGCGTCTCAGCGTCCACGAGACTGTCCTTGAACTCACCGTGCATGCAAAGATGACCTTCGAGCTTCCGATTCTCCTCCTGTGCCTTCTAAGGGCTGGGGTCACAGGTGCGCACCGCCATATCTGGTTATGCAGTGCTGGGGATTAAACTCAGGGCTTCCTGCAGGCTACATGAACGATGTACCCCTGAGCAACAGACTCGGCCCTGGCTCTTCTTTTGAAGGCTTTCCTTTCGCCGCCGGGATCCTTTGGGTACTCGGCTGCTAGCAGCCAGAGCAGAGAGCCTGGAATAGGTGGGTTCTACTCCATTAGAAGCTCCTGGTTTAGGCTGAGCACCTATCTGGAGCTCAGCGGGACCCTACTAGGTTTCGAGCCCCGTGATGGGTCAGGACTGGGCTCTCTGATGCCTTTTGTTCAACCCTTCTGTGGCTATAGCACCGTCTGCCCTAATGTTCCTTCCCGCCTCTGGTGCCCATGGCTTCCGAGGCTTGAAAGGCCCAAGCTCCCCAACCAAGATGAGAGAGGTACCTCCAGACCTCACGAGAAGGGAGGCCAGCATGCTGGAAGCCGGAGGGCAGGAGGGCAGTGAGCAGGGGCCAGACACGCACTCGGAGTGGTCTCCGGGGAGATGACCACGCAACCATTCCGGCCCAAGCGTGGCACCTGCATCAGAGGAGGCGTGTCCTGCAGTTACGACTCTGTCATGAGAAGGAGGAGCCTCAAGTGCCCCGGGCTGAGTAGACACAGGTCCAGTGTGGGGCTGCCTCAGAGCTCAGTCTTCATGCAGAGACAGTGGGGTGACTACAGGAGGACTTTAGATGGGGACAGGACAGATGGGCTGAGGAAGCTGACTGTGTGGCCCTTTGGAGTGGGGTGTGCTCCGGATGGTCAACACCACACACACACACACACACACACACACACACACACACACACATACACACACGCACGCACGCACGCACACACACACACACACACGCACACACGCACACACACACACACGCACACATGCACACACACACGCACACACGCACACACACACACGCACACACACACACGCACACACGCACACACACACACACACGCACACACACGCACGCACACGCACACACACACACACGCACACACGCACACACACACGCACACACGCACACACACACACACACGCACACACACACACGCACACACGCACACACACATACACGCACACACACACGCCACACGCACACACACACATACACGCACACACACACACGCACACACGCACACACACACGCACACACACACACGCACACACGCACACACACACGCACACGCACACACACACACGCACACACACACGCACACACACGCACACACACACACACACACGCACACACACACACACGCACACACACGCACACACACGCACACACTACAGCCATAGCACACACACACACACACACGCACACACACACACACACACGCACACGCACACACACACACGCACACACGCACACACACACACGCACACACACGCACACACACGCACACACACACACGCACACACGCACGCACACACACACACACACGCACACACGCACACACACACGCACACACACACACACACGCACGCACACACACACACCACACACACACGCACACACACACACACACGCACACACACACACACACACACGCACACACACTACAGCCATAGTCACAGTCGATCAAGCAGTTAAAGCAAAACCACAGCAGGTGCTTCTTGCAGGGCGAGACCTTGACTCTGAGCTTGGCGTCTCTCTGACCTCTCAGCTCAGCCACTAGCTTATGACAAGGAGGCCATGGCGATGGACTTTAAAATTCTCTTCATTTCCAAATTTAAAAAAATAACATCCTTGTGTTGGGCTCAGGAACGAAATACACACGAGAATTGGCAGGTTCTAATTTAGAAGGAGCAAGTTTATGTGGTGGCTGAAGCCTGGAGCTCAGAAGAGACTCTCGGCTCTTCCTCCTGGGAACCCTGTCCTTTCCTTTTTTCTAGCTTTGACCCCTCAATCGTACAGCCACAGCCTATCTTTGTCCACTTCCCAAACCATGTGTGGTCTGTGGCTTCGGGACTGAGCTTGGCCCAGGGGCCAGCCCTGGCTCATCTGTGGCTAGCAAGGGGACCCCCCATTTCATTTCCCTGGTGCCCATGAGTCCCCTCTCTCCAGCTCTCCTCCCCCAGTCTCACTCCTGTCTTCCTCCTCCGTATCTGTTTTCTCCCTTCCAGATGTCAGGGGGGAGGGAGCTGCCTGCCTTTGACCCTGACCGCGGTTCTAGGGCAGTTTGATGGAAAACACTCGGCCAGCAGGTAGCAGAGGCATAGACAGCGGGGCTGGGGGAGAAATCAGGATGATCGACCAGGAGGAGGGAGAAGAGGGTCCAGGAAAACGTCTGTCCCCGTGCCGACCTCCCCCGGGGAACCCACTTTCTCGTGGCGTGGCACTTTTGGTTGGTGTCAGCCGCTTGGCCCCCAGTTGCGGGTTGCTCCGGGCTTCTGTGTGTCTCTGCTGCTCCTGCAGTGTTCTTGGAAGGCGCTTCCTCATGGTGACTGACTGGTTCCTGGAGCTCAGGGCCGTGTCCTACTTCTCCACGTGTCCCCAGATGCAGACGCAGATGCGCCTGACATGCCGACCAAGTTTCTTGGCTGCTGTGCATGTCGAGTCTCCGACGACTGCTCCGCAGATGAGGGTGGCAGCACCCACACTCTTGAGCGCCAGCGGTTCGGTGCACGGTGCGAACGGACGGACCTAGGATAATGTTTACGGTCGTTTCATCCAGAGTAAAGTGGTTCTCCTTTATTTGGGGCCCAATACCCATCCTACTTTGGGGGTAGCCTCATTCTCCGGACCCGCAGTCAGTCCTGGTCAGTTTCAATCCTGCTGTGACTTTCCCACATGTCTCGTGTCACACGCTGCACTACCCCCTTCATCGTCGCTGTGAAGCTGTTTTGTAGACTCTAGGACAGATCCGATTGGGGGTACACCTATTCCCATTGTGCCCGGTCGGTGATTTCTGTCTTTCTACACGGGTGCGGGTACTAATGGCATCTTAGCTTCCCATCCATCCCTCCCGCACATCCTTCCCAGTCACGCGTGGAGGCTGAAGGGGCAGGAGGAACACCCTTTGCTGGATGTGTTTCTAGCAGACGCTGTCCCACTGTCAGCCCTTCTGGGCCACAAGCTCTCTGCGAGAGGAGCTGAGCCCACCTCTTCCTGCAGCCCAAAGCCTGGTGAACGTCACTCTCCACCCCAAATGGAATTCAATAGGAACCCTTAGAAAATGAGCTGAACTGGTTGCGGCCAGTATCGCATGCATGCTTGGATGTGGGCACGGCCTCGACAATTCTCCCTTGTGCCGCCCCATTGGAGGGGCAGTCGCGACGTCAAGCACTTCTGGAGGTGTCCAGAATGCTTCTTTCCGGAGAAAGTGCCGGAGGATGATTGTGACAGCTCCTTTGTCTCGCTCAGAGTTGCCCTTGGATGCCGTTCAGTTTCCTTGTCTCCTTTGTGCCCGGGTAAGCTATATAATTTGGTCTCTCAAGCGGACACATTCTGCAGCCAAAATATACTGCTTTTGTCAATGGTCGAGTTGGTTTCCTGGTTTGCCAATTAGTATCTGAGAAGTGTAATTTGTGTGGCTAGATCCCTGAGGATCTGATTGCCCTGGGGTGGTTTGGGTCTGGAAAGGCTGTCGTGGGTGATTTGCGGTGCCCTGTCGGGACCTCCCTGACTGTCCCAAAGCCCCTGCCTATGGTCGCTTTCTTTCCTTGATCTGGGCCGTTGCTCTGAGGACATCTGGTCAGTTACAAATAGTCAGGGGAACCGCTGACCTTATACGCCCTAATCAGAAAGAATTATGAACTAGCTTCAGACCTAGATCTTGGTGGAACGGGTTTGCATGTAATTCCAGCTGCCTGGGAGGTTGGATCAGGAGAATCGTAGGTTCAGGGACAACCTGGGTCCCTAGTGAGTTCAAAGCTAGTCTGGACAACAGACCTTGTTTCAGGGTATAAAGTAAAAAGAGGGCTGGGGAATGTAGCTTAGTGATCGAGTGTGTGCCTCGCCTCACAAGGCCCTGAGTTCAATCTCTAGTACTGCAAAAAAGCAAAGATAAAATAACAAGAGCTTTGGAGAGGACGGCGAAGACTAGGGAAGGAGAAGTGACTCTTGGGTCCCACAGAGGTGGCAGCAGAGCCTCAGGAGTTACAGCCAGAATCTGTGTTTATTGTCCTTGTCTGCTGGAGCTAAGAGGGGCTGTAAGCTGCGTGCGAGATTCCAGGCACGTGAGTCTAGACCCGGGGTTGCCCTGAAGCACCCTCCCTTCCCTCTTCTGGGGACAGGCTGTCTGTCAAGCAGTCTGCACTGCACCGGGGGCCCAGAGTATTTTCCTTCTCTACCACCTATACCTGCGTGCTTGAGGGGAGGCGACTCCAGCCCAGGGGTCCCGTGGGAAGGAGGAGCCCAGGCCTTGGAGTCAGGCTTCGTGCAAGCTGTGTGGTTTGAACAAGTTACGTAACCTCGCCAAACTCAGAGCCTCTGTCCTGAGACGGTCATCAAGACGCGCCGCTCTGTATGCTGGGCCAGCTCTTCCGGTCCCTTCCCCTCTCTGGACCCTCATGTCCTCAGTGGGCAGCTCTGGAAACACATGCCGGCTGCGCTCCACAGCCACTGTGAAAGCCGAGGCCTGCCACGCACTTGCCCCATCTGGGGCTTGGTGACGACAGAGGGACGAGGAGACGCATTGGTCACTCCGCAGGGTGACGAAGAACAGGAGGCGCCTTGTGACTTGGAGGGAGAAGACAGACGCTTTGACAGCAGGACAGATCGATGTCATAGTTGTTGCAGCACCCAAAGAGGATCTTGATGGTTACGGTGGCCCATAACTACGGTGCACCAGGCGTGTGAGAGGGCCACCATCCCGTGATGCTCTCGGGCCCTGTGACGAAGCTAGGAGGTCCCGAGTCCCCTGACCTTTCCTGCTGAGGCTCCTGGCCCTGCCCCCTGTGTGCTCAGCTTGAAGGCTAATGGCTTTGTGACTCTAAAGTCAAAGACCCTTAAGAGGTGGGAGAGGCCCTGCTGACCTCTAAGTCTCCTCTCCTTTGCCTCCCTGGTACTAGCTTTAGGCAAAGGAAGACATCGTGGGGGACAGGGGACGGCCCGTGCAGTGCAGGGCAGAACAGTCGTGGGATTCACCCGCTGGGCCTGGAGAAGGGAGGGGGTCCCCACAGGCTGCCTGCTCAAGCATAGGAGCAGAAAGCAGAGGTCAGAGGAGAGGATGACACCACTTTAAAAACCAAAAGCCAAGCCTGGAGAAGACTGTGCCTTCCCTGGGAGAGTGCTCGATTAAATATACAAAGGCTGGCTTTACTCCGGGCACTGCGTACGTGGGCATGGTGGCATATACTTGCCATCCCATGACTCAAGAAAATCAGAAGTTTGAGGTCATTTTTGCTTTATCTGAAGCTGCCTCTTGGGAATGAACTCATGGAGCATGGAGCATGTGCTAATACAGACAGAAGGCTTCCTGGAAGAGAGAGAGAGAGAGAGAGAGAGAGAGAGAGAGAGAGAGAGAGAGAGAGAGAGGGGTTCAAGATAATTCTGGGCTACATAGCAAATTTCTGATTTGTCTGGACTATGCGAGATCTGGGTTCCATTCCCCATCCAAAAAAAAAAAATCCATCCACAACACTATAGAATCTCTTTCCCCGAAGGTCTGTCCCGGGGGCTGAGGCTCTGGAGCTTGGTCTGCCCTGGCATCTTCCACGTGGAGACTGTGGTGCCCAGAGGCCTCCTGGGGACGGGGCTTTACGGTAGGGGTCCGTGAAGGTTCTTTTTTTAAAAATTAAGATTATTTATTTATTTGTGTGAGTGTGTGTGTGAGTGTGTGTGTGAGTGTGTGTGTGAGTGAGTGTGTGAGTGTGTGTGAGTGTGTGAGTGTGTCAGTGTGTGTGAGTGTGTGTGAGTGTGTGTGAGTGTGTGAGTGTGTGTGAGTGTGTGTGAGTGTGTGAGTGTGTGTGAGTGTGTGTGAGAGTGTGTGAGTGTGTGAGAGTGTGTGTGTGTGTATCAGAGGGCACTGTGTGTGTGTGTGTGTGTGTGAGTGTGTATCAGAGGGCACTGTGTGTCCCTGTGGAGGACCAGCGGTGACTTTGGGAATCATCATCCTAGATAGCTTCTACCTCCTTCTTGCTTTCCTCTGGGATTTCCCAGACTCTGTCCACCAGGGCTGGCAGTACAGGCTGGCGCTGTTTCCGCCTGGCATTTTTATGTGGGACCTGGGATCCAAACTCAGGACCTTTGGCTTGCAAGAAGGAAGGAAGCTTAACCCATCTCTCTAGCCGCTGCCCCCCCCAAGGTTCTTGAGCACACGTGTGCTCTATGCTGAACCCTAGTTGAAGCACCTGGCCCTGCTCAGTTGTTAGAACCTCAGCAGGAGGAGGAGGCTTCTCTCCCAGGCAGCGAGCACTGAGAGCACCTATGAGGGGGGACACATCAAAGCTGGAATGCCGCTCGCATCCGCGCTGGAATGCCGCTGGCATCCGCGCCAAGCCAGCCCTACGCGGCTGAGTTCGCTGCGTCCCTCCAGAACCAACTCCAGCGTTCCAGGTGTACGGCGAGGAAGCCAAAGGGCTGGGGTCTTAAGGAGGGCAGGGGGCTACTCACCAAGCTGGAGACAGGTGACCCTGCAGGCTTGGCTCTGTCTTACCAGCCCTTCCCACCACAGAGAACCTCTCGATGTAAGTAACGGGCAACCTTTCCTGTAGAGCTCAGTGGGGGGGGGGGAGTGTATGTGGGGGGGGCTGCCAGAGTCTGGGGTGCAGATCGGGATGTCTCAAAAGAACAAGATGCCATTTACATCACAAACCCAAGAAGGAGGGCAGAGGACAAGGTAATTTGAAGTCAGGGTCAGAATTACTTGGGTCTGCCAATCCCCGCGCGTCATACGGTGTAAATGCCAAGGACAAGAAATCAAAGCTGGGCGAGATGCTTGGGAGGGGTTCAGTGTGAGGCCACATGTCTCAGTTCCTGGGTTATGGCCTTGGAGTGAGACCCAGGGGCAGAGACCCTCCTGGTGGAAGGTAGTATTGGGCCATAGTCTCGATTCCCTCGTACCTTATACTCTCTAGTCAGTAATGTTATTCTCATTCCTCTGAGCCCAGCGATATCCATGGAAACCAGGTGGAGGAAGATCAGCCAGGACCAACCATCCCAAAGACATGCTTTCCCCTTGGCACATGGTGCCTATTTGTCTAGGAACCCACATCCTGCTTCTTCCAGGTTCATTCAAACTCTCCAAGATTAACATCTAGCCCGTTTTCAGGGAGTCCTTGGGAGTCTCAAGGTTCACCAGAAGGAAACTGTATCGCCCATGCCAGGGACTCTCCATTGGGCAATCGTCAGGTGTTCACACGGCAATCAATCAAACACACCTAACTTGTTCCCACAGATTAGCCACTGACTGTTAACAAAATCCCTGACTTCCTTCAGATCGATTTATGGTGGTAATAGAATTCTACTGCCCAGCAGGGCACGCCTCCTTTTACCTGCTAGCTTATAAATGTCAAGCAATTTCTGTTCAAGTTGGAGGAGAACAGCAAAATGGGGATCGTCACGGTCATCCTTGAAATATGTCTTTTGTGGGGTCAAGTTCTAGCTACAGGTATTATGTCTAATGGTTACATTCGTCTATTGCACTTCTAGGAACCCAGATCCTGGTGGAGTCAACGGACTCATTGGTGGTGTGTGGCTGTCTCGCTTATGGGGGCGTTTTGCTGGGGGGGGTTCCTCTGTAGATAGTTGTAAATGTTTGCAAGTGTGCAAATGAATGCTGCTTTTTTTTCGTTGGCTTCCGGCTGAGAAGTACAAAGGATGTCAGTGAGAACAAGCTGGGCATCTTGTCAGTGTTTTCAGGGAGCGGTTCAGCAAAGGAAATGATCGGCTGGGCTTTGCCGCGGCTCAGCGAAGTCTAAAGGGTATCAGCTCAAGGTCCCTCCCTACACCTGTGCGTGCGCCAAGAGAACGGGCAGAGGTGATTCTGCTGCAAGGGCTCTTAGGCGCCTTCTCTCTGCGACGCGCCTGGCTCGGTGACCAAGTATTTGCTGAGTGCAGCAGCCAGGTCAAGCAGCTGCCACAGATGGATCATTGGAATTCCAAATCTGTGACAGTCACTTGCCAGTCAGTGACTCACTCGAGCGTGGCTTTGTGTTCTCGTGGTGTCAGATGATAGTATGTGTGAGGGAACCACTGCGTGCTCCCTGTGGTGGCTGAGACTCGGTGTTATCTGTAGAGGGTCCTGTGAGCAAGTAGATCTGCTGTCCGCCTGTCCGCCTGTCCGCCTGTCCGCCTGTCCGCCTGTCCGCCTGTCCGCCTGTCTTGCTGGTATCTTTAATCTCCCCACTTTCTTCTTCAGAACGCCCCTCCTTATTCATGGTTTCCCTCTTGCTTTCCCTCCCCTCCTGTCTTCTCCCCCTCCCTCCTGTCTCCCTTTCTTCCTTTCTTCTCCTCCTCTCTCATCTGCCCTGTCATTTTTCTTTCCCTTCGGCATCAGCTTTTGCTAGTTCCATGAGTTTCAGGAGACAAGGTGGAATCATCTGATTTCTAGATAGTGTCTGGAACATTCATTCCCCACAGGCCAGGTGAGGGGCTCTGAAGATTAAGGGTCAGTTGCAGGGGGGGGGGAGATTGGTTTTTCTTCAGGAGAACAGCACCAAGACCAAGGTGGCAAGTGGGCACAGGCTGACCAAGGATGCCACCGCCCCCTTTTGTCAGGAGGCTCTGAGGGTCTGTCTCAGGGCAGTGTGGGGACAAGACAGGCCATCTCTTTGGAGAATGTGTGAAATGCGTGTGTGGGGGAGGGGTGTTCATGACAACAGACTCGCTGTGGCTCTGCAAGGGGTCCGGGAGTCACCTGGGACTTGGAGGAGCCAGCCAGCTGCTCTGTCCTTATCTGCAAAGGGACAGAGGCAGCCGCGCTTCAGAACTGAGAACATCTGTCATTTTTCCACGCACACGGCCACGCATGTGCAGACATGTGCCTGCATCTGCGGGGCAAGGTGGGAGCTGACCCAGCACCTCCCAGGCCGCTGACACCCTCCTCCCCCAAATGAGACACCTCCGTGGTTCAGATGGCGACAATGAGGTCCAAGAAGCACCTGACTGGCGGCTGAGCCAGGATTTGAACCTGGAACGAGGCTGGCAGGCACCGGACAACAGCTATGGCTAGTTAGCCATGTGTGCCCTATGTAGGGAGCAGAGAAAATCCAGTCCTGCCACAGGTAATTTCTTAGCTTGTGCCAAGTCCGTAGACGTCACACCAGCAGATAAAGAGGCCAGTGGCAGCCCCTGCCAGTCCAGCAATGTCCTTGACTCTGTCATTGGTCAGCTGTGGGGCTCCAAGCCTGGTTTTGCGTGTTTGCAAATGGGATTAGATTCGCTGGTCTAAAAAAAAAAAATGGAGAAATGAGGTCAGCTGGCAGGGTCTGGCGCGTAGCAGCATTTAGGCATTTTCCTAATGTTTTATCCAAATGAAACGTCCTCAGTGTCCTGTGGATCTTGGAATAGCTTCTGGAGAAGAAGCAATCCAGACAAAGCCAAATAAAGAGTCAGTCGGAGGAGAGCCATGCAGGGTTGCCAGCCGTGACTGACACCGCCTGAGATGTCAGGTTAGGGGAAACCGAGTCAGGGGTCGATGGGAGCGCTACAGGGTCTCTGCTACATTTCTTTAAACCTAAAGTTCGTTCCTTTTTTTTTTTTTTAATTTCACATCTTTTGGTTCCATTTTTTCATGGCCTATGCTAAGCAGAAGAGGGCTGGGGGCAGCTTGTGAACGCGTTCTTGGCAGCAGCAGGCTGTTCCTGCCAGTCCTTCCCACAGCATAGCTGGACTCCACGGCCATCATTAGCTCCTTGGAAAGGAAGCAGGACTCTCGGGGAGGGGCTGTCAGCTGTGGAAGGATAATTTTAACATGAGCGGTGTTTGGATGGAGGAAGCTTTTCTGAGTCAGTGAAGTACTGGGCCACGGAGACACTCAGCAATCCTCTTGCCTCAGCTTTATTTCGCAAATACAGCACCTGGGCATTCCCCAGCTCACCCGCCAACACTCAGAACACTCAGAACCTGAGATTCCATTTTGATACCAAGCCCAAGCCTTCGGGCTGGCACCCAGCACTCGGTGGTCCCCCTCCATTGTGGCTTTGGGACTCTACCCGTGTGTGGTGACATCCTGGTGTAGTCCAGTTGCCACCAGACCCTTGCTTTCATCTGCCTTTTAAATTTATTGTTGTCGCCATCGTTGTTGTTTGAGACAGAGTCTTGCTATGTAGCCCAGGCTGCTGGCCTTGAACTTCTTGCTCCTGCCTCAGTTTCCCAAGCACTAGAACTACCTCCATGCTCGGCCTGCGTCCCAGTTTCATTTATTCTCCCGGGATAGCTCCCAGCTCACGTTCCATGATACTAAACAACACTCGCCACATTCTACAGCCCAGCCGCGCGTGGCCTTCATGCTGGATCCATACAGAGCTGCTAAGTTCTGCATGGCAATCAGTGGTTTTTTCACAGGTGGGTTTTGTCACGATTCTTGGTGGGTGAAACACGTGTGTCTGATTTTTCTTCCATTCCTTTACAGATTCTAAATCAAGTTTCACAAGTGGTAAGTACTCTGGAAAGAATGTTTCATATTAGTTTGTAATCCATTTTTTTCCACCTCACGCTGTTATTTCTGTTTTACTAAATGTTGATAAACGATAGGAAGACTACCGAAAGAATGTGTGTCCTTTCTAGACGTGTCCCCAGGCAGTGGAAATCTCTGCCAGTTCTAACGTACAGGCCACGTGGCCACGAGGTTGTATTCTTCTGTTTTACTTAACCTCTGCCACACATTTCAGGGCAGGTCAGAACCATATGGAACATTTGGATGCAGATGGTCAGCCTGACTTGGGGAAATAGGGCGGGCTCAGGAATCTGTACTTGTGCAGAATAACGGAAAATTAATATTCTCTCCACACGTTGGGGATCCCTCCTGCTTGGCTCGGACTGAATGAGACTGATATTCTCAGTGTAGCTAGGGAATTGTCGCTTTGCTAAGATTTTTCAGAGGAAGGGATATATATGCATTCTTGCTTATTTAATTGTTCTTTTGAGACCTGCGCAAGCCCAGGCTGACCTCAGACTCGCTATGTGGCTGAGGCTGGCCTTGAACTCTGATCTGCCTCTATCTTCCAAGGTCTGTTTCTAAGTTTGCGTTACTGCAGCCAGCCGTGTGGACACACTGAGTGTCCAACTCCTGTTGACTGTACCTGGAACAGTTGGGTCCCTGGCCTTTACCCCACTTGCTTCAATCTGCTGCTGTAAAAAGTGACTTTGAGCAAGAAGTTGGGCTCTGCGTATAGCCAAAGTTGAAACGCAGCGCCCCCTGGCAGGAGTTCATGATAAATCCAAAGCTAATTTTGTGACCTGCAAGGGGAACATTTCTAAAGGTTTCTAAAATGTATTTGGTTTCTCTCTAGAGTCCTGGAACCAAGAGACTACAGATCATGGTAAGACCTTCGTCCCTCCTCTGCTTCTTGTCCCAAACTTTGAGTTATTAGCTGGGATGTCCACTGTTGCTTCTGGCCAGGGAAGACCAGGTCAACTTTACCACCAGCTCAGGGATGAAGTGGAGCAGAGATGTGGGTGCCGAGTTGCCGGGCATTTCCCAATCACGTGCTCTTGCTGCCCGTCCCGCCTGTGCTTCCCCTTCTTTCTTCTCTCTGCCTCTCAGTCACTTGGTGGATGAAATTTGTTCAGCCTAGTATCGGAAGAGGTAGTTGAAAATGACCAGTGTTTCCTCTTTTGTACAAGGAAGATATTTCTCTCGAAGGCCAATGACATCTGCTAATCATCTGTTGGCTACTTTGAGCATTAAATGAATAGATAAGTATTTAAAATACTGTCCAGCGCATAGCAAGTGCTCCACTTGTGCGTGTAATGTGCATTATGGTGAATTCCTTTTCTGAGGTAGCTTTGCAGATAAGAAACCAAAGGCATAGTTTGGTAATTTGTCAGTACTTACATGTCTAATATCTCGTAGCTACAAGTGACAGGGGAGATTTCAACCCAAGACTGTGTACACCTGGTGCCTAAGCTCATAGGTCAGGGTCACTAGGTCAACTGGCTCTGTCCCTGTAACCCTAGCGTGTTGGAGTCCACTGCCCTCCGGGACAGGACCTAAGAGACCCAGAACCGTCCTGACGGGGACTTGACAGATTTTTGACTGACCTTGAAGGGCCAGACTCAGACAGGGAGGGGGCGTTCTTCAAGGGCGGGTCTTCACAGAGTAACCAGAAAGGTACATACAGTAGGACGTACTCAAGCAGGCCCAGAGCATGCTGGGAATTCTCTGGCAATGGCTCCATGGGTGGCGCTTTCTTTCCGGCTGATCGTCCCCACAGCACCCTGGCCAGCACCCACCACCTGTCCTGCCTCGCATCCCTCTCTGTGCCGCTCCCTGTGGCCCGTGGCTGTTCCATGCACACGCCAAGACCGTCCACAGTCTTCACACCGGCAGAGCAGCGGGGCAAAGCCACGGCAGGATTCGGTTCCCGCTGTCAGGTGGCTGGGCCTGTTCTTCCCGAGGGACCGTCTCCTCCATTCCCGCGTCTGTTTTCTTGCATAAGCAGCACAGCTTCTCATAGTGACCTGAGGCAGAAGCATGGCATCCCCCGACCCTCTAGTCATGATGCTCCATCTCTGTGGCGGGAGAGGAGGTGGAGTGGCCGACTGTTGGATGAATGCCGGCACGTCTGATGCTGATGGGGGTAGAGAGGATGGTGACGTGCTTTAGGTAGGGAAGTGATTGACTGCATCTGTACCGAGTCAAGATGCAACTTTGGGATGGCCAGAGGACACCGCCCAAATGTTACACACAAGAGAGGAGGGGGGCCGAGGCAGAGTTGAACTGGGAGGGCCCTGAGTAGGTCAGGTTCAAGACAAAGGAATCCACCCTAGTGAGGCAGCAGTCACAATGCGGGGGTGGCCTTGGTGATTGCTGGGTGTAGATGTGGACAAAGACGTGAAGTCCAGTGCCCATATTCCCAGCACGCTTGTCGTGCAGCCTGGCAGTGTGGCGGATCCAGGTAGAGGAAAGAGACTGTGAGAATGGTACACCGTTGGCGATGTGACATCAGAAAGCAGAATTAGAGAGGAGACATGCCGAAGGCTGCTGACATATATAGAGCTCAGGGCTGGGAGTCCAGGCAGAATCGGGACTAAAGAGGTAAATTTAAGGGGCCCCCATCAGGCAGATTTTCAGAGGGCAGAGGGTGGATTTGAGGGACAAGGAGAGATTTCAAATGTCGATGGAAAGAATGATGGAGAAGGCACTGGGACCCAGAGGGGGTCGCCAGGTGGGGCTGCTTCAGAAGGTCAGAAGCCTGAGGGCCGAGAGTACCCAGAGAGCGAGGGCTTCCGCTGTGTTGATGCAGGTTTGCCTCTGAGGCTGGTGAATGGCGCTGACCGGTGTCAGGGCCGGGTGGAGGTGCTATACCAAGGCTACTGGGGCACCGTGTGTGACGACAGCTGGGACACCCAGGATGCAGACGTCGTCTGTCGGCAACTCGGCTGTGGCCATTCTGTGTCCGCCCTGGGAGGGGCCCACTTTGGTCAGGGCTCGGGGAACATTCTCTTGGGAGCCGTGTACTGCTCGGGACAGGAGCGCTACCTGTCCAGTTGTCGCCACGATGGCTGGTACAACCACGACTGTGGCCACAAAGAAGACGCCGGAGTCGTGTGCTCAGGTAGTTCAACTGTCACTTCTTGCTGTCACGTGTGCATGCCCCAAGGCAGCATCACACGTGTGAGTGTGTGTATGTATGTGTGTGTGTGTCCACACGCACCTGTGTGCATGCAGAGCACGCTGGCACTGAATTGCACTGTGAGTCTCGCCTTCCTTGGTGTTAGAGAATAGACGGTGTTCACGGCTGACCTTTGCACAGTTGCTATAGCTCTGCCTGAGAATCAGTGGGATCACTTCACAGGCGGGTTTTGGTCACGATTCCTATGGGTTGAACACACACATCTGATTGTTCTTTTATTCCTTTACTGCTTCCGTATCAGATCACTTGGGAGCTGGTAAGTACTTTGAAAAGAATGCCCCATTTTAGTTTATAATTCATTTTCTCACCCCCAACGGATTATTTGTCTTAGCAAACACTGCATAAATAAATGCTAACGAGTGACTCAAGGGCTGCACAAAGGAATGTGTGTCCTTCCTAGATGTGTGTAGGCAGGGAACCTCTGTCAACTCTAGCATGTGGACCATGTGATAATAGGTCCATGTTAAGTTTCAGTGCACAACAGAACCAAGTAGGATATTTAAATGCAGGTCTGGGGATTGGCCATCATCCTTTAAAAGAGACTGATTTGGGGTCTGAGACAAGCTCAGAACCTGTACATGTGATAGCCCGTTCTCTGCGCTTTGGGAAACCTTTCTGCTTGGCCCAGGGTTGAAAGACACTGATAGTCACAGTGTAGTTAGGGAACTGTTGCCTTGTTATGATGTCAAGAAATGGCGTATGTTTGCATTTATGTGGAGATTCATATAATGCAGGCTGAGGATGGCCTTAAACTCATCCTTCTCCCTGTTTCCCAAGGGTTGAGTTACCGGGTGTACATTCCCATGTTCAGCCGTGTGCACACACTAAGTGTACCTACTCTTGTTGGTTCCGTCTGGAACGACTGGACACCTCAACTTCAATCCGTTTGCTTTTAATCTGCCGCTGCAAAAGGTGACTGAGCAAGAACCTGGCTCGGCACAAAGTCAAAATTATGCCACAGCACCCCCTGCAGGAGCCAAGGCCAATTTTATGACTTGGAGGAGTTCATTTCTAAACATTTTCCAAAATGAATTTGGTTTCTCTCTATTTTGCTGCAACCCGCAGAATGGAGCTCTATTTAAGCCATTTGAACACATAGCTTAAAGCTAGTATCTTTCTTAAAGTAGACGCGGCAGAAGCATCTCCGCTAAAATTAAAAGCAAAGTGAGCTAGGTATGGGCACATACGTGTAATTCAATACTCAGGTTAAGCAGGAGGATCTTGTGTTTCAGATCAGCCTGGGATACATTAAACACCTTGCTCAAAAGCCACCACCACAAACACTAAAAAAATACCACCATCACCATCACCATCACCATCACCATTACCACCATCACCATCACCACTACCACCATTACTATTACCATCACCACCATTATTACTATCACTACCACCTTCATCATCACCATCACCATTACCACCACCACCACCATCATCGCCACCACCAAACCAACAAAAAGCAAAAATTGAAAGTGAAACAAACAAACTAGGCAAATGTGGCTTCTAATGCTCTGCTACTCAAAGCTGTATTGGAGATACCAACCAATGCAATTAAGTAAGAAAAAGCAATTAGAGGTGTAACATGGGAAAATTATATTTATTTTCTAGGTCACATGTAGACAGTGATATTTTCTCCCAAATATTTGGGAGAGATATAATTATAATGGAAGAACACAAGGTTAGACAGATTTCTTGACTTTTCTAAAACCACACAGCGTGACCAAATGCCAACCAGAAATCACATTACTTCAGCAGGTTGCATTTTTCATTGCCCTTGATTTTTCTCAAAAGAACCTTAACTTTTTTTCTCTCTTCTTCAACAATTTCATTATGCAGAGGTGATTACATCAACTGCTGAAATCCATCTGAGAGGTGACAGTTCTAGAAGTCTCTCTCTGCAGATCACAGTGCCAATTTTATCTATGGGCTTGACTCTTCATTGGGAACGTTTAGGGGGCTTGAGTGGTGGGAGGGTTGTGAGCATTCAGAGTAGGAGAGACCTTCTCAGGCAGATGACTTGCCTGGAGTGAGACCTAGTCGTGCAACTAGGCCCCCGCTCAGAGTCCAGCCTACTTCTCTAACAGTGTTGACCCCGACCATTCTGGCCCCGTGTGCCGTCATGAAGCCGAGAACTACATATGAAAAATGTGCTCCGAGCCAACCCTGACATGTGCCAGGGCTCATCACAGCATGCCCTGGGGTCTGTAGGCTACTCTCTAGCTGGGGTCTTCATGTGTCCTGAGGAGAGGAAATCCTGCTTCTGCCCATGGTCTCTAGAGGATCATGTAGATGGTTGAGCGTCTCCATTTGGAGGCCAGACGTAGTTCTAGAAGCCTGTCTTTATGTGTTCACTTCTTTTCTCCTCTAGATACAACGCCATTTGAAGACACAACCGCATACACAGAAGGTACCTCCCCTTCCGGGAAGCTTCTATGCTTCCCACCCTGTTCTCTTCCATCTTTTGGCCTATGCTCACTCTGAGTGTGTGTGTGCATGTGTGTGCGTGTGTGTGCGTGTATGTGCGTGCATGTGTGTGCATGCGTGTGCATGCGTGTGCATGCGTGTGCATGCATGTGTGCGCATGCATGTGTGTGTGTGTGCATGTATACCAGAGGGCATTTGAGTGTGTGTGCCTGTGGAGGCTCAAAGGTCACCTTAGGATTGCTCTACCTCCTTATTACTTTGCTCTGGGGTTTCCCAGGCTCCACCTTCCAGGGCTGGAATTGTAGCTTCCATTTCCACCTGGCATCTTTCTGTGGGTCCGGGGGACCCGAGCTCAGGTCCTTTCACCTGTGAGGCAAAGACTTTAACCTCTGAGCCCTCTTCTCAAGGCCCACACTCTTTATCCAACTGTTGACACTTGTGTGTCCCATGCGTGAGTCACCAATGAACAACCCAGAGCTTCTCTAAGACAAGGATATCCCCAACCAGAGAGGTGAAAGGTCACTCAGGTCTGCAGCAAAGCCATCATCCCACGGATGCCGTGTTGAACCTTGCACACCTGCCACGAGTGAATTGCTGGCACGAGGTCTGCATGATGGGGAGAGTATCTGTTAGCTTTTCCCTGAAGTCTAACTTCGGTTTTTCATTTTGTTGCCAGTTGCAGATCCGTGGCACACTACAGAACCAGATATATCATCAGGTAAAATCTTCTCGTCCTTCCTGCTCTGCCTCTCCCTTGGCCTTGCAAATGTGGGAATGTACGTGAAGACATTCCAACCTTCTCACACTTCCCGGGTTTCCTGGTTGAGATGGCAGATTCTTTCATGCCCAAGTCATTGGTTTGATGTTGGGTGGGTTTCTTTTTTCGGGGGGAAAGGGGTAATTGTCCTTTGTCCAATGGCATCCTTTTTTGGGAAGTTTAAGGAAGCTGTCTTCCATGTACTCTGTGCAAGGACTAGAAAGAACTCTGTGTGTGTGTGTGTGTGTGTGTGTGTGTGTGTGTGAGATGGTACTATGTGTGCCTGCAGAATCCCCAAGAATGACTTTAAGCATCATCCTGGATTTCTACTACCTCCTTTTTGCTTCACTCTGGGAATTCCCAGGTTCCACCTTCCAAAGCTAGAAGTACAGACCATCACCATGTCATACCTGGTGTTTTTATGTGGGATCCAGAATCTGAATTCAAGTTCTGCATGCAAGGCAGAGGCTTCACCTCTCAGCCATTTCCCCAGCGCAAGCACTGGAATTCCTTGGAGATGCTGCTAACATGTTAAACACTGGCGGCTCTGAAGACAAAAGAGTCCTTTTGTTCTCTGCGTGACTTTTAACTTGCAAGTTAAAAAAATACAAAGAAAACACCTAAAATACTGGTTAAACTGAAGGACAGGGTGATGTTGGCTACCCCAGAGTGCAATGCAGCTACTAACAGAGGTAACAGAGATTGTCACGAACACCTTCAACTGCGCAGACTGAAGGTCGTTGAAGGATCGGAGAAGGCAAAGGAGTGCAGGGAAAAGAATGTCCCAGTATGTCTGGTGGGCATCCATGCCTTGCATGTAAGATTCTTGGGCGCAACCACACCCATGCCTGTAGATGCTGTGTGTAGTGAGAAAGAGAGTTCTCTGGTGGGGACCCCACCATAATAGGACTTTCATCCAAAGTGAGGATCCATTTAGATGGGATCTTCTCAAAAGAGTTTCACTTGTCAATACGAGCATGAGACCAGACTGGGGTCATGAGTCAGACAGGTCTCAGGGCTGTAAAAATGGGTGAAGCCTTCTGAGCAAGGCCATCTGGGCTTCGAGCCAGAGTAGAGATGCAGTTGGAGTCTTGTACAGGGGTTCTCGTTTCCGAAAAGTCAGTTTCTGCATCTGTGTGAGGGTCTCACCCGTGCTCTTTCTGCGTCTGTGCTGGATCTGTAGATCAGCTGTTGAAAAGCAACATCTTTAGTTAGATCTTCCCTCGCGTGGTCCATGACTTCTTTCTACCTCCAACAATTACAGTGACTTCCAGGGAACAGTGACTTTCTCCTCTGTGTCTCTTAAGATCTCTAATGACAGGCTGAACAGATGGCTCAGGGGTTAAGACTCTGCCTCCCAAGCACAAGGTCCTGAGTTCGGATCCCAGCGTAAAAATGCCTGGCAGAAATAGCTGGGGCCTATACTTCTGAGCATTATGGGTGGAGCCTGGGAAATCTCCAAGGGGCAGGGGGTAGAAGCAATCCAGGATGATTCCCAAAGTCTCCCAAAGTCACCCACAGGGACACACAGTGCCCTCTGACACAGACACACACACGTACCACACACACACACACCTACCTCTGATGTGGTGGGTTCTAGGATTCGCACTGAGTAAGGATAAACTTTAAGGTTAGAAGCATCGGGATGATGTGCTCCAGAAAGATCTCAGGCAGTGTTTATGTGACCAGTGGTGTTTCAGGGGCTCGGCTGTAAGTCTCATGTCCGCCTGTTGTGTTCTCTGTATGTCCTCATCTTGCCAAACAAACTCAGAAGCCTTATGGTAGGACGAGGGGTATGTGACCCCCATCCAGAGCAGATGGAACTCAGTCATAATAGTTGGCGGGGCCATGTTAAAAGCCTGTAATAGGTGGAAGCCTCCTAATGAGGTTGGCAGTGAGATGCCACCGGTGAGGGCCTTCCCCGGGCAGAGTATCCAAGGCCTAGGAAGGGGAAGAGCTACACCCTAGGGATACTTTGAGCATTAGGGGTACTTTGAATGTTAAATTGCATAAAGGGGCTGCACAGCAGTCATACAATCCAGACCTTCAGAACAGGAACGAGCTCAAATGAGAAATCACTGTGTGTTGCAGGAACAGAGGCTGGTTTGGCCCTGCGGCTGGTGAACGGAGGAGACCGGTGCCAGGGCCGCGTGGAGATCCTGTACAGAGGCTCCTGGGGCACCGTGTGTGACGACAGCTGGGACACCACTGATGCCAACGTGGTGTGCAGGCAGCTGGGCTGCGGCTATGCCGTGTCTGCCCCAGGGCAGGCCTATTTCGGCCAGGGCTCAGGATCCATCGTCCTGGATGACGTGAGCTGCTCAGGGCACGAGTCCTACCTGTGGCACTGTGGACACCGAGGCTGGCTCTCCCATAACTGTGGACACCAAGAGGACGCAGGCGTCATCTGCACAGGTGGGACCCTGAGAATGTTTGGAACCCTCTGGTGCAAATACTCTGCATTGTTGCTGATAGATTCATGAGCAAATCACTTGAAGGAGAAAGGGGTTTTGTTTTCTCTCATGAGAGTGGGGTAGCAGCTCTCAATCCAGTTGGCTGGAGAGTCCCCACCAACACCGGGGGCTGAGGGAGCGACCACATCATATCCACATATCTGCAGGAATGTTGAGAAAAGGAAGACCCTTACTTGCCAGACTAGCATGTCTGACCAAATACACCAAAGGTTATCAATTTCCTGCATCTTATTCACCTGCCTGGGGATCAGCCCCGCCCACCATGAGCTGAGTCTCATCAGTCAGAGCCCTTGGGGTTCAATTCAATGACTAATTCTTTACAAATGTTCACAGAGCACTGAGCTTCAACTATGTAGGAACAGAAACTGGTTAAGTCACTTATATTTGCTTTTAAACCATTCTAGCTCACATAAACACTGATTCCCATTCTGAGTTGAGGAATATCTGGAGAGAGGTCATTTTCATTCATTATACTTCTCAAACCCTTCCAATTTATCCAGGGTCTGTACAGTTTGCCTAATGCACGTAAACATGAGGGCGCATTGTCTAGCACCTCCAAATTTAATAAATGCCTGGGTCATCACATATTCTCTCCAGCAAGCAATAACCCAGTGTTGTTTGTACTTTAACCAGGAAGCGGTATCAAGATTCAGCATCCTCAATCCTGAGCCAGAAGCAGTAAGACGTCTATGTAGCTGACAGTACCAGGAGTTAATGTGGGGTGAATGGCTCACATAGTATCATGGCAGAAATTAGGCATGGGAGGGTGGGGATGCGTATCACAGGGTGGTACTGTGTGATATGCTCACTGGTCAGCTATGGATAGAAAGCATTGGAGCATCTAAGCCAGGAGGCCTGGGAGACTCCACCAGGAGCCCCCTAACATGCAGGTGGACAGATGTGTCTTCAACCGCCGCTTGCTGACCCTGCCTGTTGCTGATCACTTGCACGAAAAATCAGAGCCTTTCAGTCCTGTGCTTGTTGGCCACGCCTCTCCCACTTCTGCAGAGTGTGCTGCAGACCCTGAGGCTCAGGACACAGCTGTGCAGTGCAGGATGGAGCTCTGTGATGACTCTGGGAGGCTGGTGCCTTCCAAAGCGTGCACAGTGACGCACAAAGGAGCATCTGTTCTGTCATTAGATGTGCCGATTCTGTATTGTTTTTGATGCCAAAGGTCTACTGTGTGCCCAGGGTCTGACCTCCTTCTTTTCCCACAGGTGCCCAAACGGAGTCCACACCCAGCCCAGGTGAGTCTCCAGGGATAAGGAAGCAATTCTGCCTAGTGCTTGGAACCCATCTCTCCTGTCAATCCCATATTCTGAAGTCACTTTGTGGTCCTCAGTTTGTCTAGGTTTGCACCTAGGTGGGTGGAGTCCTCCTTGACACCACTCTCAGTGTAAGATGCATACAGCTGCACAACAAACATCGGCTGGTTATCTTGAAGCCTTTACAAAGGTTGTCATGGTAACCCTGTGGCTTTTGGTAGATGCCATCACCCGTTCTCACTCAGGTCCCTTTAGCTCCAGCCATGAAAATACCCCAAGACAGTGACCACCGCAACAAACCCCAGACAAGACGAGTGATCGATCCCAACGGAGGAATCACCTGGTACTTTAGTTGCCAGGAAAACGATTCCTCCTCTTCTCCACACTCCACTCTCTGTGAGCTTTGGGCTCTTGCCCATAGACCTTAAGCAAGTTGCATAAAGATGTCAGGCAAACCTGCCTCCTGTCGGGTGTTACAGTTAAGAACAGCAGGTTCTCAGGGCAGCGTTTCTCCCGTCAGTGAGGGGGAGGTGAATGATCTCTAGCAGCCTCTTCAGCCCTCGCTGACGTGTTGTGCACCAACCAAACGTACAAGTGTTGACCTGCGGTCTGCACGGTGTGAACAATGTCTATGTGCCGCTGTCCTGAAGCCTAACTTCTCCCTTGGTTATCACTGCAGATGTGTGGCCTACTACTGAATGGGACACGACAACAGGTAACGCACGAGCTCCCTGCTCCTTGCTCCCTCTTCTCCTTGGTCCACGGGAATGTTATGAGTAGCAGCCTAACTGTCAGTTCCACGACTTGTTCTTTTCCTATCTAACGTGGGAGATTCTTTCAAAGCCCAGTCACGGGATGACGTGACATAGGACGGCCTGTTTCTAGCAGCATCCTGTCTGAGGCGGAGAGGGAGCTCTCCTCCAGGTGCTGCGGGCAGCCTTGGTAGTGTCCCCACTGAGGGCGGCAATTCTGCTGACACGAGTCGTGTGTTTCTTTCTCTGTGTTTAGGCTCCTGATCTTTCATGTGAAGGTTCTAAAGGTTAAATGGTACCTGAGTATTTCAAGCATCCTGAAGCATCTGATAATTATGTCATCCCTAGCATTCAGTTCCACGACTGACAGTTGTAATTGAGGTTGTCACCAGTTTCTTAGGGTGCACAGTTCTAAAGCTGATGGTTTTGGAAGGAGTGGAGAGAGTAGAGGAGTGCTAAGAAAAGATATATGTGAGAGGGCATCTGGAACTAATGTTAACCCTCTCTAGGACCATGCCCCAAACATGCTTGTGGGTGGTCAGAAATAGTGATCCAGTGGATGGGCAGGTTGTCATCTGAAGAATTCCACCTGCCAGTGAAATCATGCAGCTCAGGTCACGTGGTCAGTCACACCTTATCTTGTTCACCACCTTTGCTTGCTGACACAGCTGTGAGAAAGACTCCTGGACTGTAGGCCAGAGTCTCACCTAGGCGTTCCCATTCCTGACACAGTGCAGTTATGTGGCAGCTGGGGGGGTCTTCCCACTTGCTCTCTGCATGTCTTCATGGGATAGGATGATGTAGAATCTGTAAAGGAGCAACATGCCATCCAAACCCAGGGGCCATGTGGTCTCACCCAGGCTGCTGAGAACCAGCACCTTCCCTCCGTAGACCTCCCTTCTCGGGATCCAAAGCTTCTTTCCTGCCGCCAACAATTACCAACAGTTAGAGTGATTTTGGTGCATCAGCCCCAGCAGGAAGAGTGAATTTTTACATTGTCTCTTCCGTGCATGGGCTCTAACATTTAGCATTGAGTAAGCAGCAATATTTGAGTAGAATGACTTGAATAAAATGATGTTCCAGAAAGGTCTCCAGCATGAATGTAGTGACTAGTGGTGTTTTAGCGATCCTGTTTGAGTCTGACCTCCAGCTCTCCTGGTCTCTGTGGGATCATCACATCCTGTTAGCTGCACTCCACCAATTTAGTGGGAAACTTGGAAAGTGAAAGTTTGTCCTTCAGCCAGAGTTCATGGACCCCCTGTCATAATGTTGCTGGAGACATTGATCTCTTGGGAGATCAATGGAAAGCAGGAGGAGGTGTCCAAATGGGGTGGGGACAGGGAGATGCCAATGTTGAGAACCTTTGGTAGCACTGGGACCCTAAGGCACAGGAAGGGGAAGAGGTCACATGGCAGCATCGGTGTGGAGTTTAAACTTCACAAGGCGGTAGCTTATCTACAGATGACTTACTTCATCAGTCAGGAAATTGATCAGATCCCCGTGTCTCTGCAGACCCAGAGGCCGGTTTGGCCCTGCGGCTGGTGAACGGAGGAGACCGGTGCCAGGGCCGCGTGGAGATCCTGTACGCAGGCTCCTGGGGCACCGTGTGTGACGACAGCTGGGACACCACTGATGCCAACGTGGTGTGCAGGCAGCTGGGCTGCGGCTATGCCGTGGCTGCCCCAGGGCAGGCCTATTTCGGCCAGGGCTCAGGATCCATCGTCCTGGATGACGTGAGCTGCTACGGGCACGAATCCTACCTGTGGCACTGTGGACACCAGGGCTGGCTCTCCCATAACTGTGGACACCAAGAGGACGCAGGCGTCATCTGCACAGGTGGGACCCTGAGAATGTCTGGAACCCTCTGTGCAAATACTGTGCATTGTTGCTGATAGATTCAGACCAAATCACTTGAAGCAAAAGGGGGTTTTCTTCTCTCTTAGGAGAACGGGTAGCAGCTCTCAGTCCAGGTTGGTGGAGAGTCCACACCAACACCAGGGCCGAGATAACCGAATTCTCCATATTCATATAAGCACCAGACCTTGAGAGCAAAACAATCCTCTCTTGCCAGACCAACATGTCTGTTCAACCCTAACAAAGGGGCCAAATTCCTTAAGTGGCTCCCTCCATCCTGTGCACTTGCCCAGAGACAAGCCCCGCCCACCATGGGCCGGGTTTGCTCAACAGTCAGGCAATGTCCTGAGACTTGCTTGAGGTTTAACTCAACCACCAATTCTTTACACATGTGCTCAGAGCTCTGAGTCTGCAGCTGTCAAGTGGATGCCTATATCTCAATATGACACCCTCCTCTGAGCAGAAAGTGGTGAAATCATCTACATTTGCTCTTACAGCGCAGTGATGTTCAAGTCCATGCTAACCTGTGTCCACACTGATTCGCCTTGTGGGTCGAGGAACATCCCGAGAAAGGCCATTTCATTTAGTCCATGTCCCAAACCCCTCAAAACTATCCAGTTTGCCTGGTAGTGCTCAACATGAGGGTGTATTGTTTAGCGCCCCCAAATTTAATAAATGCCAGGGCCATCACGTGTTCTCTCCAGCAAGCAACAACCTAGTGTTGGAATTAACCAGGAATTAGTGTTGAGATTCAGCATCCACCATCCAGAGCCCAAAGCAGTAAGACTTCAGCGTAGCCGAGGGTACCAGAAGCTAAAGTAGGGTCAATGGCTCACTTAGGATCATGGCAGGAGGTAGGCATGGGGGTGGGGATCGGTGTCACAGTGTGGTACTGTGTGGTATGCGCACGGGTCAGCTGTGGATAGAAAGCGTTGGAGCATCTAGGCAGGGAGGCCTGGGAGGCTCCACCAGGAGCCTCCTAGCATGCAGGTGGACAGATGTGTCTTTAACCACCACTTGCTGACCCTGCCTGTTGACTGATTACTTGCATGAAAATTCAAAGCCTTTCAGTCCTGTGCTTGTTGGCCACGCCTCTCCCACTTCTGCAGAGTGTGCTGCAGACCCTGAGGCTCAGGCCCAGCTGTGCAGTGCAGGATGGAGCTCTGTGATGACTCTGGGAGGCTGGTGCTTTCCAAAGCGTGCACGGTGGCGCGCACAGAAGCATCTGTTCTGTCATTAGACGTGCCGACTCTGTATTGCTTTTGATTCCTAACATCTGCTGTGCACATTGGGTCTGACCTCCTTCTTTTCCCACAGGTGCCCAAACGGAGTCCACAACCATCCCAGGTGAGTCTCAAGGGATAAGGAAGCAATTCTGCCTAGTGCTTGGAACCCATCTCTCCCGTCAATCTCATATTCTGAAGTCACTTTGTGGTCCTCAGTTGGTCTAGGTTTGCATGCAGTAGGTGGGTGGAGTCCTCCTTGACACCACTCTCAGTGTAAGATGCATGCAGCTGCACAACAAACATTGGCTGGTTATCTTGAAGCCTTTACAGAGGTTGTCATGGTAACCCTGTGGCTTTCAGTAGACACCATCACCGGTTCTCACTCAGGTCCCTTTAGCTCCAGCCATGAAAATACCCGAAGACAGTGACCACCGCACCAAACCCCAGACAACATGAGGGATCCCAATGGAAGGATCATCTGGTACTTTAGTTGCCAGGAAAACGGTTCCTCCTCTTCTCCACACTCCACTCTCTGTGAGCTTTGGGCTCTTGCCCATAGTCCTTAAGCAAGTTGCAAAAAGATGTCAGGCAAACTTGGCTCCCGTCCGATGTTACGGGTTGAGAACAGCAGGTTCTCAGGGCAGCATTTCTCCCGTCAGTGAGGGGGAGGTGAATGATCTCTAGCAGCCTCCTCAGCCCTCGCTGACGTGTTGTGCACCAACCAAACGTACATGTGTTGACCTGCGGTCTGCACGGTGTGAACAATGTCTATGTGCCGCTGTCCTGAAGCCTAACTTCTCCCTTGGTTATCACTGCAGATGTGTGGCCTACTACTGAATGGGACACGACAACAGGTAACGCACGAGCTCCCTGCTCCTTGCTCCCTCTTCTCCTTGGTCCACGGGAATGTTATGAGTAGCAGCCTAACTGTCAGTTCCACGACTTGTTCTTTCCCTATCTAACGTGGGAGATTCTTTCAAAGCCCAGTCACGGGATGACGTGCCATAGGACGGCCTGTTTCTAGCAGCATCCTCTCTGAGGCGCAGAGGGAGCTCTCCTCCAGGTGCTGCGGGCAGCCTTGGTAGTGTCCCAACACTGAGGGCGGCAATTCTGCTGACACGAGTCGTGTGTTTCTTTCTCTGTGTTTGGGCTCCTGATCTTTCATGTGAAGGTTCTAAAGGTTAAATGGTACCTGAATATTTCATGCAAACAAGCATCTGATGATTATGACATGCATAAAGTTCAGTTCTACTACTGGCAATTGTAATTAAGGTTGTCTCGAGCTCCTTAGAGTGCACACTTCTAAAGCTGATAGTTTTGCAAGGAGTGGAGAGAGTAGAGCAGTGCTAAGCAAAGACAGATGTGAGAGGGCATCTGGAACTAATGTGAACCCTCTCTAGGACCATGCCCCAAACATGCTTGTGGGTAGAGTTCCACCTCTAGCAAGCCGGACAACCAGCTCTCATGCAGGGAATCCCCCACTGGCTTGATCAGAAATAGTGATCCAGTGGATGGGATGGTTGTCATCTGAAGATTCCACCTGCCAGTGAAATCATGCAGCTCAGGTCATGTGGTCAATCAGCCCTTAGCTTGCTGACTACCTTTGCTTGCGGGGACAGCTGAAGGAAAACCCATGGACTGTAGGCCAGAGTATAAATACATAAGGAGTCTCACCTAGGCGTTCGCATTCCTGACATATTGCAGTTATGTGGCACCTGGGGGGTCTTCCCGCTTGCCCTCTGCATGTCTTCATGGATAGGATCATGTAGAATCTGTAAAGGAGCAACATGCCGTCCAAACCCAGGGGCCATGTGGTCTCACCCAGGCTGCCGAGAACCAGCATTTTCTCTCGGTAGATCTCCTTTCATGGAATCCACAGCTTCTTTCCTGCCGCCAAAAACTGCCAACAGTTAGAGAGAGTCAGCCACAGTCGGAACAGTGAATTTTTGCATTAACTCTTCTGTGCATGGGCTCTAGCGATTAGTGTTGAGTCAGAAGCAATATTTGATTAGAATGACTTGATTAAATGATGTTCCAGAAAGGTCCCCAGCATACGTATAGTGACTAGTGGTGTTCTAGGGTCCTGCATGGAGTCTGACCTCCAGCTCTCCTGGTCTCTGTGGGTTCATCTCATCTTGTCAACTGCACTCCACCAACTTAGTGGGAAAGTTGGAAAGTGAAAGTTTGTTCTTCAGCCAGAGTTTACAGAGCCCCTGTCATAATGTTGCTGGAGATATTGCTGATGTCAAAGACCCTTGGAAAGCAGGAGGAGGTGTGCAAATGGGGTGGGGACAGGGAGATGCCAGTGTTGAGAACCTTTGGTAGCACTGGGACCCTAAGGCACAGGAAGGGAAAGAGGTCACATGCCAGCATCGGTGTGGAGTTTAAACTTCATGAAGCAGTAGCTTATCCTCAGATGACTTACTTCATCAATCAGGAAATTGATCAGATCCCCGTGTCTCTGCAGACCCAGAGGCCGGTTTGGCCCTGAGGCTGGTGAACGGAGGAGACCGGTGCCAGGGCCGCGTGGAGATCCTGTACAGAGGCTCCTGGGGCACCGTGTGTGACGACAGCTGGGACACCACTGATGCCAACGTGGTGTGCAGGCAGCTGGGCTGCGGCTATGCCGTGGCTGCCCCAGGGCAGGCCTATTTCGGCCAGGGCTCAGGATCCATCGTCCTGGATGACGTGAGCTGCTACGGGCACGAGTCCTACCTGTGGCACTGTGGACACCAGGGCTGGCTCTCCCATAACTGTGGACACCAAGAGGATGCAGGCGTCATCTGCACAGGTGGGACCCTGAGAATGTCTGGAACCCTCTGGTGCAAATACTGTGCATTGTTGCTGATAGATTCAGACCAAATCACTTGAAGCAAAAGGGGGTTTTCTTCTCTCTTAGGAGAACGGGTAGCAGTTCTCAATCCAGGTTGGTTGGAGAGTCCACACCAACACCAGGGCCGAGATAACCGAATTCTCCATATTCATATAAGCACCAGACCTTGAGAGCAAAACAATCCTCTCTTGCCAGACCAACATGTCTGTTCAACCCTAACAAAGGGGCCAAATTCCTTAAGTGGCTCCCTCCATCCTGTGCACTTGCCCAGAGACAAGCCCCGCCCACCATGGGCCGGGTTTGCTCAACAGTCAGGCAATGTCCTGAGGCTAGCTTGGGGATTAACTCAACCACAATTCTTTACACATGTGCTCAGAGCTCTGAGTCTGCAGCTGTCAAGTGGATGCCTATATCTCAATATGACACCCTCCTCGGAGCAGAAAGTGGTGAAATCATCTATATTTGCTCTTACAATGAAGTGATGTTCAAGTCCATTTGAACCTGCAAAAATACTAGTTCCCGTTCTGGGGTGAGGAACATCCACAGAGAAATGCCATTTTCATCCTCTTCATGTCCCAAACCCCTCAGGACGATCCAGGATCCCTACAGTTTTCTGGTACAGTTCAACATGAGGTTGCATTGTCATGCGCCCCTAAATTCCATAAATGCCCCGGTCATCTCATATTCTCTCCAGCAAGCAATAACCCAGCATTGTTCGTAGTTAACCAGGATCTCGTGTCAAGATTTAGCATCCACCAACCTGAGCCAAAAGCACTAAGAGGTCTGTGTAGCTGAGGGTAGAAGTCATGTAGGGTCAATGGCTCACTTAGCATCGTGGCAGAATATAGGGTTGTGAGGGTTGGATGGGTGTCACATGGCGGTAATGTATGATATGCTCATCTGTCAGCTAAGAAAGAAAGTATTGGAGCATCTAAGCAGGGAGGACTGGGAGACTCCAGCAGGAGTTTGTTACTGTGAAGGTGGATAGATGTGTCTTCAACCATTGATTGCATATCCTGCCTGTTGCTGATTACTTGCATGAAAATTCAAAGCCTTTTGGTCCTGTGCTTGTTGGCCACGCCTCTCCCACTTCTGCAGAGTGTGCTGTAGACCGAGGCTCAGGCCCAGCTGTGCAGTGCAGGATGGAGCTCTGTGATGACTCTGGGAGGCTGGTGCCTTCCAAAGCGTGCACAGTGGTGTGCACAGGATCATCTGTTCTGTCATTAGACGTGCCGACTCTGTATTGCTTTTGATGCCAAAGGGCTGCTGTGTGCCTGGGGTCTGACCTTCTCCTTTTCCCACAGGTGCCCAAACGGAGTCCACAACCATCCCAGGTGAGTCTCCAGGGATAAGGAAGTGATTCTGCCTAGTGCTTGGATCCTACCTCTCCTGCCAATCTCATATTCCAAAGTCACTTTGTGGTCCTCAGTCTGTCAGGGTTGGCATGGAGTAGGTGGGTGGAGTCTTCCTTGGTAACACTCACAGCTTAAGACTCACGCAGCTGCACACCAAGCACTGGCTGGTCATCTTGAAGCCTTTGCACAGGTTGTCATGGTAACCTTCTGGCCTTTGGTAGAAGCCATCACCCGTTCTTAGTCAGGTCCCTTTAGCTCCAGCCATGAAAATACCCCAAGACAGTGAATAGTGACCACCGCACCAAGCCACAGACAAGATGAGAGACTCCAACGGAGGGATCACCTGGTACTTTAGTTGCCAGGAAAACGGTTCCTCCTCTTCTCCGCACTCCACTCTGTGAGCTTTGGGTCTTGCCCATAGTCCTTAAGCAAGTTGCAAAAAGATGTGAAGCAAACCTGCCTCCTGTCGGGTGTTAACGGTTGAGAACAGCAGGTTCTCAGGGCAGAGTTTCTCTGGTCAGTGAGGGGGAGGTGAATGATCTCTAGCAGCCTCCTTAGCCCTCGCTGAGGTGTTGTGCACCAGCCAAACGTACAGGTGTTGACCTGCGGTCTGCACGGTGTGAACAATGTCTATGTGCCGCTGTCCTGAAGCCTAACTTCTCCCTTGGTTATCACTGCAGATGTGTGGTCTACTACTGAATGGGACGCGACAACAGGTAACGCATGAGCTCCCTGCTCCTTGCTCCCTCTTCTCCTTGGTCCACGGGAATGTGATGAGTAGCAGCCTAACTGTCAGTTCCACGACTTGTTCTTTCCCTATCTAATGTGGGAGATTCTTTCAAAGCCCAGTCACGGGATGACGTGACACAGGACGGCCTGTTTCTAGCAGCATCCTCTCTGAGGCGCACGGGGAGCTCTCCTCCAGGTGCTGCGGGCAGCCTTGGTAGTGTCCCAACACTGAGGGCGGCAATTCTGCTGACACGTGTGTTTCTTTCTCTGTGTTTGGGCTCCTGATATTTCACTTTTGTGTTCTAAAGGTTAAATGGTACCTGAGTATTTCAAGCATACTGAAGCATCTGATGATTTTGTGATCCTTAGCATTGAGATCCATTACTGGCAATTGTCATTGATCTTGTCTTCCGTTCCTTAGAGTGCACACTTCTAAAGCTGATGGTTTTGGAAGGAGTGGAGAGAGTAGAACAGTGCTAAGCAAAGAGATATATGAGACGGCATCTGGAACTAATGTTAACCCTCTCTAGGACCATGCCCCAACCATGCTTGTGGGTAAAGGTCCACCTCTAGCAAGCCTGAAAACCAGCTCTCATGCAGGGAATCCCCCACTGGCTTCGATCAGAAATAGTGATCCAGTGGATGGGCAGGTTGTCATCTGAAGAATTCCACCTGCCAGTGAAATCAGGCAGCTCAGGTCACATGATCAGTCATGCCTTAGCATGCTGACTCCTAGTTTATTGTTTGTACACAGCTGTGAGAAAGACCCCTGTAATGTAGGCCCGAGTGTCACTATAGAAAGAGTCTCCCATAGGCGTTCACATTCCTGACCTATTGCCCTTATGTTGCACCTGGGAGGGTCTTCCTGCTTGTGCTCTCTGTGTCTTTCCGTGATAGGACACATTAGAATATGTAAAGGAGCAACATGCAGCCCAAACCGAGGGAGCCGTGTGGTCTCATCCAGGCTGCTGAGAACCAGCATCTTTTCTCGGTAGACCTAACTCCAAAATGTACCTGATTTCCTTTCTGCCTCCAACAGTTACCAATAGTTAGAGTGACTTTGGTGAATTAGCCACAGCAGGAACAATGTATTTTTTCAATGTCTCTTCTGTGCATGGGCTCTAGCGATTAGTATTGAATGAGAAGCAGCATTCGAGCAGAATGACTTGAATAAAATGATGTTCCAGAAAGGTCCCCAGCATGTGTATAGTGACTAGTGGTGTTTTAGGGTCTCGCTTTGAGTCTGACCTCCAGCTCTTGTGGGCTCTGTGGGTTCATCTCATCTTGTCAACTGCACTCCACCCACTTAGTTGAAAGGTTGGAAAATGAAAGTTTGTCCTTCAGCCAATATCTACGGAGCCCCTGTCATAATGTTCCTGGAGACAATGATCTCTTGGGAGCAAACAGTTGGAAAGACAGCTGGAGGTGTCCAAATGGAATGGGACAGGGAGATGCCAGTGTTGAGAACCTTTGGTAGCACTGGGACCCTAAGGCACAGGAAGAGGAAGAGGTCATGGCAAGAAGCATTGTGTACTTTAAACGTCACGAAGGGGCAGCCTACTAACCTCATGACTTAGATCATCAAATCAGAAAATAGATGAGATCTCTGTGTCTCTGCAGAACCAGAGTCCAGTTTGGCTCTGAGGCTGGTGAATGGAACAGACCGGTGTGAGGGCCGCGTGGAGATCCTGTACGGAGGGTCCTGGGGCACCGTGTGTGACGACAGCTGGGACACCACTGATGCCAACGTGGTCTGCAGGCAGTTGGGCTGCGGCTATGCCGTGGCTGCCCCAGGAAATGCCCCGTTCGGCCAGGGCTCAGGATCCATCGTCCTGGATGACGTGAGCTGCTCAGGGTACGAGTCCTACCTGTGGCACTGCCAACACCGAGGCTGGCTCTCCCATAACTGTGGACACCACGAGGACGCAGGCGTCATCTGCACAGGTGGGACCCTGAGAATGTTTGGAACCCTGTGGTGCAAATACTCTGCATTGTTGCTGATAGATTCACGATCAAATTACTGACAGGAAGAAGGGTTTTTATTTTCTCTTCTGAGAGTTGGGTTATAGTTGTTAATCCAGCTTGGCAGGAGAGTCCACACCAACACAGGGGCTCAGGGAACTGACCACCGCATTTCTGTAATGCTGTAGAAAGGGGGACGATCCTTACTTGCCAGGCTAGCAGGTCTGACCAAACAGACAAAGGTTGCAACTTCCTTAACTAGCTCCCTGATCTTATTCACCTGCCAAGGGATCAGCCCCGCCCACCTTGAGCTGGGTCTCATCAGTCAGACTCTCTTGGGGGCTTCAACTCAATGACTAATTCTTTACAAGTGTGCCCAGATCGCTAAGCCTTCACCTGTCAAGTGCATTCCTGTATCTATCCATGATGTCCTCCTAGGAGCAGAAGCTGGTTAAGTCACCTATATTTGCTCTTAAACCAAAATGTTTCGTCCATGTCAGCATGGGGCACTGTCACGTCGTCAGTGATTCCCATTCTGGGCCGATGAATATCTGCAGAAAGGCCATTTTTTATTCACTACTCTTCCCAAACCCCTCAAAATTATCTAGAGTTTCCGTAGTTTGCCTAATCCACATAAACATGAGGGCGCATTTTCTAGCGCCCCCAAATTTAATAAATGCCAGTGTCAATACATATCCCCTCCAGCAAGCAATAACCCAGTGTTCTTTGTAGTTTAACCAGGAAACGGGGTCGAGATTCAGCATCCCCCATCCTGAACCTAAACCGTAAGACATTCGTGTAGCTGAGGGCATGAGAAGCTAAGTAGGGTCAATGTCTCACTTAGGATCATGGCAGGAGGTAGGCATGGCAGGGTGGGGATGGGTATCACAGGGGGGTACTGTGTGGTATGCTCACGGGTCAGCTGTGGAAAGCATTGGAGCATCTAGGCAGGGAGGCCTGGGAGACTCCACCAGGAGCCTCCTAACATGCAGGTGGACAGATGTTTCTTCAACCTCTGCTTGTTGAGCCTGCCTGTTGGCTGATTCCTTGCATGACAATTCAGAGTCTTTCAGTCCTGTGCTTGTTGGCCACGCCTCTCCCACATCTGGAGAGTGTGCTGCAGACCCTGAGGTTCAGGCCCAGCTGTGCAGTGCAGGATGGAGCTCTGTGACAGACTCTGGGCGTCAGGGTATCCACAGACAGCATGCCCTTTGGGGTGCACAGGGCCAGCAGCTCCATCTTTAGACATGCTGAGTCTCTACTGCCTTTGATTGCAAGGGCTTCTGCATGCCTCGGGTCTGACCTCCTTCTTTCCCCACAGGTGCCCAGTCCCAGTCCACACCCACCCCAGGTGAGTCTTGTGGGATTAGGATGCAGTTCTTTGCACTGTTTGGAACCTACCTCTCCTGGCACGGTAGTGTTCCCAAGTCACTTTGTGGTCCTCAGCCTGTGCGGGTTTGCATGGAGTAGGTGGGTGGAGTCCTCACTGATACCACTGCCAGCGTAAGACGCAGGCAGCTACGCAGCGAGTCCTGATCTGTCATCTTGAAGGTCTTTGCACAGACTGTTGTGGTAACTCTCTGGCCTTTGGTAAAGGAATCGTCATTCTCAGACAGGACACATCAATTTCATGCAGTGAAAATATCCCAACAGAGTGATTAGCAACCACCACCTCGACACAGAACCGGAAGAGTGGTGCTGATTGAAGACTAGGGAATGCCTGAAAATGTCCAGAAAAATCAATTCTCTTGTGCTCTACACTACTTCCTTTGAGCTTCAGGCTCCTGCCCGTGGTCCTTACCTACGTGTGCACGATGATGTCACACTAATCTGTCCCATGTTATGTGTCACTTGTTCAGTCCCACTGGGTTCTCCAAGCAAAGAGTATCTGTGGTTAGTAAGATGGAGGCGAGAATGATCGTTAGCTGAAATGTTGTGCACCAGCCACAAGTGGATTGTTGGCATGTAGTCTGCACGGTGTTTAGTCTACATGGAGAGTGTCTGTTTGCTCCATTTTCCTGACCTAACTATGCTGTCTTTGTTGTCGTCTGCAGATGTGTGGCCTACTACTGGATTGGATACGACACTAGGTAACAACGTTGTTCTCTGCTTCCTGTTCCCTCTTCTCCTATATAAATGGGGGTGATGAATGTGAACTGGTCCCCGTTGTTTCCATGGCTCGTGTGTTTCCTGTCAAACAAGGCAGGGTCATTGGAACTGTGACATTGGATGGTCTGTTTCTAGAAGCATCCTCTCTGAGGTGCATAGAGAACCTCTCCTCCAGTCGTTGTAGACAAGCCTTGCTAATGTTGCCTGAAAGCTGACTGTGGGTGATTCTGCAGATAAGACTCGTTCATTGCTTTCTCTTTGCCTGGGCTCCTGATCGTTCATCCTCAGGTTTGAAAGGTTAAGCTATACCTGCATACATCAGGTAATTTGAAACATCTTATTATTATTGTCTTCTCTAGTATTCATTTACATTACTAGCAATTGTAATTGAGGTTATCACTGGCTCCTTGAATAGCACAGTTCTATAGCTGATAGTTTTGGAAGGAATAGAGAGAGTGAGGCAGTGCTGAGCAAAGGGATATGTGAGAGGGCATCTGGAACTCATCTGAAAGCCCTAGGGAACATGCCCTAGATACTTGAGGGTGGAGTTCCACCTTAAGAAGCCTGAAAACCAGCTCTCATCAGGTAATACCTCCTTGACTTGGTCAGAATCGATGAGCCAGTGGATGGGCAGGGTGCCCTCTGTACCCTTTCCAGTGAAGTCATGCAGCCCGTGCCACACGGTCAGTCAGACCGGTCCTTTGGATTCTACATCCTTGAACTTCAGCTTTATGACCACGACTTTATTGTTCTTGCAAAGCCGTAAGAAAATCCCCTTGGAGCATAGGCTGGAGTATAAATACAGAAGGAGGCTCACAGAGGTATTCTCACTTCTAACGTGTCATAGTTACTGGGACGCATGTGACACCCGTGAGCATCTTCCGGCTTGCCCTCTCCATTTCTCTGAGTGAGAGGAGCCATGCATGATCTGTAAAGGAGCAAACATTAGACCAAACCCAGGGGCCACGTGGTCTCACCCAGGTTGCTGGGAACCAGCACCTTCCCTCGGTAGACCTCCCTTCACCATGAACCTGCCTCCTTTTCTGCTTCCAACAAGTGCCAACATATTAGAGTGAGTTTGGTGAATCAGCCACAGCAAGAACAGTGGATTTCCCCTTGTCTTAAGTGCACGGGCTCTAACATTTGGCATTGAGTAAGAAGCAATATTGATTAGAATGACTTGAGTAAAATGATGTTCCAGAAAGGTCTCCAGCACGGGTATAGAACACCCACGTGGTGTTCTAGGGTCCTGCTTTGAGTCTGACCTCCAGCTCTCGTGGTCTCTGCGGCTCATCTCATCTTGTCAATTGCACTCCACCCACTTAGTTGGAAGGTTGGAAAGTTGAGTTTGTCCTTCAGCCAGAGTCCACGGAGCTCCTGTCATAATGTTGCTGGAGACATTGCAAGACCCTTGGAAAGCAGGAGGAGGTGTCCAAATGGGGTGGGGACAGGGAGATGCCAGTGTTAAGAATCGTTGGTAGCGCTGGGAGCCTAAGACACAGGAAGGGGAAGAGGTCACATGCCAGCATCAGTGTGGACTTTAAACTTTTAAAGGGGCAGCCCATCAAAAGACGACTTAGGTCCTCAATCAGGAAATTGATCAGATCCCTGTGTCTCTGCAGGAACAGAGGCCGGTTTGGCCCTGCGGCTGGTGAACGGAGGAGACCGGTGCCAGGGCCGCGTGGAGATCCTGTACGGAGGATCCTGGGGCACCGTGTGTGACGACAGCTGGGACACCAATGATGCCAACGTGGTGTGCAGGCAGCTGGGCTGCGGCTATGCCGTGGCTGCCCCAGGAAATGCCCAGTTCGGCCAGGGCTCAGGATCCATCGTCCTGGATGACGTGAGCTGCTCAGGGCACGAGTCCTACCTGTGGCACTGTGGACACCGAGGCTGGCTCTCCCATAACTGTGGACACAATGAGGATGCAGGCGTCATCTGCTCAGGTGGGCGCTCTGGGCTCTTGGGTCTTCCTGTTTGGATGGCTTCAATCACGTGGTCATCTTTGACCAAATATCATCTGTGTCTAAACTGGAAAAGAGCCCCAATGTGACTTGCTGTCTATGCAGAGAGAGAGAAAACAAGCCAAACCCACTCCCTGGTTGGGTTTGTTCTTTATCCAATGGCCGTGCTTTCCGATCATATTGCATACGCTTGACCACCATAAAGACCATTTAGGATTAGAACCCTCTTGCCATTTATGTCCCAGTGGTGTGTGGACATGACTGGCGTATAGAGTCCGTCTGTGCATCTGGCCTTCTGATTCCACGGGGAACAGTACTTTCTGCAGGAGAAGAAACACAGTGTTAGATTCCAACTCCCGTGGTCCTTACAATCTTGGGGCAGCCCCTTTAGAGGTTGGGGCTGGTTAAGGTCCCTCTCTCCTTCGTGCTGTAGCCTTTTGTGTGACCCAGCACACAAGTCAGTAGGAGGTTCATGTGTCACAGCTCAGTTATGATGGAAGGGGAGAGGCAGGGATGAAGAGTCGAGGAGACATGGCAGGGAGGCAACGCATCAGGTGCTGAGCAGCCAGCTAGAGGGGAAGGTGCTGGAGACTGTGCAGGAAACGTCACTAGCGTTCCTTGCCTGGGATCATCCCACCTTGACAGCGGGACATTAATACTCATCAGTTCAATGCTCATTGTCATGGTCAGAGATCGGCGGCTCTCTTGGACGCCAGCAAAGGTTGTTCTGTCCTGGATGGAGCCTGTGACTCCCACCACTGCAGAGTGAATCTCAGGCATTGGTGTCCAAGTGTTGGCTGATGGGACACAGGGCTGAGCTCTTAAAGGTCTGAAGGCTTTTAGGACCCTCTGACAGAGGTTACATTTGTTCCTTGCATGAGTTCTGTGTTGGAATAAGCTAGCCGTCTGCCACCTGCCATCCCAGTGGACTCCTGCTGCTTGTGTTTAATGTCCCTTCTCTTTTTCACAGCTTCCCAGTCGATCCCTTCAGCCACCCCAGGTGAGTACTAGTGGGCCCTCCAGACCCCTCCTCCCCCCCCCCCCGCCTCATAGAAAGTGCTATAGGACTCCTTACTCTACTTGTCGATATGGAATGTCCTAGAAGGGCAGTGTTTACCTAGAGCTGGTTTTGGTGAAGCTTCACTCTGCACAGCTCATCTGTGCAGGCGCCAAATGGATGGATAAGGCCCAGCTGTGTTTGCAGTGGAAGAAACCCATGCACCCCGAGCTTCTGTCTGGTTCAGGATGGAAAGCAGTGGGGTATGTTGCCACAGACCCTCTGAACTTTGAGATAGAGGGTTAGTCCTGGCCAGGCCCCTTTCAGCCCTCACTGCAATAAACATCCTCAGACTCTGCATCGCTAGGACCACATGCTGATGTGGCAGAGGTTAGGCCAGGTGGACACAGTGGTCAGTGAATGTCCACTTACTCCCGTTACCAGAACCTCAGCTGCCTTCTTGATCCACACCCTGCCCTCCTCAGCCATTCACTGGGCTCCTAGTCTGAGAGCGTGGGCACCGGTGGGAGAGGTAGCAGTTGCCCCTCGACCAGCAATGCACAGACCGAGGTGTCCAGTTGAGAAGAGAGCATCACAGGCAGAAAGAGGGACGCCAGCCCATCTCCTGCAGGGCCTTTGTGCTGTGTAAAAGCTGTCGCGGTAGCCCTGTGCAGGTCCTCCGGGAGCAGGCGGCCAGGACAGAGGACTGTGGTCATGGTCATTGCTTGGTCCACAGAAACTGTTGCTCCTGGTGATTCTCCCCCTTCCAGTCTCACTTTGGCCTTCCTTCTTGTTTCCCTCATAGATATATGGCCGACCACCACCCGTCGCACCACAGGTAAGGAATCGTTTTGCCATGCCTGGTTCCTTCTGCTCCTTCTCTTTCTCAAGGTAAAAATATGCCCTGGAAAATTAGGGAACAGAGATGAGTCCCTGCCTTATCCAAGGTCCCGTAGGTTCAGTGACCCAGAAAGCACTCAGACCAAGGGATTGTCTGATGATGATGATGATGAGGAGGAGGATAGTGATATGTGTATGTGTGTGTGTGTGTGTATGTATGTGCGTGTCTGTGTGTGTCTGAACGTGTGTTCATAAAGCCGATGACTAACCCTAAAGTGGGTAATGCGCCAGCACCTGCTCTTCCCTTTGCTCAGGAGTCTCCTGCGTTCTCTGTTGAGAGTCAGTTTTATTTCTCGTAACAATGTGGAAGCTGCCAGTGATGATCAGGAGCCACAGACAGTAATGATTCCAACCCTGACCCAGGCCGTAGAAACAAGGGCCAAGGAGGGCAGCCCTGTGTGCTCTGGACTCTTTCTCTTGTATGTGTGGTTCCCGGGAGAGGACGGGGAGGTGGAGCCAGAGGGTGAGGGACCGACCATGCCACCAGGTATCGAGTGCGAATCAAAGTATTTTCTTGGGGGAAGGATGTTGTTTAGTAGAGAACCCTATTGGAGAGTTTCTGAGGGCTGGAGAGATGGCTCGAAGGTTAAAATTTTTCCTCATAAGCAAAAGGATGTGAATTCAGGTTCCAGATCTCATGTAAAAATGTCAGGCAGAATTGCCAGCGGCACACACTTCCAGCGTTGGGAAGCAGAGCTTGGGAAGCTGTATAGCAAAGCAGTAAGAAGGTGGGGAAATCCAGGATGATTCCCAAAGTCACTCTTGGGGCTTCATAAGCACCACAATACCCTCTTCTACACCCCTTACACACACACACACACACACACACAAACACACACACGCCCACACCTACCCATGCAAAAAAAAAAAAGGAGTTTCTGAATGTAGACCCATGACTAGTTCAGGCACGGGGCAGTCTGTGTCCATGATTATAACTTTCTCCAGATCTGGTGATCCAGATTCCAAACACTGCGGGAGGGGCCGCCCCTGAGACCTGGACGGTTCCATGTGGTCTGGACTGGAGCCATTTGGCACCTGAGTCAGGGGCAGTATGAAACGCAAGCTCATCACCACCAGGACACATTGCTCACCTGGGCATGATCTCAGGACCCCCTTCCCAAGGAGATGCCCCTTGGGACTATACATAGCTAGCAGTCCCTACTGTGAGCAGGGGATGTCTAGCAATCCCTACTGTGAGCAGGGGATGTTCAGGAATCCCTACTGTGAGCAGGGGGTGTCTAGCAGTCCCTACTGTGAGCAGGGGATGTCTAGCAGTCCCTACTGTGAGCAGGGGATGCTAGCAGTCCCTACTGTGAGCAGGGGATGTCTAGCAGTCCCTACTGTGAGCAGGGTGTGTCTAGCAGTCCCTACTGTGAGCAGGGGGTGTCTAGCAGTCCCTACTGTGAGCAGGGGGTGTCTAGCAGTCCCTACTGTGAGCAGGGGATGTCTGGCAGTCCCTACTGTGAGCAGGGGATGTCTGGCAGTCCCTACTGTGTGCAGGGGATGTCTGGCAGTCCCTACTGTGAGCAGGGGATGTCTGGCAGTCCCTACTGTGAGCAGGGGATGTCTGGCACTCCCTACTGTGAGCAGGGGATGTCTAGCAGTCCCTACTGTGTGCAGGGGATGCTAGCAGTCCCTACTGTGAGCAGGGGATGTCTAGCCGTCCCTATTGTGAGCAGGGAGTGTCTAGCAGTCCCTACTGTGAGCAGGGGGTGTCTAGCAGTCCCTACTGTGAGCAGGGGGTGTCTAGCAGTCCCTACTGTGAGCAGGGGATGTCTAGCAGTCCCTACTGTGAGCAGGGGGTGTCTAGCAATCCAACCATGACTAAGTGTCGGTTCTGACCAGGGCTTGGGCTCGGGTTGAAAACTTGATCAGTGTGTCTCATGCAGTACTTCTCTTTCAGACCATCAGCTCCCAACCTCATCCATTGTCGGTATTGCAGCTCTCTTAATGTTCATGTGTTCTCCTCTGTCTTCTCCTGTCTTAGCCCCAGCCAGGCTACAGGAGGGTTGGCATTGTGGGGTAATCCTGCTGTCTCAGAACCTCTTAAGGCGTAGAGGTGGCTCCCACCAAGCCCACTACAAGTGGATCTGTCTGCCCTGCCCAGCAAGAGTACAGAGGACCCATTGTGACCAGGCTTGCTGAAGCACAGGTTCCTGATGCTTTTGTTGGCAAAAGGAGGCTTGATCTTGAACTTGCTTCTGCTGGAAAATACTACCTTGGCCAAGAGTCAAATGGCAGGGGTCAAAGGTCACTTCATGTCTTGTGATCCAAGTTTAGACTGAGTGAGTCTTTTACCACTAAAGAACCATCATTCGAGCAAGAATTGCAGTTGCCTCTGGCCAGTGGCCCCTGCGTGCTGCTGTGGTCGTCCTGTGGGAGCTTTGCTCTTGCTGCAGGAGAGGCCGTTTCTTCCCAGGCCCTGTGCTTCCTGCCTCCTGAGGCTGCTCCCAGCCACCCATCTCCAGATCTCTCGAGAACCTGGACTTCCGGCCCCTCCTTCTAACCCAGCTTTCTTTCCTTCTCCAGATTGGTGGACGACAACTCCTTATAATGGTGAGTATTTGCATCATGTCCAAAGCTCCACGCTCAGCACTCTAACCAACAGGTAGAGAGGAGGGAGGGGCGATTCCAGGGCCTTAGGGGAAGTCCCTGGCTACTGCCACCTGGGCCTGTGTGAGGGGCTCCTTTCACGAGCTGCACTGTTGTGATGGGAAATCTGGGATGATAGACTTTTGAGTTCTTAAGCAAACAGAGCGTAACTCAAAAGTCTTATCCTACAAGGAGGGCATCACCTGCGCAGGGTAGTGGATATTGGAACAGGGGCTTCAGGTGCAACGGGATCCAGAGCTCCAAGACAGTTATCCCTTGGTCCCTGCAGAGTGTGTCAGAGTTTCCATCCCTTATACCTTAGCAGATTTACCTAAGGAAGGAAAGTACAGCAGTTATGCTGCATATTACCTATCAGTTCATGACCAGACAGTTTAAGGGAACAGGAGGTTTTACTTTGTCTTAGAATTCTTGCCCAGCTTGTCAGGAGAGGTGACACCAACACCAAGGGCTGCGGGAACTGACACTCCATATCCATGGGGTGGAGAAAGGGACAGTCCTCAGTTGGCAGACCAGCATGTCTGGCCAAATATACAGCAGGTGCCAACTTCCACAACCGGTGCCCTCCATCTTGTTCATCTGCCCAGGGACTAGTCCCAAGCACCAGGGACTGGTCCCCCCCGTCCATCCGACGATCTCCTGCAGGCTGCTCGGGTTCAGTCACTCACCATTTCTTTACAATGCGCCCAGAGATCCCGGCCTTCAGCTGTCGCGCTGACATGTGTGTCTACTATGACAGGTTTGTCCTGGCTCACAGTTGAAGTGTTTCAGGACACGCTTGGCTTGCTCCATGCGTGCTTGTAGGCTTGAGGTGAGGTAGAGCATTACGGTGAGAGATGCAATAGAGCAGGGCTGCCTATCCCACGGCAGGAAGAAGGAGAGAGAGAGACACGAAGGGGCTGGGGACAAGGAAGATCTTTCCAGAACTTGCTACCAGTCGCCTGCTTCCTTCAGCTAAGCTCCTTAGGCCAAAATGTCATCATGATGCTAATCCAGGGGTGTGTCGGAGCTCGGGATCCAGTCCCTTCTCCACCGCTGGTCTCCCATCTGGCCCAGCCTTCCGCGTGGGAGTCCTGTGGAAGAGGCTTCACATCCACACTGGGACACTGCGCTTGCGTAGGGAGGGCGGGACCCTGGACCGAGTGCGTCGGGGCTTCCAGCAACGGTTATAGATTTCATGTTCTTTCTTCTGGATTCTTCTGCTCTCCAGAGGGAGCTGAACTCACTAGCAAATCCACATCCTCCTAGAACACATTCTCAGACAGGGACTAAAATGCCCTAAAGCTTCCTTCCTCCCAGGGTCTAGGACGGGCCCAGGAGCCTGTGCCCTCCACTCTCTGCCATGCAGCGAAACCACCATGAACACAAGTCCCCAGTGACCGACGCTTTTCCCCCTCCAGGAAGTGAGTCTGCGCTGGCCCTGCGGCTGGTGAACGGAACAGACCGGTGTCAGGGCCGCGTGGAGATCCTGTACGGAGGGTCCTGGGGCACCGTGTGTGACGACAGCTGGGACACCAATGATGCCAACGTGGTGTGCAGGCAGCTGGGCTGCGGCTATGCCGTGGCTGCCCCAGGAAATGCCGGGTTCGGCCAGGGCTCAGGATCCATCGTCCTGGATGACGTGAGCTGCTCAGGGCACGAGTCCTACCTGTGGCACTGTGGACACCGAGGCTGGCTCTCCCATAACTGTGGACACCACGAGGACGCAGGCGTCATCTGCTCAGGTGGGCGCTCTGGGCTCTTGGGTCTTCCTGTTTGCCTGGCTTCAGTCACGTGGTCATCTTTGACCGAATATCGTCTGTGTCTCACTTACTGGAAAAGAGCCCCGATGTGACTTGCCGTCTGTGCAGAGAGAGAGAAAAACAAGCCAAACCCACTCCCTGGCCCCACGGTGCTTTGTTCTTTATCCAATGGCTGCACCTTCTGATCATATCGCAAACCCTTGACCACCATACGGACCATTTGGGGTCAGAACCCTCCTGCATTTATCTCCCAATGGTGTGTGGACATGTCTGATGTCCAATGTCCGTCTGTGCATCTGGCCCTCTGATTCCACGGGGAACAGTACTTTCTGCAGGAGAAGAAACACAGTGTTAGATTCCAACTCCCGTGGTCCTTACAATCTTGGGGCAGCCCCTTTAGAGGTTGGGGCTGGTTAAGGTCCCTCTCTCCTTCGTGCTGTAGCCTTTTGTGTGACCCAGCACACAAGTCAGTAGGAGGTTCATGTGTCACAGCTCAGTTATGATGGAAGGGGAGAGGCAGGGATGAAGAGTCGAGGAGACATGGCAGGGCATCAGGTGCTGAGCAGCCAGCTAGAGGGGAGGGTGCTGGAGACTGTGCAGGAAACGTCACTAGCGTTCCTTGCCTGGGATCATCCCACCTTGAGAGCGGGACATTAATATTCATCAGTTCAATGCTCATTGTCATGGTCAGAGATCGGCGGCTCTCTTGGACGCCAGCAAAGGTTGTTCTGTCCTGGATGGAGCCTGTGACTCCCACCACTGCAGAGTGAATCTCAGGCATTGGTGTCCAAGTGTTGGCTGATGGGACACAGGGCTGAGCTCTTAAAGGTCTGAAGGCTTTTAGGACCCTCTGACAGAGGTTACATTTGTTCCTTGCATGAGTTCTGTGTTGGAATAAGCTAGCCGTCTGCCACCTGCCATCCCAGTGGACTCCTGCTGCTTGTGTTTAATGTCCCTTCTCTTTTTCACAGCTTCCCAGTCGATCCCTTCAGCCACCCCAGGTGAGTACTAGTGGGCCCTCCAGACCCCTCCTCCCCCCCCCGCCTCATAGAAAGTGCTATAGGACTCCTTACTCTACTTGTCGATATGGAATGTCCTAGAAGGGCAGTGTTTACCTAGAGTTGGTTTTGGTGAAGCTTCACTCTGCACAGCTCATCTGTGCAGGCGCCAAGTGGATGGATAAGGCCCCAGCTGTGTTTGCAGTGGAAGAAACCCATGCACCCCGAGCTTCTGTCTGGTTCAGGATGGAAAGCAGTGGGGTATGTTGCCACAGACCCTCTGAACTTTGAGATAGAGGGTCAGTCCTGGCCAGGCCCCTTTCAGCCCTCACTGCAATAAACATCCTCAGACTCTGCATCGCTAGGACCACATGCTGATGTGGCAGAGGTTAGGCCAGGTGGACACAGTGGTCAGTGAATGTCCACTTACTCCCGTTACCAGAACCTCAGCTGCCTTCTTGATCCACACCCTGCCCTCCTCAGCCATTCACTGGGCTCCTAGTCTGAGAGCGTGGGCACCGGTGGGAGAGGTAGCAGTTGCCCCTCGACCAGCAATGCACAGACCGAGGTGTCCAGTTGAGAAGAGAGCATCACAGGCAGAAAGAGGGACGCCAGCCCATCTCCTGCAGGGCCTTTGTGCTGTGTAAAAGCTGTCGCGGTAGCCCTGTGCAGGTCCTCCGGGAGCAGGCGGCCAGGACAGAGGACTGTGGTCATGGTCATTGCTTGGTCCACAGAAACTGTTGCTCCTGGTGATTCTCCCCCTTCCAGTCTCACTTTGGCCTTCCTTCTTGTTTCCCTCATAGATATATGGCCGACCACCACCCGTCGCACCACAGGTAAGGAATCGTTTTGCCACGCCTGGTTCCTTCTGCTCCTTCTCTTTCTCAAGGTAAAAATATGCCCTGGAAAATTAGGGAACAGAGATGAGTCCCTGCCTTATCCAAGGTCCCGTAGGTTCAGTGACCCAGAAAGCACTCAGACCAAGGGATTGTCTGATGATGATGATGAGGAGGAGGAGGATAGTGATATGTGTATGTGTGTGTGTGTGTGTATGTATGTGCGTGTCTGTGTGTGTCTGAACATGTGTTCATAAAGGCGATGACTAACCCTAAAGTGGGTAATGCGCCAGCACCTGCTCTTCCCTTTGCTCAGGAGTCTCCTGCGTTCTCTGTTGAGAGTCAGTTTTATTTCTCGTAACAATGTGGAAGCTGCCAGTGATGATCAGGAGCCACAGACAGTAATGATTCCAACCCTGACCCAGGCCGTAGAAACAAGGGCCAAGGAGGGCAGCCCTGTGTGCTCTGGACTCTTTCTCTTGTATGTGTGGTTCCCGGGAGAGGACGGGGAGATGGAGCCAGAGGGTGAGGGACCGACCATGCCACCAGGTATCGAGTGCGAATCAAAGTGTTTTCTTGGGGGAAGGATGTTGTTTAGTAGAGAACCCTATTGGAGAGTTTCTGAGGGCTGGAGAGATGACTCGAAGGTTAAAATTTTTCCTCATAAGCAAAAGGATGTGAATTCAGGTTCCAGATCTCATGTAAAAATGTCAGGCAGAATTGCCAGCGGCACACACTTCCAGCGTTGGGAAGCAGAGCTTGGGAAGCTGTATAGCAAAGCAGTAAGGAGGTGGGGAAATCCAGGATGATTCCCAAAGTCACTCTTGGGGCTTCATAAGCACCACAATACCCTCTTCTACACCCCTTACACACACACACACACACACACACACACACACACACACACACACACACACGCCCACACCTACCCATGCAAAAAAAAAAAAAAAGGAGTTTCTGAATGTAGACCCATGACTAGTTCAGGCACGGGGCAGTCTGTGTCCATGATTATAACTTTCTCCAGATCTGGTGATCCAGATTCCAAACATTGCGGGAGGGGCCGCCCCTGAGACCTGGACGGTTCCATGTGGTCTGGACTGGAGCCATTTGGCACCTGAGTCAGGGGCAGTATGAAACGCAAGCTCATCACCACCAGGACACATTGCTCACCTGGGCATGATCTCAGGACCCCCTTCCCAAGGAGATGCCCCTTGGGACTATACATAGCTAGCAGTCCCTACTGTGAGCAGGGGGTGTCTAGCAATCCCTACTGTGAGCAGGGGATGTTCAGGAATCCCTACTGTGAGCAGGGGGTGTCTAGCAGTCCCTACTGTGAGCAGGGGATGTCTAGCAGTCCCTACTGTGAGCAGGGGATGTCTAGCAGTCCCTACTGTGAGCAGGGGATGCTAGCAGTCCCTACTGTGAGCAGGGGATGTCTAGCAGTCCCTACTGTGAGCAGGGTGTGTCTAGCAGTCCCTACTGTGAGCAGGGGGTGTCTAGCAGTCCCTACTGTGAGCAGGGGATGTCTAGCAGTCCCTACTGTGAGCAGGGGATGTCTAGCAGTCCCTACTGTGAGCAGGGGGTGTCTAGCAGTCCCTACTGTGAGCAGGGGGTGTCTAGCAGTCCCTACTGTGAGCAGGGGGTGTCTGGCAGTCCCTACTGTGAGCAGGGGGTGTCTGGCAGTCCCTACTGTGAGCAGGGGGTGTCTGGCAGTCCCTACTGTGAGCAGGGGGTGTCTGGCAGTCCCTACTGTGAGCAGGGGTGTCTGGCAGTCCCTACTGTGAGCAGGGGGTGTCTAGCAATCCAACCATGACTAAGTGTCGGTTCTGACCAGGGCTTGGGCCCGGGTTGAAAACTCGATCAGTGTGTCTCATGCAGTACTTCTCTTTCAGACCATCAGCTCCAACCTCACCCATTGTCGGTATTGCAGCTCTCTTAATGTTCATGTGTTCTCCTCTGTCTTCTCCTGTCTTAGCCCCAGCCAGGCTACAGGAGGGTTGGCATTGTGGGGTAATCCTGCTGTCTCAGAACCTCTTAAGGCGTAGAGGTGGCTCCCACCAAGCCCACTACAAGTGGATCTGTCTGCCCTGCCCAGCAAGAGTACAGAGGACCCATTGTGACCAGGCTTGCTGAAGCACAGGTTCCTGATGCTTTTGTTGGCAAAAGGAGGCTTGATCTTGAACTTGCTTCTGCTGGAAAATACTACCTTGGCCAAGAGTCAAATGGCAGGGGTCAAAGGTCACTTCATGTCTTGTGATCCAAGTTTAGACTGAGTGAGTCTTTTACCACTAAAGAACCATCATTCGGGCAAGAATTGCAGTTGCCTCTGGCCAGTGGCCCCTGCGTGCTGCTGTGGTCGTCCTGTGGGAGCTTTGCTCTTGCTGCAGGAGAGGCCGTTTCTTCCCAGGCCCTGTGCTTCCTGCCTCCTGAGGCTGCTCCCAGCCACCCATCTCCAGATCTCTCGAGAACCTGGACTCCCGGCCCCTCCTTCTAACCCAGCTTTCTTTCCTTCTCCAGATTGGTGGACGACAACTCCTTATAATGGTGAGTATTTGCATCATGTCCAAAGCTCCAGTCCTCAGCACTCTAACCAACAGGTAGAGAGGAGGGAGGGGCGATTCCAGGGCCTTAGGGGAAGTCCCTGGCTACTGCCACCTGGGCCTGTGTGAGGGGCTCCTTTCACGAGCTGCACTGTTGTGATGGGAAATCTGGGATGATAGACTTTTGAGTTCTTAAGCAAACAGAGCGTAACTCAAAAGTCTTATCCTACAAGGAGGGCATCACCTGCGCAGGGTAGTGGATATTGGAACAGGGGCTTCAGGTGCAACGGGATCCAGAGCTCCAAGACAGTTATCCCTTGGTCCCTGCAGAGTGTGTCAGAGTTTCCATCCCTTATACCTTAGCAGATTTACCTAAGGAAGGAAAGTACAGCAGTTATGCTGCATATTACCTATCAGTTCATGACCAGACAGTTTAAGGGAACAGGAGGTTTTACTTTGTCTTAGAATTCTTGCCCAGCTTGTCAGGAGAGGTGACACCAACACCAAGGGCTGCGGGAACTGACACTCCATATCCATGGGGTGGAGAAAGGGACAGTCCTCAGTTGCCAGACCAGCATGTCTGGCCAAATATACAGCAGGTGCCAACTTCCACAACCGGTGCCCTCCATCTTGTTCATCTGCCCAGGGACTAGTCCCAAGCACCAGGGACTGGTCCCCCCCCCGTCCATCCGACGATCTCCTGCAGGCTGCTCGGGTTCAGTCACTCACCATTTCTTTACAATGTGCCCAGAGCTCCCGGCCTTCAGCTGTCGCGCTGACATGTGTGTCTACTATGACAGGTTTGTCCTGGCTCACAGTTGAAGTGTTTCAGGACACGCTTGGCTTGCTCCATGCGTGCTTGTAGGCTTGAGGTGAGGTAGAGCATTACGGTGAGGGATGCAATAGAGCAGGGCTGCCTATCCCACGGCAGGAAGGAGGAGAGAGAGAGACACGAAGGGGCTGGGGACAAGGAAGATCTTTCCAGAACTTGCTACCAGTCGCCTGCTTCCTTCAGCTAAGCTCCTTAGGCCAAAATGTCATCATGATGCTAATCCAGGGGTGTGTCGGAGCTCGGGATCCAGTCCCTTCTCCACCGCTGGTCTCCATCTGGCCCAGCCTTCCGCGTGGGAGTCCTGTGGAAGAGGCTTCACGTCCACACCGGGACACTGCGCTTGCGTAGGGAGGGCGGGACCCTGGACCGAGTGCGTCGGGGCTTCCAGAAACGGTTATAGATTTCATGTTCTTTCTTCTGGATTCTTCTGCTCTCCAGAGGGAGCTGAACTCACTAGCAAATCCACATCCTCCTAGAACACATTCTCAGACAGGGACTAAAATGCCCTAAAGCTTCCTTCCTCCCAGGGTCTAGGACGGGCCCAGGAGCCTGTGCCCTCCACTCTCTGCCATGCAGCGAAACCACCATGAACACAAGTCCCCAGTGACCGACGCTTTTCCCCCTCCAGGAAGTGAGTCTGCGCTGGCCCTGCGGCTGGTGAACGGAACAGACCGGTGCCAGGGCCGCGTGGAGATCCTGTACGGAGGGTCCTGGGGCACCGTGTGTGACGACAGCTGGGACACCAATGATGCCAACGTGGTGTGCAGGCAGCTGGGCTGCGGCTATGCCGTGGCTGCCCCAGGAAATGCCCAGTTCGGCCAGGGCTCAGGATCCATCGTCCTGGATGACGTGAGCTGCTCAGGGCACGAGTCCTACCTGTGGCACTGCCAACACCGAGGCTGGCTCTCCCATAACTGTGGACACCACGAGGACGCAGGCGTCATCTGCTCAGGTGGGCGCTCTGGGCTCTTGGGTCTTCCTGTTTGCCTGGCTTCAGTCACGTGGTCATCTTTGACCGAATATCGTCTGTGTCTCACTTACTGGAAAAGAGCCCCGATGTGACTTGCCGTCTGTGCAGAGAGAGAGAAAAACAAGCCAAACCCACTCCCTGGCCCCACGGTGCTTTGTTCTTTATCCAATGGCTGCACCTTCTGATCATATCGCAAACCCTTGACCACCATACGGACCATTTGGGGTCAGAACCCTCCTGCATTTATCTCCCAATGGTGTGTGGACATGTCTGATGTCCAATGTCCGTCTGTGCATCTGGCCCTCTGATTCCACGGGGAACAGTACTTTCTGCAGGAGAAGAAACACAGTGTTAGATTCCAACTCCCGTGGTCCTTACAATCTTGGGGCAGCCCCTTTAGAGGTTGGGGCTGGTTAAGGTCCCTCTCTCCTTCGTGCTGTAGCCTTTTGTGTGACCCAGCACACAAGTCAGTAGGAGGTTCATGTGTCACAGCTCAGTTATGATGGAAGGGGAGAGGCAGGGATGAAGAGTCGAGGAGACATGGCAGGGCATCAGGTGCTGAGCAGCCAGCTAGAGGGGAGGGTGCTGGAGACTGTGCAGGAAACGTCGCTCGTTGCAGTCCAAGCGCTGCAACCTCGAATCCAGGGCTCCCCTCGATGAGGTGGGCAAGGCTTCGGCGAATGAGGAACAGATACACGCGCAACTCTGGGCCCGGTGAATCTGAGTCCAGTTTATTGGAATATCCTCACAGCTTTTATGCTAGAAAAGTTGGGGGCAGAGAATGCTGCACCTGCCGACAGACACTGTATCTTTCTAATCAGCAGGAATCACCTATAGGAAAAATATTCTTTAAGAATTTAACTCATTGTTTAAGGGTGAGACACAAACAAGTCCTTATCACATCTTAACAGGTTTTTCCCAGCCTCACAACAGGTTTTTCCCAGCCTCTCAGTAGTTCTAAATTTATCTGTCTTACAATATCTCACCAAACAGTCACAGGGTCTAAGTCTGTATTGTTGTATTTAACAAAGACTTCATTTCAGGTTTAGTTAAAATACACTGAGATTGAGCTCCTTATTAATTTGTGTTATAGTTACTATATATTTTTGGAAATGGTAAAGGTGAATCTGTTGGACGGGGTGTATATTATACATTACTTTTTTCTTTTTGAGGATATTAGATTCTGGCTATTATCATATAAGTTGGCCTATATTAGGTTATAATGGTAAAAACTATATTAGAATTTATTTTATTTATTTATACTTCTTATTAACTCATGTGCTCTACAAGAAATAGTTGTGTGTTGATTTTAGGAATCATATTATTATTTTCTATTAACTATGTGTTTTATAAGAAATAATTGTATACTAATTTTAATGAACAGATGACATAGTCTCATATATGTAGGATTTTTGAAATAATTTCACAAGAGTCATATTTTTACAGAATTCTATCTATCTATGTTTTAGGACTCTTGAAATTATTTTCTAATTTCTTTACAATTAGTGTATATATGCTGGCTAACAAGGCTGTTTACTGTGTATGGTTGGACATAGAATTTCTAGTTAGAATGTTAACTTAAAGTTAAAAGCAGGCTTGGTATGTATTTAGGAAACAAAAGACATAAAGCAAATTACTTGACGTCTCTTGTTCTGGAAGCAGGAACCTAGGGGGAGGTGATATCCTAGGTAGTTTTTTTTTTTTTTGGGAAAAAACAAAAAGGAGGCCTGGGAAAAGATAGGAGAGCTCCCAATCCAGGAAAAAGGGAAGAACTCTGGCAGAGATAGGAGACACACACAATCACAAAAAGAGAGGAACTCCTCTGTCAAAGAGAAGAGGCAAGACTCTAAGGGGAGTGGTCCCTAGTAACCACTCAGGCCCTTAGCCACTGCCCATTCCACAGAGCAGATTGCAAGCCTGACAACTCCCATATGTATCATATCTTTATTATTTATTTCAAAATAAGCCATGTGTTTCCAGAAGGCACTTTCTTGAAGTTCTTCCCCAGGTTGGGACCTTGTCTACCAGCCTGGTTGGCACGGGACATGACAGTCACTAACATTCCTTTAGTGCCTGGGATCATCCCGCCTTGAGGGCGGGACGTGCGTACTCATCAGTTCAATGCTCATTGTCATGGTCAGAGATCGGCGGCTCTCTTGGACGCCAGCAAAGGTTGTTCTGTCCTGGATGGAGCCCGTGACTCCCACCACTACAGAGTGAATCTCAGGCATTGGTGTCCAAGTGTTGGCTGATGGGACACAGGGCTGAGCTCTTAAAAGACTGAAGGCTTTGGGGACCCTCTGACAGAGGTTACATTTGTTCCTTGCATGACTCCTGTTCCCAGTGGACTCCTGCTGCTTGTGTTTAATGCCCCTTCTCTTTTTCACAGCTTCCCAGTCGATCCCTTCAGCCACCCCAGGTGAGTAGTAGCGGGCCCCTGCTCCTCTCTGCTGGCCCTCCAGACCCTCCCCCCCCCCGCCTCATAGAAAGTGCTATAGGACTCCTTACTCTGCTTGTCGATATGGAATGTCCTAGAAGGGCACTGTTTAACCTAGGGTTGGTTTTGGCGAAGCTTCGCTCTGCACAGCCCATGTGTGCAGGCGCCAAGTGGATGGATAGGGCCCCAGCTGTGTTTGCCGTGGGAGAAACCCATGCACCCTGAGCTTCTGTCTGGTTCAGGATGGAAAGCAGTGGAGTATGTTGTCACGGACCCTCTGAACTTCTGAGATAGGACCACATGCTGATGTGGCAGAGGTTAGGCCGGGTGGACACAGTGGTCAGTGAATGTCCACTTACTCCCGTTACCAGAACCTTAGCTGCTTTCTTGATCCACACCCTGCCCTCCTCAGCCATTCACTGGGCTCCTAGTTGAGAGCGTGGGCACCGGTGGGAGAGGTAGCAGTTGCCCCTCGACCAGCAATGCACAGACTGAGGTGTCCAGTTGAGAAGAGAGCATCACAGGCAGAAAGAGGGACGCCAGCCCATCTCCTGCAGGGCCTCGTGCTGTGTAAAAGCTGTCGCGGTAGCCCTGTGCAGGTCCTCCGGGAGCAGGCGGCCAGGACAGAGGACTGTGGTCATGGTCATTGCTTGGTCCACAGAAACTGTTGCTCCTGGTGATTCTCCCCCTTCCAGTCTCACTTTGGCCTTCCTTCTTGTTTCCCTCACAGATATATGGCCGACCACCACCCGTCGCACCACAGGTAAGGAATCGTTTTGCCATGCCTGGTTCCTTCTGCTCCTTCTCTTTCTCAAGGTAAAAATATGCCCTGGAAAATTAGGGAACAGAGATGAGTCCCTGCCTTATCCAAGGTCCCGTAGGTTCAGTGACCCAGAAAGCACTCAGACCAAGGGATTGTCTGATGATGATGATGATGAGGAGGAGGATAGTGATATGTGTATGTGTGTGTATGTGTGTGTGTATGTGCGTGTCTGTGTGTGTCTGAACGTGTGTTCATAAAGCCGATGACTAACCCTAAAGTGGGTAATGCGCCAGCACCTGCTCTTCCCTTTGCTCAGGAGTCTGCTGCGTTCTCTGCTGAGAGTCAGTTTTATTTCTCGTAACAATGTGGAAGCTGCCAGTGATGATCAGGAGCCACAGACAGTAATGATTCCAACCCTGACCCAGGCCGTAGAAACAAGGGCCAAGGAGGGCAGCCCTGTGGCCTCTGGACTCTTTCTCTTGTATGTGAGGTTCCCGGGAGAGGACGGGGAGATGGAGCCAGAGGGTGAGGGACCGACCATGCCACCAGGTATCGAGTGCGAATCAAAGTGTTTTCTTGGGGGAAGGATGTTGTTTAGTAGGGAACCCTATTGGAGAGTTTCTGAGGGCTGGAGAGATGACTCGAAGGTTAAAACTTTTCCTCATAAGCAAAAGGATGTGAATTCAGGTCCCAGATCTCATGTAAAAATGTCAGGCAGAATTGCCAGCGGCACACACTTCCAGCGCTGGAAAGCAGAGCTTGGGAAGCTGTATAGCAAAGCAGTAAGGAGGTGGGGGAAATCCAGGGTGATTCCCAAAATCACCCTTGGGGCTTCATAAGCACCACAGTACCCTCTTCTACACCCTTTATATACACACATAAGCGCACACACACACACACACACACACACACACACACACATACACACATGCGCGCGCGCACACACACACACACGTGCGCGCGCACATACACACACGCCCACACCTACCCATGCAAAAAAAAAAAAAAAAAGGAGTTTCTGAATGTAGACCCATGACTAGTTCAGGCATGGGGCAGTCTGTGTCCATGATTATAACTTTCTCCAGGTCTGGTGATCCAGATTCCAAACACTGTGGGAGGGGCCGCCCCTGAGACCTGGACGGTTCCATGTGGTCTGGACTGGAGCCGTTGGCACCTGAGTCAGGGGCAGTATGAAACGCAAGCTCATCACCACCAGGACACATTCCTCACCTGGGCATGATCTCAGGACCCCCTTCCCAAGGAGATGCCCCTTGGGACTATACATAGCTAGTAGTCCCTACTGTGAGCAGGGGTGTCTAGCAGTCCCTACTGTGAGCAGGGGATGTCTAGCAGTCCCTACTGTGAGAAGGGGTGTCTAGCAGTCCCTACTGTGAGAAGGGGGTGTCTAGCAGTCCCTACTGTGAGCAGAGGGTGTCTAGCAGTCCCTACTGTGAGCAGGGGGGTCTAGCAGTCCCTACTGTGAGCAGGGGGTGTCTAGCAGTCCCTACTGTGAGCAGGGGGTGTCTAGCAGTCCCTACTGGTGAGCAGGGGGTGTCTAGCAGTCCCTACTGTGAGCAGGGGTGTCTAGCAGTCCCTACTGTGAGCAGGGGGTATCTAGCAATCCAAATATGACTAAGTGTCGGTTTGACCAGGGCCTGGGCCCGGGTTGAAAACTCGATCAGTGTCTCTCATACTTCTCTTTCAGACCATCAGCTCTCAACCTCACCCATTGTCGGTGTTGCAGCTCTCTTTTTTTTTTTTTTTAAATTTTTTATATTATTATTATTTATTCAACCGTGTGCATATACTGTGTATGTGTGCGTGTGTGTCTGTGTGTGTAGAACCACGGACGAATTCGTGAACCACCATGGACGCCTCCAACTCCTTCAGCCCCGGGATTCACAGGCTCCGCCCTACCAGGACCAGAAGCGCAGGTCGCCCCCGCTTCCGCCTGGCGTCTATACGTGGGATCTGGGATCCGAACTCAGGACCTTCCGCCTGCAAGGCGGAGGCTAAACCCCTGAGCCACTCTCCAGCCCCTGTTGCAGCTCTCTTAACATCCATGTGTTCTCCTCTGTCTTCTCCTGTCTTAGCCCCAGCCAGGCTACAGGAGGGTTGGCATTGTGGGGTAATCCTGCTGTCTCAGAACCTCTTAAGGCGTAGAGGTGGCTCCCACCAAGCCCACTACAAGTGGATCTGTCTGCCCTGCCCAGCAAGAGTACAGAGGACCCATTGTGACCAGGCTTGCTGAAGCACAGGTTCCTGATGCTTTTGTTGGCAAAAGGAGGCTTGATCTTGAACTTGCTTCTGCTGGAAAATACTACCTTGGCCAAGAGTCAAATGGCAGGGGTCAAAGGTCACTTCATGTCTTGTGATCCAAGTTTAGACTGAGTGAGTCTTTTACCACTAAAGAACCATCATTCGGGCAAGAATTGCAGTTGCCTCTGGCCAGTGGCCCCTGCGTGCTGCTGTGGTCGTCCTGTGGGAGCTTTGCTCTTGCTGCAGGAGAGGCCGTTTCTTCCCAGGCCCTGTGCTTCCTGCCTCCTGAGGCTGCTCCCAGCCACCCATCTCCAGATCTCTCGAGAACCTGGACTCCCGGCCCCTCCTTCTAACCCAGCTTTCTTTCCTTCTCCAGATTGGTGGACGACAACTCCTTATAATGGTGAGTATTTGCATCATGTCCAAAGCTCCAGTCCTCAGCACTCTAACCAACAGGTAGAGAGGAGGGAGGGGCGATTCCAGGGCCTTAGGGGAAGTCCCTGGCTACTGCCACCTGGGCCTGTGTGAGGGGCTCCTTTCACGAGCTGCACTGTTGTGATGGGAAATCTGGGATGATAGACTTTTGAGTTCTTAAGCAAACAGAGCGTAACTCAAAAGTCTTATCCTACAAGGAGGGCATCACCTGCGCAGGGTAGTGGATATTGGAACAGGGGCTTCAGGTGCAACGGGATCCAGAGCTCCAAGACAGTTATCCCTTGGTCCCTGCAGAGTGTGTCAGAGTTTCCATCCCTTATACCTTAGCAGATTTACCTAAGGAAGGAAAGTACAGCAGTTATGCTGCATATTACCTATCAGTTCATGACCAGACAGTTTAAGGGAACAGGAGGTTTTACTTTGTCTTAGAATTCTTGCCCAGCTTGTCAGGAGAGGTGACACCAACACCAAGGCTGCGGGAACTGACACTCCATATCCATGGGGTGGAGAAAGGGACAGTCCTCAGTTGCAGACCAGCATGTCTGGCCAAATATACAGCAGGTGCCAACTTCCACAACCGGTGCCCTCCATCTTGTTCATCTGCCCAGGGACTAGTCCCAAGCACCAGGGACTGGTCCCCCCCGTCCATCCGACGATCTCCTGCAGGCTGCTCGGGTTCAGTCACTCACCATTTCTTTACAATGTGCCCAGAGATCCCGGCCTTCAGCTGTCGCGCTGACGTGTGTGTCTACTATGACAGGTTTGTCCTGGCTCACAGTTGAAGTGTTTCAGGACACGCTTGGCTTGCTCCATGCGTGCTTGTAGGCTTGAGGTGAGGTAGAGCATTACGGTGAGGGATGCAGTAGAGCAGGGCTGCCTATCCCATGGCAGGAAGAAGGAGAGAGAGAGACACGAAGGGGCTTGAGACAAGGAAGATCTTTCCAGAACTTGCTACCAGTCGCCTGCTTCCTTCAGCTAAGCTCCTTAGGCCAAAATGTCATCATGATGCTAATCCAGGGGTGTGTCGGAGCTTGGGATCCAGTCCCTTCTCCACCGCTGGTCTCCCATCTGGCCCAGCCTTCCGCGTGGGAGTCCTGTGGAAGAGGCTTCACAGTCCACACCGGGACACTGCGCTTGCGTAGGGAGGGCGGGACCCTGGACCGAGTGCGTCGGGGCTTCCAGAAACGGTTATAGATTTCATGTTCTTTCTTCTGGATTCTTCTGCTCTCCAGAGGGAGCTGAACTCACTAGCAAATCCACATCCTCCTAGAACACATTCTCAGACAGGGACTAAAATGCCCTAAAGCTTCCTTCCTCCCAGGGTCTAGGACGGGCCCAGGAGCCTGTGCCCTCCACTCTCTGCCATGCAGCGAAACCACCATGAACACAAGTCCCCAGTGACCGACGCTTTTCCCCCTCCAGGAAGTGAGTCTGCGCTGGCCCTGCGGCTGGTGAACGGAACAGACCGGTGTCAGGGCCGCGTGGAGATCCTGTACGCAGGCTCCTGGGGCACCGTGTGTGACGACAGCTGGGACACCAATGATGCCAACGTGGTGTGCAGGCAGCTGGGCTGCGGCTATGCCGTGGCTGCCCCAGGAAATGCCGGGTTCGGCCAGGGCTCAGGATCCATCGTCCTGGATGACGTGAGCTGCTCAGGGCACGAGTCCTACCTGTGGCACTGCCAACACCGAGGCTGGCTCTCCCATAACTGTGGACACCACGAGGATGCAGGCGTCATCTGCTCAGGTGGGCGCTCTGGGCTCTTGGGTCTTCCTGTTTGCCTGGCTTCAGTCACGTGGTCATCTTTGACCGAATATCGTCTGTGTCTCACTTACTGGAAAAGAGCCCCGATGTGACTTGCCGTCTGTGCAGAGAGAGAGAAAAACAAGCCAAACCCACTCCCTGGCCCCACGGTGCTTTGTTCTTTATCCAATGGCACCTTCTGATCATATCGCAAACCCTTGACCACCATACGGACCATTTGGGGTCAGAACCCTCCTGCATTTATCTCCCAATGGTGTGTGGACATGTCTGATGTCCAATGTCCGTCTGTGCATCTGGCCCTCTGATTCCACGGGGAACAGTACTTTCTGCAGGAGAAGAAACACAGGTGTTAGATTCCAACTCCCGTGGTCCTTACAATCTTGGGGCAGCCCCTTTAGAGGTTGGGGCTGGTTAAGGTCCCTCTCTCCTTCGTGCTGTAGCCTTTTGTGTGACCCAGCACACAAGTCAGTAGGAGGTTCATGTGTCACAGCTCAGTTATGATGGAAGGGGAGAGGCAGGGATGAAGAGTCGAGGAGACATGGCAGGGCATCAGGTGCTGAGCAGCCAGCTAGAGGGGAGGGTGCTGGAGACTGTGCAGGAAACGTCGCTCGTTGCAGTCCAAGCGCTGCAACCTCGAATCCAGGGCTCCCCTCGATGAGGTGGGCAAGGCTTCGGCGAATGAGGAACAGATACACGCGCAACTCTGGGCCCGGTGAATCTGAGTCCAGTTTATTGGAATATCCTCACAGCTTTTATGCTAGAAAAGTTGGGGGCAGAGAATGCTGCACCTGCCGACAGACACTGTATCTTTCTAATCAGCAGGAATCACCTATAGGAAAAATATTCTTTAAGAATTTAACTCATTGTTTAAGGGTGAGACACAAACAAGTCCTTATCACATCTTAACAGGTTTTTCCCAGCCTCACAACAGGTTTTTCCCAGCCTCTCAGTAGTTCTAAATTTATCTGTCTTACAATATCTCACCAAACAGTCACAGGGTCTAAGTCTGTATTGTTGTATTTAACAAAGACTTCATTTCAGGTTTAGTTAAAATACACTGAGATTGAGCTCCTTATTAATTTGTGTTATAGTTACTATATATTTTTGGAAATGGTAAAGGTGAATCTGTTGGACGGGGTGTATATTATACATTACTTTTTTCTTTTTGAGGATATTAGATTCTGGCTATTATCATATAAGTTGGCCTATATTAGGTTATAATGGTAAAAACTATATTAGAATTTATTTTATTTATTTATACTTCTTATTAACTCATGTGCTCTACAAGAAATAGTTGTGTGTTGATTTTAGGAATCATATTATTATTTTCTATTAACTATGTGTTTTATAAGAAATAATTGTATACTAATTTTAATGAACAGATGACATAGTCTCATATATGTAGGATTTTTGAAATAATTTCACAAGAGTCATATTTTTACAGAATTCTATCTATCTATGTTTTAGGACTCTTGAAATTATTTTCTAATTTCTTTACAATTAGTGTATATATGCTGGCTAACAAGGCTGTTTACTGTGTATGGTTGGATATAGAATTTCTAGTTAGAATGTTAACTTAAAGTTAAAAGCAGGCTTGGTATGTATTTAGGAAACAAAAGACATAAAGCAAATTACTTGACATCTCTTGTTCTGGAAGCAGGAACCTAGGGGGAGGTGATATCCTAGGTAGTTTTTTTTTTTTTTTTTTGGGAAAAAACAAAAAGGAGGCCTGGGAAAAGATAGGAGAGCTCCCAATCCAGGAAAAAGGGAAGAACTCTGGCAGAGATAGGAGACACACACAATCACAAAAAGAGAGGAACTCCTCTGTCAAAGAGAAGAGGCAAGACTCTAAGGGAGTGGTCCCTAGTAACCACTCAGGCCCTTAGCCACTGCCCATTCCACAGAGCAGATTGCAAGCCTGACAACTCCCATATGTATCATATCTTTATTATTTATTTCAAAATAAGCCATGTGTTTCCAGAAGGCACTTTCTTGAAGTTCTTCCCCAGGTTGGGACCTTGTCTACCAGCCTGGTTGGCACGGGACATGACAGTCACTAACATTCCTTTAGTGCCTGGGATCATCCCGCCTTGAGGGCGGGACGTGCGTACTCATCAGTTCAATGCTCATTGTCATGGTCAGAGATCGGCGGCTCTCTTGGACGCCAGCAAAGGTTGTTCTGTCCTGGATGGAGCCCGTGACTCCCACCACTACAGAGTGAATCTCAGGCATTGGTGTCCAAGTGTTGGCTGATGGGACACAGGGCAGAGCTCTTAAAAGACTGAAGGCTTTGGGGACCCTCTGACAGAGGTTACATTTGTTCCTTGCATGACTCCTGTTCCCAGTGGACTCCTGCTGCTTGTGTTTAATGCCCCTTCTCTTTTTCACAGCTTCCCAGTCGATCCCTTCAGCCACCCCAGGTGAGTAGTAGCGGGCCCCTGCTCCTCTCTGCTGGCCCTCCAGACTCCCTCTCCCCCCCTCCTCATAGAAAGTGCTATAGGACTCCTTACTCTGCTTGTCGATATGCAATGTCCTAGAAGGGCACTGTTTAACCTAGGGTTGGTTTTGGCGAAGCTTCGCTCTGCACAGCCTATGTGTGCAGGCGCCAAGTGGATGGATAGGGCCCCAGCTGTGTTTGCCGTGGAAGAAACCCATGCACCCCGAGCTTCTGTCTGGTTCAGGATGGAAAGCAGTGGAGTATGTTGTCACGGACCCTCTGAACTTCTGAGATAGGACCACATGCTGATGTGGCAGAGGTTAGGCCGGGTGGACACAGTGGTCAGTGAATGTCCACTTACTCCCGTTACCAGAACCTTAGCTGCTTTCTTGATCCACACCCTGCCCTCCTCAGCCATTCACTGGGCTCCTAGTTGAGAGCGTGGGCACCGGTGGGAGAGGTAGCAGTTGCCCCTCGACCAGCAATGCACAGACTGAGGTGTCCAGTTGAGAAGAGAGCATCACAGGCAGAAAGAGGGACGCCAGCCCATCTCCTGCAGGGCCTCGTGCTGTGTAAAAGCTGTCGCGGTAGCCCTGTGCAGGTCCTCCGGGAGCAGGCGGCCAGGACAGAGGACTGTGGTCATGGTCATTGCTTGGTCCACAGAAACTGTTGCTCCTGGTGATTCTCCCCCTTCCAGTCTCACTTTGGCCTTCCTTCTTGTTTCCCTCACAGATATATGGCCGACCACCACCCGTCGCACCACAGGTAAGGAATCGTTTTGCCATGCCTGGTTCCTTCTGCTCCTTCTCTTTCTCAAGGTAAAAATATGCCCTGGAAAATTAGGGAACAGAGATGAGTCCCTGCCTTATCCAAGGTCCCGTAGGTTCAGTGACCCAGAAAGCACTCAGACCAAGGGATTGTCTGATGATGATGATGATGAGGAGGAGGAGTGATATGTGTATGTGTGTATGTGTGTGTGTATGTGCGTGTCTGTGTGTGTCTGAACGTGTGTTCATAAAGCCGATGACTAACCCTAAAGTGGGTAATGCGCCAGCACCTGCTCTTCCCTTTGCTCAGGAGTCTGCTGCGTTCTCTGCTTGAGAGTCAGTTTTATTTCTCGTAACAATGTGGAAGCTGCCAGTGATGATCAGGAGCCACAGACAGTAATGATTCCAACCCTGACCCAGGCCGTAGAAACAAGGGCCAAGGAGGGCAGCCCTGTGGCCTCTGGACTCTTTCTCTTGTATGTGAGGTTCCCGGGAAGGAGGGAGGACGGGGAGATGGAGCCAGAGGGTGAGGGACCGACCATGCCACCAGGTATCGAGTGCGAATCAAAGTGTTTTCTTGGGGGAAGGATGTTGTTTAGTAGGGAACCCTATTGGAGAGTTTCTGAGGGCTGGAGAGATGACTCGAAGGTTAAAACTTTTCCTCATAAGCAAAAGGATGTGAATTCAGGTCCCAGATCTCATGTAAAAATGTCAGGCAGAATTGCCAGCGGCACACACTTCCAGCGCTGGAAAGCAGAGCTTGGGAAGCTGTATAGCAAAGCAGTAAGGAGGTGGGGGAAATCCAGGGTGATTCCCAAAATCACCCTTGGGGCTTCATAAGCACCACAGTACCCTCTTCTACACCCTTTATATACACACATAAGCGCACACACACACACACACACACACACACACACACACATACACACATGCGCGCGCGCACACACACACACACGTGCGCGCGCACATACACACACGCCCACACCTACCCATGCAAAAAAAAAAAAAAAAAGGAGTTTCTGAATGTAGACCCATGACTAGTTCAGGCATGGGGCAGTCTGTGTCCATGATTATAACTTTCTCCAGGTCTGGTGATCCAGATTCCAAACACTGTGGGAGGGGCCGCCCCTGAGACCTGGACGGTTCCATGTGGTCTGGACTGGAGCCGTTTGGCACCTGAGTCAGGGGCAGTATGAAACGCAAGCTCATCACCACCAGGACACATTCCTCACCTGGGCATGATCTCAGGACCCCCTTCCCAAGGAGATGCCCCTTGGGACTATACATAGCTAGTAGTCCCTACTGTGAGCAGGGGGTGTCTAGCAGTCCCTACTGTGAGCAGGGGATGTCTAGCAGTCCCTACTGTGAGAAGGGGGTGTCTAGCAGTCCCTACTGTGAGAAGGGGGTGTCTAGCAGTCCCTACTGTGAGCAGAGGGTGTCTAGCAGTCCCTACTGTGAGCAGGGGGTGTCTAGCAGTCCCTACTGTGAGCAGGGGGTGTCTAGCAGTCCCTACTGTGAGCAGGGGGTGTCTAGCAGTCCCTACTGTGAGCAGGGGGTGTCTAGCAGTCCCTACTGTGAGCAGGGGGTGTCTAGCAGTCCCTACTGTGAGCAGGGGGTATCTAGCAATCCAAATATGACTAAGTGTCGGTTCTGACCAGGGCCTGGGCCCGGGTTGAAAACTCGATCAGTGTGTCTCATACTTCTCTTTCAGACCATCAGCTCTCAACCTCACCCATTGTCGGTGTTGCAGCTCTCTTTTTTTTTTTTTTTAAATTTTTTATTATTATTATTATTTATTCAACCGTGTGCATATACGTGTGTATGTGTGTGCGTGTGTGTCTGTGTGTGTGTAGAACCACGGACGAATTCGTGAACCACCATGGACGCCTCCAACTCCTTCAGCCCCGGGATTCACAGGCTCCGCCCTACCAGGACCAGAAGCGCAGGTCGCCCCCGCTTCCGCCTGGCGTCTATACGTGGGATCTGGGATCCGAACTCAGGACCTTCCGCCTGCAAGGCGGAGGCTAAACCCCTGAGCCACCTCTCCAGCCCCTGTTGCAGCTCTCTTAACATCCATGTGTTCTCCTCTGTCTTCTCCTGTCTTAGCCCCAGCCAGGCTACAGGAGGGTTGGCATTGTGGGGTAATCCTGCTGTCTCAGAACCTCTTAAGGCGTAGAGGTGGCTCCCACCAAGCCCACTACAAGTGGATCTGTCTGCCCTGCCCAGCAAGAGTACAGAGGACCCATTGTGACCAGGCTTGCTGAAGCACAGGTTCCTGATGCTTTTGTTGGCAAAAGGAGGCTTGATCTTGAACTTGCTTCTGCTGGAAAATACTGACTTGGCCAAGAGTCAATGGCAGGGGTCAAAGGTCATTTCATGTCAGGTGATCCAAGTTTAGACTGCGTGAGTCTTTCACCACTAAAGAACCATCATTCGAGCAAGAATTGCAGTTGCCTCTGGCCAGTGGCCCCTGCGTGCTGCTGTGGTCGTCCTGCGGGAGCTTTGCTCTTGCTGCAGGAGAGGCCGTTTCTTCCCAGGCCCTGTGCTTCCTGCCTCCTGAGGCTGCTCCCAGCCACCCATCTCACGAGAACCTGGACTCCCGGCCCCTCCTTCTAACCCAGCTTTCTTTCCTTCTCCAGATTGGCGGACGACAACTCCTTATAATGGTGAGTATTTGCATCATGTCCAAAGCTCCAGCCCTCAGCACTCTAACCAACAGGTAGAGAGGAGGGAGGGGCGATTCCTGGGCCTTAGGGGAAGTCCCTGGCTACTGCCACCTGGGCCTGTGTGAGGGGCTCCTTTCACGAGCTGCACTGTTGTGATGGGAAATCTGGGATGATAGACTTTTGAGTTCTTAAGCAAACAGAGCGTAACTCAAAAGTCTTATCCTACAAGGAGGGCATCACCTGCGCAGGGTAGTGGATATTGGAACAGGGGCTTCAGGTGCAACGGGATCCAGAGCTCCAAGACAGTTATCCCTTGGTCCCTGCAGAGTGTGTCAGAGTTTCCATCCCTTATACCTTAGCAGATTTACCTAAGGAAGGAAAGTACAGCAGTTATGCTGCATATTACCTATCAGTTCATGACCAGACAGTTTAAGGGAACAGGAGGTTTTACTTTGTCTTAGAATTCTTGCCCAGCTTGTCAGGAGAGGTGACACCAACACCAAGGGCTGCGGGAACTGACACTCCATATCCATGGGGTGGAGAAAGGGACAGTCCTCAGTTGGCAGACCAGCATGTCTGGCCAAATATACAGCAGGTGCCAACTTCCACAACCGGTGCCCTCCATCTTGTTCATCTGCCCAGGGACTAGTCCCAAGCACCAGGGACTGGTCCCCCCCCCCGTCCATCCGACGATCTCCTGCAGGCTGCTCGGGTTCAGTCACTCACCATTTCTTTACAATGTGCCCAGAGATCCCGGCCTTCAGCTGTCGCGCTGACGTGTGTGTCTACCTATGACAGGTTTGTCCTGGCTCACAGTTGAAGTGTTTCAGGACACGCTAGGCTTGCTCCATGCGTGCTTGTAGGCTTGAGGTGAGGTAGAGCATTACCGTGAGGGATGCAATAGAGCAGGGCTGCCTATCCCACGGCAGGAAGGAGGAGAGAGAGAGACACGAAGGGGCTGGGGACAAGGAAGATCTTTCCAGAACTTGCTACCAGTCGCCTGCTTCCTTCAGCTAAGCTCCTTAGGCCAAAATGTCATCATGATGCTAATCCAGGGGTGTGTCGGAGCTCGGGATCCAGTCCCTTCTCCACCGCTGGTCTCCCATCTGGCCCAGCCTTCCGCGTGGGAGTCCTGTGGAAGAGGCTTCACATCCACACCGGGACACTGCGCTTGCGTAGGGAGGGCGGGACCCTGGACCGAGTGCGTCGGGGCTTCCAGAAACGGTTATAGATTTCATTTTCTTCTTTCTGGATTCTTCTGCTCTCCAGAGGGAGCCGAACTCACTAGCAAATCCACATCCTCCTAGAACACATTCTCAGACAGGGACTAAAATGCCCTAAAGCTTCCTTCCTCCCAGGGTCTAGGACGGGCCCAGGAGCCTGTGCCCTCCACTCTCTGCCATGCAGCGAAACCACCATGAACACAAGTCCCCAGTGACCGACACTTTTCCCCCTCCAGGAAGTGAGTCTGCGCTGGCCCTGCGGCTGGTGAACGGAGGAGACCGGTGCCAGGGCCGCGTGGAGATCCTGTACGGAGGCTCCTGGGGCACCGTGTGTGACGACAGCTGGGACATCACTGATGCCAGTGTGGTCTGCAGGCAGCTGGGCTGCGGCTATGCCGTGGCTGCCCCAGGGAATGCCGGGTTCGGCCAGGGCTCAGGATCCATTGTCCTGGATGACGTGCGCTGCTCCGGGAACGAGTCCTACCTGTGGCACTGCTCACACTCCGGCTGGCTGGTCCACAACTGTGCCCATTCCGAGGATGCTGGCGTCATCTGCTCAGGTAGGGCACCATGCATCCTCCTCCTCCTCCCGTGTTCGAATTCTTCCTGAACGTCTTTCTTACGTGTTCATTTCTCCACTGAGCGATTTGTCTTGCTCTTTCCCGCTGGAGTCGGTTTTAGTCCTTCTAGCAATGCTGGTGGGGGAGTGATGAGCGATAGACAAAAGGTGCTGAGGTCACTTTAACCCCTGCTGGGGCAGCAGGAACGAGAGCCAAGGAGAAAAGCCCTGCCCTCAGGTTCCTTTCTGCCTTGGCCAGGGGAGGAGACAGATACAGCCCAGGGGGCGCGGGGCAGGGCACGTCAGAAAGCAGAGTCCCAATCAAAGTACTGTCTTCGAAGGGTGTAGTCTTTAGCCAAGAACCACATGTAAGGCTCACTTTTAAATGAGGCCAACAGATTAGGACTGTGTATGTGTGCATGTGTGTGCATTTGCGTGCGTGCATGCATGCGTGTGTGCGTGTGTGTGTGTTGCTATGTCAGACAATTTGGGGAGGTGTGTGTCCTTCACTACAACTCTCTCTAAGTCTGTGCTGGAGTCCAGTGAGTCAGGAGGGAGACTTAAGCCCTGGATATGTCATGCAGAAACTTGAGAATGAACTGGGTCACTTAACACCCGAGTCACTGAAAAGCTTTGAAACACAAGACTTGGTCTTGTAACACATCTAGACATATTAGTCACTTCGAGGTGAGACCCCATCTCAAAAAAAAAAAAAAAAAGAATTCCCTTGCCCATCATCCATGTGGCTCCCTCCCACACACCTAGGCTCTGAGGACTGCCTCGCACTGTCTTCTCTTTCTTGCAGATGCATATAGTACCAGCCACTTTGACAATTTCCCCTGAGTTCTACTGCGTCTTGTTTCTGGGAGGAGTGGGCAGGCCTCTCACGAGAGATTCCTTCTTGGGGGCTCTGGCGTTTGCTGAAGTGACAAACTTAATTCCTCGTACTGCTCCCCCTGGCCTCCAGCTTAGCCTTGGCAGCCTGTTGACTGCCACTGCCGCTGGCGGTACTTGTTAGGTGCTCCGGATGGGAGGTGACATTGAGCCCTTGGTCGTTCCAGGTGCAGACGCCTGTCTGGATTTTCCATGGAGGACCATGGTCCTCATTTCAGGAACATGATCTAGTAAAACTTGTGCACGTAACTGTCTTGCAGACTCCCTTCATGAGCCATGTGACATGCGCCTATAATCCTGGCCGTTCGCATGCAGAGACAGGGGACTCATGGTTCACGGCCATGTGAGCTGCGCAGTGAGACTCCGTCTTACAAAGAAAAGGAAAAAAAAAGAAATATTTTTAGTTTAATCTGAGCTGTCCCCAGATTATTCTTAACATTACAATAAAACTATTCTGTGACAAATGCATTAGCAACAGTGTCCACTGAAATAGTCAGAACGTTGAGAAGTTTTGTAATAGAAAAAGGAGTTATTTAGCTTCTATTTTATTTACTCATTTATGTTATGTTTTTATCTCTGGGGAACAGGGCATGTGTTTAGCCCCGGTTGGCATTGAACCTACGATCCTCCTACCTCACTCACCGCCCCGAGCGCTATGATTACGGGCCTGTGTTACCAAACCCTGCTAAAGAAAAAGGGTTTGACTTGGTCTCTCAAATGGACAGCTCTGGGGAAAAATTTCACCGATTAAAAATCTTAAAAGGAAGGAACCTTGCAGAAGAGGGGGGCAGTAAGGCTGTAAGAACCTAAAGATGGGAAGGTCCACCGTTGGACAAGACATTCCACTCAAGGCAGGACTCCCGCATCCAGGAACTCACTGCAGTGAGACTTGAATGACTGACATCCCAACATGTCCTTACAGACTAGCGAATATCTCAGGAGAGATAACCTTGGGGACTAGGGCTGGATGAGTGAAGGGGAATGCCCCTATTAGTGGGACGGCCCAAGAAGGGGCCACTTCTTATGCCACAGAAGGCTGAACCCCCACAAGAGTAGACAAGCCAGAGGGAACCCTGGAGCCCATAGAAGTGGACAGGCAAGCGGGTGGGAGGGAATGGGATGAATTGATTGATAAAGGGAAGGGAGGGAAGATGGGAAGGAGGGGGAAGGAAGGAGGCGGGGATAAATACTCAATATGCTTGTAAAATTATGGGGAAAATTAAAAACTATATTATTGAAAAAACTTATAGAGCTGCATCTTCATTCTAGGTTTCTTGAACACAACAACTGAACCCACCACAAGTAAGTACTAAATCTTTCAAGTGAAGCACAGGGCGTTTTTGGAGCCCTCCACTCAGCCACTGAGTAGACCGTTGCTCTTGCTTACGTTGATCCACTCACAGAGCCATGGCTGCATCTCATTCCATCCTCTGAGCACAAACCTTTCACACCTTCCTGGTAGGAGAAGAAATGTTTCTTCATCTTAAGAGACAGTTTCAGTTATTTTTGACGTGTCCCACCACAGCTTTGGAAGGAAGAAAGGAGACAAAGTGCGTGGATCATGCCACAGCAATCATACTTTCTCATGAGATTTCAGAATATTGTGTGTATTAATTATTCCCACAGTTCTTAGCTGATATAACCGGACTGAAGATTTAGGTCAATGATAGAGGGTTTCCTAATATACACAGGCTCTGAGTGCAATCCTTAACACTTGGGGGGGCAGATAATACTACCTTCTTTGAGACACCGAGTCTTTTCTCTCCATCCTTTAAAGCACTTGTATTCTAGTACGCAGCTCTGCCACGTCCTAGCTGTTGGACAGTGGAAGTAGCTTATGTTTCATTGCTTGATGTGCCATCTGGTAAGAATATTTTTATAGATATATCTTTGCAGAGCTTATTCAATTCTTCTTTAGGATGGAAATAGATTTACTGAGCTGATATCAGCAGAGTGCCAATACACAGAGTATGCTTGGCAATTTCTTCTTTCATGGTTCACTGGCCTGCTGTCCCAGGGGGTGTGGCCAAACCACCACGGAGAATGATTGTGAGAGCGCAGAATGAGGAGAGACGCGAACTGTCTCAGGTAGCTCACAGAATATGTGATGTAGAATTGATTGTGCAATTCCAATTGTGCTGGACACCGATGTGGGTCTGTTCAAAGCAGGATAAGCCCTGCTAATGGAGGCCTAATGGAGACCTCCTGTGATTGGGGAATGAAGAGAACGTTCTCGTGCTTGGGCTGAGACTTGATAGGGGAGAAAGTTCAACAGCGGTGTCTTCCTGATGGAAGAAATACGTGGAAAGCCCCAAGTGGGAAGGAACTGACTCTCTGAGGAGAAAATAGAGGCTGAAGGTTTCAAGGAAGGAGGGGCCAGAGCCTCCAGCAGGTTAAAGCTCCGGATTTTATCCCTTGCAAGCGGGGGCCAAGCCTGTCTCATTCACTGCTGCAACCTTACTACCTTGAAGGAGCCAGGCATGTGTCAGCCCGGTGCCTGGTGAAACTAGAGGAGGATCGCTGCAGATTCCAGGACAGCTTGGGTTACAGAGCGAGACTGTCTCAAAAAAACAAAACAGAAAAAATATTTATTGAAAGTAAAATATAAATAAATATGTAAATACTGCGATTGTTTTGACAAGCATGACATGTGTATATGTGCACACACACAGACACATGGACACAGACATAGACACACACACACATACAAGCTTGCCTTAAGCCCCATTTTATAGCATCCATTTTCATTATATATATGATATATATATATATAATTCATTTTCTATAGTCTTAAAATTAGTTTTTCAATGGCCTTGAAATATTTCTTTGCAACAAACGCTTTAATGATTGTATATTTTATACTGTATGGCTGTATTTATAATTTAGTAAGTGTGGGGCGAAAGACTTGCTTCCAACTTAGAGCGAAGTCATGTTGTAAACATGGACCATGGAAGCGAGGACTTACCCTGAAGCACAGAAAACAAAGCCATGTCCCTCTTCTGTCCTTTCTAGAATCCTCTTGAAATCGTGCTTATTCAGCGCCAGTGCGACGTGGTTCAGTGCAGAGTACCTGTCCCACCTGCTGTCCCCTCTGTCGCCCTCCCTCCCTCCTCAGCAGCCCTCTCAGTACCTACCTTTGGTCCCCGCTCAGTGTATGTCGGGAGCCAATTCCTGTCTCTCACGGGAGTTTCTTTCCTCCCAACTCATTCCTTGAGAACTTATCCTCTCCTTTGCGCTTCGAGGCCTGGAGAGTGAAGTCCAGGTCTAACCTGGTCTAACCCTCACTGTAAACCTGAGGTTGGCTCACCGCTTGGTGCTGACCAGCCTGAGCCAGCAGCAGTTGGTTGTAGATGCTGGAAGCCTAATCCTAATTGTCTCTCTCTGTTCACAGCCGTGGTTCCTGACAGCACCTACCCAAATTCCAGCTGTAAGTTCTTAACTCCCTGACATGTTTTTGACAGAGACATCCGAGGAGGAGGAGGTTTCCCCTCCCCCTTTCCTCAGGGAGGAGGGATCTGTATGGGGACAATGGAAGACAAGAGCTTCCCAAGGGCTCAGTTGGTAAAATGCTTGCCTTGCAAGCATGACGACGTGGGTTTCATCCCCAGAGCCCATCAGCATGGTGGCACATGCTTTGAGCAGGCGGAGATGGGAGGTCCCACGGACTTGTTAACCAGTTAGCAAAAAGCTAAATCAACTCGCTCCAGTTCAGTAAGAGACCTTGTTTCAAAAGCATAAGGCAGAGGACTGGGGAGAGGCTCATGGGTTAAAGCAAAAGGACCTGAGTGTGGGTTTCTAAATCCCACCTGAAAATGCTGGGAGGAAATGGCAGTGGGCTGCAATTGTGGCTCTGGAAGGCAGAGCTTGGGAAACCCCAGAGCAAAGCAATAAGGAGGTGGAGCCATCCAGGATGATTCCTAATGTCACCCTTGGGCCTCCATAGGGACACACTCAAGTGCCCTCTAGTACACACACACACACACACACACACACACACACACACACACACACACACACACACACACACACACACACACACATGCACACATACACAGACACACACACAGACACACATACACAGACACAGACACACACACACACACACAGACACACACACACACACACACACACACACACACACACACACACGCATGCACACATACACAGACACACACACACACACAGACACACACATACACACATACACAGACACACACACACACACACACACACACACACACACTTGGGAGGTTCTTTCCTGTAACTTCGAAGAATAAGCCAGATCTAGGTCATCTCTTGGGTTTCTGACTTGGAAATTGTGTCAAAGAAAATCTTCCCCAAGCCAGGCAGCTGTGCTGTGCTGCGCTCACCAGAATTTCACTCTTTTCCTGACAGCAAACTATTCCTGTGGAGGTTTCCTGACCCAGCCGACGGGGTACTTTACCAGCCCACTGTACCCTGGGAACTATCCCAACAATGCCAGATGTTCGTGGAGCATTGAGGCCCCCTATAACCACCACGTGACTGTGATCTTCACAGATGTTCAGTAAGTGTGGGGGTGCAAAGCAGATTCTTAAAAAACAACCTGGGTGACTTTGAAATTCAAAGGGGCGTGCTTGTCTGAGAGATATTTTAAAATATGAACTGTTTTTTTAAGCAGTTTAAATAACTAATCTATAGAATACGCAGGTGCTTGCTTGCTTCTGCGTGCATGTGCAAGTCAGGGATCAGCTTGCAGCGGTTGGTTCTCTCTCCATCCCGTGGGCTGGGGACTGAACTCAGGTGGAGAGGTTGATCAGCAAGGTTTTCACCCTCTGAGCCATCGCGTCGGCCCTCAGCTTTTGAGTACTTCAACGGTAGGTAGGAGGCGTTTGGACTGGAACCTAGGAGTAGGAAAGTGCTCTTGTTTAAAGTCCTAGGTTTGCCATGCATTTGCTCTCTGAGCACAGAAAGTCTCTTTCCTAAGCCCCAGTCAAAAGGAGGGAAGAAAATGCCTGCTTTTCCCTATAGCTTTGACCACTCAGGCTCTGCCCCCAAAGGACAGGGGCCGGGACAGCCCTGGGGCACCGGGGAAGACAATCCTGTTTATGACCATGCCTGCTTTGTGGAACTCTTTCCTGCCACTTTTCTTTCTTTCTACGAGTCCCCAGGGGGGTAGGTGCAGTGGGAGAGAAGAGGTGGCAGATGCGGGGGGGGGGGGGGGGGGACAGGAATCACTGCAGTAGAAGATGGGGTCCTCATGTCTTAGCTCCTGTGATAGCTACTCTTAACTATTGCTGGGAGAGAGCGCCCACTTACAGGAGAAAGGGAGATTTATTTGGCGTACAGTTCCAGAGGGGAGATACAGCCTTCCAGGGCCAAGCCGGCATGGCTGGCTAGCTGAAGCTGGAGACAGGCTACATCAGCCCATCCGAGAGGCTAGTGGGCCTACTGGAGAGTCTCTCTCCCTCCTTCTCTGTGGCTCCTTCTATCTGGTCCACTGCTGGGAGGTTCCAAGGGGATCTATGGAGGTTCCGATGGGATCTAGAGCTGATCTTTGTATATCCAGATAATCTATTCAGGTGGTCTCAGCTGACTTGCCAGGTGTGCTCCTCAGCTGATCTTAGTTAATGCCAGGTGCGTCGGGTTGGCACCCAGGATCAACACATCTCCTTACAAGTGAACGTCACTGCCTGTAGCAGAGCTCATTAACGTGTGATTTATTCAGGTTGGAGCAAGGCCGTGCTGCCCAAGAAGCTGCACATCTTCTAGAATCCTGGGCAGGTGGTGGGGGGACCACGCCTTCTTTTCTAACAGCCATCACGAAACAATAGTTTCTCTCTTGGTTTCTTCCTCCCTCCCTTCCTCTCTCCCTTCCTCCTTTCCTCTCTCTCTTCCTCCTTCCTTGGTTGAAATGATGCATCTGAGTTACTAAGGTAGAGACTTCCAAGGCCCCTTTTCCTTCTGTTTCTTTTCCTCTTGACAAGGTTTCATGTATCTTGGACTGCCCTGGAATGCAAGTGAATACCTAAGGGGCTGACCTTGAGCTTCTAATCCTTCTGCCTCCGACTCTCATGTGCTAGTATTAGAGGCATGTGCCACCCTGCCTATCTATGTGGTACCGGAGATTGAACTCAGAACTTCACGCACGCTAGGCAAGCACTCTACCAACTGAGCTGCACCCCAGCCTCTCTCTCTGGTTTCTGTGTGCCGTGGCCTTGGAAGTCCCTGTCTTAGTCTCATCATTTCAACCTCCTGGGCACTGTGGCACGAAGGCTGCACATTACAGCGGTGGGCCACCAGCAGCAGTATGCACAGCCATTTGTGACACTTTATAAACCATCCCCCCATTCTATTTCACCTGTGCCTTGCCGCATACCCTTTCAGTATGCACGGAGCAGGGTATTTTACCTTTGTGGATACGGAACGTGAACGTTAGCGGGTTCTCTGACCTGCCCGGTGCTTATCTGTTATGTTACTTATTTCTGTCACCGTGACCTCCTGGACAATTTGTTTTGTCCTGGCAAGGAGTTGGGGACCGTGGGATGGGACGGAAATAACATAGATCAGGATGTAAAACCTTCTTTCGTCGATTGAAAGGTGAAGGAGAGGGCTAGAGATTTCCCATGTGACTCCAAAAGCAGGACCAGGACCTAGGCATGGCATCTCGGGCAGATGAATTCCTTCCCCGACCCCTGGCTTGAAGGAAGTTATTTAGTTTGTCCGATGATGAGCTTTGCTGGAGTTTCCCACACAAAGGTCCTTGATTTCTGAGGACCCACAGCAAGCTTTGGACCAAGGGGAACCGGACTCTTTTTTCCTTTTCATGTATGAGTGAGTGTATGTGTACAATAAGGCCCTTGAATATGTGTGCCTTTGGGGGCTCAAGGGTAACATCGGGAAGTATCCCGGATTGTTCTTCTACCTCATTGCTTGCTCCGGAGATTCCCAGGCTCCCCCTTAAAGGGCCAGAATTGCAGGACATCACCATTTCCACCCCGCATTTTTTTTGTGGGATCTGGGGATTCGAACTCAGGTCTTTTGCTTATGAGGCCAAAGTTTTAACCCCTGAGCCATCTCTCCAGTCCAAAGAAACCTACCTAACTCTACATGTTCTGTCTGCTCAGGCTCGAAGGGGGCTGCAGCTACGATTATATTGAGGTTTTCGACGGCCCCTACCCCAGCGCCCCACTCATTGCTCGGGTCTGCGATGGGGGCAGTGGCTCCTTCACCTCTACGTCGAATTTCCTGTCGGTCCGGTTCATCAGTGATTTAAGCATCACACGGAGAGGATTCCGTGCCGAGTACTACTTCAGCCATTCCTACAACACTACCAGTAAGTTCTCCCGTGAGCGTGAGCGCTCGGGTGGGACTGGGGACATCTCTGGGAGTCTTCTGCTTTCAATTGTCTTGCAGTTGTTAAATAAGATCTTCAGAGTTTCTCCCACTGGGGTCCCCATGCTTCATTTCCTACTGAGAAAGACCCTGGGCAGAGTCTTAGGACTCTGCTGCCCTTAATGAGGTCTAGAGCCAGTTCCGACAGGTGGGAGATATACTGGCTTCATTGCAGTCAGTAGAGAATAAGTAGAAGGTATCCGACGATGCTTTCCATAGGCACTGAGACACAAAGCCAAAGGCAGAAGTTACTGCCTGCTATGTCTGAAATTTTGTGACCTTCCTAGAATATGAATCACTGGTTATATCCCTGTCCTGAGACCTGACATATTTGACCTCGTCTGAAGACGGACTGAGCTGAACGTCCTTAGATGGACAGCCACTCCCCTCAGAAGCCATTTGCCCCTGATTCGAGATGCTATATGAACTGATATCTCCATTGGCCAAGCATTGAGCCAGTCAATGTCCAGCATCTCATGTGTGGTCAGGACCGAAGGCATCGACTTTCCCCAGAGCTCTATGACGTTGCTTCTCAATGCTGCTACTGCTTGATTACTATTTTACTTTATGGGTCAGTGCTAACCTGGCAAAATTTTTGATTATGTAATGCCTGGCTTCAGTTCTCTAGCAGAGACTCCTAAGTGCATGTGTCCTCTTTGGGCTTTCAAGAACATGGAGCTGACGGGAGCCACACGGCTGACTCTATGGGAAGCATGCCTCTCATGCCCTCTGGGGCGGCCATCTTGGTCTCCATGCCCCTTTTCATAGGAAAAGCCACTAGTCGGACTTGTGGGACGTGGGGGTCCTGACCTGGGGTGCTCTGTGTTTGTCTGTCAGGTCTCCTTTGTCTGCCTAACCACATGCAAGCCACGGTGAGCAGGAGCTATCTCCAGGCCCTCGGCTATTCTGCCAGTGACATCGTCATTCCTGGCTGGAACGGCAGCTACTCTTGCCAGCCCCAGATAACGCCCAGTCAGGTGGTGTTTACCATTCCCTACACGGGCTGCGGCACCGTCATGCAGGTAAGCCCGGGTCGCCTCCCGCACGCTCTTTCTCGTGAGCATGCTTTCTTACGTGACGGCTTCATGCCGCCAGGCTTCGCAGATCCAGAAGCTAGAACTCTGGTGGAACCAGAACACAAGCCAGGCAAAGGAAGAAAGACGCCTCTGGCACTTCCAAATAGGAGAGAGGAAGAGGAGGAGGAAGGGTCAGAGCTTAGCAGGGAGTTTCTCAAAGTATGACCAGCAGAGAGAATATGTAGCAGGAATTTATTCACATGTTGGGGGGAGAGAGAGAGAGAGAGAGAGAGAGAGAGAGAGAGAGAGAGAGAGGCAGCTCTCAGAACACACTTAGATATGGTGGGGTCTGAAGCTTATATAATTTGGGTTTGGAGTAAGAGAAAGTAGCAGAACCTTGTTAAATGAAAGAGCACAATGTGTGTGTGTGTGTGTGTGTGTGTGTGTGTGTGTGTGTGTGTGTAGAAGAGGCGCTGTGTGTGCCTGTGGAGGTCAAGGGTCACTTTTGGAATCATCACAGATTATCATCCCTCCTTATTGTTTTGCTTTGAGGTTTCTGAGGCTCCACCTTCCTGGGCTGGAAATGCAGGTTGTGGGGAGATCTGGGATTTGAACTTAGTTCCTTTTGCTAGTGAGGCAAAGGCTTAATCCTGGCGCCATCTCTGCAGCCTTATACCTTGAGCACATAGCTGACCTCTTGGAGGATGTCCAAGTGCTCGCAGTTGATTGGGCATGACAGCTGTCATTTGTTCCAGCCTTTTGATATTGCAGCAGAACATTACCCTCTACTGAGTTCATCTCAAGAACTGCACAATGGAGTTACAAAAATATTCTCCAAATCCAAACAAACAAACAAACAAAAAAAACCCCTCAATGTTTTGAGTAAGCTCAAGGTTTTGGGCTGGGCCATGTTCATGCAGCCCACTGAACCACAGGCTGGATGTGACTGAGCGACCAACCATGTGATTTGCCCGAGATTTTGCAGACGATAGCGTGGAACGTCCCACATCCCAGGAGACCTCAATCCAAGGCAAATAGGGACAGCTGTCACCCTACAATGGAAAATGGTGTGACAAGTCCATATCACACTCCCAAAACGTTCCCTAGGTATTCTCAGGTTGTCATCCCCACTTTAAAAATGGGGAGACTGACCTGCCCTAAATTAGTGAGTAGGCTCTGGTACCTCTGTCAGCTAAGCTGCCCTTGCCCAAGCTCGGGTGAGCCTGGTGGGGGAGGGGAGAAGAGATCAGACTAGAGAAGGTGAGGGGAGGGGAAGAGCTGAGGCGAAAGCTCTTAGTCAGTTTTTCTTACTTCACAAGCTTTCCTTCCTTCCTTCCTTCCTTCCTTCCTTCCTTCCTTCCTTCCTTCCTTCCTTCCTTCCTTCCTTCCTTCCTTCCTTCCTTATAAATTTCAGGTATGCGTGTGCACATATATTTACATGTAGGTGTGTGTGTGTAGATGTCGGCACACAAGGGCACTATAATGTATTTGCCCATAAAGAACAAGGGTGATATTAGGAGTCCTCTTCGATCACTCTTTCAGTTTGCCGTTATGAGCCTGGGTCTTTAACTAAGCTCAAAGCATATCAGTAAGGCTAGTCTGGCTAGCTAGCTTGCTTTGGGGGTTCCCAGGCTCTGTCTTTCAGAACTAGAATTACAGAGGGGCTGCTACACCCACCTGGAATTTTTACACGGGATCTGGGGATGCAATCTCAGGTCCTTTTGCTTGGGTGGCAAAGGCTTTGACCACAGAAGCATGTCCCCATGTTTCAGGAGATAAAAGGTTCTCCATCCTGAAGAATAACTCTATTTCAGTGATAGCTTCAGAGGGACCTTGTCTAAGACCAGCCATTCAGGAATGGAGTTTCCAGTGCACAGCACTAAAGTGAAAAACTCTCTCCCTTTCAACCCCCTCTATTTCTCTCCTCACTTCTCTTGTCCCGTGCCTTCTTTCTCCTTCCTCCTCTCCATACTTCCTATAGTTACCTTAATGCCAGGACTTGTTACTTAGGTCACTGCTGCATTAGTATCCTGCCATGGAATAGGCGGGCACCGTCTCTGCAGGGTTCTGGAAGGTTCCAAAGTCTTCCAGAGCCTCTTCCCTCCCCTTCTAATCCACAACAGTGAGATCCTCTTGGAGGCGACGTTTGCCTGATCCGCTGTTTGCCTGCCTCTCTCAGGTGGAAAACGACACCATCAACTACTCCAGCTTCCTCAAAGCAGCTGTTTCGAACAGCGTCATCAAAAGGAAGAAAGACCTCCACATTCACATCAGCTGCAAGATGCTCCGGGACACCTGGTTTAACTCTATGTACATCACGAACGACTCCGTCGAGGTTCAGGAAGTGCAGTACGGCAACTTCGACCTGAATGTGTCCTTCTACACATCCTCCTCCTTCTCGTACCCCGTGACCAGCAGCCCGTACTACGTGGACCTCAACCAGAATTTGTACATTCAAGCTGAGATCCTCCACTCGGACACCTCTCTGACCTTGTTTGTGGACACCTGTGTAGCTTCGCCGTATCCCAATGACTTCTCATCCTTGACATACGATATCATCCGAAGTGGGTAAGGACCGTCTGTGGGGGACGGATCGTGTCTTTTGCACGTAAACTCAAACACAAGTCCCCCGAAGATTCTAGGATTGCAGATTTTTGGCTGCCTGAAGTTCTTAGAGGTTTAAGTTTTTTTTTTAACCTGTAGCTTTTACCTTTTCCAGGGGTTTTCATGCTGTTTCTTGGGATTCCACCCCTAGCGAAGGCGGCAGACTTTCATGTATCATCACTGGTTAATGTGTGGGAAAAGCTGGGTGTCGCCCCAGGTGACTGAACTCTAACCCTGGAGTTAGAAAGACATGTGCGTGGGGAAAAAGCCTTGGTTTGAGAGCAGGCCTAAGTAGAAAATTCTCTCGGCTGGTTTCCTTACTGGCTAACTGGAGATCGTGTCAAGGATTGGAAGTCGGGAAGGTGAATTAGGCCTGGTTCCTGCCTTTCCTCAAAGCGCAAGATCGGTGCAGGGCACAGGCAAGACTTCTGATCTGGACGGCAGAGGGACCTAATACCTCATCCTCTGAGCCTGGAATTCCCCAAGTTCCCGCTTTGATTAAGGGGAAAAGAGTAGGCAGCCCCGCGCTTCCAGGACACACTGCGGATGCACACAGGGCTGTTGCGCCAAAGGCGCAGGTGGTCCTTGGACCCTCCATCCGCCAGGGATGCAGGTTCTCAGCTTGCTCCAGAGGAGCTGAGATCAAGCCAGTGGGGTCCAGGCTGGCGTCCTGCTGTCCCTGTCTGGATAAGGCTCCCCGATTGGGGGGAGTAGGTTCTCCTGCACTCCTGGAGGAGGCCTGAGACGCTGCATGGACAAGTCCTGCGTCCCTTCTGCGGCCGGCCATTGCGTTCTACGTCTTGACTCACAGAATGGCCTTAGTCCCTTGGTAGCCATTGCCTCCTGTGAGAAGTTTCACTGACAGGATCGGGGACACTAGTAAGAATCGATAGTAAGGGATTCAGTTTCATGCCTACCCAAGACGCTAAAGGCAGCGAGTGAGGTTTCTAGGCACAATTCAGCAAACAGGCAATGGGGGGTGATAGCAAAGATGGAGAGCAAACTAACCCAAGAGCCTCCTTTCCTAACGGCTACGAGGTGGTCTTTGAGTAGGTGTGGAAAGATTGGAATGAATGCGAATGGGTGAGCGATGTAGTTCTTCCCTGACAAAGGGCTCTTGTGGGTGGTGGCAGCCTGCCACAGGTGCATGTGATGCCCTGCTCGCTGGGAGGGGTAGTAAGGGGCAGTGTCCTGCCTCAACCCCGGGCACAGGGCCACAATGACCACAGCTGAGCCTCAGCCGTGCCATCCACGTAGAGACCTTTGCAAATCACCTGCTTGGTCAGCCTGGCTGTGCAGCTTCTACCTGCCCAGAGCCCCTGGCTTATCCTGAGTTCTTTCAAGAGCCCTTGGATCCCATCTTGGCTAAGGGAACTTCTGAGAGAGAGAGAGAGAGAGAGAGAGAGAGAGAGAGAGAGAGAGAGAGAGAGAGAGAGAGAGAGAGAGAGAGGAAATCTGAGGGGTTGAAGAGCAGCTGAGATGGAGGTAGAGGCAGGAAGGCAGCTCTGGAAAGAGGAAGAGGAGGGTAAGCAGTCTTCCAGGAAAGCCAGGCTGTCCCAGGGCTGCCAAGAAGCATTCCCAGCTGCAAGGCCAGGCCGGCTTTTCTTGCAGTCCCATCCCCTCCCCCCCTTCCCTCGCTCTTCTGAGTGCACATGGGGCCTCGTGGAGAGACACGGACTCACCCCACTCCTCAGTAGGATTCTTACGCAGGGCGGCAGGGTCTTTTTCTTCTACCACCAGTCAAGACAAGGCACCCAAGGGAGAGGAAATGCTTGTAACTTGAGTGAGCGGAACTCAAGCCAGTGTTGGGTGTACAGCCCCGTGGGGCCCAGAGCTGGCCCAGTGAGTGACGCAGCAGGGTGACCCTCGGGAGAGGGAGGCCGGGAGCACCAAGGAGTCCTGTGGCCAGAAAGGGAGGAAGGGGCCATCTTCCTTCCGGCCCTGCGTCTGACCTGCTCTTGGTCTCCAGACTCGAGTTTTCTCTTCAACTCCCTTGGTTTCCCCTGAGCTCACTACCAAGGCAGGATCGAGCCCAACCCGCTGGACACAAGGGAGCCTGCTGGTCAGGAAGCCCGGTGGGACATTTCAGGGCTGCTGGGCTGGGTGTGCAAACCGCACAACGCGTGTGAGCCGGCACCGCAGGCCGATGCAGCCAGGCAGGTTATGGCCTTCCACACCGAGGGCGGCCGTTGGGATGAGTTCGGTGCTTTAAAAAATTATGCTTGCATGTGTGTTTCTGTTTCTCTGCATGTATTCTGTGTGTATTAGATGACACTGTGTGTGTCTGTGGAGGCCCAAGGGTGACTTCGGGAATCCCCCTAGATTGGGCTCCCTCCACTTAGTTTGGCTCTAAGGTTTCCCAGGGCTCCATCTTCCGGGACTAGAAGTACAGGCTGCCACCATTTCCACCTGGCCTCTTTCCACGGGACCTGGAATCTGAACTCACGACCTTCTGCTTGTGAGGCAGAGGCTTAACCCCTGCGCCATCTCTCCAGCTCCGATCCAGTGCTTTGAGGAGGGCTCACGAATTCTTCTTCTTTCTGCAGGTGTGTGAGAGACGAGACCTACCAGTCCTACCCCCAGCCGTCGCCGCGCGTCGCCCGCTTTAAGTTCAGCTCCTTCCACTTCCTGCACCGCTTCCCGTCCGTGTACCTGCGGTGTAAGCTGGTGGTGTGCCGCGCCTACGACTACTCCTCCCGCTGCTACCGAGGCTGCGTGGTGAGGTCCAAGCGGGATGTGGGCGCCTACGAGGTGAAGGAGGTGGTCCTGGGACCCGTCGAGCTGCAGCCCCCCAGGAAAGACAAGAAGAGCTTGGGTAGGTGCTCAGGCCCCGCTGCCTCAGGGGCTCCCCGCCCTTGACTCTTGGTGACTTGGGGTGCGTCTCGTCTTCCACAGTCCAACACAAATTGCACAGCGAGCTATGCCGGCCACACGGGTGAGTTAGGTCTGGTTTTCCCCAAGATGGTCAATATAGAGCAAGAGAGGTCTGACCTGGAAGGAAGGTAGGGGGACCAACTGTGTGATCCTTGGGGCTCAGAGTTCTCTGAACTCAACATCACTCATCTGTCAGGTGAGAATGATGATATTTACTTCTTAAGACTGTTGGCAGAGTTGATTAAGTTGGTCTGGGGCAAGTCACTAGGTGCTTGGTGAGTTGTATGCCTCTTACTATTACCGACATCACCCACATAATCACTGCTGACATTGCTCCTCATGGGGGGGAGGAACAGGACGGGCAGACAGGTTCCTTCTGGAGGCGGTGGGCATGGCGGGGAACGGCTGCTTCATTTTCCCCATGAAGCGCAGGCATGAGGGGCTGGCTGGCTTCTGGTGTGTGTGTGTGTGTGTGTGTGTGTGTGTGTGTGTGTGTGTGTGTGTGTGTATGAGTGTGTGTGTGTCTGAATATGTATGTATATATTCGTGTGTGTGTTGGGGGGAGAATGTTCATAGTGGGGTTCTTAAGACTCTTGGCTTAAGATGGAGTGGGGTCCTCTAAGGCAGCTGTGACCGGTCCCACCCAGTATTAGTCAGGGTTCTTTAGAGTCATGGAATTCACAGAATGAATGTGTGTGTGTGTGTGTGTGTGTGTGTGTATGTATATGAAATTTATTGAGTTGGCTTATGAAATATGGCCGAGGTAGTCCGACGATGGCTGCCAGCAACTGCTCAGCCCAGTAGGCCCGAGGGTGACGGCTGAAGGCTGGAGGATTCCTAGAGTCTCTAGTCCTGTTGAAGCCTTGGAGGGTTGGAGGGCAGGAGGGAAGAGCACAGCTTCAGTCTCTCCTCCTCCTCTGTATTCAGTTCTGAGGCTTTCATAGGGTCCATTACTGGGAGGATCCTATGAGGTCTTTGGAGGTTCTGATAGGATCTAGGGCGGGTATAATCCTTTCAGGTGGTCTCAGTTGATCCTTCCAGGTGTGGTCTCAGCCCTTCTTAGTTAAAACCAGGTGTGTCAAGTTGACGCCCAGGATTAACTATCCCACTCCCCTACACCCTATAGCAGACCCGTCTTCTTGTCTGTCTCATATCACATGGCCCCTCATTCTTGCATTCACTACCCATTTATCAGAGGCCCATTGTGTGCCAGGAGACAGACAGACACCCAGAGGTCAGAATTCCTGCCTTCGAGTGACCCTTCCAGGAAGACAAGAGGCAACCGAACAAGGCTCCCCGTGGCCTCTCCGATGGGTCAAAGTTAGGGGGGTGAAGAGGTAGATGGTGCCTCTCTCCTCCTTTCCCTCCATTCCTGCAGCTACCACAGCAGCTCAGCCCCGGCTACCTCTTGCCCAGGACACTCGATCATTTCCCAGCTGGTTTCAATGCCCCCCTTGCCTCCCACTCATTTGAGATTCAGTCCAGACTTGCTCTTTAGATGCGCTCTGAGCTCCCTGCTGGCCAGACCAGGTGAAGCCCACCTGCCCACCCCTCACCACCGAGTCGAGGCTCAGTTTTCCCTCCATTTCTTTACCTTATCCTGCACACTGACCGGTTCTGAAGAGGAACCCTGCCCTGGCTGGTCCCCCATCCCTTCTCCCAGGGTTCGCATCCTAGTCCCAAATCTACCATCTGCCTCCTCTCTTCTCCCCCCCCAGACCTGGCAGTGGAGGCCGTAGAGAAGCCATCCAGCTCCCACGGGGGCTTCCCCAGCGTCGCCGTCTTTGCGGGGGTCTTCGTGGCCCTGGTGTTGGCCGTGGCTGTCTTCACCCTGGGAAGGAGAACACGCAGCACCCGCGAAAGTCACGGCCCAAGCACTAAAATGTGAAACGGAACTCGCGCAGACATTGGCTGCACACGCTCGGTCTCACAGCAAAGCTGGAAGGCACGAGAGTGTGGCACTTGGCACCCTGCTGCACCATGACTCCGTTTCCCTTAACACAAGTATGTGGTGATGTGTGATGAGGTGGCAGAGAAGAAAGTGGGGGTCCAGTGTCCCCCAGGTCTACGGCTCCATGGCTGGGAAGATCGTCACACGGAACCAGAGCCAGTGTCTCTGAGCCCGCGTGCCGCTGTGAGCCAAGCAGCATGGGTCGGACTTTTCCAGTAGAATTTCCCTTCAGATCTTTTACAACTTGCTTTCTTGGCCTGTAGTGTCCACCTTGACTTTTCCAAATAAAGATTTTTCTTAAGGCAAGTGTCTGCTTGGCTGTTCTTTCCAGTGTCACCTGCAGGCTGGATCCCTCGAGTTAAGATGACGGCCGGGTTGACATGTCGTCCGGAACTACAAAGGCAGACAGGCTCTGCCTCGGGGCTTCCAGAATCTTCCAAAGAATGGGTAGTGTATTCTTCCAATACCCACGGTATTTCTTTTCTGTCCTATCCAGAGAAGGATGGGCAGGATACAGGGTAGAGAAAGATGAACGTGCTGGCCCCATCTTAATTTGGGATGTTAGAATGAAAGATGATCATCTCCCTTTCTCCACGACTCTGTGTCTCCCTAGCTGTGGCATTGTGTCCACAGCTGTGGTCTTGGAAGGGCCCCAGGGAAGCACGAGTGTCTAAGACGGGAGTCCTCCGAGCATGAAGTCTTCAGAGAGGAGTGGAATGACCTCGGGCCCTCGCGAGAGGAAGAAATTAGTTGAATCTGAGCAGGGAATGAGGTGCAAAGCAGGGGATGGAAGGCCCAGCCTGTAGGTGTGCTCCAAAGAGATGGAAGCTTTGTCTACTGGGCAAACGGTGCCAATGTCGCCCCTGGAGCCAGGCTCAGGGTCCCCCAAGAGAATACTAGGACCATCTTAACTTTGAATGTGCAACTAGTTAGTTAAGACCCTGCAGGCAGCAGCGGTGGGACAAAGGGACAGGAATGCAGCACCGATTCGGCCTCAGCTGCCAGCTGTGACTGCAGCTGGTGAGAACTGCCCACCACTGACTGAGGGAAGAAGTCTCCCATGCTGGGAGATGCAGGCTGAGACTCGGGGTCCTTCTAGGAGTTACTGTGTGGTTTCCATTATCTTGGGTCCATCACCCTACATCTCCCAGGTCACAGAGGAAAGTCTTGACTCCGGGACAGGTGAGCCTGCGCTGGATAACGAATGGCAGTCACTAGCCCATAGCTAGATTTGAGCAGATCTGCTTAGAACCCAGTGACCGTATGTTGGGATATACAGTCCAGAAAGACGCCCAGGTGGGGAAGAGAACAAGAGCCATCACATTGCAAGGAGGCTAAGGAGGATGACGGTCACAGTGCCCATCCTCCTTCAAGGTCACAGTGCCCGTCCTCCTCCAAGGTCACAGTGCCCGTCCTCCTCCAAGGTCACAGTGCCCGTCCTCCTTCAAGGTCACAGTGCCCGTCCTCCTTCAAGGTCACAGTGCCCGTCCTCCTCCAATGCAATGACCACTTTACGGATGAGAGAACCGAGGCTTTGGGAGACAACTTGTCGATCAGCTGTGACAGTGACAGAATCGTCACCCCTCTGGGTCGCCCCCCACTCCAGAGCTGTGCTGCCGCTACTACGCCTAGTCAGGAGGCATTAGTGGTACGACGCTTTGCAATACCACTCGGGGTTCTCCGCAGTCCAAATTCAGCCACGTTCTGGGTTCTGCCTTCAGACACCCACCAAACTTTAGACTGTAGTAGTTAGGCCTTCGCACTGAATGCGAAGTTACCAATTTTCCCTGAGCAATGTAGCGTGACTGTTTAATACACCCTTGTGTTGCCTTTAACAGAAATATCTAGAGCCAGTTTCATCTTATGTGCAAATGCCGTGTCTTTGGTAGAAAGGCCTTGAGCGGCTACAGATTTTGATACTTCAAGGGGAGTGTGAATATTAATCTTCTGTGGATTCTGAAAGATGATGGTATGTACTTCAGGTCTCTGAAATTTCCAGAAATTTCCAGAAATAAAATCAGGTTATTTCTTCACATTTTAAAGTGTATTCACTTGGGCAGACAAGATGGCTCGGCAGGCGAAGGTGCTTGCTGCCAAGTCTGACGATCTGAGCTCTGTTCCTGGAGCCCACGTGGTGGAAGGAGAGAGCCCGGTCCTGCAAACTGTCCTGATCTGCATCTGCGTGCCGCGACACGTGCGCATGAGCACACACACACACAAATAAATGATATAAATACAAAATAATATAAAATAAAATGTATTCAATTCATATAGCCCAATATCAAATTGAATACTGATTAAAGAATTTACAATGTGAAATATCTGTTATTAAACCCATATATTTGAAGAACACGTAGCACCTAGCCTAGAAGTCTTCTTCTACAACAGAGGTAGAGGGTCTCAGCACCCTGACAGGATGGAGCCTAGGCCAGTATAAGAGCAGTGAAGTGGAGAACAATAGTCAGTATAATCCAGCAAGACTCACCCAGAATCAGGCCAACTTAATCTCTCCCCAGCCTAAGGCTTTGGGAACCTTTCAGAAGAGGGGGCAGTAAGATGATAAGAACCTAAAGATGGAAGGTTCACCACTGGACAAAACATTCTATTCAAGGCAAGGCTGCTGCATCCAGGAGCTCATGCAGTGAGAGTTGTCCTTCCCAGACCTGCATAATGACTGACACACCAACATGCCCCCGTAGACTACCAAGGAACTCAAGAGAGATAAGAACGTACAGTGGAAACCTTGGGGACTAGAGCTGGATGAATGAAGGGGAATGCCCCTATCAGTGGGGTGGCTGGAAGAGAGGCAACTTGGTATGCCACAGAGGTCTGAACCCCCACAAGTGTAGACAAGGTAGAGGGAGCCCTAGGGTCCATAGAAGCAGGCAGGCAGGAAGGTGGGAGGGAGTGGGATGGATTGATGAGGGAAAAGGAGGGAAATGGGAGGTAGGGGAATGGAGGGATGCAGAGATAAATACTCAATATGCTTGTAAAACTAGATAGATAAATAAATAAATGTAAAAAAAAAGAATTTGGAACATGGTGGTTGGTTGGGTAGCTGACTATGTTGAGTTTCCCAAGACCACAGGGAAATGCCAGGACTTGGGGAATTTTGCAGGAAGGGTGTAAAAGTTATGGGTGAACGGTTCAGATCCGTTGCCGTCATCATGTGGACATCTGTCCTCGTGGTTGCACGGTGAGGTCTTTGCACTGTGACTTGTGGAATCACAGAAAGAAGAAGGGAAAGGGACGAGCTGGGCTTTGGGTGATGAAAACCAGACTTTCTTCCCATGGCCCCGTTGGTGGGTGCAGGTCCCTCCCAGGGATGGGGGCAGCCACACGCCCCTCTCTAGGCTGTTCCTCTTCATGGGGCGCTCCTCCTCCCTGCCGCGCCCCTCAGAAGCTTCAGCTTAGTGTTATTCTTCTGCCTAGACCCCGTTTTCTTAGCAAGTCACTTCCCGCCAGGAGAAAGGATATGCGCCAGTATTATTTCATTCTTTCTGATTCCTTACCAAGAGGGCGTGCGCTTTGGGTTCCTGGAAGGGGAAGTTGGGGGGATGCATACTGGGGACAGATTCATGGCCGAAAGAGCAATTGGGGCAGCTCGAAATATCCCTATACCCTCTAATTTTGGGGCCGCCATTCCAAATATAACCACGCCCACTCCCCTCTGAGAGCTGCCTGAATCCAGACCTCTGAGCATCTGGAGCTGGATAGAGCCCACCTAACAGGCCCACATAGCCCCCAGTCTCCCCTGGAGGCTGTAGAGCTCAAGACAGTCCCCCTTCCTCCCTCCCCCTACCCCCCTTCCCCCCTGCAGTGGGGGGAGGAGAAGGGGAACACACAAGAGCTGCAGGGACTGGGTCCGGAGGAAGAGAGGCTTTGCCTTTAGTGCATTCCTCTTGTGGTTAGTTATATGCAAATGATGAGGGGGCACTATGCAAATGAGAACACACTGGCGGTGAGCACAATTGTCTTGGCAATGCCAGACTTTGCCCAAGTACCTGGTATCAGGACTGGGTCACTGCGACAAGCCACCTTGCCCATGTGACTTCAAGAAAACCTTTTGCTTTCTTAGAACAACTTAGACAAAGCTTTCCACTTCCACATTCTTTTTTCTTCCCCTTCATTCTCTTTTTTTCTTAGATGACCAGCTTTCTATTTTCTCTATATTTAAATATCTTCTCGGTTTGTAGAAGCAACTTGTAATTAAGCTGCCTTCTCCCTGCAGTTCTGATTCACCCACTAGGGTGATTTACAAAGCACAGAAGCCCTGCTGGAAGTCAGCTGGCCACAGGGATGCACTTGTAGTCAGCCTTGCGCTCACCCCATTCCTCACCCCGAATCCTGCAGCCTGTCTCTTTCCTTGGAAAACAAGATTCCTTTCTCTCTGTCTCTGAGATATTTGCGGTTATCATAGTGTGAAGGTGAACTCTTCCCACAAGCTCATGTGTTTGCATCCTTAGCTGATGTTAATGTGTGGGGAAGGCCTTGGGCAACTTTGGGAGGCTGAGCTTTGCTGGAAGGAGACACACCATAGGGGGTGGGCTCTGAGGTGGTAGAAAGCCCACCTACTTGCAGTCTACTTCTTGCTTCCTCTGGCTTTACCATGGCTGTGGTGACCGGAACCTGCCACCTCCAGCTTCTGCTGCCCACTGGGCCTGTGACACCACAATGGAATACATCTCCCCTCTGGAACCATAAGCCAAATAAATCTCCCTTTCTCCCCTAAGTTGTATGTGAGTGTTGTCTCATAGCAGAGGGAAGAAAAGTAGCTACAATACCAGTTCCATGGTAGCAGCATTCTATTTGTTGCAATAAGCCTTTTGGAATAAACTTTTCTCTTTAGCCATCCCTTGTCTTAAAACAAGATGGAGTTCACACGCGGGGATCCCTCTTGGAGCAGAACCCTTTGCAGCTCCCCATCCTGCCCGAGAGAAGCCAGGTTCACAGGTGTCTCCCCACGACAGCTCTAACCAGGGAAGCAAAAGCACCTAGGTGATGGTTAGATTCTAGTGTCAACTTGACAGTTGCAGTTGCTTGGGGCACAGCTGTGGAGAGTCCACAGCTGGAGCAGGCCCCTGAACAAGGCTGCGGGTACTTGATTAATTGATGTGGAAAACCCAGCCCACAGTGGGTGGTACTTTCCAGTGATGGACGGGATAATGGGAAGTGCAAGGAGTGGGAACTTGCTCTTCCTTATCCTGCCTCGACTCGCTGTGGAGTTCACTCTTGAAGCTTCGTTTACCTTCTGCGGCCTCCATTCTCGGCTGACTCAGAGGTCAGCCCTTTCCTCCTTGCTGCTGTTCACGCTGCCTTTGGAGCCTGGTCTCTGGGCCTTGCTGTTTGTTGCTCGCTGTTTATCACTGACGTAGGAGCCCAGTGCCTTCAACCCTCCAGCCAGACAGGGGCCGGAGACCTTCTAGTATCCTTTGACTTGTGAGATATTCTGGTCAAGAACGAAGCAGCTACGGGTGGTTCCTTTGAAGGACTCTACCTTTATTGTGAGTTTGTTTAATATATTTATTTATATTGCATTCTAGGAATACTGTTCTTCCAGAGAATCCTGACTAATACACCTATGTTATAAAACGATGACCCTGGATGCTGGGTGGACCGTGAGTTAGAAGAGAATCTCTTGAGCAACACCTTGCTTTAGTCCTAGTGAGGGGTGATGAGGGGAAATGACTGTGCAGACAGAGCATAGGGCAGCGTGGGGGTGACCTTGACCGAGGCAGGCGGGACAGGATGCGAGGCAGCTGATGGTAACTGCCAAGATGAATCCCATAACAATAAACAAGATTCAGATTATTACAAATTGTCATCTACCGGGGAGTAATTATATCTCGGGAACTGTTCTGGTTTCCCCCGGGCATCTCATTCACGCCTCCATCATTCTTAGGAGGTGACGCTGCTACAGTCTGGTGTAGCTACTCTGCATGGTTGCTGATGCAATCATGACAACACAGTTTAAGAGAACAAAGGGTTTATTTTATCTTACAATAGTCTGGTTACAGTTCCTTGTCCAGCTTGTCAGGAGAGCCCCACGCTCTCACCAAAGGGCCGAGGGAACTGGGCGCACCATGTCCACATAGTGGCTGTACAGAAGGACACCAACTTTCGGGCTGGAGAGGTGGCTCAGGGGTTAAGCCTCTGCCTTGCAGGCAGAAGGTCCTGAGTTCGCATCCCAGATCCCACGTATAGACGCCAGGCGGAAGCGGGGGCGGCCTGCGCTTCTGGTCCTGGTGGGGCGGAGCCTGTGAATCCCGGGGCTGAAGGAGGTGGAAGCGGCCATGGTGGTTCCCGATTCGTCCGTGGTTCTACACATACACAGACACACACACATAGACACACACACGCACGCGCACATACACACGCACATGCGCACAGTTGAATAAATAATAATAATAAAAAAATTAAAAAAAAAAGAAAGACACCAACTTTCTCACCCGGGTCTGCCCCACCAACTAGATGAGGAATCTCCTGCAGGTGTGCTCTGGGATTAACTCAACTACTAATTCTCTACATGTGTGCCCAGAGCTCGAACCCTCAACTATCAAGTTGACACCTGTATCTAACTATGACACTGTCCCCGCTTGCAGACGAGACTATGGGATGTCAAGGAACTCCGTGGGGTTCCCACAGCCCACACTTGCAGGGTTATAGTAGCTCACACCCAGATTCTTGATGGCCCCTCACCAGGCCGATCTGGACCCTCTGAAGGAAGCATGTGGGCCTTGGTACTTCCTTCCACTGCCAGCCGATAGCAATCAGCCCCCAAGAGGTGACCCTCTGAACTAGCCTGCAGCCGACTGCAGAAACAAGAGAACCCAGCTCAGAATTGGGAGCCACACTTGGGAGCCTAAACGAATCTAATGATTGGTGTTTGCGGCCATTAGTTTTCAGTGCCAGCTTGGCAATTAAGAACGAAGTCTTCAGAGGCAGACCTGTGAAGAATTACTTGGTTAAGGCAAACCTTAGAGCTTGCCCATGGGAGATTGTCTAATCGATGTGGCAAGACCCAGCCCCCAGTGGGCAGGTGGATGAGGGAGAGAGAATTGATTGGCGTAGATGGAGAGCAAGCTGCAGACGGTGCCCGTCTCAGCTCCTCCGGTGGAGGCGGCGTGACCAGATCCTTCAGTTCCCGATGCTGGCACAGAATCTCCTGCCAGCGTAACGGGCTATAATCTATAGCGCCACGAGCATGTTCTCCTAAGTTATTCAGGTCCTACATTTATGAGAGCGGCCGAAGAACAACAGTAGTTGAGGCCAGTACATTGTGGGGTGGTTTCTTTTCGTAGGGATTGATAACGGGTACAGACTTCAGTGGAGAAAGAGGCAGTAAGAGGGGAGTATTTACAACCAGGGGGTGGGGGTGAGGGTGGGTGTGGGGGTGAGGGTGAGGACTAATGGGGGCGGTGGGAGCCAAGAGCTAAGAGGTGTTGGAAACAAGGAAGCCTTAGGAACAAGGTGTCACTTTGGAGACCCCCGTGGAGACCAGGATCCAAGAGGAGGCAATGCAAGAAGGACTCGGAGCACAGCGTGCAGACGCGAGGAGCCAGACGCCTGGTTAGTGAGAGCGGGTGCAGCTTCAGGACAGGTAGGGCACTTCCCTGGCCCAGTCCTCCGAGGAGACGCCGTTGTCTTGCAACCAGTAGGTCTTCATGGCATTGCAGGGGTGCAGCCCCCGAGATAGGAAATCCTGGTTCATGAGCATCAGGTCTCCCGGGAATTCAGCTATGGGGAAGCGGTTTCTGTTTGTAAATCCGGTGATGGCCCGTTGCTGCTTCCCGACAAGGAGGAACGGTTTGCGGTCGTTCCGGTGGCATACTAAGCATTTCTTGGGTTCTTCCGACTTGAAAGTGACTTTCATTTTGATTCGTTGTAGGTCCTTGTCCTTGGATTCTTTCTCCTCCGCCTCCTCCTGCTTGGCTTTGTCTAAGTTAGGGCCACCCTGGTTGTCCCCTTCTTCTGCCTCGTCTCTTCCCGCGGGTCCCAGGTCTGCGTCAGACGACAGCACAGAGCTCTTGGCCTTGTTGAAAGACGGTAAAAACTCCTTGTTCTTCAGGGCTCGTGCCTGCTGCATCCTTTCTATGTGTTTGTTGATGTTGATCTTCTCTCTCGGGGGCATCTGAAAGTCCTCTACAGGTATGACCACTTTCGCCGTCCATATTTTTTCTGGTGGTCCACACACAGGGCAGGACAGGAAGGGCTTTATTTTATATGTTGTCTTTGCTTTGTTATCTGGGGACACCGAGTCTAGGTCTCGCAACATTTTCCTTTCTTCTGTGTGCTTGGTAACCAAAAGCCTTCTTGCTGCTCTGGTGTGAACGCCGCCTAAGTGCTGAAAATGGAAACGGTTAGCGACCTTAATCCCAAGTGGGTAGGAAGTCCCTGCAGAGGGAATTAGCTCATGGCTAGTTCTCCCTCCATTGCTGAGGGTTAGACAAACCTGGGCTCAAAGTCTGATTCTTCTCTCATCTACTGTGAGTTCGAAAGAATCGTGTCAACCTCACAAAGCCTCAACAGCTGGAGAGACGGCTCAAGGATTAAGCTTCTGCCTCGCAAGCAGAGGGACCTGAGTTCAGATCCCCAGATCCACATAAAAACGCCCGCACTGGAAGGCAGAGGCTGGAAAATCTTAGAACAAAGCAAAAAAGGAGGCGGAGCAGTCCAGGATGATTCCTGAAGTCACCCTTGGGCCTCCCTAGGTAAACACAGTGCTCTTGGAACACACACACAGATAGACACACATGCACACAAAGCTACCGGAGTGTGTTAGCAACTTTTCTGACCGCTGTGACTGAACGCCTGACCAGCAGCTTACGGGAGGGAGGGCTCACGGGGGCTCACGGCTCGAGAGCTCGCAGTGCATCACGGCCGGGAGGGTGTGGCCGCGGGTGACCCCACGAGGCAGGAGGGGGAACAGCTGTCTCACATCTCAAGCGTCAGACAGCTCGGGCAGGACCTGAGGCCAAGCTGTAGCCATGAAGACCTGCTTCTCACCCAGAGACCCCCCAGCCCCCACTTCCTAAAGTTTCTATAACCTCTCAATCAGTGCCAACAGCTGCGGACCACGTCCTGAAACACGTGCACCTGTGGGGGGCCTCACACTCAGCCACACAGTGCAAATAAGAAAGGCTCAGGGGTCGGCATCCTTCATTCAGGCTCTAAGGACTGTGCTCTGATGGGGATCCACCGCAGACAGCCACGCTGTCTGCTGGATTTTGAGCCTTGGGCGTCCATTGCCTCTGCCGGCAGGCCCCAGGGGGACCCTTCCCACATAAATTACAGGCCACTTACCTGGATCTCTTTCTCCAGGGGGGAGTATTTGCCAAGGGCAATGCGTGGGTCTGACTTGTAGAACTTGGTCCAGACTCTGCAAGGTGGAGGAGGTGGATTAGAACTCTGAAAAGGGTCTTTCTAGCACTCCTCACAGTGAGGAACTCTACGTTAGCCAGGCCAAGACCACCTACAAAAGGCTGGAAGGGACCCCCGGAATCAGGCCAACCTAAACTCTCCCCATCCCAAGGCTTGGGGAACCTCGAGGAAGAGGGGGAGGTGAGATTACAAGAACCTAAAGATGGGAAGGTCCACCGTTGGACAAGACATTCCAAGGCAGGACTGCTGCATCCAGGAACTCACCGCAGTGAGACTTGTCCTTCCCAGACCTGCATAACGACTGACACGCCAACATGTCCCCATAGACTACCTAGGGACTCAAGAGAAATAAGAGCGTGCAGTGGAAACCTTGGGGACTGGAGCTGGATGAGTGGAGGGAAATGCCCCTATCAGTGGGGTGGCTGGAAGAGAGGCAACTTGGTATGCCACAGAGGCCTGAACCCCCACAAGTATAGACAAGCCAGAAGGAACCCTGGGGTCCATAGAAGCAAACAGGCAAGAGGATGGGAAGGAGTGGGAGGGATTAACGAAGGGAAGGAGAGAATGGAAGGCAGGGAGGACAGAGGGAAGCAGGGATAAGTGCTCAATATGCTTGTAAATGTAGAAAGAAATAAAAAGGGGGCTGGAGACCCGGCTCTGCTCACCCCAGCGGTGATTCACAGCAGAAGTCCTCCTTGCAGTATAAGAAATCTTGATCCACCAGGGAATAGGAGGTACTCTCCATCCTGGATGGCCTTCTGCTGTTTGACCTTCCCTCAGTAGCACCCCTTTCCTGGGCCTGCGGATATCCAGCCCTCTGATGCCAACTTCTCTCCTCAGTCATGTTCTGTCGTCCTGTCAGCAGGCAGTGCGGGTTGTTAAGGCCTGGGGCTTGCAGTCGTGACAGTTCATGGAGGCCTTAGGTGCAGTCACAAGCCCTGTGGGGTTATCACTCCCTGGGGTCTCATTATGAGGTCATGTTGAGGCGTCAGGAAACATTTGGGACAAAATGGGGTGCAGCACCCCCCTTGCCAGTCTGGAGCCCGCATGAGACTGGGCAGTGTGAGTTGAGGATGTGCTGGTTCTCATGGGTGAACCAGAAGACTTCCAGGGGCACCTGTTTAAGCCTTTTGCACGTTTTAAATTATGTTTTAATTTTCTTTAAATATATTTTGAGAGAGAGAGAGACAGAGAGACAGAGAAGAGTGCGCAGAGATTAGAGGACAACTATGCAGTTGTCTCTTCCCACCAAGTGGGCTCTGGGGATCCAATTCCAGTTTGTTCTGGTCATCTGGTTTCACACGGGTGCTTGTACCAGCTGAGCCACCCAGGACCCCCCTTAGATATTCTTGCTGGATAAACACATTGCAAATATCAACTCCTACTTGGTGAGCTAACTTTCTACTTTCTTAAGGGGATTTTTGGTGTTTGGGGATTCTCATTTTTCTGCTAGCTGCTGTCTAATTTATTCCATACATTGTCTAAGAAATATTATCCTGGGACTGGAGAGGTGGCTCAGAGGTTAAGCCTCTGCCTTGCAGGCGGAAGGTCCTGAGTTCAGATTCTAGACCCCACATATAGATGCCGGGCGGAAGCGGGGGTGGCCTGCATTTCTGGTCCTGGTAGGGCAGAGCCTGTGAATCCCGGGCCAGTATAAACAAGGAGGAGGTGGAGGCGGTCCACGGTGGTTCCTGAATTCGCCCGTGGTTCTACACACACATACACACACACACGCGCACACACGCGCACACACACACAATTGAGTAAATAATAAAAATTTAAAAAAAGAGAAATATTATCCTAACCCCAGGTGAGAATGATACATTCTTACATATATATAAACATGTATTACGTGTTAATTACATGTATTCACATCTAATTAACTTTATGATAAATTATTATTAAATTATCCACTTTATTTTTTCCATTTGTTTTATCTTTCAACTTATCTGTGTAATGCCAGTAAGGTAGGTGTGTGTGTGTGTGTGTGTGTGTGTGTGTGTTTATGTGCATATATGTGTCTCTGTGTTTGAGCATGTGTCCTGCGTCTCTGTGTTTGTGTACGCATGCACTTGTCTGTGTGTGTGTGTGTGTGTGTGTGTGTGTGTGTGTGTGTGTTATGCCTTTCTCAGCTTATTCCTGTTCTCAGAGGTTAGAGATTTTATTCTTAATTTTATCTTTTCTACCCTAGCATGATTCTTGATCCATAGAGGTTATTAGAAAAATATTTGTAGAAGAGAAAAATGTGGCGCTAAGAGAGTCCTCCAGAGTTAACTTGGAGCTCAGGGATCACGAGTCAAGCGCAAGCCTTGATAGAAGCAGGCAGGGATTGGTCTCCTAGGAACAGCTTCAGCTGTGACCAGCCTGAATGACAGGGTTGGTTTCTCCTCTGGTTGCCTGGGTAACCGCTTGGGTGAGACCACACGTCCACGGGCAGGAGATGGCTGTCTCTCCTGAAGGCATGATGGATGAGGTCAGTCCTGAGGTAGGAGAAAGGACCATAGGAGGGAAAGGCCATGCACCAACGGGAGGAGGACTACGGCCATCTTCTGCGTCCAGATCCTGGGCCATCCAGCCACCCTGGTCCGTTTCCCCGAGGGAAAGGCAGAGTGTCACACGTGGAGGTTGTAGCAACGCCCAGAACCAGGAGCCAGACGGGAAGCTCCCCAGTGCAGGGCACGGCAAGACAGGAGCTGCGTCTGTGGACAGATGCCGTATTCTTCAGTCACGCCTGCTTCCCTCAGCAACTAGCCTCGTCTCTCCTGACTGTTCCAGGCTGGTCCTGGTCAGAAGTCACACATGGGCTGAAGAGAGCGAGAAGAGTGGCCAGTGTCTCTGCGGCAGTCAGCCTGCACGGCTGCTGCTGAAGCTCCGTCACGCTGCTTAAGGGAACGAGGGGTTTATTCTCTTGTGATCCTCCAGTTACAGTTCTCAGTCTAGTTGGCATCGTGCCATCATGGCTGAGGGAGGGACGATCCTTCCTTGCCAGATCATGTCTGGCCAAGTGTGCATAAGGATGCCAACTACCTCAAACAGTTCCCTCCATTTCATTCTCCTGCCTGGGGATTAGTCCCACCCACCACGGGCTGGGCCTTCTGCATCCACTAAACAATCTCCTGCAGGTTCGTTCTGGGCTTAACTCGACTACTAATTCTCTACAAATGTGTCCACATTTCAAACATCAGGAACTATAAAAGCCAAGTTGAGTGGGACAGATCAGTTTGCTGAGAATAAAACTAATGGAGTAAATCTTAATTTTAATTAATTAATTAATGTGTGTGTGTGTGTGTGTGTGTGTGTGTGTGTGTGTGTGTGTGTATGTGTGTAGGGCACTGTGTGTCCCTGTGGAGAACCAAGGGTGACTTTGCTTCTACCTCCTCCTTGCTTCGCTCTGGGATTTCTCAGGCTCCGTCCACCAGGGCCGGAATTGCAGGCTGCCACCATTTCTGCTTGGTGTTTTTACATGGGACCTGGGATCTGAACTCAGGACCTTCTGCTAGTCAAACAGAGTCTTCACCTCTGAGCCATCTCTCAGCTCACAGTTTTAGAAGGATCCCTTCACATGTGCCATCAAAAGTATGTACACACTTCACCTACAAGATTGCCTACAGGATTCCCGAATTCCCAATTGTGTGGCACTACGGATCCAGGGAGGCCCTAGCCCAGCTCCCAGCTAGGACAAGCCTGGATGTGTACGGACATGCCCACAGAGAACCATGCAGGCGGAGGGATGAACAATCAATGGGAAGCGGCCATCTAACCTGCCCCTGCAATGGACACCTAGTAAACAGTTAAATGATTGGTGGTTCCCCCCCCTCCCCGCCAGTGGAGGGATGTGGTGACACCTGATTGGACCCCAACCCTATATAAGCCCAAATGCTTCCTGAATAAATTTGAATCTGCAGCAACTCGTCCACTGCTTGCTCCTCACCTGAGACCCCGGGTCTGGTTGGTGACCCCGTCGCCGGCTCGGCCCCTCTCCTCGAGCCCTAAGGCCCCGCCATTTCCCCCTCCTTTCCCCAGCTGGCCCGAGGTGGGGGGGATTCGGCAACACAATTGTACCTGAAATTGCACTGGAACTGCTGATGGCTGCAAAGTTCTTAGATCATAAAATAAAATAAATGGTGATAAACTGTTAATTTTTTCAGTATTTAATACCTGTAGTTTGGTTAGTAATTTTTTTCCTATACAGCATGTTGCCTGTATGCAATTGAACTAAAAAGTTAATTACAAAGCAGATTATCTTCTGTTCCTTTTGCATAGCAATCCAAGTTAAAATTTGTCTGCTGCATCAACAAATTAAGAACATTTGCATGAATTGAGAAATAAATAGGCCGGCTTGTAGGTGGTTTTGCTTTGCCCTTTGGATGTGACTTTTAAAACTTTAACTGATACAGCAAATGCTGAAATGTGAACATAAATGAACCATGACCCTACAGGTAAATACTGGGGCTAAGTATTTTTATGTTTTTAGTATTTTCATCAGAACCAGTTCTGGGGCTGGAGAGATGGCTCAGGGATTAAGACTCTGTCTTACAAATAGAAGGTCCTGAGGTTGAATCCCAGGTCCCATGTAAAAAATGCCAGATGCTTGGTGGAAATGGTAGCTCCTGCACTTCCCCTGATGGGCGGAGCCTGGGAAATCCCAGAGCGAAGCACGGAGGTAGAACCTGTGATACACACACACACTTTTAAAAAAGTTCTGATCTTATAGCCACTGATAGAATTGCTAGTTTTGCAAATAATTATGTGACACAAATAAACCATGTTTATAACTTAGCCAAAACATTGATTTTTTAAAAAAAATGCAACAAGTAACAGTTGAAATTTCTTTATGTGTTTTTTGATTAACTGCAGTATTGTCCAAATGTATCTTGTGTTTTGCTTATTGCAACATTTTAAGAACTTTATTTAACAGCAATTTTGGAAGATTACCAGGTACAACTTTTGAAATAGTAGCTGTCTGAACTGTAGCCAGATGGTAAACCAGTAAACAATATGACTCGTGAGAAGAAAGAAAAGAAAAGAAAAGGAAAAGAAAAGAAAAGGTACTTCTCACACTATTAAACTCCCTCCTTCTAAGCATGCAGCTCAGTGACTTTGTTAAATTACCTGAGTTACGCGCCTCTTTTCAGTTCCCGTTGTGACTTTCCATCATCCCACGAAGATTCTTGTGCCCTTTATAGTTAATCCCTATCTATCAGTCTTTCTGTCTCAAGCTAACTTGCCTTCATGCTTTTTTTCTTTATTTTTTTTCAGTTTAAAATGGTATCTTTCTTCCTTACTTCTGGGGGGCAGGGAGTGGGGCACTCGATAGGAGACGCTCCTCCGCCCACAGGCACCACATCTGCCTCTTGCTGGGCAGCGGGCGTGCCCGTCTCTGCTCTCCCACCTCTGGCCCCACAGCTGCAGAGTCTCTTAACTGCTCTCACAGTTCCGGTGAAGGGTGTTAGCTGTGGTTTCCTTATCTTCCAATAACAACTTCCTGCATTAGCTCAGCAGGTAGATGGCGCCAGGCACACTGGACAGGTGATTCTATGGTTTCACCGCAACCAGACGTGGCAGGAGACAGGGAGGGCTGGGCAAAATGCCAGCTTTTGGAGCAGTCCCTGTCATTTGACCATCTGCGTAAAGTCTGGACAGAAATAGGAGAGAAGACTCCCCCGTCCCCTACTCAGGGAGGAAGGCCATGCCTGGTCAAGACTGTGGCTGTGTTGTTCTTCCTTCCTTGATGGGAGAACGGGGGGGGGGGGGGTCCCACAAAGCCCAGGCCACTCTGTGCTCTGTGCCACATTGACCAACCCCACTTGGTTGCTGCATATAGGAGCAAAGGAATTGACCCTCTAGGAGGTAAACCTGATGGCTCCACAGAGGGCACATGAGACCTGCAGACTTAGGGGAAAGGGGCAGAGGAGGAATCGTGCTAGGTTGTTTGACTGATGGTACATGAGGATCCCCCAACCAATGTGGTGCCACCAAATACAGAGACAAGATCCAGGACCCTCAGGCCTGGGCTACGGATACGGACAAGCCTGCTGCTGCCCCACACACCCTTGTTCACAGAAGCACCAGGGGATACACCCCCCGTCCGATGCTTGTTTTGCAAGTGTAGATGCTGTTGAGAGAACCTGCCAGCAGCTTGTTCTGAGGGTTAGAGTCAGGTATGTGTGTCATTTAAGTTCTGCAGAGAGAACACGTCTCTGCGTCTACTTTGTTGGATTTCATACACTCATGTGTACGCTCAAGTATCCACTTGAGTTCTGCCCCCAGTCTCACACTTCATGACAGACATCAGGAATACAGAGATCAAGAAGACAGGATCTGTCTGAGACAGATACTCCAGGTCGGTGTATAAGATAATCCGCGTTATGACCAGTGCCAGAAGAGGTTCTCTGGCCGTCCTGAACCAGAGACTCGGAGGAAGCACCTCTGGGGAGACGCCATGCTGCTCAGTAGTAAATGCTTGGGAATTTGGGGACATTTGCTTATTGATTGTGTGTTCCATGAGTTCTTGCCATGGCATAGACTCCCCCCAAGTTCGTTGCCTTTCAGAAGTAGAAGAATAGATGAACAGACCCAGGGTGAAGGAAGTTTCCTAATGGGCTGACTGCTGGCGAGAATCTCTGGTTGTGCAAGCTCAGGCAAGGGAGGCTCGATCCCACGTCATGCCTCTGTCTCCCGCAGAGGACCCAACCAGGAGCAAGAAAGTAATAATCTGCTGCTATCCTGGGAGTTTCCACTCATCCCAGAATCCCTGAGTTTAGTGTCCCCTCCGTGGGCTCCCAATGCCATCAGACCCCAGTAGCAGGTAAGGGATCCCAGCGCTGGCCCATCCGTCTCTCCCCTCTTTTATCCCCCCAGAGGGACCCTTGGAGAGCACTCTCAGGAGGGCTTTCTAGCTGAACTTGCTGATGTCCAAGTCAACTTTGAGTAGGAACAAGTCTCACGAGTGACCTTGGGAGTCATCCTGGATCGCTCTACTTCCTTATTGCTTTGTTCTGGGGTTTCCCAGGCTCCGCTTTCTAGAGTAGGACTTGCAGGCCATTGACGTATCCATCGGACATTTTTATGTGGGACCTGGGGATCTGAACTCAGGTCCTTGTGCTCACGAGACAAAGGTTTTAACTCCTGAGCCATCTCTCCAGCCCCCTTTTATGTAGAGAATAAAACTATGCCTCCCAGGAAAGGAATTTGTCCTGAGTTCAAGTCCCAGCTCTGTCATTACGGACCTCTGGAGCTTACATAAGAAACAGGGAACAAATGGCTAAGATACAGTATGATGATTGGGCAATTATGTTCAGATCACACCTGAGACAGAGAGTCCCTTCTGCAATGCAAGGAGGGACTGTGAATTGGAAGAGTCACCTTGTGTCCACATATGCCTCCAGAAGATTCTGATTGTGAAGTGAAAAAGATGGCGTGGCATGGTGAAATCTGTAGAGAAGAACCCATAGAATCCACTGTCACCTGCCCAGTGACCCGAGTGAGGGACAGGTCAGCGCCTGGTCATAGCTGAGCTTGCCTTGAGTCTAGGACTGCCCCTCCCAGTAGGTTGGGGCCAATCTGGAGGCAAACCCTCAGGAGGCCTGGTTTGCAGAGCTGTACAGACAAAGAAACCAATGTTTCAGGCATTCACCCAAGGTCACATTGCTTTAAATTAGGAAAACCCAAACAAAGCAAAATCTCACTGATCTCAATATAATCTGAGGTCAGACTTCCCAGGAAACCATGTGGGGACTGCGTGGTGCAAATGGGGCTGATAAGGATGTTGAAATCAACTATGAAGCAGAGGAAATTCAGGGGAATCTCTGATAGACAGGGTTAGGCAGTACCCACCATTGCCACACTTGCCACGCAGGCTTGGTCCGAAGTAATCCAAGTAACCATCCGACAGCTAATATTCATGGAATGTTTTCCATAAGCAGACATCGACGAGCTGCCTAGGAGTTAATGCGTTCACTTACAGACCATGATAGGAATAAACGTTCTTGGGAGACAAACGCTTCTGAAGCAAACCAGATTAACAGGATCTGTGGAATAAGCAGGTGGTGTTGGAAATGTTGGAGCCTGGGAAAAGGCCTGGCATGGGGCACTGGGCAGACTAACACTGTGTTTATGTTCATAATGAGGCCATTTGGACCAGGGAAAGACACAGAGCTGCTGGTGGTCACAGAGATACAGCAGCAAGGACAGGTACAGATCCTGATCTGCTTTCAATGGTCAAGAAATGTCACCCCTCACTGCTGTTCCCTTGGGGTACGTCACCTTTGTGTTTGTGAAATACAGGCGTATGTCCCTCATCCATCCCTTTGTCATATAGCCTCTGTCCCAAGGCTTCTCTCCTTGATTCCTTAGGGTCTCACCAGCTCCACGATTCCTTAGGGTTTCACCAGCTCCAATGCATGGAGGTGGGGCCTGACAGCTGTTTTTAAAATGCGGGATTCTTTCTGTATTGTGAGAGTATGATACAAAGAACTGTCTTTCCGAACTTTCCCATAGATCTCTCCCCCCTTAGGGTCTCTCTCACCAGGGTATGGATCAGGTTTTCCAAGAAGGCTGAACCTAATTGAGCATGCTTAAGAGGATCAGGTAAGTTACGGTATATGAACACGAAACCATTTTATCTTAAAACCCTGGTTGGCAAGGCCTCTCTGAGGATCCTGGCGCTTGTGAGAGGGAGGGGGAGGGAGTTACAGTCTGTCTTCTTTGGGATCCAATCCTCAGGCACGGTGCACTTTCACCTGTGAACAGAGGCCTGGGGAGAGCCCCACACAGTCAGGGAAAACAGGTAAATGGCCCCAAATGGCCGTCTGGACTTCTAGATGAATTGGACAGTGCTTTGTCTCTTTCTCTCCAGAGCCCAACTTCTTGCTTCCATGGCTAACATTTTTTAATGATATTGATCAAAACTAAAAGCTCCGCCTGTGGAGTTATGCTGTGGCTGCTAAATACCCTTCATTCATTCATTCATTCATTCATTCATTCATTCATTCATTGTGTCTCCCTCCCCTTTGGTCACAGTTGGTCCTTGGGTCTACCTCCCCCTCGGCCACTATCAGCCCTCTCCCCGCCCCGATCATTCAGGTTCTCCCCTGGGTCAGGGTTTGGTCACTTCTGCAGCACGCTCAGGGCCAGTCCATGTTCTGATAACCACACCCAGCTGCAGCCACCGTCTGTGGACAGTTTGGGGTGTCAGACACTCAACGCAGGGACAAGCACAAGCAAGTGTAAACATTTGCCCAGGGAAGCCAAGTAGCTAAGTGAGGATGCGGAGCATCCTGGTACCATGTGCTGGAGGCTAGGGGAGGGCGACTCGTGTAAGCACGAGGGCCCGAGTTTGGTCCCCAGCATCTGTGCAAATCCAGGCGAGGCAATGGCGACCTGTAATCCCAGAACCGGGGAGGCAGAGACGGGGGAGCCCAGGGACTGGCTGAACAGCCAGTTAAGGCCTAAGCAGCAAGTGTCACCCGCACTGAGAAGAGGGCCTGCCTCAGATAATAAGGGAGGAAGCAATTGAGGAAGACGCCAATACCAGACTCTGGCCTCTACATGCACCCACGCACACGTGCACCTGCCCATGTATGTGCGCACACACAAATCATGAAGAGACGTGTGCTGATACTAAAGTGATCCTAGGTCCCTTGATGAGCCCACAGAGGACTAACATGCTTCAGGGAGAGACGCGTGGCACGAGAAGGCAGAAGTGGGGATGAAAGTCAGAGTTTGTGGATGAGGGAGCAGGGCGTGTCCTGGAACTTTCCATTTTGACTTGGGTAATTTTCACCACAACGGGGGCTTTTCTGACCACAATTCTGCATGCCGACTAGTTCATGGAAATCAATACGGCAGGCTCGCCTGTGAGAGCTAGGTTACCATTTTACATGACAGGCTGACTTGTGTCCCCAAAACCCATATACTGAAATCTTCATTCCTAGCACCACAGAATGTGGCTTTGCTTGGAAATCGTGTCTTTATAGAGACAGAGTCAAAAATGAAGCCATGAGTCTCAATCCAGTATGACTAGTGTCCTTAGAGAGATACCCTCTGTAGGAGAAATCCAAAGACAGACTCACACAGGAAAACACTGAGGGAACTAGGCAGCCCACCCTTGGGCAATGCTTCTGTCCATCATGCGACACCGAAGTTGGCCAGGGAATCACTGAGACCCAGCAGAGAGGCGTGGTTTAGATTCTTTGTCCTTTGGAGAAGCCAAGCTTTCTGCCAATATAATTTCAGACTCTAGCTTGCACGGTTGATAAGTTTCTGAATTCAACCCACCTAGTTTGCAGTACATTGTTATGGTAGCCCAGCAAGCTAATGTCACCTAGATGTGTGAAGTGGTCCTGGGGAGACGGCACAGACTGCAAAGGGCTTGCAAGAAAGAGGACCTGAGTGTGGGTCTTCAGCATTGCGAAGAAAGCCAGGATGGGGGCATGTGCCTGTAATTACCATCACTAGGCGGTGGGGCAGGAGGACCCCTGGGACTCTCTGGCCATATCAATGCCAATCAATGAGAGACCCTGTCTTAAAATGATTGAGGAAGACACCTGATGTTACCCCTTTTCCTTTGCACACACATGTGCACACACACAGACTACACACACACACCAAGCAGAACATCTCCACATACAATCAGCACTCTATAAAGAAGTACTGTCCATTTTGAATAAATTTTGTGATGGTCTCTATCACGCCCTGCTAGATAAGTTGGAGAAAGTTTCATGGTAGCAGAAGTAAAAAGAAAGCAGGTGTTCAACAGAGAACAGCTGGAAGGAATAAAAAGAAAGCAAGCATTTGCAGATGATGGTCTAACGGGAAAGAAGACCAGTGGTTCCCAGTTACAGCACATTTGCCTCGGGAGACACGAATAGAGGTGGGGGTGTACGTTTTACAAGTCCAGATGTTTATGTAACATTCGACACTAAGCAAGAGCCTTAGGCGGGCTTTTAAAGATGTCAGCTTGCCCCTGAACTGAAACATGCTGAAGCTATGTCAAAGCTTCTGGAATATTCTGGATCCTCCTCTTAGGTGTTGGTGAGTCTGCATTTCACAATGTTGTTTTGTTTTGTCTTTTAGGGGTAGGTGCTTGGGATGAAACAGCCTTGCACACGCTCGGGGAGCAGTCTGTCACTGAGATGCACCCGCCCCTGGGGGCTTTGAAGGGAGTCCTGTGATGTTAGTGTGCAATGAGATCAGCCGCGGGGGTCCTGACCCCATTCTGCACAGTGACAGTTTGGTGAACTGCAAGGAGAGACGTCAGGAGAGGGCCAGCTACTGTTCGCAAAGGGGCCGAGGACAACTGCTTGAAAGCGACCTGCCAGCTTCGACTGGGTCTTCCACTGATTATCCCAGAGGGGGGCGTATCTTCTGGAGCTTTCCCTGCAGCGGGCACTTCTTTCGGGACCGTGCAGGGGTGTCATCGTACGCACCCCACGCAAGGTGACGAAGGTGTGATACAGGTGCTCCAGACAGTGTGCAGCTCACAGAAAAGGGGAGAAAGGAAAAAAGAACATCAGGCGGGCCACGGCGGGACAGAGTGTGTCACAGCCTGGAGGGAAAACCTGAATATGAGAGCCTGAACTACAGCTCTTCATGCTATAAGCAAATACTTTAGACTTCTTTTTTAAGTTTATCTATTCATTGTGTGTGTGTGTGTGTGTGTGTGTGTGTGTGTGTGTGTGTGCATCAGAGGGCACATGTGTCCCTGTGGAGGACAAGGGTGACTTCAGGAATCATCCTGGATTGCTTCTGCCTCTTTCTTGCTTCTCTCTGGGATTTCTCAGGCTCTGCCCACCAGGGCCCGATGTGCAGACTGCCACCATTTCTGCCTGGTGTTTTTACTTGAGACCTGGACCTTCTGCCTGTGAGACAGAGTCTTACCTGCTGAGCCATCTCTCCAGCCCCCTCCCCCTTTTGAGATAGAGTCTCGTATAGCCCAGGCTGACCTTGAATTTACTATGTGGCGAAGGATGACCTTAAACTCATGATTTTTCCTGTCTCTGCCTCCCAAGTGTTAGCACACAGCATCACACTCAGTTTGCATTAGAATTTTTTTAAAGAAATTTCTTTGATAAAAAAGTTAAACCCACAAAAGCCATTTATTCTGCTTAGAATTATAGCACGCGCTTTCAGCCCATGTGCAGGACACAGCCACATCTGTGTCTTCTTTAATTGTAGTAACATTTTGTGGTTCTATTGTCTCATTTGGCTACAGTTGTTCATAAGTATGTTTAATGCAATTATTTATTATTTTTCTCTTTATTTTTTAATATTTATTTAATGGTGTGTGTGTGTGTGTGTGAGAGAGAGAGAGAGAAAGAGAGAGAGAGAGCCAGAGAGAGCACTGTGTGTCCCTGTGGAAGACCAAGGTGACTTGGGAAATCATCCTGGATTGCTTCTACCTCTTTCTTGCTTCGCTCTGAGATTTCCCAAGCTCTTCCCACCAGGGCCGGAAGCGCAGGCCGCCACCATTTCTGCCTTACATTTTTACATGGGACTTGGGATCCAAACTCGGGACCTTCTGCTTCCAGACAGAGTTTTAAGCCCTGAGCCATCTCTTCAGCCCCTATTTTTCTCTTTAATAATTTTAATTTCTAGTAATTCTTTGCTAGCATATGGCATATACTCATCTTAGTCTTTTATTCTGTGACCTTCAAAAATTAGTTAGTTTTTCTGTAGAATCTTCATGACTTCTCATGATAAACAACTTAGTAGAGACATTTTTCTTCTTTTTCTGTTAAGAACTATACAGAGAATATATTTAAGTCATACGCGCATGCTGTGCCATTTATATCAGGGACTTGACTATTCGCAGATTTGGATATCCACAGGTGTCCCAGGACTGGATTCCCACAGATCCCCACAGATCCTTGGCTACACTCACAGTGATCTACAGACAAGAAGTTAAAAGCAAGACCCCAAATTAGAAAAAAGTCAAATCCACATTAGAGAGAAAGAATTCTCGTTTGCTTTTTTTGAGGCAAAGGTTTAGCCCCTGGCCGTGTCTCCAGCCCTTTCTCGCCTGCCGTTGAAGCACCTGAGACCGAGAACTCGGGAACGGGCAGCCTGAGGTCTCACCGCGGCTTTGCTCTCTGCTGCTCCTGCTGCCGTTCTGCATGCTTTGAACAGGCAACGTGTTCTACTTGCCCTCAGAATTCTCCAGAATGTTATAAAGATGAAGAAAGGTGGAGCAAAGCAGTGCGTGAGTGTGAGGCTCACCTGGGAATATGTTACTCAGATTGCAAGTGTGTCATTCATGTGTCGTTTCGTCCCTGGTCTAGCTTTCTGCTTCCAACTTTGACTTCTGGCTTTATTCTTGCCTTGGTTCCACATAGCTCCCGTGCCTTAGTCTGCTTACTTTTAATTTCATCTTTCCAAATCATATGCATTTTATAAGAGCTGTTGATTTTTTTAAAATATATTTATTTATTTATTTATTTAGTGTGTGTGTGTGTGTGTGTGTGTGTATCAGAGGGCACTGTGTGTCCCTGTGGATGACCAAGGGTGACTTTGGGAATCATCGTAGATTGCTTCTACCCCTTTGCTTCCTTTTGGGATTTCCCAGGCTCTGCCCACAGGCCTGGAAGTACAAGCCACCACCATTTCTGCCTGGCATTTTTACGTGGGACCTGGGATCTGAACTCAGGACCTCCTGCTTGTGAGACAAAGTCTTAACCCCTGAGCCATCTCTCCAGCCCATTTTTTTTTTTTTGCAAAGGAAATGTCAGACATAACAGCATGATAAACTCCAGCCCAGTCATTTCAGCAACGGGATGTGTTCCGGGTGTGCATATTGCCTTCCCCAAGACACTTTGGGAGGTGAGGGTGCTTTTTTGTGGGGTGTAGCTTTTGCTGATGTATGTAGACAATTACTTCCTTCTACCTACTTTTTGGAGTTAGGATCCCTGGACTGAAGCTTTATTTATACCTCTATCTAGATCCGTGAACATCTGCGAATTCACTTGCGTGTGTGCACATATGTGGCGATCTGGGGATGGTCTCGGATGTCGTTCCTTGACACTTTGTGTTTTCGAGTCGGAATCTCTCACCTAGACTGTGGCTCACCAATAAAGCTCGGCGGCTGGCCAGCAAGTTTCAGGGTCTGCCTGTCTCTGCCTTTCTGGGATTAAGGTTACAAATGCGCACAAGTGCCTGCCGCCCCGCCTGGCTCTTCACACGGTGCTGGGGCTCAAACTAAGGTCCTCAAGCTTGTACGAGCACTTCACTAACTGAGCGGTTCTCCCGGCCTCATGCAAATCATTTTAAACATTATTTTTAAAATATTTTTAAAACTTTATTTATTCATTCACGGTGTATGTATGTGTGTGTGTGTGTGTGTGTGTGTGTGTGTATCAGAGGCCACATGTGTCCCTGTGGAGGACCAAGAATGACTTGGGTAATCATCCTGCATTGCTTCTACCTCCTTCTTGCTTTCCTCTGGGATTTCACAGGCTCCTCTCACCAGGCTGAAAATGCAGACCGCTGCCATTTCCACCTGGGCATTTTTATGTGGCACCTGGGATCTGAACTCAGGACCTTTTGCTTGTGAGGCAGAGTCTTAACCCCTGAACCATCTCTCAGCCCTATTTTTTAAAATATTTTACTTACAAGAGAGAAAGAGAGAGAGAGAGAAGAGAGAGAGAGAGAGAGAGAGAGAGAGAGAGAGAGAGAGAGAGAGGAGAGAGAGAAATGTGGTATAAGGGTAGAGGTCAGAGGACAACTTCTGAAAATCAGTTTCCACATTGTGGGCTCCCAAGAATTGAACCCAGGTCTCCAGGTTTGTGAGAAGGCATCTTACCCCTGAGCTATCTCATCAGCCCCCTACAAATTCATGTTTAAAATTATCCTTAAGCCAAGTCATCATCCTGGATCTCCACTTCTGCATGTGGGACATACGGTGTCCAGCTCCTAGAGGTCTGACAAGTCCAGCGATGGACGTGCAGCACTCAGCGTCACGCGGAGACACGGCAGGTCCAAGCAAGCATTGGCTAGTCCAGGTTAGCCCACAGCAACCTCAGGCCCTCGTCGGCCCCTCCCTCAAGAGCCAGAAGACTGACCGGACCCGTCGGGTGTCCACTCATAACTTTGTCTACTTGGATCTAATGGCCCCCGGTGACTAGTTGTTGACCCCCAACTTTTGGTTTGAAATGAAACTATTTGGTTTTGTTTGTTGAGCACTTGTCAAGAACAGGGAGTCTTAATTTAAGTATCAACATGATACAAACCAACCACATTTTATGGCAGTGAAAGAATCCATTGTTTCTGAACATGGTGAGCGACCGGAAAGTGGGAATTTCCTGCTTGTTCTTATCACTGGTCAGGAGTGACTTCCACACCAGTGATCTCCCCCCTACGCACACAGTTGCCAGTACTTAGCACGACCTGCTTCTCGGGATACAGCACCCCCCTTTGTGGAGATCCAGAGGAGGAAGGGGGGAGCGAGAAGGATGGGGGATGGGCTGGTCAGGGGCCAGTGCAGTCAAAGAGTGCATCCGGGAGCACCTTGCCAACTTCAGACCAACTGTTGGTGTAACATATATCTACCTTAGCGGCTACTGAAGACCGTGCGAGCAGCCGACACCGCACAGAGCGACGGGGGGATTCTGGGGCACTCAGGAAGGAGATGCAACGATCGCTGAGTCATAATCATATTTCTAAAGAACATGTCGATTGGAAACACCTTGTGATGTAATGGTCAGCATGCCCTTTCGTGATGAGAACTCCAAACTGGTGATTGAAAAAGAAATCAACAGTCACAGAAAGCACACCTGCCTGAAAGACCGGCTTCAGTGGACACGTATTAATCATGGCTAAATTGGAAACACTGGCTTTATATTCTCCTGCAAATTTGCATGCGCTGAACACAGCTTTTCTTCAGTGCGTGATTTGACCATGTGCACACATAAGCTATGATGTACATCACTGACTTTTGATGCAATTTGCCTTCCCATCCCATCTCTTTTTTTATTTTTTTTGCTTCCTTTTTACTTTTTTAATTAATTATTTTTCCCCTCATACAAATGTAATAGGTACCCCTGTCCCCTCCCTCCCTCCACCCCTCCCTCGACCTCCCTGCTCCCTCCCTCCTTTTCCCTTTCCTTTCCCCGCCTCCCTTTCTTCCAGTGCCCCCTCCTCTTTTTTAAACATGTATGTGTGTGTATGTAGAAGGCACTGGGCATGTCTATGGAAACCCAGGGGTGACTTCAGGATTCATTCTGGAGTGCCTCTGCCTTCCTATCGCTTTGCTTTGGGGTTTCCGAGGCTCTGAATCCTAATGCCAGAAGTGCAGGTTGCTGCACTTCTCCTTGGCACTTTTACATGAGATCTGGGATCTGAATTCAGTTTTTTTTTGCTTGGGAGGTAAAGGCTTTAGCCCTTGAGCCATCTCTCCAGCCCATCTCTACCCTTTTCAATCTGTGTCTTGTGAAAGATTTCACAGGATGGACGAAAAAGGCAAGACTTGGGCGGGGTTATAGCTCCGGTGGTAGAGCGCTTGCCCAACATGTATGAAAACCTATGTATGATCCTCAGCACCCCATAAAACCGAGCGTGGTGGTACACGCCTTAATCCTGACATTTGGGAGGTAGAAGCAGAAATGCAAGGTCCTCCGCAGTTACACAGTGAGCTCCAGGCCAGCTGCGGTCAGGTAAGGTGTTCCCTCCACAAGGAAAAAAAAAAAAAGGAAAGCCCAAATTTTATCCTGGAGGACCCCAAGTCCAGGCAGGTATGATGTCACTGTCGCTGTTCTGAAAGGGGGCAGAGAGCTTTTCACATCAACACTAGCTTTTACTTTTATACAAAGAAAAAACTCACTTTTATATGATACCAGCTTTGACAAACTGTCAACTGATCCAGGAAATGCGGACATGCATGGCACACAATGATCACTGAAACGTCTCTTGAAAGAATAAATAAGTGAGCGGATAAAAGGAAAGGTGATATGCATGCTTGATGCTGAGCCCTGTATTAATGAACAAAGCATTTCTATTATTCAATCAATGAGTGGTTTAATTTATTTTCCAGGGGGCAGAGAATTGAATGAGGTGGAGCGATATGTCCCACCGTCACCCATGAGATGGACACTGGCAGGTGGAGGCTAGAGTTCAGGTTTTTTTTTTCTTAAAATTTATCTTTATTGGGCTGGAGAGATGGCTCATGGGTATAGACTCTGCCTCACAAGCAGAAGGTCCTGAGTTTGGATCCCAGATACCACGTTAAAAATGCCAGGTGTGAATGGTGGCGGCCTGCACTTCTGGCCCTGGTGGGCGGAGCCTGGGAAATGCCAGAGCAAAGCAAGAAGGAGGTAGAAGCAATCCAGGATGATTCCCAAATTACTCTTGGTCCTCCACAGGGACACACAGTGCCCTCTGATACACACACACACACACACACGCACACACGCACACACACACACACAAACTAAATAAAAATATAGTAAAAAATTACCTTTATCATCTCTAAGTTTTTTATACTTTTATAGTTTCATACATCTATAACATCTTTAGCGCTTACTCCCCAACCCCGTCCCTCCTCCTCTTCCATTGCATCCTCCTTCTCTCCTGCCAGTCTTCCTCCTATTTTCATGTCCTTTCTCACATGTGGCACACTGAGTTTCACCAGAGCTACCTGTGATGGCGTGTGCCTGAGCCCTTGCTAGAGCGTCAATCATGTATTAGTGGGTGGACCATTGAGGAGGGCACTTTCTACCCTCCCCCCATCAGCATTAACCTCGTCACTCTTCAGGAAGGTGTGAAGCCTCTTGAGATTTTCCCCTTCTGTGGTGATTTGCAAAACCCACGCAAATCTTGTGAAAATGCACATCGCTGCCGAGAATTCAGTTTGTTACAGATAAAATGTATAGTCCTCAAACTGTCCAAAAAGAGGATACCAGATGTCTATCAACATTTTATTAAAATCAGTGTTTCATTGTCGGTACTGCAGAAAATGCTGGAATCTGTCATCTTCTTTCCCTCTTTCCATTCCTTTCCTGCTCCAAGACAGCACAGTGACCCCATTTGGCTTAGGGGTGACATAGATCAGCTCTCTAGGTGGAATCTTCCCGATTGTTTGTTCTCCGCTCCCTTCCAGAAGGTTCCCTCTCTCATGTCATCCAGCTCTCTGCTCAAATGCGCACTCTACAAGGAGGACTCCTGTTGACCCCTGTTTACACTGCCCCTGCCCCCAGCTCAGAGCGAATCCCTGCGAGGACGGACATTGCTTAAGTTCCCTGTCTTGGGTAGCAGGGTAGGACCACAGAAGGACACGGATGTCCCCTGTTTTTCAGTAATGTGTCTCTAGTGCCTTAGCACTGGGTTGGTGCAGTCAGCTACCCAACAGGAGGTGTCTGTTGAAGGAGGGAGGGATGGAGAGAGGGAGAAGGATGTGAATAGGATCCAACTCCCATTATCAGAACCAAACTTCAGCAGTGGGCCATCTCTGCTCTCTAGGACCCTGTCGTCCTTGTCCGCTGCTGCTGTGTCTTGTACTGACATATGTACCAGAAGGCACTGGAATACTGGTGCCTGTAGAAGCCCAAAGGTGACTTTGGGAATCCTCCTGACTTGCTCTACCTTCTTATTGCTTTGCTCTGCCTTCCAGGGCTAGAACTGCGGGTCACTGCCACTTCTGCCTGGCATTTTTGTGTAGAACCCAGGGTTTTGTTTTTTTTTTAATTTTTTTTTATTATTATTATTTATTCAACTGTGCGGATGTGCGTGTGTTCGCGCACGCTCGTGTGTGTGTGTGTGTGTGTGTGTGTGTGTGTGTGTATGTGTGTGTGTGTGTGTGTGTGTGCAGAACCACGGATGAATTCGGGAACCACCATGGACGCCTCCACCTCCTTCTGCCCCGGGATTCACAGGCTCCGCCCTACCAGGACCAGAAGCGCAGGCCGCCCCCGCTTCCGCCTGGCGTCTATACGTGGGATCTGGGATCCGAACTCAGGACCTTCCGCCTGCAAGGCGGAGGCTTAACCCCTGAGCCACCTCTCTAGCCCAGAACCCAGGGTTTTGTTTTTGAGGTAAAGACTTTAACCCCTGAGCCATCTCCCCAGCCCTGGAGCCTGTCTTCCTGAAGCAACTTTCGGGAACCTTCTATGGCTTCCCAGCTGCCTGTCCTTTCTGAACTTCTCTAAATGACTCTTCCAGAGACATTAGGTTCTGCACAGCATCCCACACACACACACCATGCATCCCCCCCACATCACGCATCACACAGCATCCCCCACACATACCATGCATATCACAGCACCCCCCACACCACGCATCACACAGCATCCCCCCCCACATACCACGCATATCACAGCACCTCCCCACACCACACATCACACAGCACCCCCCCACACCACACATCACACAGCACCCACACACACACCACACATCACACAGCATGGCAACGTGAAGATGCAGATGTCTAAGCACCACACTGGCAGACGCTCAGCTTCTCCAGAGGAGCCGTGTCACCTTCCTGTGACGGTCCACAGGGAAAAAGCCTCAGGCCACTCTTTATGACACGTGGATATCTTGTTCTGGTCCAATTTCTCCAAGTTTCTGATGTTCATGGACGGTTTATCGCAGACCCATATCAGTGTGTTGTGTGTAAAATGCAACTTCTCGATATGTGGTGTAACCAAAATCTCTCAAATGCCTTCCACATATAGCATGTCAAGTAGTCTCCCAGCAGTTCTGTTCTTAACCAAACCAACATAAAGGTGGTTATCGTTTACCTTGGGCTTTTTTTGGATGCTCTTACTTGTGTGTATGTGTGCGTGCGTGCACGCGTGCGTGTGCATGTACAAGTGTGAGCCTATGTTAAGGTCAGAGGAAAATCTTGACTGTCATTCTTCACATACATCCCTTCTCCTCTATTTGTTTGTTTGTTTGTTTGTTTGTTTGTTCAAGACTGTCTCTGGCCTGGAATTCGCCACCTAGACTAGACTGACCAGAGAGTCCCAGGGCCTTGTTTGTGTCCGCCTCGCCACTGGATTATGAACACATGCTCCTTCATGGTGCCTAGCTTTAAAATGTGGGTGCTGGGGCTAGAACTCAGATGCTCAGGCTTGTGAGACAAGCACTTTACTAAGTGAGCCCCCACATCTATTTGGATTATTCACAGTGACCCCGAGAAGCTGTCACTGTGCTGCTGGGTGAGAGATGGAGATGCTAGGAGCAGAAATGACACAGTCTGTCATCTCAGGCCTGGTGGGCGTCGCAGTCGGGCTCCACATCTACGATGTAGAGTAGGGAGCACGTGGAAGGAGCACCACCTTGTCTAGCTGGCGGGTGGGGGCAGTGGAGACTCATGTCCTACCTACCAGCCGAGACCTTTGGCGCCCTTGCTAGAGTTCCTTATTTGCTCTGCAGGATTAAGTTGAGGGGAGCGAGGCCCCATCGAGCCCCTACAGTGACTCGACTCCTTGGAAAGCCTGTGGAAGTCGGAAGAGGGAGACAGACTGCATGGCGTAGAGCGTGGAGGGGGCGGAGATGCGGAGTGGAGTGGTGTGAGAAGCAGAGATGCTGAGGAAAGAGACTCAGCTGTGCCAGCAAGTGCGGACCAAGACGGATGATCGTGTGTGAAGACAGGACATGGGTCTCCTAGAGAGATGGGAGATCAGGGAGCCAGGGGTTCCCACTGAGGCCGCACACGCCTGATGCTTCCTGGAAGGAAGGAAAGTGAAGTCATAGCCTCGCCAAGAGCAGGTTATTAAGTTTCCGTGGGCTTCCTTGTTATATAATTCTACAGACTGCCTGGAGCAGGCCCCACCTCCGGAGACAGAGACTCAGTTAGGTTTGTCCACCGGGCAGCCTCTCTCCTCCTGCCTCTTGTTCTGCCTTGGTCGAAATGGGCTGCGTCTATGCTGTGACTTTATAGCACTGAGGACCATCGGCAAAGCTCAAAGTCTCTCTGTAGGGTCTCTGTTGAGAAAAAGCACTGGGCACGGTGGCCTACACCTATGATTCCAGCACCTGATAGCCTAGGCAGGAGGATTGCCGTGAGTTAAAAGTCAGTGTTGGCTCTAGAGTGAGGCCCTACTTCAAAAAGAGAAACATAGCACAGAGAAAATAATCTTGCAGTTATAAAGCGAAAATCCGTTATGCATGTCAAATTTTATCCTTCCAGCCCTCTACAATAAGTAAGACAGATGCCATGATCTTACTGTTTAGATAAAGAAACTAAGGATTTGGGAAGCTAAACTGTTTATTCCAAATGATCACAATGTGGGGAAACAACATCCAGATGTGTGTGTGTGTGTGTGCATATATGTGTGTGCACGTGTGGTATGTGTGTGTATGAGTGTGTGTATTGTGTGTGTGTGGTGTGTGTAAGGGTGTGTGCAATATGTGTATGTAGTGTATGTATATGAGTGTGTACAGTGTGTGTATGAATGCGTGAAATATGTGTATGTGTGTGGTATGTGTGCATGAATGTGCAGTATGTGTGTGTAATGTGTGTGGTATGTGTGTCTATGTATAGCGTGTATGTTTACGCATGTATATGAATGTGTACTGTGCGTTGTGTATGTGTATGAGTGTGTGTGTGTATATGTGCGCACATGCACATATAGTGTATAGACACATGCATTTGTGGGCTCACATGCCTGCAGGTGCTGCAGATTTGAACTCATGTTTGCACAGCAAACACTCTTACCTGCTGATTCAGCTCCCCAGATCCACAGGCAATTTTAATAGAATGTTTATTTATTTTGTAGTGCTGGGGAGAGAAGCCAGGTCCTCTCGCACACTAGGCAAGTGATCTACCACCGACTACACCCCAGCCTAAGACCCGGGCCTTTGAAACCCCAAGTCTCAGATCTCTCCTCCTTCCTGAGGGTGCTGTTTTGCCATCTCAACCTGGCAGCCAGTGTGTGTTATGCCATGCGTAAGAGGCCCCCAGTCTATTCCTTCTGAATGTGGTGGCCAATGCTCTTGCTTTCTTAGACCCTTTACCCCGCTCCACCCACAGGGATAGGAAGTTAGCTGTGTCTTGTAGGTGTGTTGTCAATAAGAAGACTGTGTAGACAAGGTTCAGCACAGAAAGGAATTCTTTGTGTTTTTGGACTAACTGGTTGCTATACACTGATGGTCTACATAGAGACCTGCCAGGGAAGCAGTATTGGAAAAGGGTGAGGTCAGGGAAGACTTAAGAAGCACCCCGCCAAGCACGTTATTAGCCGGTGGCATTGGAACTGAAGCTGTAACAATCTGAAGAGAGGTCCTACCCTCTGCAAGTTGGGGGAGGAACCTACGAAGTAACAGGAGCCAGAACGCGTGGAGTGTTCTGAGGAGGAGAATCCCAAGTGGGTGCTGTGGATTCAAGAAGCTGGGGAGCAAGAGAGAAAGATCAAGAAGGGAAGAACATCAGAAGGTGGCCATTGGATGAGGAACAGATTCCAGCAGCTCCTTGCGCTGAGACGGTCATGCTGCAGGAAACGCCATGCTGGGTGCGATTAGAGGCTTCTGGTAGCTTCTCCACCCAGAGGTCTCAACAGCCTAGTTTTGCCGTGCTGAGCTGGTCACCAATGTTTGTTATTCCACAAACAATGGAGGCCACGAGGCTATTCGGTCTGGATGTGGTGGTCAACATGTTGGCATTGCAGTCAACTGACAGGAAGCTCGTAAAACTAAGACTTAAGTTTCAGGTCAGAAGACATCCGCTTCTCTCTAGTTTCAGCTTCTTACTGCTCCGTGGAATATCTTTAACGGGTTAAAAAAATCGCCTTTTCTCCCCATAGCGAGCACACTCCATGCAAATGGTGGTGTCTGCCAGTCCAAGCTGGAGACCAGCATCAGGTTGCCAGAGCCCCGCCCCCAGGGCATCTGGAGAACATATAAGGCTGCAATGCCAGGCTGGCAGGCAGCTGGAAACCCTCCCAACATGGGCTGCTGCGCCCGCCTCCTTTGGCTGCTGCTCCTCCAAATGGTGATCCTATCCGAAGCAGGTAGGCAGCTGGCGCCCAGGGTTGTTTACACAGCCTGTGCCTTGCTCCAGCCAGAGAGGGACAGCGCAGTTACTTGGACCTCGCCCCCTGGTACACTAGCTTGAAGCCAAGTCCCCACACCCTTACCTGCTTAGTGTAGTTTGGCCACTGATGAGACGGAGACGTGATCCCCCCACTCATCACCATCATTGATTTTAGGGAAGCTGGATCCAGTGTTTGGTACACGATGTGTTTCCTGTGACACAGCATCAGTCAGTCATTTGCTTTCTTAGAATGTGGCTCTTTCATAGGAGTTAGGAGAGAAATAGATAAGAAAAGATGCTTGGCTACAAGATAATTCCAGTAGGAGGTTTTAACCTGCTCTTAGCAGACGCATGAATATTTTGATATTGAATGGTAGGACTATTGAATTGTAGTCATGGTGCTTTTGTGGGTATGGGTTAGAGCTGGGAATGTTGATTTAAAAAATCCTTGCTTGAAATACTTGACGCCACATAAAATTATCTGGATTCAACTTATTCTCTAATCTGAATGCCTATACATTTCTATCAAAGCCAGATTGAAGTACTTGATATTCTTGGTTTTAATGTGTATTTCATGTCTGTTTCACCCAAGGACAAATTAATTTGAGATTGAACTAATTTAAAATATTTATGTAAGTTTTATTATCATTCTGTGGTTTTGGGAGAAATATTGAAGTCCTTTAGTACCTAGTTTTTCTACTTGTATTAACAAATAAAAATTTGGGAATACGCTAGGAAAAAAACTTGGAAATACTGTTAAAAATTGCTTGGATCTAATTCTTGCTAACTATAGAGAACTATAATCATTCAGCCATAGAGAAATGGTGGTGTGTAAAGTTAATGACCATTCTTTTTTTTAATTCTGCAAGTAATTTATGTGTTTACATGTGATATTCAAACAATATTTATCAAGTCACACCAGGGCATAAAGCAAAACTTAAAGATTTCTTGGGTCCCCTGTATCTTCTTTCTCTTCTACCCACCCTGTAAGATTTGAACCAGAAAGTGGTGGTTTTAGACACACAAAGGTTTGGACAATGCAAAAGCTGTTGGGGTACTTCCAAGCTCCTTGAACTCCAACAAGTTTCTAATCTTCACATCGCTGTGTCTTCTCTCACTAAAATACATGATGTGCAAGGCTGTTAGCTGGATTTAATGAGATAATGTCAGTAAAATACTTGATGTGTCTGTCTTCGTATTTTTCTGGCACTGGGATTTGAACCCAGGGCCCTATGCATGCTGGGCGAGCACTCTGTCATTGCGTTATACCTACAGCCTTCCTTTTTACTTCTTATTTTGAGACCAAGTGGCTGCTCTGTAACTCACTTTGTAATTCACATAGGCTTTGAACTTGAAATCCTCCTGCGCCATCCTCTACAATAGCTGGAATGTTGGGTTGTGCCACTGAGCCCAGCTGGGAAAGCACTGGAAGGGAGCCTTAGACATGGAAAATGCTTGGTCAGCATCAGCTTGTTACTATTGTTGCCGGAATTGCAAGTTATTTATCTTAAATCAAGAGACAGAAGATTCTCAGAATAGAACATTTCCGCATCTCCATTTCCCCCAAGAAACGAAGATGTTCTTCATTTTTAGCATTTCAGTAACAATCTTTTTAAAAATCTTTATTTTTTTACATATGCGTGTGTGTGTGTGTGTGTGTGTATGCGTGTGTGTGTGTGTGTATGTGTGTGTGTGTGTGTATGTGCGTGTGTGTGTGTGTGTGTGTCAGAGGGCACTGTATGTCCCTGTGGAGGACCAAGGGTGACTTTGGGAATCATCTTTATTGCTCCTGTCTCCTTTTTGCTTCGCTCTGGGATTTCCCACCAAGGCCAGAAGTGCAGGCCACTGCTGTTTCTGCCTGGAATTTTTTACATGGGACCTGGGATCTGAACTCAGGATCTTCTGCTTGCAAGGCAGAGTCTTAACCTCTTTGCCAACCCTCTAGCCTTTCAGTAACTTCAATTGAAAATGAAGCAGGGAAGAGACATGTTTTTCCTTTCTGTGTGAAGGACACACCAAGCAAGCATGTTTTTGAACTGAGTATTACCAGCTGTGTGTCGAAAGTGATGGGACTTTCTGACACATAAGAGCTTTTGGAGTATTCTGAAAGAATTCAAACTAGAAATTCGTCATTTTTTGTTCCACTGTAATGAAGATGAGCGGGGACTCTTGGGGTGAAAAGTGACAGTGTAAGCTTTGGGGTTGTTCATGCAGGCGTGGCTGAAAGTGACCCTGGCCATTCTAGCAGTCCTACCCAGTCCGAGGCTACTTTCTGGAAGTGTTATTGTCCTGTGGTCCATCTGTTTGGAAGCCACTACCCAAAAGATTTGACAGAGATGTGGAGTGGGGAAGAGAGAAATCTGTCTGGGATGAGTTTCATGATTTCTTGGGCAGCTGCTCTCCATCTGTGCACTTATGATCAAACATGAAGCAAAAGTGGGCTCAAAACGGCTTGGGCTCTCTTACAGTGAGCGCTGAGAGTTTCCTGACACTAGGACCAGCGCAGTGGATCTCTCAGAGCAAGAATCAGCCTCAATCCAATGCATTCTGAGCAGCTCACCCTTGAACCTCCCATCACACTGAAACCCAACTTCCAATATGAATATTCATCCAAAATGAGAGTCGTTATTCCACTGAATGGGGCACTTGGATAATCCAACTACAACACTCCAGTTTCCTCTTTTCTGCCTTTTTCTGATCTCTGTTTACTAACTTCCCCTAGATGTCGGGGCTGTCTGCCATGCCGGGCACACACCGCTCTGCAGTGACCCTGTGCCCCAGCACAGCTCCTGGGTCAGCAGAAGACCTGCAGAGTGGAGCAAATGAGTGGAAAAGCAGGTGCAGGTTTCCGCACCCTTGACCCTCCCCAGATAAGAACAGCAGGATTAGGAAGTTGTTTCTTCTGAGTTCTGCACATCTAAGGCCACTCAGCTGCTCCAGTGGACACTATTGGCAAGTGTCGGGTATCAACAGGGCCATTTTCTCCCTGGCGCCTGGGCGCCTCTTTGGCAACCAATGTTCTGCCACACCTCTCCCTGGAGGTATGTATGCCACCTTACACCAGTCAGAGGTGTGTGTGGAGGTGCTCTTGAGCTTCCGGGAGCCGGGGATTAGTGACCCGATATGTCCCAACAGGCTTTGCCAGGTCTTCTGGCTGGTTGCACAAGAGCCCCACAGACAATGGGGCCAATGTGACTGGCCAGAAACAATCACCCAGGGGCACAGGGCAGGTCACAGACCACAGAAGGGGTCTGAGGAACTCATGGGTCACCGGAGCCTTGGTGGATATTAGACAATCTCCATGCTACTAAGGGGCTAAAGAAAGCGTGGGGATCCTAAGGAAGGGCTGTTTCCGAGAATGTGGTTGTCCACTCTTAGCCCTGCCCTCTAAAGAGAACCGAATAGAAAGGACCATGACCCTGAAGCATGGACTTGGATTGCCCCCAATGATAGTTCTTCTTGGAAGTGGTTAGGTGAATAATGTCAGTTTTCTATCCACAGACTTGCAGTCGGTGCCGCTCAGTGGTAGAATATACACTATACACAGCCACAGAGCGATCCCAGCCACAGCTTTCTCCGCACAAACTAAAACTGGGCACGGTGGTACCTACCTATCATCACAGTATTTGGGAGATTGAAGCAGGAAAGCTGTGAGTTCAAGGTCAGCCTGGGCTGTAAAGCAAGGTCCTGCTCTAAGCAAACAGACCAGCCGTTGGCGCCCCAGCTGCGCCCCTCCTGGAAGCCCTTCTTCCCCACAGCCAGACTGGCCCAGTCACGGAGTCTTGTGTGTTACCCTCCTTCCCGAACCTCGACAGCTCCTTTCTGATGTTGTTTTTAATGTTATTTTTTATCTTATAGCACAGGTTTGTGTGTGTGTGTGTGTGTGTGTGTGTGTGTGTGTGTGTGTGTGTTCACATGTGAACATGAACATGCATGTGCCAAGCCTGCCTGTGGAGATTGGAAGGAAGCCCTGAGTCTCAGTCTTCACTTCCACCTGCCTGGGACAAGGTCACTTATTCCTCCCCTCTGTGAACCCTGAACTGTCCCCTGAGCTTCTGGGGTTTCCCCGTCCTCACCTCCCATCTCGCTGTAGGAGCGTTAGGGTGACAGGTGAAAACCACCACATCTTCATGCTTGCGGGGCGAGCGGTTTACCCGCTACATAACTGACACTTTTTCTTCCTTTTTAATGGAAAATGCCCAGCAGCCTCGTCCTGCCAAGTGGAGGGCATCATCTGCTTCGCCCTCAGCACGGATCCTGCTCCTCAGTGGCCCCGGGTTCCGCTGCACCTTGGACTGTCCCCTCTAAGATCAGTTTGCCTTGGCCAGCTCATCTGCTTTCTGATTCTGCCAATCATTTCTGACCACACAACCCATCCGGATCGCCAGCTCCACCCCTTCACTGCACTTCACTCTACCTGCTGGTAGCCGGCCAATCCCGTTGCTCCCACCTGCAGGGGGGCGTTCACACTCTTCCTCAGCCTTCTGCTCCCATCACAGGCCCAGGCTCTGCGCTCTCACACCCCCCCCCCATCGAATCCATCTGACTCCCTTGTCCTGACTCAAGACCCTTTGCACCTTGTCCCCATCTACTTCCCCCTCCCCCACAACACACGAGTTTTGCCTCAATTTTCCACTGGTTGCTCCTCCATCTCCAGCACAGCAGACTCATCATGGGCCCCTGCAGCCTTAGGAGACACATTTGAAGAAGGTGACTCTGGAGTGTTGCCTGGGATGCAGTGGTCCTCGCCCTCTGTTCCCACATGTTAACATCTGGCGTGGGATCCAGGTGCTGCAGTGAGCAAAAGGTGGCTGAGCCCCTCCCTTTTTTGAGTGTGTGTGTGTATATAAGAGTGCACTTGAGTGTGTGTGTGTGTACACAAGTGCACTTGAGTGTGTGTGTGTGTACACAAGTGCACTTGAGTGTGTGTGTGTGTGTACAAGTGTGCACTTGAGTGTATTGTCTGTGGAGGCCCATAGGTGACATCAGGAATTAGCCTCAATCATTCTACTCCTTCTTCTTGGTCCTGGGCTTTCCCAGGCTCTGCCTTCCAAGGCTGGAATTGCAGGCCACTGCCATTTCCACTGAGCTTACGTGCCCCCCCCCTTTTTTTAGCCTGGGTTCTAGGGGATCTGAACTCAGATCCCTCTGTTTTTGAGGAAGAGGTTTTACCCCTGAGCCATCTCACCAGCCCAGACGAGGCCTGTTTTATGGAAAGGAAAAGCTACTTGAAATTATTGTTTGTAAGTCAGTCCCCTGGCTGTTTGGTGCGACAAATCCTCTGGACCCTCCCGGCCCCAAACTTCACAGACTGTCTCAGAAATCAAATGGTTTCTGTGTGGCTGGCACCCAGGGGCCATAGGGCACGACTTGTCCATTTGTGGTGAGGGTAGCAATGAGCTGAAGCGTTAGGAACGACACCCACAGGTCTCACCTGGTCAATTCCACTATACTACCTTGAGAGTTTGTAGTGTGTGTGTGTGTGTGTGTGTGTGTTGTGCAGTCTGAGGTCGTATTTCTCAGGAGTTATCTATTTTTTTTTAATTTTTTATTATTATTAATTCAACTGTGTGCATGTGCGTGTGTGTGTGTGTGTGTGTGTGTGTGTGTGTGTGTGTGTGTGTCTGTGTGTCTGTGTGTCTGTGTATGTGTAGAACCACGGACGAATTCGCGAACCACCATGGACGCCTCCACCTCCTTCTGCCCCGGGATTCACAGGCTCCGCCCTACCAGGACCAGAAGCGCAGGCCGCCCCCGCTTCCGCCCGGTGTCTATACATGGGATCTGGGATCTGAACTCAGGACCTTCCGCCTGCAAGGCGGAGGCTTAACCCCTGAGCCACCTCTCCAGCTCATCTATTTTGTTTTTGAAGACCGTGTCTGTCACTGGCATCTGTGGACAGCTGAGCAGGATAGCCTGGCTGTCCAGTGAGCACCAGGGGTCCTCCTGTTTGTCCCCCCAACACAGGGATTGCAACTGTGCGTCGTTGAAGTCCAATTTTCATATAAGTTGATGAGACAAGACAAGCAGGGGTGACTAAAGTGAGGGGATGCTGCCCATCTGTAAGCAGAGTGATGGCTGTAAAGATGGAATTATTTCAACTGAACCATCAGTTGACGTTACCAAGATGGGGGAAGCTCTGACGGTCCTACTTCAACTTTTTATTTCATCACAGCTCTTTCAGATTCATAAGGCATTGCTGGAAATACAATGTTACATTTTCAGATGGTTGTCAAATTTGGGGGAGATTCCTTCAGGAATCCTGGAACCCCTGCCAATGATTTGCGATTAGTCTTGCCTGATGACGTCAATGAGTTCTCAGGAGGGGCTGAGGCACTGCAGGGGAGTTTAGGAGCCCACGAGAAAAGCATGGAATAGGGTGGCGGGATGAGACTTTGTTCTGAGAAAGGGGAGCAGCCTGCCGTGTAGAGAGGAAACGGTGCTCCAGGTAGAGAGGATTCTGAATCCAGATCAAGAACTTTGATTTGATCTAGCAGATCATGAGATGTCATTGTAGTGTCATTGTATTGACATGACACTAATGTGGCTTTCTCAGATGGACAGACAAGTGGCATGGACAAGGGTGGTTGCGACAATGATTGAGAGAAATGGTGGTGGTAGGACACACACGTGCACACACTCGTGCACGTGCACACACGTACATACATGCATGTGCTCACAGTACATGCACATACACGCATGCATACACACATACATGTGCATGTACACATGTAACCATGCATGCGTGTGTGCATACCTACACACATGCACGTGCATACACACATACGTGTGCACATACACATGTGTACATGCACACGCCTTAACCTAGGGTGGTCATGAGTAGCTTCAGACAGTAGCAGTAGAGGTTTTTCTTGTTTGTTTGTTTTATCGTTGTTGGCATTCACTCATTTCTTTTAAACGACCACCTATAATCCAGATCCCTTGTCCTGCGGGCCAGCACACCAGAGGGTTGTAATAATCTAATGAGATGATGCAAGTGAAAGCCACTGGGAAAATGTGGAGACCCTGTGTAGACAGAGGATTTAGTGTTGTCAGTGAAAATTAAGGGGTGCCAGATGTGGTGGCATCATCTGGAGTCCCGGCACTCGGGGTCCATCTGGGCTCAGAGAGAGATCCTGTCCCAAGGGGCGGGTAGGACAGGGCAAGTGATGTGGGGAATGTAAAAAGGGAAGACTGATCCGACATGGTAGTGGGAGGGGAGTGGTGGGGAGAAACAGAGTCAAAGTGAAAAGCTCCACTTGGAGACAAGGGCTGGGGAGGCCACGTCCCAGCTGCAGATCTGGGAATGTGTCCTGAGTTCCGTGCCTTAACTTTCCAATCTGTTCAATGGGTGTTGCAGTTCGCCTGCATGGTTGCTGATAAGTGACCATCAAGTGGCTTAAAGGAACAAGGGGTTTATTTCCTTTAGACCATCCGGTTACAGCTCTTAGTCCAGCTTGACGGGAGAGCACGCACCAACACCAGGGCCCAAGAAACTGCCCACACCATCTCTGCCTAATGGCTGAGAGAGGGACGATCCTTACTTGCCAGACCAGCATGTCTGGCCAAGTGAACAGAAGGATGCCGACTCTCTCAACCAGCTCTCTGTGATTTATTCCAGGGCCTACCATGGGCTGGGTCTACCCCATCAGCTAGACAATTGCTTTCAGATTCGCTCTGGGCTCAACTCAACCACTAATTCTCCACAAATGTGCCCAGGGCCGAAATCTGCAAACGTCAAGTTGACACTTATGCCCAACTATGACAATGGGAGTGAAAACTATGACAGATTGTCTCCAAGTCAGTTCAGAGCAGTCGGAAATGGACGGTGCCTAGAAGCATGGCGGGCACAGCCCAAGCACCAAATAAGGCTGGCATCACCAACCCTTGGACTTCAAGAGTCCCGGAGACCTTGCTGCTGTCGTGTGGTCCAGCCTGCACTTCTGCTCACTGCACTAGCAGACACAAAGGCCTGGGCTCTGGGTGTGTTTGCTCTGATTAGCGCCATATCCCTGGACAAGGCGCAGCAGACGCCTGAGTTAACCGGCTACTATGAAGTCATCCAGGCCCAACAGCTCCGTAGGCTTCTGTTCCTGTTTTCTGCTAAGCAGGAATCACCTCTTATGGCCGCCACAGATGTGGGCTGATGGGCAGACGGACGCACTGTACAAAATCCACCAGAGGGGCTGAGTGGAGCACGGTGCTTATGTCAGCAATGATGACGTCAGATCCACGTGATTGCACCGAACCAGCAAGAGTCAGGAAGCGGCTTTTTAAAAATACTTCTCTTTTTATTCTGAGCAGAAACTAAATACCTCCTTCAAAACTGCCTTTAAAAGACAAAGCCAAAAAATGTAAAGTTCGTAAATTGATCTTAAGGAATGCCCCCAAATGAGGGAAAACTATATAATGAAAATAATAATAGAAAAGTTTGAAAAAGAGAACAGCAGTTGTAGAAAGACAAGTGCAGGAAATATTAATATTTTTTTTTTTTTAAATTTTTTTTTTTATTATTATTATTTATTCAACTGTGTGTAGGTGCGCGCAGCGTGTCTGTGTGTGTGTGTATGTGTGTGTAGAACCACGACGAATTCGCGAACCACCATGGACGCCTCCACCTCCTTCTGCCCCCGGGATTCACAGGCTCCGCCCTACCAGGACCAGAAGCGCAGGCCGCCCCCGCTTCCGTCTGGCGTCTATACGTGGGATCTGGGATCCGAACTCGGGACCTTCCGCCTGCAAGGCGGAGGCTTAACCCCTGAGCCACCTCTCCAGCCCAGGAAATATTAATATTAATGTCAAGTTAACTAAGAGAATTGTGGGATTCGTGTATCAGCTGTAACGTAAAGAAAATCCCCAAGATGAGCTGTGGAGGGCTTGAGGCTTACGATAAATAAACCACCTGCCACGTTGGAGTAACTAACCGGTGCATGGTTCTTCGTGGTTCTTGCACATGGATAATATAATTTCCACTTCAGATTTTCTTCTTCTTCTTCTTCTTCTTCTTCTTCTTCTTATTTATTCAATTCTCTCTGTGTGTGTATATGTGTAGAACCAAAGGTGAATAGGAGAATCATGGTGGACTGCTTCGAATTCCCCTGCTTTGACCCGGACTGCTTCCCCTGCTTTGACCCGGACTGCCTCCCCTGCTTTGACCCGGACTGCTTCATCTACCAGAACCAGAAAAGGCTGCCCCTGCTTCCGACCGACTTTCGTAAGTGAAATCTGGGACCCAAACTCAGGACCCTCTGCTTATGAGGCAGAGGCTTAACCCTTGAGCCATCTCTTCAGCCCCCAGATTTTATATTATTTTATTTGCTTAGCTTTTTTTTAGTGTTACAATCCCTGCTTCTCTCCATCCCTCCTTCCTCCCATCCCTCTCCCTTCCCCTCCTCAATCCCTCCCACTCCCTCCCACCCTCCTGCCTGGCCGCTTCTATGGACCCCAGGGTTCTGTCCAGCTTGTCTACTCTTGTGGGGGTTCAAGACTCATTTCAGATTTTCTTAAATGTTGGGGTACGTGGGAATCACCCTGAAAGCTTGTTTCCATCAGGAAAGGGAGAACTGTGAAACTAGGTGTGCCCCAAGGCAAAGGTTAAGGAAAACTGAAGGCAGATCATGGGGTTCCCTGGCTTAGAAACCCAGCTGGGGTTGCGGGAAACTTAGACTCCTGGCTCCCTGCCCTGTGTACCTAGGTTGGTAAGTTCGCATCTTTGCCTAGGAAGCCGCGGGGCGGGGCTGGGGGGCAAGTTCAAGATCTCTGCGGGGCTCTGATGTGAATGCTGATGTGAATAATGTGTGTCAGTTTGCAGGAAATATGCCAGAGGAGTCGGAGGAAGGCTGGGGAAGGGACGCCCTAAAAGAAGCCCCATCCAAGGCACGTCTGTGGAGCAGCAGGAAGGTGAGCCCCCCAACCCACAAACCTCTGGCCTCAGGAACAGGGGTGAGGGTGGCAGGACCTGGCACAGGAAGGCTACCGACCAAACCCCTGGGGATGGACGGTCCCGGCTCAGTAGGGTGGGTAGCTCATCTCCAGACACAAAGACACCCACCCCCCGTTTCCTTTCTGTAGAACAAGACATAGGGTGCTGTCAGATCTTTCTCTATTTTCTTGGGTTTTGTATATTGTAACATAAAGGTTCCCATTTTAGATATTCTTAAAAGTTAGGGTATATGGGAATCATTCTGAAAACCTGTGAAACATGAATAATCTTGGGTCCTGCCCCGTACATGGACGTGCCCTGGAATCTGCATTTTAGCAGATACAAGCAGGGACTGTCTGTGGGCTGTGCTCTGTGTCCCGTGAGAGGAAGAGAGGTGGCGCCAGTGTCTCGCAGCAGCCTTGGGAGCGTGAGCTTGTCCCTCACCCATCTCAGTACTGGCTCGTTTCATGGAGATAATAAAAACCACCGCCTCGTGTTTGCTTCACCATATTTGCTTGGCCAGCACCCCTTCGGTGTACTGTTTTCGTTTACAGATGAGGAAAAGGGAATTTAAGAGCCCTGCGTGTAGTGCATAGCCGGGGAGAGAGCGAGTATGAGAAACAAACTTGGCGACGGGGCTTCCGCGGAAGCTGCTGTCTGGTTCTGCATTTCCCACGGCCCCAGCAAGGCTCACTGGCCCCCGAAATCATTGGTTCAGCCAGAGGATGCTGGCCGGAATCTTGCGGGAGCTGAGAGGTGGGGACGAGAGGTGACAGCACAGGTGTTCTCTGGGCCTCACATTTCTGCCATACAGGACTCAGCACAGACACCTTTAAAATTACAGGAGAATCAGAAGAGTCATTCTTAGACTGGGTATCAGGGGCCCAGGGTTGACGCATGTTTGTCTGTTCTGATGAAGGTGTTCTGGCAGGATTGGTTGAGGGGGCTCCCTGTGCCCCCTGCCAACAGAGGGGCTGAACTGGATCATGAATAATTTCACTCCAAACAACAGACCCTGTGGAGATGTGGCGGGGTCTTCATCTGTCCCTCCCTAGCTAACCACATGATACCAGACAGCTGCTGCTGACGTCTTGCTGCTTCCTCCCTGTCATATGGGGAGGGTTGCACCCTACAAGGTCACTGGGGGTCTTGCACAGATGCCATTAGCCCCATGCTGGGAACACGGATGACGCTCGTGACGACAGGGAGGACGGTGGGGACGAGGATTTCATTCGCCGTCTCTCAGGTGGGGTACGGGGACTGCCTTTCTCCCAAAGACTGGCTTCCGGTGCAGCTCGTGGAAGGTTCTAGCAGGTGCGCTGGCCGCGTGGAGGTGTATTTTGAAGGCGCGTGGGGCACGGTGTGCGACGACCAGTGGGACGAGAAGGACGCACAGGTGGTGTGCCGGCAGCTGGGCTGCGGGGCGGCCCTGGCGGCCCCCGCAGAGGCCCACTTTGGCCAGGGCTCGGGCCGCATTCTCCTGGACGACGTGCGGTGTTCTGGGACGGAGTCCTCCCTGAGACAGTGCTCGCACGCCGGCTTGTTCATCCACAACTGCGGGCACGGGGAAGACGCTGGTGTCGTCTGCTCGGGTAAAGTGCTTTCCGTCTTTTCTGAGCGCCGAATGTTCACTTTGCCCACGCATCCCCCGAGACGCCTCTTGTTCCCTGACGTAAGAGGATGCCCTTGTGACGTGCCATCTAGTGGGAACAAAATGCTTTCCTAGCTCCCCAAGACACTCTCCCAAGAAAGACACTGCCTCCTGGTGCCTGGGAAGCAGTCGTATGCGAACACCTCCTACCACCCCAGTCCCGTTGTGTGTACTTGGGCAGCCCGCAGTAACCACGCTGGGCACAATGTAGATTCGCCATGGAAACACACAGGCCAGCCACAGCTCTGTGTAAGGAATGTGCAGGTCCTAATGCAAACGCATGGAGGAATTTCATGACAGAATCAGCAGCGCGCTGAAGGAAGGGTGGGCCCTTCTGGTTGGGGACCCGTGGGATCCTGGGGAGGCACTCTGGGGGACTCTTGACTGTTCTTCTCCCCTCACCCATCCACATACCTCTGTTTAATGTGGCACTGTGCATCCTTTATGCTTTCTAACCAAATGGCAATGATCATCTTAACCGTAATCAATGGACTTTCATAGAATGTTTGAGGGTTTGTGACTCACTAGCCTGTCCTTCCACAGCCTGAGAAGCAATCTTGGGGGAGGGGTGTTCTGTGCCTGAGTCTCTGCTTTCTTGGAAGGGGATATGGAGGGGGGAGGGGGAGATGAGGAAGCAGAAGTGTTCATTTCCCTTGTGGCTGGGAATGATGGTGCATGATGTAGTCAGGAGGAAGAGGAGGAGGACGGTCTCCTCCTTGCTCCTCAGCTGCTGAGTCAGAGACCCCTTCTCCTAGTCTCCCTTGCTTAGTTTCCAAATCCAACATCCAAGGATGCAGGAGAGAAATATCATCCAGTGGCTGGCAGCGGAGCATTTGATGTATTGTCGCGGAAGTTTTTGGAGACCCAGTGGTAAACAAAACACCCCTGGCCCCTAGGGATGGCCGCCGGGCCTCCAGCACATCCAGCCTCCAGCAGAAAACAGCAAGCCTGTCCTGGTGCCGGGGAGGAACACGAGTCCAGCCCTCACTAGAGAGCCCTGGTCCCTGAAACAGCCATTGCTAAGACCTCTGGCCAGCCTTTCGGGGAAAGGCCACCCTAGCCCCTTACCGTCCTTACCCTGGGGTCTTCCGTAAGGTCTCAACGTTCTTCCTGTGAGTCCTCAGCCCAGTTAGAACAGATCAGAATGTACCTTTGCCTCATCGGGGTGCTCCACTCAGCCTGGGCAGACAAAACAGGCTCTGCTGCTTTCTTAGGGCGACATGTACTTGGCCATGATGTCCTGGGAGGGAGGGGCCGAGACCAGTCCAGTATGCAAATTAGAACAGGTAGAAATCTTACTTCAGGGAATTTAAAAGGAGTCTTTAGATATATTTTATATGGTCCTTCTCAATGGGAAGTAACTCTGAATCTTAGGAATCATTTGGCAATATATAGAGACATTTTGCTTCTCATAACTGGGGGCTGCTCCTAGCATCTATAGGTGGAGGCCAAAGATGTTACCAAGCTTCCCACAATGCATAGGACAACTGCCTACCGTGAAGGATGCTCCCCAACCCCAGATGTCAAAAGTGCCAAGTTGAGAAACCCCACTTTAGAATCAAGCATCCAGAGTTGGAAATATTCATGTCAACAACTATTAATTATAATTAATTGATGGTCAATTAATAATTGCTAAATGTTAATTAATAATTGATTGTTTAATAATTCAGTTCAACTATTAATTAATAGTTAATAATTGCTTTAATAATGAAACCTCAAGTTCAGTTTTTCCCAATAGTTTCCTCTGATTGTCTTTTTTGCTAATTAAAGTTATTTAAATTTGTCCTGCCATTTTTCAGGGGTAATACAATGTCTTGTAAATATGCTGTTTTAACAGATTGGCTGAATTAAAGTTGGAATCACAGCATGTCATGTATTCAAGATCAGGGTTATCAAATCTCTGAATGGTTTGCCTAAGATTGTTTCAAAGCCTAACTCCTGTTTGCTCATTGGGCACTTTCTAGCTTTCTAAGCTCTCCTCGTCTGTCTTCCTACTCCAATCTCACAACAACTGGGGAGGGTTTTTTCAGCAGATAAACTAAGATTGAGGGCGAAGTTAGTCAGGGTTAAATGTCTTCACTATAGTCACACAGCACCTGTTGAATCTGCAAACTTCACACGCAGTTCCCCCACTTCCCCACCAAATATACCTGTACTGTGGAAAAATTGCCCCAAATCACAGTAAAATTTGCAAATATTCGGAGTTGTCTTTGATGCTCAGATAGTCACTTAGTTTTGCTCATCTTCTCATCCCCACCCCACGCCCACCACCCCATGCCTTGGCAAGCTCCTTGGGTAAAGGGAACCCCTGCACTGAGCTGCCCTGTGTACTGAATCACCTTCTCTGGTCCAGCTGGTCCATCTTCTTAAGCACCCATCGCCCTGGATGTAGGCGCGAGTCAATGAATGCTAATGGAGAAATGAGCGGTTGGCTCTTTCAGCAGAGAACAAACGTCAGTGAATGAGTCAGTTCCCATACTCCCCAAATAGCACAGGTCAGGGCTGCCCTCCTCAGGCACAGACTGTCTTGGAAACCCTATCATCTTTCAAAGTTCAAATTACTGTTTTCAAAAAAGCTCACTTATTTTAATATGAAACAGTGTTCGAAATATTCAGTATTAGGTGGCATTAGTCTCTGTTTAGCCAAGAGTGCCCCTTCCCCAGTTGCAGGCTGAGAGGCTTATTGTAACTCCAAGCCAACCCTTGCTGCAGGACCTGAACATGCCCTGAGTATGATTCACACTGATGTGTGAGCATCCCAGGAGCTGTGATTCACACTGATGTGTGAGCATCTGGGCAGATGTGATTTTCTGAACTAGTCCCATGTAAGACCAGTTGCAGGCAGGGGTTTCCTACTGGGCCACAGTGGTGGGAGGCGGCAGCCCACTCGCAAGTGCAGGATGCTGTGGAGTTTCATCCTCTCTCGCACTCACGGTGTACTCCACTTCCTTTTCTTTTGCACAGAATCTGAACATCTTCTTGAAGAATATGGAACTTCGGGAAGTTTTGGTAAGAGTGCCACTTCAGTGTCTTTGTAGAACATCCGCGAACGTCCTGTCCTCTGATTGAATTTATTGTCACAACCCATGCCAGAGGTGGGAGAGGGGAAAGAACACAAACAAGATTTAATTGAAAAGGAAGAAATGAAGGAGAGTAAAAGTAAAACTTGAATCTCTGGTTTTAACCATGCGGGACAATTGCTTTGTTCTTGTTGCCCAAACACATTGCAGAAGACCATGAAGTAAAGCGACGAATGTGGCTTCATAAACCCCAAATTAGTGTTCAAAGTGCAGCTGAACATAGATTGGCTAAGAGAGATCCTCACCAGACACCTGGGTAAATGTCTGTGACCCAAGAGATAGCGAGGGTATCCAAACACTGTGTCCCTTTAGCTCCTAATTACTGCTCAGAGGTTAATGGAGAAACACCTACCAGAGTCCTTGTCCAAAGCCCCTTTTCTGGGCGTTATACTCTCCTACACCAAGACTTGGACCTGTTTGCCTCCTATTAATAATCCATTTTACAAATAATGTGCTGTGTACACAAACACATTTTCTACTAATCAGAACTACTGAATCCCCCCTCCCAACTCATAGGCCATCAGCTGAAACTGCTCCATGAGATGCCACACACGTGATGCTTATGTGACTTGGGGTGAGCTGCTTGGCATGGCAATGACCCATCTTCATCCCTCTTGCTCTTAGATGCTGAGATGCTAACACCATTTCCTGGTGGTGAGTCTTCCACTTCCATGTATGATGTGGTCTGGTGAGTCACGTGTCCCTGGCTCATGGGAGATCTCACACCACACAGATATCACCCAACAGAATGACTTCAGAGATCCATGTGCATTTATCTCATTTGTCAATCTCTGTGGGTTTTATTTTAATTGTTTTGTTTTATTCACTGTGCTGGGGGAAGGCTCTACCCTCTCCCCCAATCCTCTTGGTCCCCATGATTCCTTCCTACACCTCTCCAAACCTGGGAGAAAAGACATGTCTGGCCCCCTGTGACCTGCTCCAAAACCTTATGGCCATCCTTCATGCCCACTTTGTTTCTTGCCACTTGGCATCCTTCCTTGAATCCCGCTACTCAATTCCAGACTAAATGATCATCCCTTGCAGGCTCTGAAGTTAGACCGTAACTTCTGATAGTGAGTTAGGGCTCTTCTGTGAGCATTGGGTCCCCAGCGCTCTCTGCTGTGACCAGGTATATTTATAATAATTGTTTGCGTGTAGCTAAACAGATGGGTTCATATAGAGTATATGCTTCTATTTTGTGTGTGTGTGTTTTGCATGTAGGTGGATGTACACATATGTAAATGTGTGTACCAGAGGGCACTAGATAGTATGTATGTCCTAGTGGAGACTCAAAGGCAACATCTGGAATCATCCTGGATTACTCTTCCTCCTTATTGCTTTGCTCCGGGTTTCCCAGGCTCTGCCTTCCAGGGATGGGAGTGCAGGATGCTGACATATCCTCCTGGCATTTCCTTCTAACAGTGTTTTTGTGTCTTTAAGACTGGCCACAGTTACAGCTCGCGGATGGGCCAGGGAGATGCTCAGGGCCGAGTGGAGGTTTTCTATGGTGGCCAAGTGGGGCAGAGTTTGCGATGATCAGTGGGATGTACATGAGGCTGAGGTGGTGTGTCGGCAGCTCAACTGCGGACGCGCTCTCCAAGCCCCAGGCTGAGGCTCATTTTGGGGACGGCCAGGGCGAGTTTCTGCTGGACAATGTGGACTGTACTGGGAAAGAGAGTTTCCTGGGACAGTGTCCTCATGCCGGCTGGCGCATACATAACTGCGGTCCGGGAGAAGACGCGAGTGTCATTTGCGAAGGTCGGAGACACCTCTCCTTCCCAGGGTGCATGCGTTCCAATCAGGGTCACATCTGCACTAATCCTCCCATGCTGCCACACATCTGTGATTACATCCCCGCCGCTTGGGTGGGCCAAAATCAGAGACACCAATAACTTAAGATCTCAGAAGATATATTAGCCACCAGAAATGGGTCGAAATGGGTTTTATACCGAGAAAAATTGTGGAAGATATTTAGTTCTATTTGTGAGAATAATACTACTTCATTCTGAAGTTAGTCTCTAGCAATAGCTACCAGTTTTCTTAACTAGGTCCTTTCTTTTCCTATTTGTTAACAGACACTGACTATTCAAAGTCTAAATCAGGTCAGTTCATGCTTTGTTTCAGGGAATTGATGTTTTTTACCCCAGCAACTTCCTGGGGACCACAGTTGCCACTCCCAAATTTATCTTCCCAGATAGTGAGAAGATAATAAAGGAATAAGTATGTGTGTTGGGAGGAATCTGATTGTCACATTCCAACAGTGATCATGTCTGCATTCCTGGACCATTAAGAAACTTGGGGTTGGGGAGATGGCTTAGGAGTTAAGGCCTTTACTTCTTAAGCAAAAGGACCTGAGTTTGGATCCTCAGATCCTGTGTGAAAATGCTCATCAGGTGTGGTAGCCCACCAGTAATTCTACGTCTAGAAAGCAGAGCCTGGGAGTCCCCAGAGCAAGCTAGTTAGTCACACTAGCCCTGATGGCTGCCCTGGGATTGATTAGAGACCCAGGCTCACCGCAGTAAGGTAGAAGGATGATTCCCAATGTCACCCATGGGCCTCCACAGACACAGAACTCAAACGCACGCCTGCACATACACCTACATACACATGTGCGTCCACCCACATGCATGCACTCCCCATACACACACACATGAAGAAAAGAAAAAAGAAACTTGCCATGAAGTAGAAAGTGCTGTCAAATCACTGTCTTCCTCATTTCAGTCACATGGGTTTTAGATATCCCCTGATATTGCCATTTTTGTTTTTCTGATGGGATGGCTCTTGAAAGCATAAGTCCTCCCACCACATTAAGGGGAGATTGTGATAAGCTTTGAGTAGTTCAAATGACTATTTAGCGAGTGTTCATTCCCACTACCGTAGAACTTGGGGTGTGGATGTAGGGAATGTGACTAGATTGGCATTCTTTTTTTTATATTCTCACGACTACTGAATTCTCAACTCTCTCTTCACACAGAGAGTGCGAAGGAACCAAGGCCCCAAGGTAGGAGGCATCTCCTGTTGAGCTCCACTGACAGTCCTTCCACTAATAGTCCTTCCACTGACAGTCCTTCCACTAACAGTCCTTCCACTAATAGTCCTTCCACTGATAGTCCTTCCACTAACAGTCCTTCCACTAATAGTCCTTCCACTGATAGTCCTTCCACTAACAGTCCTTCCACTAATAGTCCTTCCACTGACAGTCCTTCCACTAACAGTCCTTCCACTGACAGTCCTTCCACTAACAGTCCTTCCACTGACAGTCCTTCCACTAATAGTCCTTCCACTAACAGTCCTTCCACTAATAGTCCTTCCACTGACAGTCCTTCCACTAATAGTCCTTCCACTGACAGTCCTTCCACTAACAGTCCTTCCACTGACAGTCCTTCCACTAATAGTCCTTCCACTGACAGTCCTTCCACTAATAGTCCTTCCACTGACAGTCCTTCCACTGACAGTCCTTCCACCGACAGTCCTTCCACCGACAGTCCTTCCACCGAGAGTCCTTCCACTGACAGTCCTTCCACCGACAGTCCTTCCACTGACAGTCCTTCCACCGACAGTCCTTCCACTGACAGTCCTTGTTGGGTGCAAACCCTGTAATAGCTCTTGAGCCAGATTTGGAGCACAGAACGAAATTCACATCTTGTAGTAGAGTTGCATCCATTTCTTGGTGCACTGGTAATCCCATAGCTAGCGAATCCGGTGGAATGTGTTCAAGACATACTTGGGTATGAGCCAAGGTCACACTTTGGGATGAAGAAAGTTTATGAGTTTGGCAGCAGTTTCTGCCAAATATTTGGTGGCAATGACCTTGGGAAGTCACTTACACCCTTTCTTAAGGAGGGAACAAAGCTCACAGTGCTCAATCAAGGTTAGAGGGGGTCAGAGACATGGAGTGATAGCAAGGGTCAACTTTACTGAAGGTTCCCGCTACTTTCTAAGAGCTTTCTCTCCACCATTACTACTCGTTTAATTCAGAGGTCAGAAACCCCTGTCCATAGTAAATATTTTAGGCTTCATAGAATAGATGGTGTTGTGGCAGTCACGAAAATCCTGGGGCACCATTAAAATTATGGATGACTTATAAACTCATGGGCCTGCCTGAGTCCCTATAAAAATTCTCCTGCATAAATAGGCTGTGGGTTAAGACTGAATCATAGATCTCAGTTTCCTGATCAAGAGCCTTAGTGAATTCCTTCTAAATACATTCCGTTTATGACTTACTTAACTTTCGCAAGAAATTTTTTGTAAGGTAAGTCCTTTTATAACCTTTGTTGTACTGGTGTTAAAAGAGAATCAGGAAATGTAATCAAATTGCTCTGAATGGTGTAGCTAGCTAGCTAGAGAGCTGCAGTGGATATCGTGGTGCCTGTGTGGCTGTGATAGAGAATGGACGCTGAAGATAAAAACCTCCTTCCTCCGCTTAGTGAGGACATTGGGGACACCCATTATTTCTCCATTTCCCTCACTTTACACAGCAGGTGCATCAGAACATTCTCCACTTCTATTTCCAAAATATGTGCCTAGCTCCTTAGCCTCTGAGGTGTGGGCACGTCGTGGTCATCTTGCTTTGAGCCTGGTTGAGAATGGACCAATCAAGAGAGCAGCTCTGAGCTCCTGTGGTAACCAGCTTGCTCTCAGTTGTCAGTATTCCAAAGACCCACCTTCCTGTATAAACGTACTTGTCTCTGGAACATCTCGCAAACTGTCAGCACGTATTTCTTAGAGATGGTTCAGTCAAGGACCGGGAATTTATTTTACTTTATAGTTTACACTTCAGACCTGTCACATTAAAGATCTGTTGAAACTAATAAATAGATCAAGTAAAAGTTGTCCAGTTAAACAAAATTAAAATATTTCAATTTGTACTGACAGGCGATGGGAATTCAGAGACCGTATTATCAGGTAAGTGCTTGACAATCATTTTGAACACACACATTCTTTAATTGTCTTTTTTGCAGGTTTACAAGTTGCTCCAGGAGTATACATATGCCTCAAGCTTTGGCAAAGGGCATGTTGCACATCTTCTTTGAAGGAAGAATCAGTTGTTAACATACAATGTTTGCTTATTGTATGAATTTGCTATTGCTCCTCTTACAGATCGCCTTAACTGGATGACTTAGAGAACAAAGGTGTTTTCTTCCTTGCTTTGTAGTTCTAGAAGTCCTGAGTCCAAAATTGGGTTTCATTTAACTTTTAAAAACAAAACATCAGCCAGGCTCTTTGTTCTGGAGAAGCGTCCGTTTCTGTGTGAGTGTGTCCGTTGCCATGACAGCAGAAACGACTTAAGGAAGGAGTTCTCTTGGTTCTCGTGTAGCAGATACACAGATACAGTCCATCGTGGTGGGGGAGACATGGCAGCTGGAGTGGCTGGTCACATCCCGAAAACACATCAGGAAGCAGAGAATTGGCCCACCCCTGCCTGGTGACTGACGTCACCCAGCTAGGCCCTGCATCCCAAAGATCTAGACGACCTGGGACCAAGCGTGGAAGCCCATGTGCCTATAGAGGATATTTCAAATTCTAATGAGTTCTTTGCCTTTCTCAGTATTTAGAGACATTTTGCTTTCCTTGGCCCTTGGTCTCAGGGCTCTGTCTTCAAAGTCAGTGTCTGAGAACATTCTAATCTCTCTGACTTTCTTTGCCTCCCAGCTCCCCTCTTAAGGACTCTTGTGCTCTTATGAGGCCCACCTGGACAATCCAGGGTCACCTTCCTATTTTAAGGCCGCAGTTCAGTAGTCTCACTCTTATATGGAATGTTAGGTTACCCTCGGACATAGTGACAGGAATAATAAAGAAATACTCACTTTTACATAGTGAATGAGGATTTGGATATCAATCCCCATTTGTGCACAAAATTCAGTTCTGTCATTAATAATGACCAGTAGCTCAGAAATAGATACGATGTCCACTTATTGAAATATTCTGACCTGAACAGCAAGCGGAGAGAAGGGTGGGCTAGAAGAAAGGAGGGTACATGCCCAAGTCAGTGCCAGGGTGAGAAATGACCTTCCATCTATTGTAATTTCCTCCAACAAGCTTCCTTATGGACAATGCAGTTTCCATGGCTCAATATGGCAGAGTCAGTCTAGTGAACAGAATAAAATGTGGAACATCTACAATGAGACGCCTGCAAACTGCACCCGCGTCCACTACTGCAACCGCTAGAAATTAGACCCACCCCTACACACTAGTACAACCCCTCCAGACGCCCGTACCATGACACCCACAGACAGCAAGACATGCCCAAACACTGTAAGCTCGCACACTAGTGAAACACTGGCAGAGAGATGGTTAATTGAGACACACAGCTAGTGTGACATCGACGCTTCAACAGCTGCACACTAGTCTAGCAACAGCTATAGACAGCTACAGAGCAATGCCGGCAAGTAGAAATGTCAGCGGTAAACCAGGCTTAGACGCATGTTGAGAGGATCCTTTCCCTAGGGGAGAGAGACATACACCCCTGCTCCTCACCAAGACATCATACAAAGCGAAAGTACAATTCCACCAAAGCCCGGCGTAGGGAAACCATTGAGCTCATTAAGCTTACTTACAGAGCCTGGGAGAGGGGTGCCTTACGGGAAGGTGGGTAACCCCAAAGCAGCCACAAATCTGAAAGTTTTACCCCAGCAATCATTCATGCATTGTTCTCTGCTTCTTGTTTTTATTTATTCAATTGTGAGTGTGTGTGTGTGTGTGTGTGTGTGTGTGTGTGTGTGTGCGCGTGTGTAGAACCACGAGCGAATTCGGGAACCACCATGGACTACCTCCACCTCCTCTTTGTTTACTCCGCCCCGGGATTCACAGGCTCCGCCCTACCAGACCAGAAACGCAGGCCGCCCCCGCCTCCGCCCAGCGTCTATACGTGGGGTCTAGGATCCAAACTCAGGACCTTCCGCCTGCAAGGCAGAGGCTTAACCCCTGAGCCACCTCTCCAGCCCCTGTTCTCTGCTTCTTTACTGAGGAGGTGATGTGACCAGCCTTCCATCGGTCACTTCCCGCCACTGTAGACTTGCCAGCAGTGGGCCGTAACCTTGAACAATGAGCAGAGATGAACCGTCGTTTTTGTCTGGGTATTTGTTATTAGAGAACCAGAAGAGAAAATAAGGCAGGGTAAAATAAATAAAAGTAAATAAAAGTTAGTCCAGATCCCGATAAGAACCTAAAGACACGGAGCACATAATTCTCACCACGAAACTCTAGATACCTGCAGTTGAACTTAGAGTCTTGAACAGAGACAGGGAGAATATGAAACCCGCAGGATCAAGGGTCAGTGGCTGAGAGATGGGTTAGTATTCCCGCCACTTAGATGGTGGCACTTTGTCAAAGGTACAGTGACTGTACCTTGTGGAATCACAGTGCGCCCGGCTGGCCACACCGCCCATGAATTGCTTCGTGTAGTTGCTTTCCGCTAACAGATGTTTCCCTATTACAGAACTACCTGCTGCCATCTCAACTCAACCACATCAAAAAACTGCTACGAGCTCAACGTCATCAGGTAGGACTCTCTCCCCCAAACACCGCCAGTAAATACTGAATTTACTGTCATTGGGTACTGATAATGTTTCATTTGCGATCCTGTGAATTGAGGGAAAAGGGGCGGAGCATGGTAACCTGGGACTTCTCAATTCATAAATTTTCACAGGCAACATGAAGTGTGTGCATGTCTCTATGTGTCGCTGAACCTGTGTTGGAGAAAGAGAACTTATTGCATCTTTTGAGTTTTAGAATTAAATCTGGGACTCAGGGGTTAAAGTCTTTGCCTTGCAAGCTAAAAGGACCTGAGTTCGGATCTCCGGATCTTACGTAAAATTGTTGGTCAGAAGTAGCAATGGACTGTACTTCTGGCCCTTGAAAGTAGAACCTGGGAAACTCCAGAGCAAAGCAATAAGGAGATGGAGCAATCCAAGATGATTCTCGAAGTTATCCTAGGGCCTTCACGGGCATATACAGTGCCCTCTTCTGCACGCACACGCATGCACGCACGCATGCTCGCACGCACGCACACATGGAAAAAAATCATTAAATCAGAATACTTGTCTAATATCAGAGCCAGGTGTCTCTGAGACTGCGCAAAACTATACCTCATGCAAAAAGAATTGAGTGCATGAGTGAGGGCAGAAATAAATGAAGACCACTTGGCTGTCCCAAGCTCACATGTTCATGGCCGCTCCCAAACAACAGACGACTAAGACATGAACATTCTTAGCTCTCTTAGCTGAGTGACTAAACGGAGGCGAAGCTTCGCTGGCATCGTCCCTGGTGTCCATGGAGCTGGCATCGTCCCTGGTGTCGTCCATGGAGCTGGCATCGTCCCTGGCGTCCATGGAGCTGGCATCGTCCCTGGCGTCCATGGAGCTGGCATCGTCCCTGGCGTCCATGGAGCTGGCATCGTCCCTGGCGTCCATGGAGCTGGCATCGTCCCTGGTGTCGTCCATGGAGCTGGCATCGTCCCTGGCGTCCATGGAGCTGGCATCGTCCCTGGCGTCCATGGAGCTGGCATCGTCCCTGGTGTCCATGGAGCTGGCATCGTCCCTGGTGTCCATGGAGCTGGCAGCCCCTCTATGCAGGACGTGCTCCTGGACACTGGCCTGGGCCTGCTCTCTGCTGCTCCCTGCCCTGCGATCCTCGGCACGACTCGTCGCCCCTTCGTGCTTCTCTGACCTTCCCTGAAAAGCGGGGCACCATTTATTTCAAGGAGTGTTTGTGAGGAGCAAGTCAGTGAATGCCGGAAGCACCTCGCGAGCCTGGTGCATGGACGGCGCTCTGTGGTGTGAATTCCCGGTCTCGTGGCGCGTCCTGTGGCGCTCGGGGAGGATCCGAAGTGGCCAAGCAGGAGAGGAGAGTGTGGCATCTCCGTGCCTGCTACTAGCCACAGTGTCTTGTCCTTCCTCCCACATCCCAGTGCTTTTTGCCTCTGTCTATCTGCCTACTGTGGATAATTCATATAAACGGAACCACATCTACCCCACCCCAAGGCTCAGGGAACATGGTGGAAGAGGGGCAGTAAGACTGCAAGGGGCTGAAGCGGGACCATGGCGGGCCAGACACTGTCTCCTGGCATGAAATCTATGATCTCATGGCGTATATATACACTTCCTCAAGAGCTGCATGGGGACCGCCCCAGCAACATCTCAGGAAAGGGGAAAGGTCCCAAGAAGCCCCACGCCTCGCTGAAGACTTACAAGACCCAAGGCTAACGGGGAAGAGAAGGAAGCCGCTATTCTCAGTGGCCTGCCCACTGATCTATGATACTTGCTGGAGCTTGAATCATGTCGGGCATATGACAGCAAAGACAGACGAGATGAAGCACAGTGGGCCACACAAGTGAAAAGACTTGAAAATAGGAGGGAGTGTGACAGTGGAGATGAGGGATTATCAGGGGAAAAGGAGAGAGGATGGGAATAGAGACCAAGAGGAGAGAAAAAAGAAAATAAAAATAAATAAATGGAACCACGCAAATTGTAATGATGTCTTCATATTCAATACAATGTCTTCAAGGCTACCGGCTCCTTTTAAGAGTCTCCATTTAGAATGTTCTAGAGCAAAGCAATCAAGTTCTTTTTCAGGGAATATGCAGCAGATAAAGGGAGGCCTTCTCTTCCTATTCCCTGTAAGACGGCACAAGTCACTTCCTCATGCTAGCTCTTTAACAGCTGCCTCAATGTCCACCAGTCCAGAAGATATTAACCACCCAGCCATGCTGCCAGAAGCGTCAACGAACCATGAGACAAAAGAATAACAAAGAAAGAAAGAAAGAAAGAGAAAGAGAAAGAGAAAGAGAAAGAGAAAGAGAAAGAGAAAGAGAAAGAGAAAGAGAAAGAGAGAGAAAGAGAGAGAGAGGAAAGAAGGAAGGAAGGAAGGAAGGAAGGAAGGAAGGAGGAAGGAAGGAAGGAAGGAAGGAAGGAAAGAAAGAAAAGAAAGGAAAGAAAGAAAAGAGAAAGAAAGAAAGAAAGAAAGAAGAAAGAAAGAAAGAAAGAAAGAGAAAGAAAGAAGAAAGAAAGAAGGAAGGAAGGAAGGAAGAAGAAAGAAAGAAGAAAGAAAGAAGGAAGACGCAGACGTGATTCAGTGCACATGCCACGCCCTCACTTCAGCTCCGTGGAAGGGTTCAGTGCAGGGACGGACCACTGCCAGGGGCGATGGGGAGCACGTGTGGTGCTCAGTGGCTTCTGAAGTCTTTAGCTTACGAGGTGAGGGCCGCAGCTGTCCTGCTCGGCTGTGCCCTTCGAGCCCATCCAGTGTTTGGCACACTATAAGCACCTAATAAGTGTTGACGGATGCATTTAGAAGCATGTGTGGGCAGAATGTGCAGGTGCAGAAGTGGACAGAGCATTTGAGTGCTCGGAGGCAGCGTCAGCCTTAGCCAAGAATTTGCTAGATGGTGGACCACAGAGCAAATCATTCTGCAAAATGTCAATGGTCTGCGTGTATGACTTTCTCTGCCCTTGGAGAGAAGTATAGATATTTCACATGTAAGCAACCTCACGAAACCAGATATTTCTGATAATTTCTTTTGTGTATTTCAGGTTCATCAGATGGTGAAATGCTAACAACCATCTTATCGGTAAGAGCAGTGACTCCATCATTGGTTTGGGGTTTGGACAGCCTCACCCCCTTGTGGGGGATGCGAAGCTGTTGGACTATGGATTCCACAAAGACAACCCATATCCTTCTGAACACCATGATGGTTGCCACTTGGGCCAGTTCTTGCATGACTTCCTTACTGCGAAGCACCTTCGTGCACCTCCAGTGCAGGCTAGAAGAGGAAAATAGACAGAGCAGTTGGGTCACCCTGGGGGGCGTTCACACAGCTTCCTGAACTTGGCCCCATCTCATCAGATATGCGCATGAGGCTGCTCAGAAGCTAGGTGTGGCCAAGTGCACGTGTCCTGGGCCACAGCTAGTGGAAGCTGTGCCTGTGTCAGGAAAGGGGCCTTCAGTTCTGACCCCCCCCCCATTACCCTTTTGTTTCAGTCCTACCTGTGGCTGAATCAGCCCCTGCCGATCCCCGAATACCCAGGCTCAGGCTTCCAGGTAAGCTGCCTGCCCCAGAACCCCCCCCCCACAATGCTCTTGCGAATGCCCAGAGGGTCCCCACAAGCAGGAGAGAGTCAGGGTGAGGCACACGTCTGGAGGTGGCTGAGGGAAAAACACTGTAGTAAGAGAAGAAGGGTCGGAGACCTCTAGACTCAGTGTGATTCCGTCAGCTCTCCCAGGGGGCTTTGGTACCTGTCGCCTTTATAACCTGCTCTTTCAGAAACACAGGGAAGTTCAGAGAATACAGAGAACAAGAAAGCAAGCACCATTCACTCCCCCTCAGACATCACCTGTGCTCAAGTTTCCATCTAGCTGGATTCCATTCTTGCTAAGCAATGAAGTTAAGTAGGACAGTCCCAGGAATGTGGGAGTAGCTTAGTGGCAAAGTGCTTGCTTAGCAAGCGTGAGGCCCCATGTTCAACTCCCAGCCCCGTAAATAAATTAAAAAATTAAAACTAAGTAAATACTAATGAGCTAATAACCCTTGGTTTCATTCTTTTCCTTCATAGATAAGTGTTCTTTTGAATTTTGCACATATTCTTTTTTTTAAAAAATTGTATTTATTTATCTTGTGTGTATAGATGTGGGGCATGCCCGTGCCAGGGCATGCATGTGGAGGTCATTTATGAGAGTCAGTTCTTGCCTTCCACATGAGCTCTGGGGCTCCAACTCATGTCATCAGACTTGGCAAGAAGTGACTTTACTTTCTGAGCCATCTCACCAGCCTACATGTAGTCTATAATTCGTTTTTGTATTTTTTCATGTATGAATTGTATGATTCCTGCATGTGAGACTTTAATCTTGCTTTTGCACTCAAATTATTAGTCTCTATATGTCATTCATATAGGTATTTTCTGTAGTCAATATTATGTTTCTAGATAAATCCATTTTGATATATGAGAGAGAAAACTATTAAATGCTGTAGAAAATTCCATTTTTATGGTTTTTTGGTGTGTATGTGTGTGTGTTGTGTCTGTGTGTCTGCATGTGTGTCAACATACATGTATGTGTAATCACACATGTGTGCAGTTGCACATGCACCTGTATATACATGGGCACACGTGTGCAGCTATACATGCTTGTGTTGAGCACACGTGTACAGTTATGCATGCATGTGTATGCACATGGACACACACGTGTGCAGTTACACATGCTTGGTGTATGTGGAGGTCCAATGTTAATGCTAGATGCTAGGTGTCTTCTTCAATTGGTGTCCACTTTTATTGAGGGCAGGGTCTCTCAACTGACTCCAGGGCACGTCACCAACCGGGCAAGCTGTCCATCTTACTTCAGGGATTTCCTGTCTGCTCTTTACTTTAATGGCTGGTACTATAGGCGGTTGCCATGTTGCCTGGCTTTTACTTGGGTTCTGGGGCTCCAAACTCTTAGAGAACCAGAACCTTATCCACTGAGCCATCTCGCCAGCCCAAATTTTAAGTATATGACCATAAAAATATTTTATTTATGTGTGTGTGTGTGTGTGTGTGTGTGTGAGAGAGAGAGAGAGAGAGAGAGAGAGGCGTATGCCATGAATGGAGGTCAAAGAAAATTTTTGCAAGTCAGTGTTCTCTTTTCACCATGTGGGTTTCTGCAGACTGAACTCAGGTCTTCAGTTTGTGAGCAGGTGCCTCTTATATCACTTAATGGAATCCATTCTCTCACCAAATACCTGCTCTGTCCCCTAATCTGCTTTGTTTGGTGACTACCAACATCACACACCTGAGATACTGAAACTCCTTCGCTGTCCTGAGCCGGCAGACAGGGCAAGTTCCAAAGGGACTTTTCCAGCACTTCCTTTATGTCCCTCTGCGGAAGACTAACTGTACCGAAGCTGGTGAATGGCTCTAGACAAGTCTAGGATGCTTATGACGTTGGTCTGGGACACATTGAGAATCACTGCCTCAAAACGCAAACTTAAAGCAATAATATTTCTCATTCAAATAAACAGAAGCACTCTCACCGTGGCCATCTTCCTCATTATCATTGACACAGTCATCATCAGCATCATCTTCATCATCATCATCTTCATCACCCTCATCACCAACATTATCACCTAAAGCTAGTTTCCCTGGTAAGTTGTGTGTGTGTGTGTGTGTGTGTGTGTGTGTGTTTGTGTGTGTGTGTGTGTGTGTTTGTGTGTGTGTTTGTGTGTGTTTGTGTGTGTGTGTGTGTGTTTGTGTTTGTGTGTGTGTGTGTGTGTGCATGCACGCGTGTGTGTGTGTGCGTGTGTGTGTGCATGTGGGGGTGCACTACTTGAGTGTGTGCTTGTGAAAACCCAAGGGTGATAACGGGAATCATTCTGGATGGCTCTACCTCCTAGTAAGTCATATTTTATGAGTTACTTCTCTACTTATTTCTAGGTTTCACATTTCTATCATTATGCATATACATAACTTAAAATTCAAGTAAGACTAAGCAAACATTTAAATATCTTTGAATCTCTGGATATATAATATTATATCGGTGGGTCTCAGAGAAGGAATTAATTTTCCTTATACAACTCATTACTTTCTCTCAACCTTGTTCTACTTCTGCTGAACTCTTTCTTCTCAATAGGTTCCAAATTACTTTCATGTCTTTTTTTCTTTTTTATGATACGCTGAGTTTAAGTAGGGTTGCTTTCATGAGTACGGGCAGGGGTTGTTTACTAAACCCAGGGACTTAGGCCAGCAACTTTCACGTTGGGTCTCCCCACATCAATGCATGCAGTCAATACAGTCTCTCACAGTTGTACCTAGAGGCCAGCCTTAATCTAGAGAATCCTCCTCAGACATGCCAGAGGTCCTGCTCCTAATTTTCAAGCTGATAACTAATGCAGACTGTCATGTATGCATTAGGCTACTTTGTTTTGTATGGCAGAGTTTTGTACAGCGTGTCTGTTTCAAGTCAGAGCTCAGTCTGCAAATGATGTTTATTTCCTTTCTCGGCGATAAGTGATTCTAAAAATCAAGGGATGTATTCTCAGGAGCAGTGTGGAAACGTGGTTACAATTTAAATTTGTATATTCGGATGTTTGCACTCAAATTCAAGAAGGCCGTGTAAAGGTATCTGCCCTTCAGGGAATTTCTTAAATTTCTTGAGTCACTAGATTTTCTTTACTAGTAAAAGGAAATGTAATTAAACCAATGTTGAAGATTTATTATGAGGACTCATTGGGATCAAAATTGGGAAGCACTTCAGTATGCCTGTAATAGAGTTACACTTGTGAAATATTGGTGCTCTAGTAACCATCATTGCCATTTCTATTTCCTAGATATGATGCGTGGAGGTAGGAGTGTGAGAGCCCAATGTAAGAAATCAAAGTGGTCCCCAGCCTCCATGACCGGGCCCCAGCTTCCCTCTCCTCTCCCCTCTCTGTGTTTCACAGGAGCCTGGATGGACGTGAGGCTTCGGAACGGCACCGGCAGTTGCTCGGGCCGCGTGGAGGTCCTCGTCCAGGGCATGTGGGGGACGGTGTGCGACGACCTCTGGGACCTACCGGAGGCCAGCGTCGTCTGTCGCCAGCTTCAGTGTGGCCAGGCGGTGGCAGCCCCCACCGGCGCCCACTTCGGGGCTGGCTCTGGGAAGATCCTGCTGGATGATGTGCAGTGTATAGGCAGCGAGCACCACTTGGGCCAGTGCATGCACAGGGGCCGGGCCGGGCACAACTGTGGGCACCTGGAGGACGCCAGCGTCATCTGTGCAGGTCAGCATCCGGCTGTTGGTCCTTGTTTCCATGCCAACCGCTAGCTCTCAGGTGCACACAGCGAACAGGCGGGAGAGTTTCTGTCTTTACGGATAAGTGAGACTTTTCGATCACCTCTCCAACAGCACAGCAAATTCCTTGTGTTGACGTGATAAGATAATCTTAGATTTTGTCTGTAGAGTTCAAATAAGAGTCAAGGCCCCCCCCCCTCCTTGTCTCCTTCTGGTTATCTTGCCAGGCCCGTTGAGCTTTCTGAGGAAAGCAAGGTGCTCCTGATCTGTAGGCTTTCCCTTCTGAGGCTACCAAACAAGGTCGGCTGCCAAGCTCACCAGTGTGAACCTCACCCCGAATGGCTTAGTCTCCACTTGGCTGAGAGCTAGTTCCATTTTTCATGCCCTTCTCTGCAAATGAGGGCTGAAAAGTCTAGAATGATCCTTGTCACTATGACTCATCACACCAGCCCCAAGTCATAGACTCGACAAACTGACTTCATACACAGTGTAATTTTATTCTCACAGAGTCCAACAAAGTTGCAACCACAAAGACCAGCTCCATTTTTCAGATGATAAAGCTGAGCCTCGAAGAACCTTCATTTTCTTTACCTTCCTTGTATCTGCCTGGTATATACGCTTTCAGAGAATGTACTGGTCAGGCCACCTACGTGCCAGCCCTGTAATAGGCACAGGGGCTGTGGGAGTGAACCCGCCGTCCTCACCAGCAGCCAGAATATTTAAACAACAATCACCCCGATAAATGCTGATCACAAACTGATGAGTGCAGACAAATTTGAGAAAGATGCACAGATAGACAAAACAGAATAGGATAAAATCACCATTTGCAGAGAAAACAGAAAGAAAATTTACATTTTGTCCCCGTTCCTCTCTACCCATGGCTCTGAACTTTCTGGGTACTGAGGAAGAGAGAAACACAGTGAGTGACAAGATGGGGTGTCTACCTGTAAGGAGGACAACTTAGGGTCACAGAAATCTGCAGTCACTTCTCTGGTCCCGAAGCTACAGTATGTCACTTAGGGGTCGAGGTTAGACCACTGGGGTGGATCACATCATCCTCGGTGACTCTTCCACTTCTGGTCTTGTTCAACCTGTCGTGGCGACATCAGTGATGGAAGCCACAGGAGGTGGCTCCCCGCGCCATACCTCAGAAGTTCTGTGTCCAGAGGTTTCTCCAGATGCTCGTCAACATTTGGCTGGTTCCTTGTCCCACCCAGGGACACCTTACACCTGAGACTCAGAGGATGAAGCCCCGATATGTTCAGTAGTTTCCTCAGATCAGGGGACTTGGAGGCCACCGGGCAACTGACCAGTGTGCTTTGGCATGTGGCTTTGGCATGTGTGTTTTGGCATGTGGCTTTGGCATGTGTGTTTTGGCATGTGGCTTTGGCATGCTCTCCCTGGCAGAGGCTAGTTAACACGTTCTCTTTCTTTCTCCATACCTTTCTGAATCCATCTGCCAACTCCTGGACAGGCACAGATTCTCCAGAAATTCACCCAGTAGGTAAGATAACCTTCCCCCATTTGAAGAAAAGCCCAGAAAAGTCTGGAAAAACAACACAGTCTTCCCCAATTCTGTCCAACTTGCAGTTGGAATAACATCTCTGTGAACAACCATATCTACAGGTAGCACATGGCTGATGTTAAGCTGCGCTAGTTCTGTGGAATTAAGGGTCTACTCAAGGGTACCCAAGAGTAGCCTGTCCCCAGGGACACTGAACATTTACTCCCTAGTCTCTTCTCCAAAAGACCCAGTCCTTCAGGGCAGTGTCCCACCTTTCTCCTTCCCACCTCATCCTATGTCCCCTATAAACATGCACCGATAAAGACACAGTAGCCCGCACACGCGTGGTGGCAGCTGTGATTCCACAGCTGTTGTGTGAAGACAGACGACCATCTGACCACGCGGCACCTCCAGTGCGGTGCACTGGAGTGGGGACAGCGCACTAAGACAATGAGGTTGGGTCGGGTCCTCATTTGATTTCAAGCTTCCTTAGTCATTCAACGAGCACTGGTGGAGAGTCCACGCAGAACCAAGCGCTGCAGCCGCTGAGCACAAGGCAGAGGCCAAGACTCTTTAGGGTTTTCGCCCATCATGGGTTTTGAGCCCCGGCAAGAGACGGACATGACATGTGACCACTCCCACTCCGTCTGATGCTCTCAGCCAGTTACAGCGTCTTCACTTTCCCCGTCCTCTTCAATGAAGTGCTTGCTCTAGAATGTTGAAGAAGGACATGAGTGTGGCATGGCCGGAAGCACCTGGCGCTCGGCAGCTGTGCACAAAACAGTGGTTCTGAGGCGGAGAGGTGGGGGAAGGTCCCAGGCCGCAGAAATCACATCCAGCTGACTTGTCGCTAGGGAAACCACCTTGGCCACCACCCTCCTCATTGCTGGAGCAAACTCATTTGATTCCAGGCCTCCAGCCATCCTGTGCCTTGGACTAATGAGATGACACGCCACCACATGGATGGGCTGGGTGGGCTCTGCATGCCCCTGCATAGCCCTGTGTGTGAAAAGCAAACCTCCAAAGACAGAAGAGACCTGGGTGCGGCACTGGACATGGACGAGCGCTTTGCTCCCAGCACTTTATGTGACTTTTCAAATATACCATGTGTTAAATTTGATACAGTGATGGCTTCCGCCTAGGTTCTATGATACGTTTTTAAATCTGCATCTAAACCCACTATTTGTGCATCAACCCCTCTGTTGTTTTTAAAAGTTCGACTCACACATAATTCCAATTTTAAGGTGCAGCTTGGTGAATTTGGTAATTGCACATGATTTTCCAACTATATCCTTAGCCAGAGTTAGGAGCAGTTTCCCACTCCCAGGTTTCCTTGTCTCATTCAGAGCTGACCCCCGTCCCCTGAGCAGCTGCTGTAGGGCCTTTTTTTGCTTTATATCATTGAGACTGTGGCCACAGCATGTGAGAGAAGGCAGGAGGGAGGGAGGCAGGAGAGAGAGAGAGAGAGAGAGAGAGAGAGAGAGAGAGAGAGAGAGCAAGAGAGCAGTCACTGATTGCCTCTCATATGTAGGTCACTCCTTGCCTGACTCACAAGTCTTCTCTCTTTAGGAATTCTGTCACACCTGTAAGAATGGCAAGTGGAAATTCCATATTCTGCTCTAAATGAGCCTTTATCTTTTTAATACCTTATTTATTTACTTGTTTGAGAAAGAAAGGGAGAGAGAGAATATGTGTGTGTCATAAGTAGAGGTCAGAAAAATGGCTTTCAGGAAACATCTCCCCTCCACCACGTGGGCTTCCTCGGGTTAAACTAAGGTCGCCAGGCTTACAAGCAGACACTTCACCCGCTGAACCGTCTCGGCAGCCCCTGAGGACTCTAGCAGGAATCGAGCACCCCGACAGCAACTGTGTCTCTTCTGTCCATGTTGGATGATGCCTGGTTGACAGTCCTTTCTCTACCCATCACTAGCCCAGGAGACCCAGCTTTCTAGACCACCAGAGATGCTAGAGGCCCCACGCCCAGCTTCGTCCGCGCCACCAGGTGGGGCTGTGTCTTTTTTGTGTCTTCTGAACAAAGTTGTTTGGGAAGCGTGTGTCACTTGTTCGTGCCAGAGGTCATGAGAACGGTGATCAGTGTCACCTCTTGGATGGCGAATTCCAGGAGCGTTGTGACAGTATCTGTCCCTTGTGGCTTAGGCTTGCCGGGATGGAGATGCCAGCCCTAAGTTTCCCTGTCGCCTTTTCAGCTTCACTGTCCAGCTAGAATCTGTCCCAATCCTGCCGACCCAACGGGCTCCTCTGGAGTCAACATGAACTGTACTCCTGTGGTCTGACCGAGCAGACTCCATCCCAGGACCCGACCTTAGTCCCATCGCTCCTCCTGGGGATGAGTGGAACAGACTTCTTTTGTAGGCTTTCCTAAAAAGGAAACATAGACAAAGAAGCACATACATTATCCATTTCCCAGCAAGACCCTTAAAACATAGTAGCTTCGAATGACCACCATTTTTTCATGTGTGAGTGTGGGTATATGTAGAAGAAAGCACGTGGGGTGTGTGTGTGTGTGTGTGTGTGTGTGTGTGTGTGCACGTGCACACGCACCTATGGAGGTCAAGGGTGAGTTCAGCAACCATCCTGGATTGTTCTACCTTCTCATTGATTTGCTCTGGGATTTCCCAGGCTCTGTCCTCAAAAACTGGAATGACAGGCTGCTACTCGGCATTTTTTCCATGGGATCTGAGATCTGAACTCAGGTCCTTTTGCTTGCGAGCCAAAGGCCTTAACCCCTGAGCCAACCCCCCCCCCAACACCCCGTCCCGCGGCCGTGTGCTGCAGCGCTCCTGAGTCTGGCAGACGCTCACTGACTGTGTGCTGTCTGAAAACAGGAGACGGTGACGGACCCTGGAAAGACTAGCACGGGCTCCTCGGAACACATGAGGAAGATGAAGGGGCTTGTGTAGACGCGGCTCCACCACCAGGGCACAGACCGACCACCTCCTTCTCGTTCTCTTCCCAGGAGGCTGGGCCCCTGTGCGGCTGGCCGGCGGCCCTGGGAGATGTGCCGGCCGCGTAGAGCTTTTCCTCCAGGGGGTCTGGGGCACCGTGTGTGACGACCTCTGGGGCCTCACAGAGGCAAACATCATCTGCAGGCAGCTGGGGTGCGGCTGGGCCGTCGCAGCCCCAAGCGAAGCTCACTTCGGGGAAGGTTCCGGGAAGATCCTGCTGGACAACGTGAACTGCAGCGGGCACGAGGTGCACCTGGAGGAGTGCTCCCACCTGGGCTCCTTCTCCCACAACTGCGATCACCGCGAGGACGCCAGTGCGGTCTGTTCAGGTAAACCTCATGCCCCCCAAGCCCGGCCTGGCCTTTCGCTGGGCACTAGTTACTTTCCTTGTCACTATGCAGTAAACTGATGACAGCGACTTAGGAAGGAAGGGTGTATTTTGGCGGATGGCTTGAGGGTGCAGACCACTGGGATGGGGACGGTGTGGTGGCAAGAAGTGAAGTGGCTGGTCACATGACATCTGTAGTCAGGAAGCAGAGGACAGGAAGTACCAACACTCAGTTCTCCCTCTCTCTCACTCTCTTCAGTCCTGGAATGCAACTGTGGGATAATGCCACCCACATTTAGGGTCAGTCACAGCTCCTGTTAAAACTTTCTTCCAAACACTGGGGTTGTCCCCGAGGTGATTTCAAATCCAGTCGGGTTGACAGTGCAGGTAATCATCCCCCTACGCGTAAGGTAGCTGTTGCACATGAAGTCGTAATGCTACTCTCTTATGACAGATGTTCTCCTTTCTCTCTCTTGTAGATGCTCAACACTCAATGACCGATCTACCAGGTAGGGAAGGTAGTACCTATGTGTGTGGTTTGTCAGGAGCTCAGTCCCACCAGAGACAGGATTTGTCTGATTCTCCAAGCCAGTGGAGGGGCTGAGGGACAAGCAGTGAGACCCCTGACTGACAGCGTTTGGTGACTTCAGAGTCACCTGGCCCCGCCTCCCTTACCACCTCTGCCCCTCCTCCACTGTGCATCTGGTACACAGGGAATATGTCCTGGATTTCTCGGATGCCCGCAGAGTACTTTTGTTTTGTCAGTTCTGAGGTTTGTGTTGAGAAATGAGCTATGGATGTGTTAAGAGGTGATTCAGAGGTGAGATATGCCCAGTGGTGAGGATGCTGATCGGAAGGTTGCTACGGCGAAATATGGGAACACGGAGGAGAACCCCAGCGTCCTGACACAGCATCCGTGAACATCGCCAGCATAAACTGTGCCTGGATGTTTGTCTTCCTTGATGCGTGTTTATGTATGTGATGTTGTTTGTGAGGGATGCATGTGTGTACATGTTCTTTGTGAAAGATGTATGTGCGTGTGTGCATGTTCTTGCACTAGATGTGCATTTGCTTGTGTGCGCATGTTCTTGTATTGGTATTCATGTAATTGTGTGCATGTTCTCATATGAGGGATACACATGAATGTTCTTGCTTTGGGAGTGCAAGTGCTTGTATGTGTGTGTTCTTGGGCGTAGAGACCAGAGGCCACCTTAAGTGTAATTCCTCAGGGGCCATTCTTGTTTTATCAGTATCTCCCACTAGGGCTTTTCAGTTAGACTAGGCTGGCTGGCAGACTCCTAGAGACCCATCAATTCCCAGCACTGGGACTAAAGTCTGCCACAGTGGCTGATTTGGTGAGATGTGGGCTCTGGGAACTGAACCTAGGTCCTGTCCGTGCAAGGCCAACTGAGTCACCTTCCCAGTCTGAATTGGTGTCTCTTCCTGTTCCTATATCCCAAGCTCATTACTGCTAGGTTACTGCAAGAGGCGCTAAAACCCAGAATTTTACATCATTGAGTTTTAAAACCTTCAAAAAGATGAGCTCATTTTTATGTGTGACCAAAGAATAGCACATTTGACTCTAGGGAGGACAAAGGTCAGTCCTTCTTGTCTCTGGGATGCTGAAGCTCAGGTGTCCCCTAGAGATGCTGATTCCGTAGCTGTGGGAGGGGCCGAGGCTTGTCACGTGCTCCCCTGGATTCTCCTGTGCAGCTAGTGCTGCGGCTGGGTCAGCTGCTGACCCACCTGTTCTTCCTGTGATTGACAGATCCCTCGAAGGCTGACATGGACCAGACAGTGGCTGCAGGTGAGCACTTAGTGTCCTCGTTCAAGCCTTGAGGTGATCCACAGAGTAAACTGTGCCAAATTCTCCTGCCTGCGCTGGGTCATCCCATGAAACCTTGCTCTGCGTGAAGAGCCCAGACAAGAAAGGCCAGTGCGTGTAAGGTGGATATTCTGTTTCTAGTTAGTGAAAGAAGAAAGGTCGAACAGCCAAGTGAGGCCAGTCAGAACACAGGATGTACACGGGAGAGACCATCATGAAAGGTTCTGGCTGATATTAGATGCCAGCTCTTCCCAGCAAGGGACTAGACGTCTCCAAAGAGTTGAGAGCTGTTCAAATTTCAGACATGTTTATGCTGAATGTCTGAAGGTTAGAAGCCATCTTGGATCAGTTCATACCTTTCATACATCCTAAGACAGATCCACAAAATGATCGCCACTTGACTTTTTTGGGGAAAAAAAAGGTTTTAAAAAATGGAGTGTGAATTATGAAATTAGTAAACTGAACACCACGGCCTGGAAGGTCTAAAACACCTTTCTACATTCAGAAAACTCTCGGTGTGGCGGGGTCTTTACCAAGCCATCTGGAGCGATTAGGAATCCCCCGATGAACGAGATGCATGACAACATCACCTGTGTGTGGGAAATCAAGGCCAATGCATCTGATCGCCTGCGGCTGGCATTTCCGTATCTCAAGTAGGTGACAAATGCGTACATACACGCTGCAGTTCTGAACGCTAGTTGTTCATCCCTTACATCGATTCTCAAGAGCAATAGCACGAATAGCATTGCATGAATCTGCAGAACAGCATCGAAGCCAGGAAATGGACAATGATATAATGTTGTTAACGGAGTACAGATCTTGTTTGGTTTTCACCAGGTTTTACTTGCATTTTATGTGTGTGTGTGTGTTGTTGTCATTAGCTTTAGTGACTCTTGTGTGAAAATCCACAGACAAGCACAACAGCTGGCCAAGTTGAATGGTTCCCTCTAAGCCAGCTGCCCAGTTCACAGCCCGATTCCTGCAGACAGTTTGGCTGCACAGCTGCTCTGGGAGTTGATGAGGGCTGACTGGAAGCTGGAGCTGTATCCTACTGCCAGGCCCATGAGGGGCCAAGCCTGGCTCCCTACTCCATGCTCCTGTTCCCAACTATCCCAGCTCCCGGGCACCCCAGCTCACGGGCACCCCAGCTCATGGGCACGCCGGCTCCCAGCCTCTCAACAGCCGCTTGCTAGAGTCAGTCTTTTTTCTTTTCTGTCAGTTCCAGGCTGTGGTTCTTGGAGGGAAAAAAGTAGGTTGAAAGGAGCCTATCGTGTTCATGTGACTGATGAATGGACTTTTGGCCTGTCCCCAGCATCCTTAGAGTCATGAAGCGAGTCATACGAAATGTCTCCTAACTTCTAGTGGTGAGAGTCAGCGCACTTGTGCTGTTTGCCTCCCCAGCCTCGACTGCACTAACGAGTATTTTGAAATCCTGGATGGCCCTCCGTCTTCCTTGAAATCCCTGGGGCGGATCTGCTTTGGGTCCAACATCCCCTTCGTATCGACCTCCAGCTCCATTACCCTCGTGTACTTCCGAAGCTCCAACAACATCGGGAAAAACTTCATGGCTTATTATTACTCAGAACCCGAGGGTAAGAAGGTGCTGAGGAGTTTCGGCTCTGGACCATCCCTTGGGTACCATGGTTTTGCCCTGTGATCCCGGATCAGTCACTGGGCCTCTTCTGGCCTTAATTTCCTCCCTGCGTGGGTAGCAGGAGAACCTCCCTTCCTAAGTTGTTGTGAGGGCTCCAGGCAACGATGCAAGCAAGCTTGTTAGAAGTTATTTCCGGTCCTATCTGGGTGTTCTAGGGCTTACAGAAAATGATAGGGACCCTTTGAAGCCTCCCTAGAAGGGGCTCAAGACAAATACACAAGCTGCAATCAGGGTGTACATGAAATCTAGCAGATAAAGGCAAACTGATAAAACAGGGAATACACTAGAATATACTCCGTGAGGACATGTGCACAAATCAGAAAAAGGCATGCCTCAGAAAGACATCAGGAAATCAGTTTTGAATTGGGTTGTAACATTGGCTAATCGTAGACGGGGAAGGGAAGAGAGGGCACAAGGTTGTGCAGAGAAACAGACAGAGAAGGAAATGTGAGAAACAAGTACAGTATGAGGCCAGAGAAGAGATGCAGAAGGGATGTCCTGGGAAGGAGCACTGGCGAAGCTGAGGGTTTCTGAGGAAGCACAGTGCAGCCATGTTAGCAAAACCGATAAAAATAGCAGCGGCCAAATACTCAGGATAACAAGGAATGTTTATCAACTGTCTGTTTGGCAGGATCTTGGGTTCCTTGCAGGTGATATCCTCACACAGACCACAGTCTGACTCACTTTGTTTTCATATGGGTGTGCGGGAGGTACTGCGTGTGTGTACACATCTTCATGTGTGTTCACGCGTGTGCATAGGTAACAAGGGTAGATATGTATATGCATGCATGTAGAGGCCCAAAGTTAGTGTCAGGTGTCTTCTTTGATTGTTATCTACATTATTTGCTGAAGTTAGGTCTCTCACAGAACCTAAGACTCACCAGTTGTGACTGGTCTGACTAATAGTTTTCTCTAGAGAATCCCCTATCTCTCCCTTCCAAGTGCTGGAGTTACAGGCAGACACCCTGCATCTACATGGACTTCAGAGATTCAAAACCCAGGCCTGGCAAACACTTTACCTACTGGCCCACCTCCTAGTTCCCCTTGTCCCCCTTTACACAGAGGAAATGGAGGTCCAGTAATTATCTCTGAGGTTCTGTACTACTCACTGCTTAGAAATAAGAGAACAGGAAGAGACGCAGAACTGCCAATGCTCTCTGTCTGCTTTGTCAAGATGCTGTTCAGAATGATCTCCAGTGGCTTCAGCGGGTGCTGGGGCAACTCACTGAGCAAGCAGGGGTGCATTCTAGAAAGCAGAGAACAGAAGAGCGGGTCGAGGAAATCACTACATTGGCATCAAATGGCTATTGACATGTTGACATGGCGTCTTGTTTCCGCAGAGATGACCTCCAAGACCCCTCATCTGATCAGTGAGTCGACGCTCGTTCTTAGTCCTCCAGTTCACACCTGCTGCTTTTACTGACGTCTCTGGACTCTCTCCTGTGCTTCCCAACTCCCTGCACACACGTGTCATAACAGAGAGGTTGTGTCTGCAGGGTGTTTGCACAAATCTGATCCCCACTCATGGCACTTGTACCCGTTACTCCTCTCTGCTGCTGTGAGACACCTCTGAGGCTCAAACAACTTAGGGGAAAAAAGGGGAGATTAAGTCAGCTGACCGTTCCAGAGGAGAGACTATGGCTGCAGACAGCATGGTGGCTAGAGCTGCAACATTGCAAGCTCCAAGAGCAAATTTCTCCAGGAAGTAGGATGGGGCTAACCAAACCTCAAGGCCCAGCCACGGTGACTGCCTTCCTCCAGCAAGACTCCACCTCCTAAAGGGGCCGTGACTTTTCCAGACGACTAAGCTTCAGACACGAGAGCTGTGGCTCTCAGGCCGCGGAAGTGCTGTATGTTAGTAACTGTCTATTTAGTCGCCTAAGTACTTGCTTTAACGAAGGTAAAAGAAGCTCGGGAAGGAAGGCTTGGTTCCGGCTCCCGGCTGGAGGGTGCGGTCCATCGTGGCATGGGAGTCAGCGTGTCTCTGCCATGGCTGCTGGAGTGTGAGGCAGCTGCTCAGAGCTGTTCATAGTCAGAAAGGAGAGAGAGAGAGAAAAATGCCAGTGCTTGGCTCCCTCTAACTTTTATTTTGAAGGAGAAAGGATTTTGCTCTTTTGACTTACGGTTCCATGGCGGGTGGCAGGCAGAAAAGACATGGTGGCAGCAGAGGAGGCTGGTGGTTACATTTCAGTCACATGTGGCAGCCAAGAACCCCGAGAGTCCTTCTCCTTTCTATTCAGTCTGGGACCCCAGTCCATGGCATGATACCGCCAATGCTCAGGGTAGATGGCCTCGTTCCAGTTAAACATCTCCCAGAGGTTTGTCTCCTAGGTTGATTCCAGATCTGGCTAAGCTTGCAATTAAGATGAGCTATCCTAAGCAGCAAGCAAGAAAAACAACGGTTTCCCCCAAAAGAACATAGTCTATGGTGTTTACATTTTGGGACCCTGTGACACAAATTAAACATTCTTCTGTCTTAAGTGACTGAGCTGAGGGCAACATCATCTCAGCCGGCTACAACATCCCCCGAGAAACAGAAAATCTATCGGAAAAGAGGATTTGATCTGGAATTTGTCTATCATATAGATAAAGGGCAAAAGGATTTGGGGGGCACTGGAGATATGGCTCAGTGGTTTGATTTGGGGGTGCTCTTTAGTGTTCAGATGACAAAGAAAAAGAGAAGTAGAAACCTGGGTAAGGCAACTGTTTGCAAACTGGGGAATGGAGTTTGATCCCCAGAAACTCACAGCAGAAGGAGAGAAATGACTCCTCAAAGTTGTCCTCTGTCTTCCATCCATTGGCCACAACATGCATCCTCATTCTCTCTCTCTCTCTCTCTCTCTCTCTCTCTCTCTCTCTCTCTCTCTCATAAATAAAATGTAGGAAAGAATCAGTGGGCATTTAATGAAAACTGGTCTGGAAATGCTGCCTCTGAACACCCAGGTCCCCTTTCTAATTTATTCAAGGTGTCTTCTTGTTTCCACAGTCATTCCAACAGCAGAACCCACGACGGTAACAGCAAGACCAGGTAAGCCCCGGGTGCACCCATTTGTGTACCAGACCTAGTATCTGCATCTGCTGCTCACTGTGTAGGTACTAGAACCACACACAGAACACTAGAACCACACACAGAACACTAGAACCACACACACTACACTAGAACCACACACACTACACTAGAACCACACACAGAACACTAGAACCACACACAGTACACTAGAACCACACATGCTACACTAGAACCACACACAGAACACTAGAACCACACACACTACACTAGAACCACACATGCTACACTAGAACCACACACGCTACACTAGAACTACACACACTACACTAGAACCACACACAATAAACTAGAACCACACTCAGTACATTAGAACCACACACACTATGCTAGAACCACACAATACACTAGAACCACACACACTACACTAGAACCACACACAATACACTAGAACCACACTCAGTACATTAGAACCACACACACTACACTAGAACCACACTCAGTACATTAGAACCACACACACTACACTAGAACCACACACACTACGCTAGAACCACACCCAGTGCGCTAGAACCACACACAATACACTAGAACCACACCCAGTGCACTAGAACCACACACACTACACTAGAACCACACACACTACACTAGAACCACACACACTACGCTAGAACCACACACTACGCTAGAACCACACCCACTACGCTAGAACCACACACAGTACGCTAGAACCACACACAGTACGCTAGAACCACACCCACTACGCTAGAACCACACACAGTACGCTAGAACCCACACACTACGCTAGAACCACCACCACTACGCTAGAACCACACACAGTACGGTAGAACCACACCACTACGCTAGAACCCACACAGTATGCTAGAAACCACACCCACTATGCTAGAACCACACACAGTACGCTAGAACCACACACAGTACGCTAGAACCACACACGATACGCTAGAACCACACACAGTACGCTAGAACCACACACAGTACGCTAGAACCACACCCAATACGCTAGAACCACACCCAATACGCTAGAACCACACACACTACACTAGAACCACACACTACGCTAGAACCACACACACTACACTAGAACCACACACACTACGCTAGAACCACACACACTACACTAGAACCACACACACTACACTAGAACCACACTCGGTACATTAGAACCACACACACTATGCTAGAACCACACTCAGTACATTAGAACCACACACACTACGCTAGAACCACACCCACTACGCTAGAACCACACACAGTACGCTAGAACCACACACAGTACGCTAGAACCACACCCACTACGCTAGAACCACACACAGTACGCTAGAACCACACACACTACGCTAGAACCACACACACTACGCTAGAACCACACACAGTACGGTAGAACCACACACACTACGCTAGAACCACACACAGTATGCTAGAACCACACCCACTATGCTAGAACCACACACAGTACGCTAGAACCACACACAGTACGCTAGAACCACACACGATACGCTAGAACCACACACAGTACGCTAGAACCACACACAGTACGCTAGAACCACACCCAATACGCTAGAACCACACCCAATACGCTAGAACCACACACACTACACTAGAACCACACACTACGCTAGAACCACACACACTACACTAGAACCACACACACTACGCTAGAACCACACACACTACACTAGAACCACACACACTACACTAGAACCACACTCGGTACATTAGAACCACACACACTATGCTAGAACCACACTCAGTACATTAGAACCACATGCACTACACTAGAACCACACACACTACATTAGAACCACACACACTACGCTAGAACCACACACACTACGCTAGAACCACACATATTACACTAGAACCACACCCACTACGCTAGAACCACACACAGTATGCTAGAACCACACACACTACGCTAGAACCACACCCAATACGCTAGAACCACACACACTACGCTAGAACCACACACAGTACGCTAGAACCACACACAGTACACTAGAACCACACACACTACACTAGAACCACACCCAATACGCTAGAACCACACACACTACGCTAGAACCACACACAGTACGCTAGAACCACACACAGTACACTAGAACCACACACACTACACTAGAACCACACCCAATACGCTAGAACCACACACACTATGCTAGAACCACACACAGTACGCTAGAACCACACACACTACGCTAGAACCACACACAGTACACTAGAACCACACACACTACACTAGAACCACACTCAGTACATTAGAACCACACACACTACACTAGAACCACATACAGTACACTAGAACCACACACACTACACTAGAACCACACACAGTACACTAGAACCACACCCACTACGCTAGAACCACACACACTACGCTAGAACCACACCCAATACGCTAGAACCACACACAGTACACTAGAACCACACACACTACGCTAGAACCACACACACTACACTAGAACCACACACTACGCTAGAACCACACCCAATACGCTAGAACCACACACACTACGCTAGAACCACACCCAATATGCTAGAACCACATCCAGTACGCTAGAACCACACCCAGTACATTAGAACCACACACACTACGCTAGAACCACACACAGTACACTAGAACCACACACACTATAACTAGAACCACACTCAGTACATTAGAACCACACACACTACACTAGAACCACATACAGTACACTAGAACCACACACACTACGCTAGAACCACACACAGTACACTAGAACCACACCCACTACGCTAGAACCACACACACTACGCTAGAACCACACACACTACGCTAGAACCACACCCAATACGCTAGAACCACACACATACGCTAGAACCACACCCAATACGCTAGAACCACACCCAGTACGCTAGAACCACACACACTAGGCTAGAACCACACCCAATACGCTAGAACCACACACACTACGCTAGAACCACACACACTACGCTAGAACCACACACACTACGCTAGAGCCACACACACTACGCTAGAACCACACACACTACGCTAGAACCACACACACTACGCTAGAACCACACTCAGTACATATCCCGTAAATGACTCAGCTGATCCCCCCAAGGTTCTTGGAATATTCAAAACATTCACAAGAATCTCTTGGCTCCCACATTCCATAGGAGAAGGGCTGTTCTGCTACTATTTGTTTGGGTGCAAGGGGGTTTGATCTGGAGGTGCTCTTTCATGTTCAGATGACAAAGAGAAAGAGTCAATACAGACCTGGGCATTTGAGGAGCTGTCTGGGAGCTCTCTGCCTTACACTTCCAGCTCCTGTTATTTCATTAATCTTCTCTTCTTGTCTCCACAGTCACCCCAACAGCAGCACCCAAGGTGGTAACAGGAAGACGAGGTACGCTCAGGGTGGATGCATTGCATGCCAAATGTCCTTCCTTCTTGGACCTATGTCTATATGTGCAAGTGTGAAGGTGCTAGGATCACATACATTCAAGGACCATTCACATATTTTAGAACCATTTGACTCCCACATCCAAGAATAAGAAAAGTGTTTTTTTTTCTTACAAATGCTTCCAGTGATGTTTTCTCACCCCTTCCTGCCTGCCCCTACCTTAGTCTGACCTCTAAACTAATGAACTGACCACAGCAGTAAAAGGATCAGAGCCATTCGGCAGGCTCTGCCTGAGGACAGGAGGGGAACGCAAGGGAACTTCTGATCGGAGAACTTGAGCGTAGCTCTGTTGTGACACACGTGGGCCTGCGAAGGGTCGTTCTGCTTCTCTTGCTTTCAGTCCCCTCACGGGGCAAAATTCCCTTCTTGTCATACCAAGTGACCATAGAGTGACCATGAAGTGAAAGTACATACACGTACTTGAGAACGCTTCACAGAAGCACAAAGCAATGTGCAAATCATTTATGTTTCTATTTTTCAAAATAGATTTGCACCTACCTTTCAGAAAACAGGCATTTGGTTAATGATTTTGTATAGGTGAAATGTTTGTGATTGACGATTCTCCGCCTGGAGGTCAACTAGTTGACTATCTCTGAATCCACGGGGGGGGGGGGGGTCGCTCAGCCAGCTCACGGGAGGGCACCAGGCCCCCAAAGGTCAGCAGTCACCAGGTCTTTGTCTGCAGGAGACTGGCCCGAGCTGCGGCTGGTGGGCGGCTCTGATCAGTGCTCTGGCCGCGTGGAGGTCCTCCACCAGGGGGTCTGGGGCACCGTGTGCGATGACCTGTGGGACCTGAACGAAGCGGAGGTCGTGTGCCGCCAGCTGGGGTGCGGGCGAGCCATATCCGCCCTGGGCAAGGCCCACTTCGGTGCGGGCACCGGAGACATCTTCCTGGACAACCTGCAGTGTGCTGGCGTGGAGCACTTCCTGGGCCAGTGCGCCCACCCAGGCTGGGCAGAGCACAACTGCGACCACCACGAGGACGCTGGAGTCATCTGCTCAGGTACCTCCTCCGACGGGCTCGTGTGGCATGAGGATTAGGCGGAACGAGTGCCGTGGCAAAGCGGAGACCAAGACCGAACAGGGGAGGTGTCTGGGAGCTGGCAGAGAGGTGCCCAGCCTGAGGCTGGTGGCAACACTCTGAGCCCTGGGTGGCGTTCAAGTCTCAGGGGCTCCGCTTCTTCACCCATGGAAGTAGGAAGCAACAGATTTCTTGCAGCCTTTTGCAAAGCACCGTCGCAGTACCTGGCCAAGAGGTCACGGGTCTGATCTGTTCTTGATCAAACTCCAGGGAATTCTCTGAAGTGATTCATTTTCATTGCTGTTCGGTTTCCTTTCCTGTGGCTATGATAAAATAAACCTCACAAGGGGCTGGAGAGATGGCTCAGGGGTTAAGACTCGACCTTCCAAGCAGAAGATCCAAGTTCAGATGCCAGGTCCCATGTAAAATGCCAAGCAGAAATGGCAGCTGCCTGCATATCTGGCTCTGGTGGGCAGAGCCTGGGAAATCCCAGAGCAAAACAAAAAGGAGGTAGAAGCAATCCAGGATGATTCCCGAAGTCACCTTTGGTTCTCCACAGGGACACACAGTGCCTCTGATACACACACACACACACACACACACACACACATTAAAATAAAGTGTTTGTTTTTTTTTTTAAATAAACCTCACAAAGTCACCTAAGGGGAGAAAGAGTTTGTCTGGGTTCCTAGCTCAGAAGTGCAGCCAATCAGGGAAGTCAAGGCACAGGGGACTTGAGACAGCTTTTCACATCGCACCTGCAGTCAGGAAGCAGAGAGACATGTGTGCAGCTGCTCCGTCCCCTTTCTGCATGTATGTATAACCCAGGATTCCATCCACGGACTGGGGCCCACTGAGGTGGTGGATCTTCCCAATCTAACGTCGGCAAGGTCGTCCTCCACAGGCATGTCCAGAGTTAACCTAACCTAGATCCATCGCTCACAAATGTGCCCAGAGTCTCATCTCTGAAGTGACTCAAGAGCCTATCAGGTTAACAATCATCACTAACCATTTCAATGGCCTCGCGACAATATCACGCATTTAAATAACTTATTTACTCTTGTGCAAACGCTTAGCCAGGAGTGAACTGGTGCTTTCTAGAAAGTCTTCTTCCGGACAAGGCGTTGCCTTTAGATGCAGTAACAGCTAAAATCCTTAACGTGACTTGAAAGGATCAGTCAGTGGATGGGAACAAGTGTTCAGCCCTTTGAGCTGCCCATGTGAGCAGTCATTCCATTGTATGTCTGTCCCCTTACATGTGCCTTTCAACTTAAAGCTTGTATTTAAAAGAATTGTTGAAACTGGGTATGGTGACCTATGTCTATCCTCCCAGGACTTGGGAAACCGAGGCAAGAGAATCAGGCATTCAAGGCCAGCCTGGGCTACACAGTAAGACAGTGTCTCAAAAAGAGAAAGAAAAAAAGAGCATCGTCTTGTCTGTTGGTGTGTTCCTTTGTCTGTCTGTTTGCTTTGTGAAACAGCGGTCACATTGCATCTGCAGCAGGAAGCAGGGAAGAGACCAGGAAGTAGGACCCTGTTATAAAACCTCTGCAAGCCACTTCCTTTCTCCAATCTCCTAAAGGTTCCATGGCCTTCCAAAGGAGACCAGCAGCCAGGGACCGGGAGTTCAGAGACATGACTCTGAGGACAGCCCACTTTCAAACTGCAACCTGCGCCCTTTCACATCTGGCCATTTTCTGCCAATGGCCATAGCTAGAGTCCTACGGATGAGTCTGATTTTCCCAGAGCCGTGTTCTTTAAAGGGACACCTTGTTCTCCTGTTAGACTAATAAACACTTATCACTGTATTATTAAGCATCATCGTCAATTCTTAAGCTCAGCATTTCCCCTCAAATGCTGACCTACTTGTTTTCCTGTTTACAGATGCTGAAGGATTGCTGTCTAAAGTTCCAGGTCAGTGAGCGCATCTGGTGTGGGTGGGAGTCAGAGAGCAGCGGCCTTTGACTTTGTCCTTGACCCCTTTCTTCTTCACCCTCGAGTTCGCTATTCACTTCTTGTTTAAGCTCCGGAAGTCTTCGCACAGCCAGGATGCCGTTAGAAAGTCACGAAAATTATTTTCAATCTTGTGATGACAATGGTATGATGAGGATGTGTGTGTGTTCATGTATTTTATATTTTACAAGTCCTTTGCAAAACCTTTGATATTACCTGACAAAGTGGCTACGTATCTGTTCATTTTTACTGCCATGTTCCTCCCTATCGCATATCAAGGGAAAGAAGCAGGCAGAGGGGCAGTGGCATTTTAGGACTTTGTGCATGTGTTCTTCTCTCTGGCCCCAAAAACCTTCTTCAGTTTGTTTCATGTTTTAAAGGCGTTATCTCCCCATCTCAGCCTGTTTCTTTTGATGTATTTATCAGATTGTGGAGTGATGCATTGTAACACTGTATATTTCACTACTGAATAGTCTCAGTCTCCCCGAGAACAAAAGTCGTATCCCCTTTGTTTATGGCTGTACCATCAGTGGTTGACGATCAATCGATTCTATTGACATAAAATGAAATTTGCTGCAGCCCCCAACTTAGGAGGTCGAGGGAAATGTGGGGAGCAAGACCTAAGGCTCCAGCTAGGGACACCTCTACTCAGCTCTCCTCTGGACCACAGGTAAGGGTGTTGGGGAGACTCACGGCATATCTTTGTCCGCAGGGGACTGGCCAGAGCTGCGGCTGGTGGGCGGTGCTAATCGATGCTTAGGACGCGTGGAGGTCTTCCACCAGGGGGCCTGGGGCACTGTGTGTGACGACCTGTGGGGCCCCAACGAAGCTCAGGTCGTGTGTCGCCAGCTGCAATGTGGTCAGGCTCTACCGGCTACTCCGGGGGAGGCCTACTTCGGACCAGGCTCGGGACACATCTTCCTGGATAACCTCCAGTGCTCAGGGGTGGAGCAGTATCTCGGCCAATGTGCCCACTCGGGCTGGTCGAAGCACAACTGCGGCCATCACGAGGACGTCGGCGTCATCTGCTCAGGTATCCGCTTTGCTCTGAGGACACTGTGAAGCCATCTTTTGTGGGTGGGATTCTTCCATCCAGCCTCCTGCTGATTCCTGGAGCGTCACTCAGCACCAGTCCCTGGGCTCAGGTCCATGTCCTAGTAGGGCCACTTACATGTGGGGAGTCTCAAAGATCTGTGGGCACCAGCAAAACTTGGAGCACAATGATGCAGATTCCGGGGTCCCTTTCATAGGGAATATGACCAAGATGTGTGGGCTGGAGGGATGGCTCAGGGGTTAAACCTCTGCCTCACAAGCAGTAAGTTTAATTTCGGATCCTGAGTTCAGATTCTGGACCCCATGTAAAAACACCCAGCAGAGTTGGTGGCACCTCACACTTCTGGCCCTGGAAGGCAGAGCCTAGGAAACTCCAGAGCAAAGCTAAGAGGAGGTAATGCAATGCAAAGTGATTCTCAGAGTCACCCTTGGGCCTCCACAGACATGCAGTGTCCTCTGAGTGCTCTCTCTCGCTTTCTCTCTCCTCTCTCTCTCTCTGTCTCTCTCTCTCTCACACACACACAGAAGATTTGGATGGAGGCTCAGTCGCCTTCATTTAACAAGCCTACATAGGATAGCTAAGGGTAATCCAACTTTGCCTGCCTTGACAGAGTTGACACAGACACTAAGCCAAGGACCCTCCCAGAGCTGAAGGTGCCGTGAGACCGTCCTTAGCACTCCAGTTGCTATAGCCAGAAAGGCCCTGACCCTCCCTTATACCCCCACCTACCTCCTATCGCCTTACCTTTCCTATCCTTTGAGCTCATTAAGGAAAGTGACCTGAGTCCTTCCTCTCTGCAGGTTCAGAAGACCTGTCTCTACTTATACCTCCAGGTATGTCCATTTTTCCCCTCATTTGGAATGTGCCGATAATATAACAGCAACAATGCCAATAGTAACAGATACTCATAAAGTGCTGAGAGAGGCACTGTTCTGAGCTCTTCGCATCTCTACAGATACTTCTCAACCTGTGATAGGGTAACATCCCGATAAACCCACTGTAAAAACATCGTCAATCAAAAAGTGCATTTTGTATGTGTAACCTACTGAGCTTCATATCTTAGTAACAGAGCACAGCACAGGTGCCGTGTGCCCTCATTCTCTCGTGGCTGCCCAGGGCTATGGCTTCACTACGGCTGCCCCACACTTTGGGTGAATATCACATCATCTATTGCTAGCCCAGGAAAAGATCCCAGTTCAAAATTCAAAGTCCAATTTCTCCTTCATAAGATCACAAGTCAAATCCTCATAAATCATGGGCCGTGTGACTCTTTTAATGCCTCTTAGGTAGGCGCTTTGATTGTTTACATTTCCCAGATAAGCAGAGTCCTGGAAAGTTAGCAAGGAACCAGGATTATCCAGGGGATTCAAAGCCAAGATGTCAATGCACTTGATCTCCATCCTCATTTGCCATCCCACACATTGGCTCGAAAGACACAAAAGACCGATGAGCAATGATGGGGAGGTGTCTGCTCTGATCGTTGCTGATCCAGGAGACAATTCTTCCAGAAGGCCTGTGTTAGGTTTCCAGAGAAGTTCAAGACACAAAAAGGTTAAGCTACTTCAATTACTAAGTAGTCTGACCCCAAAGTTCAAGTTCTTGGGATCTTATATTCTCCCTGCTTTTGAGCATCCTTTATTTAATGATTTAATGATTTAATTATGTGTGTGTATATATATATATATATATATATATATATATGTAATAAAAGCCAGAAGTTAGAAAACTCAGACTAACACATCAACTGTAAATTCCGAAATGATGCTGGAAGAGAATGGAAAGTCATTTCTCATCATTGAAATCTCCACCCGGAAGACCAATGCATGCTGATTTATGTTCTCTATACAAGGGTCTCGGGAGAAGTTAATTCATTTAATCCTCATAGTTAAGAGTAAGACAAAGAGTAAGAGTGAGAATAAGGCAGAACTGAGGTGTGTAAGGCTCCACTTATCCTTTAAATGTATCCAGATTGTCCCCTTTAGACTCAGGGAACATATGTCCCCTGCAGACTCAGAGAACACATAAGTCACCGTGCATCGAAAGAATCCCACTTCTTGGCATTCGCCTGGCAGAGACCTTGATGTGTGCTGAGTGTCCTCAAACAAGACCAGCTCTGTGTGTTCTGGTCATGAGTGAGATGAGAAGTTTAAAGGCATTGGTTAAAGTCAAGAGCAGTAAAATGTGAATGAAAGCACATCTGTAGTTTTCTCATTTCATGTAAATCACAGGATGATGAAGAAACAAGGAAAACAATACTCAATGGGAGATGCCATTGTGGCTAGCTATTGACACCCCAAAATTTTGTGGCTGAAGCCAACTACGGTTTAGATATGTGCCAAGGTTTTGTGTGTCAGGAGTTTGGACAGGGCTCAGCTGGGATATTCCGCTTCGCAAAGGATGGAGCTAGGGTTGTTTGCTGGCGTTCTGCCAGGGGCTGCTGAAGAGAGCCTAGGAACAGCCCCCATTTACATGATCCATGCCCTTGGAGGAGAACTGGGGGGGGACACTCCTCCTCTTCAGGAGGTTTCGGGAGAGTCTTCAAATGATGCTGTGGAGCTGCCCGAGGGAGCGGTGTGCTCAGGGACAGGAAGCGGAAGTCAGTAGTCTTAACTTCCGCTATATGCCGTTGCTCAGAGAGTCACAGAGCCTAGGTCCTGTCTGGTAGTGGGAGCCACGTCCACATGTTTGTAGCTGGCTCTGATCTGCCGGGGGACCACAGTGAATGGTTACGGGACGTTTCACACTCTTCTCAGTTGCACCAAGTTCACAGATGTTTCCAAGGAAAACCTTCATGTTTCCCTGGCCATGGATGAGACTGAAGATTTTTTTTCCCCTGGATGTCATTAGCATGTCTTTTTTCCCTTTCCAGGTCCTTCCCCAGCATCTCAGGATCAAAAACCAGGTAGTTACTTTTTGCGTTCTAACAGTAACTCCTTATCAAGAGCATCAGAGCAGGTTAGGGTTAGGGTTATGGTGGGGGTGGGGGTTGGGGTTAAGGTTAAGATTAGGTTGGGGTCGAGGTTAGGGTTAGTGTTCAAGTTGGGGTTAGGGTTAGGGGTTAGAGGTTAGAAATTAGGGTTTAGGGTTAGGGTTCAGGTTAGGGTTAAGTTGAAGTTAGGGTTAGGATTAGGGTTAGGGTTAGGGTTAGAGTTAGGGTGTTCCTGGGGTACAACAAAGGAACCTTGGAATATGTGCTATAGGAGCCTGATCCTCTAATTCCTCTCAACCAGTGCTGGCAGGATGTGTAGTTATGTGGTCCCCTTGGATAAAATAGGCATTGCAGGGTGACAAGAATTGGGAATATAGTTAGTTGTGCAATCTTCCCAACTCACAGTCGCCTGTCTTCTTAGACAGCTCTTCACAGATCCCCTGACACATACATGTAGCCCTGCGGGTGGCTTATCTCCCAAGAGCTCAATGTCACGTTACCTCTCTGCTATGTAACCCATAAATACAACAGAATGCTGAATGATCCGTGGAGTGTGTGGCACCTTTATGATTCCCGCATACAGGAGGTTCAAGGCGAGAGTTGTGAGTTCCAGGCTAAGCAAGGTTACGTAATGAGTCTCAGGAAGAAACCGGGACTGGGGATGGTCTCAGTGGTAGAACACGTACATGGCTTCCCAACAGTGTGACTAGTGATACAACCACAGGATGTCCCCACCATCCATCTCGGGAAAGAAGAGTGGTCTGTGGGACTCTAATGGGAGTGGGGGATTGAAAGTGGGTCACGGTGGCAGAAGGAAGGAAAATCGAGCTTCTTCAAAGTATTTACACACAATGTCATAAAGTACATTGTGTTTTCAAATAGCTTGATGATTCTGATTTTTCTGCTCCTGTATGCAGCATTCTGCCTAAACATACATGTGTAGGAGTGTATCTGTTTATGTGACAACTAATATGAAAGAACTAGACTTCCCTGTTCTCTGTTTAACCCTTACAAATACCCAAAAGAGGAAGTTGCAATCTGGGCCTGATGAGTGACAAGAAACAGGATCCCCCAGTTCAAGCGATCAATTCCCAGAACAGCACCAACGTCCCTTTGCTCTTCCGGCCTCACGAGACCCAAAGTTACTCTACAACCTCTTGTTTCCCAAACCTCCTCAAAGACTCCCTTCCACAGACAGACAGCCTGGCCCTGCGTCCCTTCTGAATCTCCCTTGATGCCGACCTCCATCTTTCTCCCAACAAGCAAAAGATCCTTCCGCTTTGGAGAGCAGAGGCTGAAGAGGCTGAAGCAAGCGGAGATGACAGTGTTTCTTGTCCCACAGATGGAGTGGTTGGTGCTTCTCACACCGAGATAGTTGTTGACTCATCAGCATTAGGCTGAACGGCTTCTCAGGTGGTGTTAAGCCGATCGCATCAGACAGTTATGTGCGCCCACCCAGGCCCCCCCGATTGCCTTTGATCGTTGGCTGTGAGCTAGTCATTCACAGGACCACACAAGTGACCCCTGAGGTCAAATCCTGACACCCTTCTTCCTATGGTTTCAGGAGAAAGTGGTTCCTGTGGAGGAGTCATTTCCAGTCCCTCTGGATCCTTTTCTAGTCCACAGTATCCAGAAAACTACCCGACAGACATACAGTGTGTTTGGGAGCTCCACGTGGATAAAATGTTCCGCATAAAACTCATGATTCCAAATCTGAAGTAAGAATGCAATTTTGTTCATCTTCTTTACTTTATTAAGATATTTATTCTTTGGTAATTTTTGTATGTATATAATTCATTCTGATCCTCCCTCTTATTTCTCTCCCACCCCCATCACACACACACACACACCCTTTTCTCTGCTGCTCTACTGCCGCTGAGTGGTGTTTCGTTTGGGGTCAATCTCAGTAGGAGTTTTTGCGACCATGTTTTGGAGCTCTGTGCCGGAGCCCAGTGGGCTCATCAGTGGCACACGACTGAATACTCTGCTTCCCCAGAGAGGACAGTTAGTTGCCAATAGTTCAATATGAAGTAGAAGGGGGCCACAAAGCCCCTTCCCCATCCATCCCTACTGTCCCGGCCAGTCTTATGCAGACCCAGGGCCAGTAACTGCTGCTCCTGTGAGTTCAACTGTCAGATCCTCATCATGCTTAGAAAGTGTCCTTTCACACCCTTTCTCTGTGTGTTTTCTCTGTAAGTATGGGCTACATGCACGTATATACATGCTTGCATTGTGCATGGGTGGGTATGCGGGCACATGCGTGTGTGTGCAGGTGGCGGTCTAAGGTTAGCATGGAATATCACGCTCCATTTCTCTTTCACCTTCTCCTTTTGAACTTGGGTCTATAATCAGACCCAGAGCTCGTGTGTGCAGTTATGCAAACCAGCCAGCTTGCTCTGGGGATTCCCAGGCTGCACGCTGTGGGGCTGGAATATAGACAGGTCATCACACCTACTAGCATTTTACATGGGATCTGGGGATCCAAACTCCAGTGCTTTTGCCTGAGGGCAAGCATTTTAACCATCAGTCCATCTTTCCAACCCAAGTAAGGCTCCAATTAAACTTTTGGAAAAGGCTAATTAACTCTTCAAATGTACAATCGCCGTCTTTGTCACGTTAATCTTGAGGATGTTGGTACCCTGGTACCCTGCACTAACCTCCACCTCTATTTCGCCAGCCTGGAGGACATCCTTGGGTGCCCCTATGACTATGTTGAGATCTTCGATGGCCCCAGGATTGCGTCGCTGTCCATGGGGAAGTTCTGTGCTCCGTCAGTTGTGGTGTTTTTCTCCTCTTCAGACATCCTGACGGTGGTGTTCAGAAGTGATTACATGATAACCAACACCGGCTTTTATGCTCTGTTCAATGCAATTCCACAAGATGAAAGGGAGTCAGGTAGGGTGCTTCACATAGGTTTTGGGTCTATTAAAAAAAAACACAGAATTATTGCTAACTTGACTCTTCCATTCACAGAGTCCTGATTCGATTCTGAAAGACACTCCTCATACTTAGCCCCATCAGCTTTAAGATTTTCTCATCATGAGGTTAACATGGAAAGCAGCAATAAGGTGGTAGTGCATGTTCTATAAAAGGACACTGCTAAAAAGGCAGCTGCTATCCAGTCAAAGGCTGCTACTGTGAAGGGCTTCTGGATGCATCGCCAGTGTCTTGGGAACTGTCCAGGGTGCTGAAACTTGAAAACCTAACTCTCCTGGAAATTCCATTCCCTCCTATCCACTAGTCCATTTATTCCATGCCTTGCACACACTGAGCTACGCACTAGCTTGAGAATTCCTGCTAGCCATGAATTCATACTTAGTGATCCCAAAATCAGGTTCCATTTTCTTCCTGCAAGGAACTGTTGCCTGCCAGTTGTGGAACATCTGAAGCCTTATAGAAGCCCTAATAATTCTTCGAAGCCTCTATAAAAATAGTTTGCAAGTCCCCATCTGCAGTTTGGGTGTGTTCATCTTGGAGGAAGGAAATTCCTTGCATATGACCCTCAAAAGTATGCTAGATACCCCACTTTAGAGAAGTTAAATCAACTCCCAGTATCTGAAATCCAGAGCACTCATTGGTTTAAGACACTAAGAGCCAAAAGGTTGTACTATGGTTAAAGGTGAGTTCACAGAACCAAAGTATAGGGGCAATGATGTAAAGGGTAAAGATAATGCCAGGAATAAGAGGCAGTGACATAACAGAGCATGCCTTGTGGAGGAGGGGCGCTGTGGACTGGATAGGACTAGATGGCGTCTGGGGAGGTGGCATGTCATAAGAAACAGTGCCAGGCACTGCAGAGAAAGAGAATCATAATGCAAAGCTCTTGAGTGGGAAGAGCTGGGCATGTTTGCCCAACGAAGAAGGCCACAAGGCAGAGCTCGTGGAACCTGTCAGGGGGGCACTCCCTAGGGAGTCTGGCAGGTAACTAGCTGAGCTGGCTGCCATCCATTGGCCTGGAACTACCCGTTCCCACTGGGCTCTACTAAGTCAATTACCTATGGTGGTTGAATGCCCTTGAGGGGATTAAGTCTCCACTCGTCCAAGACACATCTGACGAAGGCATTTGGGAACCTGCTTCCCTAACAACCACAGAAGTGCCTGTCAAGGTGTGTACAGCCATGCTGTGCTGGGGGCTGGGCTGGGGGCTTCATGTGAACATTCTCATTGGCTGGTCCCCAAGGTCTCCTCTGAGGCAGGTGCTTGCTGGAGTCCCCATTTTCCAGATGGGGAAACACAACCTCAAGAAAGCAAAGCAGCAGGCGGTGAAGTAGAGGGCAATAAAATGAGACTCGACTCCTGGCTTCCGTCTCCCTCTGCCATCCTTGGGCCTGTAAGGAATCCAGACCTTGGGGGCTTTTATGCTTTCTGTGGCCAGGGCATAGAAGCTGGAAGTTGCTTCCTACCTAAGCCTTCCCACGCTCACAAATGAAATCCTTCTCTGTTTAGAAGACAAGCCGGTCCTGAGGCTGGTGGGCGGCTCCGGACAGTGCTCGGGACGCGTGGAGATCCTCCACCAGGGGGTCTGGGGCACTGTGTGCGATGACCTGTGGGACCTGAACGAAGCCGAGGTCGTGTGCCGCCAGCTGGGGTGCGGGCACGCCGTCGCCGCTCTTGGGAGGGCCTACTTCGGCCCGGGCTCTGGAAGCATCTTCCTGGACAACATGCAGTGCTCAGGAAATGAGAACCACTTTGGTCAGTGCCCCAGCTCTGACTGGTCAGACCACAACTGTGGCCACCACGAGGATGCAGGCGTCGTCTGCTCAGGTATTCTGTCTTCTGCTGCGGTTCGCTCTGTGAGGTAGCGGAGGGATGCGTGGAGGCCGCTCACGGAGCAGGGCCAGGGAACTTAAGTGCAGTGTCCCTATTAGTTAGTGCCCGGGCAAAATGCCTGTCAATATCAAATTAAGGAAGAAAGAATATATTTTGCTCAACGGTCCGAGGATGTATCCGTCGTGATGGGGACGTCATGGGTGAATGTGCCCAGGGCAGCTGCTCACGTTACCTCCACAGTCAGAAAGCAGAGGTGCATGCTGGCGCTCAGCTTCCTGTCTCCTTTCGAAGGTTTTTCTTATTCTTTAGAACTTTGTACATGAATATAGTGAATTTGTGATGTTTTCATACTTGAACACTCAATAGCTCGTCATCTTTTCCCATTGTGGCTCTTCTTGGCTGCCAGTCTTCATATTTCATATTATTTTGCATGTGTGGCCCACGGAGTTTCATCTGGATTGCCTTCAGTGACATGTGCTGAGTACTTATTTGCCAGAGTGTGAGTCATGTATCTGTGGGTACACCGCTGGGGGAAGCATCTTCCCTCCCGCACATCAGCATTAGCCCTCATCAATCTCCCAGGAGCTACGGGGCCTCATGAGATCTTCCCCCGTCCATAGTGAAATGCTGATAGGATCAGTCCCGCGCAGGTCTTGTGGAAATCCACATAGCTGCAGTGAATTCACGGATTTAACATCAGGATCCAAGCCAATGGACTGGTGGTGCCCACATTTAGGGTGGGTCCTTCCAACGCAATTAACCTAATCTACATACTTGCTCAGAGACACGCCCACAGCTTGTTGCCTAGGCGATTCTAGATCCGCCAGCTGACAGCCAGTCCAGTTATCACAGTGACCAATGGATGAACATTCCTTCACTTAGGCAGGCAGAGAGTTCTGAGGGTCTGATTGTTCTGAAGTTAAATGCACTGGCTCGTCCTGTTCTCTGCACCTTCCCCATATGTGAAGATTTTTGTTTTCAGAGAAAACCGCACCCTCAGGCTTGCTTAGGTAACATGAAGCCTGCCCACTTGACACACGCTCATCACTAGAAAAGTCACATTTCATTGTCTTCGGGGAATTTAACCTTCCTTGTTCTCTGTCTCTGCAGATGCAGAGGTGACTCCAGCGCCCCCAGGTAGGTCCAGTGCTGGGAATTTCCGTCTCCATCCAGCAGAAGAGCGACCTGTGTCCTGACTAGACATTGTTGAACAATGACCAGACTAGCGCGGTCCCGTTCTGGCTACGTACTAGAACCACTCACAGCGAGCTTCTAGAATTTCTAGAACTTGGCTGTTTCCAACACTGGTCACGTCCAAATCTTTTGGGGTCACTCTAGTTCATCAATAATGTTTGAAGTTCCCCATGTGATTCCAATGTGCAGCTGAGGTTTAAAACAAATAGCTCTTTATATATTTTATACATCCATCCCCTGTCTGATGCATAGTTGGTTATATATATATATATAATGTATATGTATATGTATATATGTATATGTGTATATATGTGTGTGTGTATATATATATAGCGTATCGCTGACAAAACTAGAAAAGGTGTCCTGCAAGAGGGGAAGAGGTCTTTTTGAAAACATATCCTATGTATTTATGAAAGAAGGGAGGGAAGATGTGCATATTAGGGGCACAGGTGGAGTAAATGAACAGCTTTCAGAAGAAAGTTCTTTCCTTCCACCATGTGGACTTGCAGGGATCAAGCTAGGTAGGTTTGCAAGCAGGTGCCTCTTGCTGGCCCTGAGCGGAAGAGCTCCTGAAGACATTGGAGACAGAGAAGTGGAGTCAAGTAATGGGAAGCCAGAGGGGCACATAACTGGGGGAAGAAAGGGAATGAGGAGGAAGTGGGGGCAAGGAAGGACGATGGGGGAGGAGGATGAGTGTACGCACTAGAAAGCAGCAGATGTTTGACAAGCCATGATGACACCCATAACCTTGTATTCTAACTTTAAAAATTAGTATTGCAAGAATACAACAGTAGCTTGGACAAGATTCAACAATCATAGATTACAAATGGATTTAGGTCAAGAGCCGCTCTTTCTAGTGGCAGAGCAGGGAAGGGAGGGATGGAAAAGGACAAGAAAGGGTCAAAGTTCAGTCACTGTAGCTAAACAGAAGATTGATATGGCGAGAAATGCACATCGAACTCCTGTCTCAGAATAAAGGCGCACAGCCAAACGGATGCATCCAATCTCAGTCTTAGGATCCAGCCTGCCAGTTACATATATTTCACCCTTAATGACTTGTGCCCTCACAGAGCTGCAGTTACTTACACCACCCAGTCCACAACTATGTTCAGGCCAACACAATCCCCTCTCATTTTGCGATCCCATTGCTGAGTTCAAGGGAACTCTAGACTGTTCCATTTGGAAGATGTCATGTGCATGCCTGATGAACTGACCGTAGGCTTCTTGTCCGTTCTCACAGAAGGAAATATCTCCTGTGGAGGAGTGCTTTCAGGTCTCTCCGGCTCCTTCTCCAGTCCTCTGTATCCTGCAAACTACCCCACGAACACGGAGTGCATCTGGGTGATTCATGTGGCGGAGAGACTCACCATAGAGTTGACAATCCCAAGCCTTAAGTAAGCAGCTCCGCCTTTCTCTGCACTAAGGGCCAGGCTAGATTTGAATCTGTGCTTTCCTAAAAGAGGTGCCTTTCCGGGGGACAGATTCTTCCAGGTTATGGGTGAGAACCTGTCTTTTAGCCATCTGCCTCAACCTCCTTTACGATGAGGTAATAAATACTTCATGACCGTCCAGACATCATGACATGGATGGTCCGTACCTGGCGACCCCTCCTGCATCTCAGCTCACTCCATCACAGACCTGCTTCTTTCTCCTCCAAGATCCCGATCTGCTCTTCCTCATCCTCATTGTCCAATCATCCTTTACTCAGGTGCTGAACCTGAGGCCTCAAACATACTGTGCAAACACTCTTCCACTGAGCTAGAGCTCCAGACTTAATTCAGGCTTTTGCAGGAAATACCCAAGTCTGACTGTGCTTACATTTGCAAAGGCTGAGACGGTTGAAGCCTCTGAGACCAACTTAGCTTGTCTGCTCCGGGTTCTCAGGCCTCCACTTTAACTTAACACGCGGAATTACTGTACTGCTGCACTTCGCATCCATTCATCAATGATTTCTTTTTTAAAAAAATTAAAAATGGGTTAATTTTAGGGATTTAGTTTTTGCTTCACTGGAATAGGTATGTTGTACAATATCAATTTTTTTAGAAAAATTTATATATATATATGTGTGTGTGTGTGTGTGTGTGTGTGTGTGTGTGTGTGTGTGTGTGTGTCAGTGGGCACTGTGTGTCCCTGTGGTGGACCAGGGGTGACTACTTCAGGAATTATCCTGGATTGATTGCTTCTGCCTCCTTTTTGCTTCTATCAGGGATTGCCCAGACTCCACCCACCAATGCCAGAAGTGCAGACTGTCACTGGTTCTCACCTGGCATTTTTACAAGAGACCTGGAATCTGAACTCAGGGCCTTCTGCTTGTGAAGTAGAGTCTTAACCCCTGAGCCATCTCTCCAGCCCCCTCATTACTCTCTCTTGTCTCCTCACACTGATCACCTTCCTCTTCCTCTCAGACAGTCAGCGGCAGAGCTGAACCGGTAGGTTTCCTTGGGAGACTAATGCTGCCTTCGCCCCCGCAGGCTGGAGGACATTTACGGGTGCCCTTATGACTTCGTGGAGGTGTTTGACGGGCAGCAAGCGACGTCGATGTCCTTGGGCAGAGTCTGTGCTGGGGCAGAACTCACATTCCTCTCCTCTTCAAATTTCATGACCGTGCTGTTTAAAAGTGACGCGGTGATCACCAGCGCGGGGTTTTATGCTCTGTACAACACAGTGCAGCGAGATGAGAGGCAGGGTGGTGAGTATCCTGGCGGCAGGCGCCATGGTGGTAAGCATGTCCCTTCCAGAGAGGAGACGCCTTCTAAGTTTGACCCCCAGGGATGTCATACCCAAGTGACCCCCATCCTCAATGCTGGTGCATCCTACTCCTCACCCCAGATGTGCCACCCACCACCACCGACTTCCACCAAAGCAGTCAGAAACAGGTGGCCGAGTCTCTGGTCTTACACTGTCTGTCTGTAGAGGATCCAACTAAGGTCATCCGTCTCCAACAGAAGGGAAAGTACAGTAAGAAAGATCGTTCTGGAAAAGTATCAAAAAACACAACCACCAGTCCACCTACTTCTAATTTAATTCAGCACATACCATCCAGAACACTTGCACGCCTCTGAGGTTCTGCAGCAGGGAACAGGGAACATTCTGGAATTCTCGGAAGTTTTATGCTTAGAGTGATGTGAAAGTTCTCCTCTAACTAGGGTACTTTCGAGAATTTAAGAGACTCTGTGGTTGATACGGAGCTAAGGAGGTAGCTTAGCTATTAAGTCACCTGCTGAGTAAGAAGGCCGCAGTTTGTATCCCCAGAACTCTTGTAAATGTCAGGTGGGTGGGGCATCCCCCCTTTCATTCCAGCCTCAGAACGCAGAATCAGGGAGCAAAATAAACAGTGAGATTATCATAAGCTCTAGGTTTGAATAAGAGACCCTGCCTGAAAAGAAGCAAGTAGAAGAATGACTGAGAAAGATTCCTGGTATCAATCTGGGGCTTCCCCACGCACCCATGCATGTATACATGTGCGCCATCCACACGTGCACGCGCATGCACCTGCACATGCAAGCGTCTGTGCATGCATACATGCACATCTGCACCCACATGCACCCACATCTGCACACGTGTACCCACATGGGCGCTAACATGCATACCACACACATACATATGAAAATGAAGGAAAACAATGAACAATCGTGTATTCATCTTCAACAATCATAGACCATAACCTTTCCAGGGGATCAAGACACTGGGCCACTCCCAGTCTCCAACTGGCTAACAGGTTCTGTTTCAGAACCTCCTAGAGTTTCAAGACAGCTGTGCAGCTCAGTGGCCCTTGTCTCCCCCCCCCCAGATGTGTCCCTGCGACTGGTGAATGGCAGCCACAGATGCGAGGGCCGGGTGGAGATCTCCTACAATGGCACCTGGGGCACAGTGTGCGATGACAGCTGGGACCTGGTAGACGCCAAGGTGGTATGCCAGCAGCTCGGCTGTGGCGAGGCTGTGGCAGCCCCGGCCGAGAGCTACTTCGATGGAGGCACTGGTCACATCCTGCTGGATGATGTGCAGTGCATGGGGAACGAAGGCAAGGTGTGGCAATGCACGCACCACGGCTGGTTCTCCCACAACTGCGGGCACCACGAGGATGCCAGCGTGGTCTGCTCAGGTGAGTACCGCGGGCATGCGGCACAGCTGAGGAAGAGGGTCTCGCCAGGCAGCAGCCCCTGGGAAGGGAGACATCAACCCCAACAGGCAGGCAGCAGCGAGCCTGAGCTTCTAAGTCAATTTGCTTAAGAGCCAGTTGACTTTCTGTTAGATGCTTGCGTCTGAACAATGCTCAGGTTCCACCTGAAAGGCAGTGATTGGATCGAGGGCTCATATTACCAGGCATCTTGCTCTTGGCATGGCCTGCCTGCGCCTTGGTGGCACGGCCTGTCTCCTTATGCCCAACAAGTGTTCTATGTGTGCCAGGTTATGTGCTGCAACCTGTGCGTCCGAGTTCTCTTTAATCTCCACAGTTTCTGACGGAGACCATCAGCATCTGTGCCCCAGCAATGAGCCAGCAAAGGCACAGCTCACGGTAGCACACAGGCCCACGTGCTCTAAGCGTCGCTTGCCGACATCCTGGTCATACACTGAGCTCAGCTCTGTTGCAGCAGCTCATCAGCCCAGTGACTGACTGCATTTCAGTTGCGCACACAGGTGCGGCCTTTCCCAGGACACAGGTCCCTTCACCAGTCTGGCTGGGCTTTCGGACTGCTTTCCCAGTGATCTTGAACAGAATGCTTTCGATGCTGAACAAAGAGCCTGATCTTCCTTCTTCAATCTGTCTTATGCACTCACGTGTCTTTCACTAGGTACCGAAGGCAAGCCAAGCGGAGGATCCAGCAGGTACTGTGTGTCAGTCATACACCCAGCTCCTCGATAGACCCCTCCAGCATGGGGGTCTTGTGCCATTCAGTTCTGAACTTGAGGCGCAATACAACTAGACCCCATTTCTAGCTCCTAAGGACAGCAGTGCCCGTTAGGATTGGCAAAATGGTGGGGCTGAGTAGCTACACAGGGCGGGGAGGGAGTTAGGAGGAAGGGAGGGAGGGTTCAGACTGACCAGAGATGTCATCTCCCAGCCCCTGGCCCCCTGAGGCAGCATCTTAGTGGGGGGGGGACTGCTTGCAGCGGTGATCCTGCTGTGAGATGCTGGAGGGAGCAAGCAATCAGAAACCTCGGGGTCCTATGAAGCAACCCCTGTGCACACACTTGGGGTACAAATTCCAAACTCTTGAGAAGACTGAGTTATCTCTGTTCACTGAGCACAGGGGAAGCATTGCTTCTGTGGATCATTGCTTTCCATTTGGGGGGACAGCGTGGTGCGTGTCTGTCTGTCTGTATGTATATGTATGATGTACCTGTATGTGTGTGTGATGTAGGTGTATGACATATATGCACATGTATGTGTCTGATGCATTGTGTGTGGTGTACATGTACACGTGTGTGCTGTGCATTCATGGATGAGAGTGCAGATGTTCATGTGCCGTGATGTTTGTGCAGAGGTCAGAGGACAGTCTCGGAGGTAGGCCTTTACGTTCCACCTTGAGGGTTTCTTTATCATCTTCCTCTGTGTGTACCAGACTGGCTGGCCCGTGAGCTTCCAGAGATGCTTCATCTTGCCGTGGGAGCGGGAGGATTACATACACAGGCTGCCGCTCGTGGCTTTACATGGGGTCTGGGGATTCAAACTCAGGTCTTCACATTTAAACAGCAAGTGCTTTACCCACCCAGCCGTCTCCCAATCCTGTTGTGTGATATTGTAAGAAAATCAAATATGAATACAAATTCTTGCTCATGGCATTTCCCTGTTCATTTCCCAGGCTCCGCCAGTGACAGCCTTACAGGTACAACAGCTTCACATAAGCTCCTCACGCGGGAGTGGATGGGCTTTGCTTTCCACATGGCTTTTTCTATATTCAGATGGTCGTCCTTCCCTCCTTTGCTATATGAGGAACTGTTGCAAAAGGGTCTTTAGCTAATCACACAGTAATCCAAGAATTTGGACCTAATTGGGCACTTGAATTTTGGTCTTGATTTCAGCTAGGATTCATATATATATAAAATTATTAAAAGTCAAGCTTTTAGTACACAAAGACTTTAACTTCTGACATGTCAACAACCCTCCAACGTCTAGACGGATCACAGGGGAAAAGCTTTAGGCAGTAGAATCCTTACAGGCAAGGGGTTAAACAGTCACAGTAGAGTTCTCATACTAGCAGGCAGCCCAAGAAGGAGCCTCAAGCTATGCCACTGAGTCCTGAACCCTCACTAGCGTAGAGGACTCAGAGGGAAATTCAGCGCCCACATAAGCAGATGCTCTGGAGGATGGAGGGAGAAAGTAGGAAGCACCAAGAGACAAGGAGGGAAGGAAAAGGGGTGAGAGGAAGGGGGAGTGGGAAGGGGGGAGAATGCAATGGGGGACAACAAGGGAGAAGGGAGGGGGAGGGAGAAGAAGGGGGGTACCTACTGAGTTTGTATGATTAGGCAAAAAATAAATAAAAATATAGTTAAAAAAGAATTTATTCTAGCAGGTAGCGATTCTAAATTGAGCAGTCCCAAGCTGGAGTAGCTTGTACTTCACTGGGGGGCAAACTTGGAAGTAAGGCAAGGAAGGTATTTGATCATCCGAATCAGGCTTTGGGATCGCCTCAGTGGAAAGTCTCTAGTTAGCAGTGAGTTCAGGTTCTGATTAGCTAAGACACTTTACGTGGAGTTGATCTTCGGTTTGTTTATACAGGAACTGGTTTAATAGCCTCCCAACTCATTATTCTAATAAATTCAACTAGGAATCTTCTGATATGAGCTATTTTATAACACATCATATTAAAAATGTGCACTCTGCCTTATTTTCTCCCTGTGGGTTTGCATACTCCTGCCTCTGAGGGTCTATGGGTTCATAACCCCTTTCACTGATAGGTTAGGTCAGGTCACCTTTCCATCCCAGAAGCCCATGCAGTGAACTTTACCTGCCGAAAGGAAGATGGGGTAGCTTATGTGCCTCCTAAATTGGCTTCCTTAAGACCACAAAAAGCAGCCTGAGATATTTTATCTTCTGGAGACAAAATCTCTCTGTAAAGCCCTGGTTGGCCTGCATCTGTGATCCTCCTACCCCCTCCTTCCAAGTGCCAGAATTAGAAAGTGGGCACTGCCATGCTATATTTGCCTTCCTGGCTTCCACTCTCATCCTATCCCTTTTTAAATCCACTTTTTAAAAAGTCCAGCGTCTTCCCCTAATGGAGTTTCTTCACTTTCTTGCAGATGAAACTTTTCACTGTGGTGGTCTGCTCACAAATAGTTCTGGCTCCTTCTCCAGTCCTTGGTACCCTAAAAAATACCCCACGAACGTGCTATGTGTCTGGGACATACAAGTGGATCCCGACGCTCATGTCAAACTTACATTTGAAGTGGTCAAGTGAGTATTTCCTGCTTGTATTATCATCTTTACTTGGCAAGGTATGCATATTTAATTTCCATATTTAATAATATATTAATAATATAATAAATAATGTTTAATTTCCATATTTAATAATATAATAAATAATAATAAAATATCCATATTTAATTCTAAAAAATAAGCTGTATCTTGATATAGTAACTGAAAAAAAATTTAAGGGCACAAATCTCTCAACATAGCAATTTATGTCATAGGAATCTGACCTACATAGAGTCCCCCTGAGCACCAGGAATAGCCACCCAGTTCTCGAATAGTGACAGACGGGAATTGGTCCACCTGCTGCTGGGTAGTAGGAGATCTGCTAATAGATGAAATGGCTGCATGTCGCTGCCATAAACTTCTGCTGCAGTATGAGCTGCAGCTGAAGTGTAGACAGGAGTGCAGTCTGCGCGTCCGTGTGTAGATGCTCTCCAGCAAGAGCAAGAGAGACCCGTTCGCTGGGGCTGCGCCTGGGAGGGAGGACGAAGAGCCGGAAACAGGAGCAAGTTTCACTTTTCACCATGAGCGTTTGTCCCATATGCTTATAACCCATATTCAGAAATTGCCATTGAATTGAAACTTTTTAAAAATGTAAGAAGGGGGGCTGGAGAGATGGCTCCGGAGTTAAGCCTCTGCCTCACAAGCAGAAGGTCCTGAGTTCCGATTCCATAAAAACACCAGGCAGAAATGATGTCGGCCTGTACTTCTGGGCCTGGAAGGCAGAGCCTGGGAAACTCCAAAGCAAAGCAAAGAGAAGGTAGAAGCAATCCAGGGTGATTCCCAAAGTCACCCTTGGGTCTCCGCAGGCACACACAGCACCCGCTGATACACACAGAGACACATAACACACATGCAAAAAATGAAAATAAATAAATATAAAAAGGGGGACCTGTTGGGACCCACTGGTCCCGGGGGGGAGGGGGAGAGCATGCCGATGGGTGAATGAATGTGAACCAAGTGCATTGCTGGCACGTCTGAAGATGTCATGACAATTGACATTTCGGCATGATCGACATTTGCTAACGCAAGCCTTTTAAAAATGAAAATATATTTAGAAACAGGGGGATACATGCTGCTCACATCCCTAGGGTCACCCCTTCCTCCAAAGGGTGGGAAGAGATCAGGGTTCTCTCTGCTTTGCTGAGCCTGTTCAGACCATCGCTGACGGGAAATGAAGCCCCGGAGGACTCTGTGTTCACGTGGCGGGTTTTGCTCCACAGGATGGAAAACTTCTACGGCTGCCCCTACGACTTCATCGAGGTCTTCGACGGCCCGCAGAGTGAATCTTTCTCACTGGGACGGTTCTGCTCGGGAACAACCCCAGTGTTCACCTCCTCATCAAACCGTATGAGTGTCTCGTTCCACAGCGACGAGATCGTCACCAACATGGGGTTCTATGCGTCGTACGAGTCTCTGATGCAGGATGAGAAAGACACAGGTAGGACCCGTTGGGGTCTTTCAGCCTGTGGACCTGCTGGTCAGTGACGGGGAACTCCCACAGCAGAGCCTTCATGATCTGAGAGGAGTGTCCCAAGCCCCCCGGGGATCATGTCCCTAAGCTGCCACTGGGAGAAATTGGCCGAGCACCCGGCAAGTGTGTGCGCATGTCTTCTGAGATCATGGTGCCGGCAAGGAATGGTGGGGACCACGTCACTCACAACCATGCAGTCTACACATCGGCCACGACAGTGTTAGCACCAGTTCCATGAAGTATGAAGTTAGTCCTGGGGGAGCCTTTTAAAAGCACTCCCCCAAATCGCACTGACATAATCCCTGAGTGTTTGTGCAGCTGACTTTGATTGATAAGGTGCCCTTCTCCATGGGAGAGCAAGGCAGAGGACGTGCCTTGGGACGTGCCCTCTATACCCTCTAGTGTGGGGGGACAAAGGTAGCCCCAGGGCAGTGAGTGACTGAAGCGTGTGTCTGCGTCTTCCAGATGTGGCGCTCAGGCTGGCCAATGGCAGCCACCCGTGCGAGGGCCGCGTGGAGTTGCACTACAATGGCAGCTGGGGCACCGTGTGTGACGACAGCTGGGACCTGCGTGATGCGCAGGTGGTGTGCAGGCAGCTGGGCTGCGGAGGGGCCATCGCGGCTGTCGGACGGGCACATTTTGATCGAGGCCTGGGATCCATCGTCCTGGATGATGTGGAGTGCATGGGGACAGAGGCCAGGCTGTGGCAGTGTCTGCACAGCGGCTGGTTCGCCCACAACTGTGGCCACCACGAGGATGCTGGAGTCATCTGCTCAGGTAGGCACATTCTGGGCCACGCTCTGGGGGCTTCTGAATCCAGAATCGTCCCCAGGCGCTGTTCCCACGCACCAGCCATTCAGATGCCCCAAACACTGCTGTGTGAGTTGTGCAACTCCTTCCTTTAATCTTATTCTCTTTTCTTGTGTGAGTTCCCTTTATGAGGAAATCTTTTTTCCTTTTCCATTGTTTTTTTGTTGTTGTTGTGTGTGTGTGTGTGTGTGTGTGTGTGTGTGTGTGTTTGCATTTATGTAGATGCACATATGTGTGTGGTTGTGTGTGTATGTATGCCTGGATGGAAGTCTGAGGGAAAACATCTTTATCACTCTTCCACCTTACTGTGATGAGACAGGGTCTCTAATGAAGCCAAGAGCTCCCCAATAGGATTAGTCTTGACTAGCCAGTTTGCTCTGGGGTTCTCAGGCTCTCTGTTCTTTGGGGCTGGAATTGCAGGTGCTGCGCCTTACCTGCCCAGCAATTTACCTGAGATCTGAAAATCCAAACTCTGGTCCTTTTGCTTGCAATGGCGAACAATGGTGGTCTATTTCTCCAGACAAAGCTTCCAAACTTCATCAGCGTAAACGGAGCCAAGGCCACTTGGTTGTGGATGCTATTTAACACAAACACAGCGGCAACAAAACCATGTTGGGAATGTTTGAAAGCTTTAAAAAAAAGGATGAAAATTCTAATCAATTCATACCCACACATGTTTGAAAATGTCCCCATTCAGAATGGAACTCAATTTGTATTTTTAGAACCTTAATAAAAAAAATAGACAAGTCAGCCATTCTCACGTGTGCCCACATCTGTACACACACACACACACACACACACACACACACACACACACACACACACAGGGGCTAGAAGACAAATTACAAACCAAAAAGTGGGGACGGGGCATTCCTGTAATCCCAGCACTCAGGAGGAGCAGGAGTTCAAGGCCACCCTCAGCATATAACAAGTTTGAGGCCAACCTAGGCCACGAGAGACCTTGTCTCAAATTAAACAAACTTAGTCAAAAAAAAAAAATATATACCGAATCAAGCCTAATGGCAAGACAGATGCTGTGTCCAGGGAACCATGGTAACCAGCAGTGTGGCCGCAGCTTGGGAAAAGAAAAGTAATAGTCCAACATGGCAGGGACCCAAGGTTGGCAAGTAACTCAGGGCTGATTTTAGATGCCAGGTGGGGAGCATTTGCCTTTGCTTTTCCCCTGAAACAAAATGTGCCTTGTGAGATCGTCCAGCGTGAAGGGAGGTAACTGACCCTCGTTTCTTTCCCAGCCTCTCTGCTTCACCTGGACACGCCGGCTGCTCAAAGTTATGAGATTTCAGGTAACTTCAGTCGTTCTCATTTCATTGCCTATGACTTGCCTCAGCAAAGCCGCACGGGGAAGTAAAGCTGCAGTATAAGGGCCAAATGCCTTGTCTTCATTATTATCGGCTGCGAGGCCGCCAGCAAATCTTGGAACTGTTTCAACCCTGAGACTCCTCCCCCTGGCTGAGGCGAGGAGGGTGGTAGCATCTGTGTCCTAAGGTGCAACTAGGTGTTGGAACTGGGTGGCTTTCCCTGTGCCCAGGAGCGAGGGCAGCACTTGCCACGCGGTGGGGCAGATACTTGCACATCGCTGTTATCCTCTGACTTCCAAGGCCAGGTGCTGTGGGAACGTAGCTCGCTGCTTTCTCCTTGGCAGAATGCAGAAGCCAGGCGCATGGCCCTGCAGCTTTCCCGGGCTCCTTAGAGCTTAGTACTTGTCTCGATTTTAAATCTGGTCAGTTCTCTTCCAGGGAAGGTCTTTAAGAATACAATTCAACATTCAGAAGAGAACTGGGGGAGAGAAATGATCTGTAGAGGAAGCGCCACATCAGAGCAGGGGCCTTGAAGGATACTTGGCTGGCTTTAAAATGTATCTGAAAAAAAAGTCTCTTGGCCCCCCAGGCTTTCGTTTTCTTGAACTTAAAAAGTGGTTTTTATTTAGTGTGCAAACATTGATTGGGAGATGAAAGGAGTGCTCTTTACGGAGAAGGTAACAGAAGGGTATAACCTGATACGGTCTATAGATAACACAGAGGCTGGAAAGTCCATTGACAATTAAGAGTTGACTATGCTTGATGCTTAGCTAAGATATATAATTTTCTTCTTTCACCTTCTGCTCTCCTTAGAATCTTTTCTAAAGCAACCAGAGGCACCCACTTCGACAGGTAACTCCTTTTTCTGTCTTCAGTTGCCTTCCCTTTGCAGTTTGAACGCAGATTCTAGCCTTGCTGAGGAGAAGCACCCCTGAACATTGTCTATCCCCAGCTCCTGCCAGCTCAGATTGGCGTGCGGAGGGCTGCTGGTGCAAGAAGCGGTGTGCGAGGGGACCTGGGAATGCCCAGCCCACCTAGAAAATCGGGGAGGGGAACATGAGAGAGAAAAAGTGCTATAGGATGCACAGTGACTTGCAGGGTAGGAAGAGAATACTGGGGCAAGTTCAGGGGTATCCCCCCAACCCCCAGTCTCTACCCAGCCCCGTCTAGATACTGACCTGTTTCAGAGCCTCCATTCCCTCTGGACACGTGACCTTTGATTATAGGCATCAGCCTGCAATTCCCCGGGACACCTTGACACAGGGGTCACTTGATCCTGGGATCGCCATGTGCAATGGTACACACACACACACACACACACACACACACACACACACACTAGATAGCACAGCTTCTTGTGTGAAAAATTCAACTTCTAGGAGTGCCAGAAAGCAAGACTTTTCAATATGTAGTGCAGAGTGGCTACGAAACAGTCATTTCTGAACTAAGTGTAATCTTGAAAGATGCCCTGAGTGGTACCCAAGGCAAAAATGGAATTCAAGTGAAATGACTGGGAAGCAGGTTTGTTATCCTTGACTGCCAGTGACGCGACAGGAAATAGCTATTGTGCCCCCCTTCTCCCCTCTCCCCCATGGTGGACTTTGAAGATGACCCCTCACGGAAGCTGTCGTTTTTGGAATGTCCCCCAAGGTCTGGGCCTGCGGCTAGCGAATGGGACAAGCAGATGTGAGGGTAGAGTCGAAATCTACTATGCCAACGCTTGGGGCACCGTGTGTGATGACAGCTGGTCCATCGAGGATGCCCACGTGGTCTGCAGACAGCTTGGCTGTGGTCCGGCCTTGTCCGCCCTTCCGAAGGCCAGCTTCGGCCCCGGGGCCGGCAGTGTCGTCCTCGATGACGTCAACTGCACGGGAAAGGAGTCCTCCCTTGCGCAGTGCCCTCACGGTGGCTGGCTCGTCCACAACTGTGGGCACCAGGAGGATGCCAGCGTTATCTGCTCAGGTGAGTGAGGGTCTATCCTAGCCCAGTCGCAGAAATGCCCAGGCCGGGCCTCGGTGTCACAACGGTAGGTTTCTGTTCCAACACTGAGGGGGGGGAATGTAAGACTGCTTTGTGATATGTGGGGCGGGCATATTGAAATTGAGGATCTGAAAAGAGAAATCAGACGTTCAATGAAGACAGTAATAATATTCACCTTGTAGAGTTGTGAAGGAGTCAACAAAACAACTCACCTAGTATGTTTAGTCAAGTCACACATGCATAAAATATTGCTAGTCTGTTGTGATTTAAATTACTAAATCATTCTGTTGGAGTCACTACTGAGAGACTTTAGCCAAAGGAGACACTGGTACAAGAAGTACCAAGACGATGTATTGCTCCAGTTTCCCTTAGTCCCGTTTAAACAGAGACAATCACACTCCACCGTCCTGGTTTCTGACGCCTGTCTCCTTCCTGTTTCCTTCTCTTTGCAGACTCTTCAGCTGCCGGACATCCAGGTATCTATGAGTCCATGTCCATCCTAGTTCCCAGGAGGTGACTAACGTCTACCACACAGATCACCACACTGGGTCCCTCTTCTGACCTTTAACTGTCTTTAAAAATTCCCTGGGCTCCAGATGCTTCCAGAAACTGAAAAGCCGGGGAGGCTTCTCGACCTGCCATGTACCCAAAAGAGAGATATTGTGGGTGTTAGCGGGCCGATGCGTCATTATCAGTAGGATTCTGTGACAGATCTTGACCCACAGTAGCAGTTCACACAATAGAGGCCTTGGCAGGCCAGAGAGGGTCCTAGGAATAGGGGAGATGACAGCAAGAGCTACTTCACTATCTACACCCCTATCTTGGACCTGGGATGCAGCTGGGATGGGGCTCCTTCATGGGGGGCTTTGCTAGTGGAATACAGCTCCACAGTGCCAACATGAATTTTATTTTCTTAAATCGGAATAATGCATACATAGGCATGAACTACTGTCACATTTTAAATGGTAACTATTTGATCAGAAACTCCATGGGTTGTTCAAAGGCAAACTCATGTCTGTGAGTTAGGTGGTATTGAAAAAGAGAAGACTCAGCAGTTAAAGCACTTGCCGTATAAGCAAAAGCTGAGGGTTCATATCCCCAGGTTCCATGTAAATATACCAAACAGGTGTGGATGTCCACCTGTAATTCAGCCTCACAAGGTGGAGCCTGGGAATCCTTGGTGCAAACTAACTAGCAAACTAGTCCTCCAAGTGAGCTCTGGGTTTAATTAGAGACCCCGCCTCAAAACAACAAGGTGGAAGAGTGTCAAAGATGATTCCTAATATCATCAAACCTTCATACCCATCATATATTCACATGCATTTACACCCACTCATGTATGTATATCCATTCACATGCAAACACATCTACACATATGCATGTATCCATACACACATGAAATACATATCTAAGCACACATGAAAATCGAAAAAAGCAGATTACAGAATTCCATTGCTTGCTTAGACTGTATTTAGGTGTTTTCTTTTTTTAACCTGTATACCTTCTTCAGCTCCTGGAGAACATCCACATGTTTTCGATTCAGTAGGTACTTTGCATTCTTAACATTTGTGACCCTTTGCTGGGCTGGGTTCCACCATTCGCCATCAACAGAAGCGCAGCAAGCAAGTCCATGACCCCTCCGAGGCCTGGTCCACATTGTGCCCTAGTAAACCCCTCAGAAGGGCACCTAGGGCTGGAGGTGTAGTTTGTTGGCAGAAGGCTTGCCTAGCCTGCACAGAGCCCTGGGTTTGAGTCCCACCACATAAGCTGAGCAAGGTGGCACGTGTAATCTGAGCACTGAGGAAGTAGAGGCAGGAATTCAAGATCCTCCAGGCTGCAGACAGAGTTCGAAGCCAGGCTGAGCTACATAGGATACTGTGTTAAAAAAACAAAACAAAACAAAACAAAACAACGGATGGGGAAACCCTGTGAGTCGGCCGGAACCTTGCAGGTGAGGCCCTCAGAGCCACGTGCATCGCTCTGGGTTCGAAGCACTTCTTGTACTTAGTACTTCCTCACTTTCTTCGGGGGCTCTGATTCTTTCTCTGATTTTTCCATTTCCCACTATCTCCAGCAGTCTTCTAGATTTAAGTAAAGCACAGTTTTACTCTGAGACTCTTGTACTGTTCTTTGAGAGAAGTGAGTGAGAGACGCAGTTTGCGTTCAAAGCCTTCCCATGAGTTTCTTTCCATCTTAGAAGATTGGCACTGAAAACAGTGAGCCCTGGGCCGGAGGGCAGAGGCCTATAAATGTCTGGGCCCACGAACCAGTGCGAACCCAGACCCACAAACGCAGGAATCTGGAGTGGGAGCGGTAGGAATTAAAAGTTTCAGGCTTTGGGTTAGAGGGGGCCTTGGATGTCCCTTATCATCCAAGCCAACTTTATTGTAACATACAGTGTTTTTATAATCAAGAAGCAGGGCCAAATTCTTTACAGAATTATGTAAAGCGCATACATTTTGGTTAACAAAGAAAAGTCAGGAGTGACACCCAATTGCCGTGGACCTGTCAGGTGTGCTAAACAGGCATGGCGGCTCGGCTCGTTGCTAAAAGAGAAAGGAATGTATGCCTCAAAACAGAGTTACTTGGCCCATACATTAACATCCCTTTAGATAAGCAGGAAAGAACTGATGGGGGGAGGAACAGCCCAGCCAGTTTCTTAGAGAAACAAAAGCGACCCAAACGACTTGGAAGTTCTCTCTACTCCCAAAGCGGGAAGTTCGGCCTGCCATTGTCTTCAGACAAGAGGCAAACTCAACCACCTAGGGAGGAGTCTCTCAACAGCCCGTTCAGTTGCTAATGCATCATCCAGAGAGCAGGCTTTGGGCCTAACAACTCCCACATATAAATTCCGGCTCAGAAGGGGGGGGGGAGGAGTACAAATCCCAAAGTGGAGTGGGCTATGGAAAAAATTAGCTAAACCTCATCTCAAATTGGGGAAATTAGCCAAAACCCTGTCTCAAAATGAAAAGAGGAAAGAGCCAGAGAGATGGTTCAGCAAGTAAAAGTGTCAGCCACAAAAGCCTAAATTCAATCCCCAGAATACACACACACACACACACACACACACACACACACACGCACACACACATGCACACACACACACACACACACTTTTAAAGCTTTTCAGGGATGCAGCCAGGTGGAAGCAGTGAGGCTTGTCTTCCTGTAACAAGACCACCCAGGGCGGCGAGCCGTCATAGAACCATACTAAATTCCCAGTACAAAAAAACAAAATGGTTGCATGTGTTCCTCTGCATGCACGCACACGTCTGCGCCAGCTTCAGCCCTGCACAGGCAGGGCCGTGCTGCCCCAGCGGCTGGCCGCGCACCTGGACCCTCCAGCGCCCTGCACTGACCGTGCCCCGCTGACGTGGCTCTTGGTTCCCGCAGATCTGCCGCTGGCGAGGCTGGTGGACGGGAGGAGCCGCTGTGAAGGCCGAGTGGAGGTCCAGCACGACGGCGCCTGGGGGTCTGTGTGCGACGATCTCTGGGGCCTACAAGCCGCCCAGGTGGTGTGCCGGCAGCTGGGCTGCGGCGTGGCCCTGGCGGCCCCTCGGAGCGGGCTGTTTGGGGAAGGTTCTGGCCCCATCTTTCTGGACGACGTGCGGTGCTTGGGCACCGAGCCCAACCTGGGACACTGCCAGCACCCGGGGCTGTCGGTCCACAACTGCGGCCACCACGAGGACGCGGGAGTCATTTGCTCAGGTACTGCAGGGCCTGGGCCTCGCTCCCAAGCCACAGAGCAGAGTGAGCCAGAGAGGCGCCGGGGCCTTGGCAGGAGTGGACTTGTCCTGCTTTGCCTAGAGCAGTCTAGTGTTGGTACGGCAGGTGCATGTCCCCTTGGGAATCCGACGGTCAACCGCCACCACTTTGTGTCGGGACAGAGACATCCCTCCTCAGCCGCCACAACCTGTTTCTCCGCCTACACAGAGAATCAATCTTGTCAGCAAAAAATCTGAAGCAGGAAGCAGGAAGTTGTGTCATTTTCTAGGGTGTTTTTCTAATTCTTGGAGGGGTGTTTCTTCTGAGTGTCAAGGCCGGAAGACTTTCACAAAGAATCTTCCTGGGTTAGCTGTACCGTATGAATGTTCTCAGTAGCTGCCTGCTTGTGTCGGGACTTTCTTGTCTCAGGGGGTCAATTGTTAGGACGAAAACTGTCTGTGTGGGGTCTCGCTGCTTCCCGGCATCCTCCTTACCGCCACCTCCTTAGAGGGACAGACAGAAGTTCATTCCATGAGGAAAGGAGAGAACATTTCTACTCCCCTCCAGCAGCCGGTGGATTGTTGTTTTGTTTTGTATTGATCTGAAGAGTCAGTTTTGATTTCATGATGTCTGAGGCTAAAAGTCTCTGAATTAAAATGACATCCAAAGTCCATGGTCTTATTTTGTAGCCTCAAGTCCCCTGAGGGACACTTTTTTGTAAAGTTCAGAACGCTAGTGAGCATTTCTTTGTGTCAGACGGGGAAAGGCAGCTCAGAGACGCTGTCTAGATGGGCTGGACCTTTAACATGCTGACCTGCCTGCCTATGACCACAGACAATGAGTGACCCACTGTGTGCCCACTTTAGCATGCTCACAACACAGCCCATGTGTGACCTACTGTGTGCCCACTTTAGCATGCTGTCCTGCCCCTGATTGCAGCCCATGAGTGACCTACTGTGTGCCCCCTCAGCTTGTGGTGCTTAGTCAGAGGACCCTCCCCTAACACGAATGCCTCCGGTTCTCTTTCAGCTGTTGAAGGTTCTCCAGCTTTGGCGGAAGTGGCTCCCACAATTGGTAATCCAACATGGCTTCTCTGGCAGCCTTCCAGCTCTTGGGTCTTCCCAGGGGGCTCTCTGAGGTTACAGCCAGTACCATCGGTGCCCGCCTAGGGCCCACCACCCTAGGGCTGGGAAACAGAGAGCTGGAAGGCTCTGCAGGGAGCCTGCTGCTGCTTAACTTCCCTCTGGTTCCTAGAAGATGGTTTTACCTTCAGCCTCGCACTAAGGGACAAGCTTAGGCTGAAGGGAAAGATGAACGTTGAGTCTGGCATATCCCCACGCCATTGCCTAGGAGTTTGGTGGCTTGGCTTCGAGGATATCATTCACCATGTAGTTACACATATCTATTCCAAAGATAAGCATGGTACTATGAATGCTAGACATCAGTATTCGCCTGGAGCAGCCAGTCACGCACTTAGAAACGTTAACTTCATTTCATCCTGACAGGCCTAGAGGCAGGATTCAGGAGGAGTTCCCATGGCTCTGGAATTTGGGGTGGGGGTGATATTAAAATTAAAGAAAGTCCCCTGTAGGTTTCCTGTGACACACCTGTACTGACCTGTGATTCTTCCCTAGATCTGCCCGTGATCAGGCTGGTGGACGGGAGGAGCCAGTGTGAAGGGCGTGTTGAAGTCTACCACAACGGCTCGTGGGGCACCGTGTGTGATGACCTGTGGGGCATCCGGGCTGCCCACGTGGTGTGCCGGCAGCTGGGCTGCGGGGAGGGCGTCAGCGCCCTGGGGAGCGGCTACTTCGGAGAGGGCTCAGGGAGCATCCTCCTGGATGACGTGCAGTGCAAGGGCAACGAGACCTCGCTGGGCCAGTGCCGCCACCTGGGCCTCAACGTGCACAACTGTGGCCACCACGAGGATGCTGGAGCCATCTGCTCAGGTACGCTCTGCTGGGCTCTCGGGGATTCCTGTGGGAGCCTGCAGATCAGCAGGGGACCTTTGGATCCCACGGGTGTTCTGAACACGTGCCCGAGGTCCGTTCCCCGTGCCGAGGCTCACGGGGCAGCAGATCCGTCGTGTGTACAACGGCCCTGCAGTCTAGCCTGTCCTCGGCTCCAGGAGTCTCTCTGTCGCTCTTGACCTCCTCAAATGCCAGGTGACCCCTGCGTGAAGCAACGCCTACGAGCCCTCAGATGCTGTGTTCTGCGAGAACCCATCAGATGCCCTCTGTCCATCACCCATCGGGGAGTGGCATTTGTCTTTAAATTGTCTAGGGTTGACTTGAGTCCCAGTCTTGATTTCATGAACAAAGTCCATACTTTAAAACTATTACCTTCCTGGCCCCTCATTTGGAATGGATTTCTTTTTTTATTTCTATTTATTGAAGTGAGCAACCTTTGTGTATTATCCGTTTTCTTTCTCTTGCCCCTCCTTCCAAAGGAAGTAAAATAAGGAAGAAAATCAGAAAAAATAAAAATATCCATGGTCAAGCATCTAATTCTATAAGGCAGAGACCAGAATAATAGGATTTAAGCCCTTTGTCTGTCTATATGTCTATCTACATGTCTGTCTGTCTACTATTTATTTATTTAATGTCTATTTCTTGTGGTGGGCTTAGTTCTTTGGATGCTGAGAATCTGGTGCTAAAGGACACAGAGTGTAACCCTGCATTCCAAAGAAAGGGCTGGGCTCTCTGAAACAGTTTGACCACAGTTCATCAAGTCTAGCACATGAATCTGGGCTTGTAAGATGCTTTGGCACACACAGAAATTCTTTTCCTTGTTCTGACGGCTGGGTGTTGTGTTATGAGCCTAGTTTGGTGAAAATGAGTCGTTCGATATTAGAAATCCAAGGATTGACTTACTGTCATCAGGCTCCTGGCCATGCAGGGGTCTGGAAACCACTTTCTCTTCAGGGCATCAGTGAAATAACCTTTCTGACCCATCCCATGGTATTGTCCTCATGACCAATGAGCACGTCTCCTTTCCTGCCCTCAGGTATCTGCTCTGATTTGGTCTCAGCAAAGAAAATGTTCTGAGTTTACATCCCAGGAGATGTTTTGTATAAGATTTTAATATATGTAGAGTATCGTGTTTTTAAATTTAAAGAAGATCTTCTAAATTCTTGTTCACTTTACAATTTCAGCATCAACCATAGAAACGATGACTTCACCTGGTAATTTTATTTTTTTTCTTGCCTTCTGTAAATCAGATATGTATAGATTACCTAAACTGCGGCTAAGGCTGTCGTTTACATTTCACGTGGAGCTCCATGTCAGCGCTGAGATTACAGCTCTGTTGACAGAGCACTTGCCTTGCGTGTATAAAATCCTCAGTTTAACCCATAGCTCCACATAATCTGGGCACGATGGCACACGCCAACAATCCCAACACTTAACTGGTTAACGCAGCAGAATTAGAAGTTCAGGGTCTTCTAAGATCTGTCAACATAGTGAGTTTGAGGCCAGCCTGAGCTACACAAGATCCTGTGTTTCAATATATATATAGAGGCTGGAGAGGTGGCTCAGGGGTTAAGCCTCTGCCTTGCAGGCAGAAGGTCCTGAGTTCAGATCCTAGACCCCACATATAGATGCCGGGCGGGAGTGGGGGCGGCCTGTGTTTCTGGTCCTGGTTGGGCGGAGCCTGTGAATCCTGGGGCAAAGTAAACAAGGAGGAGGTGGAAGCGGTCCATGGTGGTTCCCAAATTCGCCTGTGTGGCTCTACACACACACACACACACACACACACACACACACACACACACACACAATTATAAAAAATTTCAATATACATATATATACATTGTCTGACATTCATATCACACATATTTATGAAACAACACTTCGAGCTTGTCTCAAACTAAGAAAAATGGCAAATGTTTTTGTGTTTACTGACTGAAACCAACTAAGCATCTGGAGGGTCTTTCGCGCGCAGGACACAGTGTGCCCTCCTTGCTCTCTGCCTCTGGTGTCTGAGGTCAGCTTAAAGCGACGTGGCTGGCTCCCGCTGTCATCGTCGTCGTCCCATAGGCATCTTCAGTCCCTGGTCATTTTCCGTCATCACAGGACTTCAGACGTCTCAGGTGGACCCTTCCTCTACATCCTCATACCACATCGTCCAAGTACACACCAGAGTCACACACTAGTCAGGGGCAGGACATGTTAAAGGATGCATGGACCGCGTGGTCAGGTAAGCTGGGAAATGCCGTGGGCACAGTCTGTGAGTACATCGATCACAACAAGCTATTTAAAAGCTCACATTGACTTTGACTGGAAAGCAGCCCTGGGCGTGACTACGCATTGCCTTTCCAGTCAGAGGACCTGGGACAATGCTCGGCAGGCCAGCTGGCTGCTGATCCCCACCCCCCTTGTCTCTGAGAGCTGCTGTTTCCCCATCTGTACAGTAGGAGACTGAAAAGAGTCATCTCAGAGCCACTAACTGGGGACCGAGCGGTTCACTCGTGTGTGTAGCACAGAGAAAGGAACGCCTGTCACGCTCCCTAGGGACGTGCATGCTGCCCCCTGGTAAGCAGCTGCCGTGTCCTTCAGTAAACTTCCCTCTGTCAGACACTTTGGGGCTCACCCTAGGGATCAAGCTGATCGCTAGGTGCCTAAATAACTTGGATTAACATCACTTGGAAGCAAAGTAGCTTCAGCCAAGTTTCCTCTGAGCTGTGAACAGTGGTGAATGTGATCTGTCACCTGCAGTTCCAAAATTATAAAACTTGGTAGAAACCACCCTCAAGAGGAAGACAATGAAACTCACTCATGTTTCACTGAGCCAGGACAGCAGGAGTTAGGGGTGACGCCATCACCGTGCAACACCTTCCTAACAATGGGAAGAAGCTTCAGCGAGTACAGAGACCAGAAACCCCCAACGAGCAGCTGTGAGTCCACTGGCCACTAGTGAGGTCAGAATCAGACCCCTCGGTTTTGCTTATGCATGTCTAAATCACCCTCAGTCCCACATTTTATTTTAGTTTAACTTTTTCATTATGTAGATGTAATATGCATGGATTGATACGGTCACACGAATACACACTGAACATTGAGCACATTTCCCCCACACACCATCTACCCTCCCCGACTTTCCCTTCTTACTCTCCTCAGTCTCCTTTGCTCTCCTAAACAGTTTGCTTCTACTTTTATGTCCTAAGTACATGCATAATTTTATGTATCCATATAAAATCTAGGAACCACAAATGAAGGAAAACACATTTGTCTTCCTGATATTCTCTTCTTTCTCCTGGTGTAGTAACCTCCAGTTGCACCCATTCTCCAGCAAATGACACGATTCATGGTTCCTTATGAGCTTTATGTTTCAAACAGAATATTTCCAGTAAGAATCCACATATCTGGCTTCCTTTTTTCCGTGCTAGGGACCGAGCACAAGACCTCACAATACTAAGCAAGAACTCTATCCTCGGGGGTCACTTCCAGCCCAAGCTTTCTAGATTTTTAATATATATATATTTTATTCTGTGAGTGTGTGTGTGTGTGTGTGTGTGTGTGTGTGTGTGTGTGTGTGTGTGAGACAGAGAGAGAGAGAGAAAGCACTGTGTCTCTGTGGAGGGACAAGGGTGACTTTGGGAATCATCCTAGGTCACTTCTACCTCTTTCTTGCTTCACTCTGGGATTTCCTAGACTCCGCCCACCAGAGCTGGAAATGCAGCCAACTGCCTTTTCCACTTGGAGTTTTTATGTGGGACCTGGGATCTGAACTCAGGACCTTCTGCTTGTGAGGCAATCTTAATCCCTGAGCCATCTTTCCAGCTCCCAAACTTTCTAGCTTTGACTGAAAAAAAATCTCAAAATAGTCAACAAATGATCAACAGTAGTATGAATTTTGCAGGGCAGCACTTGGCTGGCCCCAAGCCAGCAAAGTTCCCCTTTATGTGAGCAGGCTTTCCCATTTCCTCCCAGCCTTGGCCTGTGTGTCTCAGCTTGTGGGCATCTCCACTTGCACGTCTGGTGTATCTCGGGATATGATGTTCTCACGACTCTTTTGAAGGTCCTGTTAAAATGCAGACTTGGCTCAGTCTTGAGTCTACATTTCTAACAAGTCACAGATGCTGCTGTGCTATGGAGTAGATTTTCCCGAGCAGGGGCTGAAGCTCGGGATAGAGAAGGATTTATCCAAGGTCATGCGCTTCGTTCCCTGAGACTAGACTAGTGCCTTGGCGTCAGCCCTGTGCGCTTCTGCCGTGATTCCCAGTGTCTTTTAACTCAATGAAACCAAGAGCAGAGAACTCAAACAGGAACAAGGCATAATCCGAAATGTTGGGGTAAATCTCATTATAAACAATGATAGTAAATTGGTAATCTGGGCTCTTGCTAATGAGCCTGAATCATGTGTGATCATTATCTTTTGTTTAAAAGTTGGTTTGTTTCAGGAAAGATTTCACTGATACTATCCCAGTACATGTGCTTTGGATTTGGAGAGTAAAACTCTTACTCAAAAACATAGAAAATAACTAGTCCTCATGGTAGGTCGCTCTAACAACAGAGACTGGGCCCAGGATGATTAGATGCAGCCAGGAAAAGGATAAAAACTTGCTGACCAGAAGACTAACATTCTCACTTGCATTTTGTATTGAGGTGTTGCTTCCACTTGAGAAGATAGGACCCCTTTATGTGGTAATGCTCTCTGTCCCTCCATATCGCAAGTGTAGGGCAGCAGGATGATCCCCATACCCCAGACCTAGGGTGATTTCCATTGTCCTTTTTTGGGGGGAGGAGTTGCATGCATGCATGTGTGCATACATGTATGTGTATGCATGTTCATGTGCGTGTGTGCGCGCGCGCGCACATGGATGCACACCGTAGAGACCCAAGGATGACATTGGAAATCATCCTGGATTGTTCTACCTCTTTATTGGATTGCTTTGGGGTTCCAGGCTCTATCCTAACATCCATCTCTCCTCCATATCCTGCCATTGTGATTTAAAACAAAATTTTTTAGTGTGTGTGTGTGTGTGTGTGTGTGTGTGTGTGTGTGTGTGTGTGTGTGTGAGAGGGCACTATGTGTCCCTGTAGAGGAAAAAGTGTGACTTCAGGAATCATCCTGGATTGCTTCTACCTCCTTGCTTTGCTCTGGGATTTCCCAGGCTCCACCCGCCAAGATCGGAAGTGCAGGCCACTGCCAATTCCACCTAGCGTTTTTGCATGGGATCTGGGATCTGAACTCAGGACCTTCTGCTTTTGAGACAGGGTCTTAACCCCTGAGCCATCTCTCCAGCCCCATTATTGTGATTTTACATTTGATTGTGTGGTTATTCCATCTTGTCTACTTCCCCATCAATTAGTCCTCTTTTTGAGGACTGTAACCATATGAAATTTTGTTGACTGTTTAACTTTAGAACTATCCCAGTACCTGGAACTAGAGAAGTGTGTGATCAAGATGTGATAATTAAATAAATGAAATAGGTCTGTGTTCTAAAAACAGAAGAAATAAACGAACTATAAAGCAGTGTTTATTTGCCATTTAGTAGGTTTTGACCTATTGCCTTTTCTTACTTACAGGATTTTTGACCTCTACTATAATCACTTCAACAGGTAATTCAAGTATTTTTGAGTTCCATCATATTTGCTACAAATTATTTGAATTTCCATTCAATTCATTAAACAACCATTTCTGTCTTGATTAATTCTATGATCCTTACTAAACTTTTATTTTGAATTTTTGAATATTTATATTGGCCAACTCAAACCGTCTCTGTGTTCCCTGGTGTGTAAATTCTTATGACCAAGTTAACATGTGAGCAAAGGGAAAACCCATTCGGGCAATTCCATGAAAAGAACCACTGAATCAACTAGCATTCGAACCCCATCTTCTTGGTGCAAGGAGCTGCTTCTAGAAACCAGCCCAAAGCAGAAAGACATCAGGCCACGTTTCCCCAGTCCTGCCTGAGACTCTTCCAGCGTTTGGTTAGGGTGGCCACACGTGGTACCCCAGCAAGGAGGACAGAGTTGATTGACATGACAAGTGGCTCATGGCATCTACCCTCCTCCTCGACACTCCCAGCCTTCAGCACGAATGATCATATGTGGCTGTCAAAGCGATGGGCACAGGGTCGATTAAGACAAGAAGCAACTTGCTTCCTTGTGCCATGGTATGAAAGCAGCTGGTTGGAATTGTCTGATGATGTCACTTTAGGACCATGAGCTTCACACATAGGATGTGGAGGGGTGTTGGGATACTTCAGCAAAGAGAAGGCTCGGCCCAGTCTAGGTGCTGAAACAATCGAGAACAAAACATCCGTGTTGGCACCAGTGTGGATTTCATGACCCATAACTTGTGTTGAAGTAAAATAAATGTGGAGTGCAATCAGACCTGCCCACCCCCACTCTGAGCCTTGTCTCGGGATAACCAAGCTAGAGAAAGAGCTGATCTCTCTAGGAGTCTTGCCTCCCTCGTATTTCAAAGGAGGGAGATGTCTGGGAAGGTCTGTCCATCCCCACACAGAACATGCTAGAGTGGCCTCACAGAGTTGAGAAACTTGACCAGGGTCAGTTTCTGTTCATATGGGCAATTTCCTCCTTCGTGGAGAGAAGAGGAAGCTGGGCAACAGGAATGTCGACTCCAGGAGTCCCAAGGCTCAGAGGCAGGGAAGGATGTGGAGAAGGCCTTTCTCTCTAGAGACCAGGAGGACAAGCTGATCTGTGCACCACCATCATGTCTCCTGTGTCATTTAGAAGCACGTGTTCATGCTGCAGCTTTCTAATTGCTGCTTTATCATTTCATTTCTCTGCAGCGTCCGCATCAACTGCTGTAACCTCCAGACCAGGTAGAACTAAATCTGCTGTCTCCCTTAGCGCCTCTTCTTGGAGTTTAATTTGTGTAACTAGCTCCAAACTAGTCTTGGAAACATAGAAACCTCTGGAGTATGTGTCTTCTTTCTCTTTCTCTTTAGATGTTTCTTCAACTTCAGCAGAAGTGATTTCTCCAACTGGTTAGTCTCTCGTTGTGCTGTTCAACTAATGATATGGGCTTTTTATCTGTCATGTTGCATTTAGAAAATAATCCTACCAATGAACACATTGGTCACAGAGTAAAGATAACAGAGCACACCCCAGTACCATTTTATTCATGTTAAGGCATCCTGTTCTCTGGGTTTCTCCACAGATACGTCTTCAACCTCCATAGAAGAGAATACCTCCTCTGGTAATGTTTCCTGTTGGTCACATCTCTTAAATATGATCAGCTTTTTCTCTTTCTATTTGGAAGCTGTTTCTAGATATTTCCCTATTATTCTTTATTTACAGATATTTCGTCTGTCTCTGCAGAAGTGACTTCTCCAACTGGTAAAGTCCTTGATTGTGCTAGTTAAACAAATGAAATGGAGTTCTCATTTCTTGTCTTCCACTTAGAAAAGGACCCTACTTGACAGGCACGTTTATAGCAAAGCAAATATCAACAACAAGATGCTCATCTTAAAGCATGCCATTCTCCATATTTATCTACAGCTGCGTCTTCAACCTCAGCTGAAGAGGAGGCCTCCTCTGGTAATGTTTTATGACTGTTGCATCTTTTAAACACAATGAACATTTTTCCTCTTTCTGTTCGGCAAATCAATCTGGGTACATCTCTGTGGCTCTTTATTTGTAGATATTTCTTCATTCTCAGCAGGAGTGATCTTCCTACTGGTAGATTCCTATGCTAGGCTGTTTTTTTTTTTAATTCTTTTTTAAAAAATATTTTATTTATTTTGTGTGTGTGTATCAGAAGGCACTGTGTGTCCCTGTGGAGGGCCAAGGGTGACTTTGGATCATCCTGGACTGCTTGCTTCTACCTCCTTTTTGCTTCACTTCGGGATTTCCTAGGCTCTACCTACCTGGGCCAGAAGTGCAGGCCAACACCATTTCCGCCTGACATTTTTATATGGGACGTGGGATTCGAACTGAGGACCTTCTGCTTTCGAGGCAGAGTCTTAACCCCTGAGCCATCTCTCCATCCCCACTATGCTGTTTTAACTAATGAGATAGGCTTCTTATCTGTCACACTATGTTTAGAAAGACACTACAAAAAAATCAGACTGACGTAACGTAAAGATCAATTTAAAATTTCATTTTTGCGTGTGCACGTGAGTGTTGATGTGTGTGAAAGCGTGTGTGTGTGCATGTGCATGAGTATGTGAGCATGAATGTGCATGTGAGTGTATTTGTGAGTGTGTGTGAGTGTATGTGTGTGTTCTCTCACGTGTACATGCCTGCATGTAAAGATCAGAAGAAGTCCTCCGGTGTTATCTTCAGGAATGCCATCCACTTTCTATGGGTAAAGGCTTCTCATTGGCCAAGAGCTCACCTATCAGGCCAGCCTGGCCAAGACCCAAAGGTCCTTCTGACTCTGGTTACCCACCACTAGGATCCCAAGTGGACACCACCATGCCTGGCATGTTTGCACAGGTTCTGGGGGTAGATGTCAGGTCCTTGTGCTCGCAAAGTAAGTGCTTTACCAACTGAGACGTCTCCCTAGCCCGACACTCATTTTTAAAGCATCCTGTCTCTGGGTTTCTATACAGAAGCAACTTCAACCTCGGTGGAAGAGGACGTATCCTCTGGTAATGTCTTCAGCCTTCGCAGATTGAAAGTGTACATGATTGGGCCTCCTCGTTTTCTATTTAGCAAGTAATCCTGGGTATGCGTCTTCTTTTCTCTATTCACAGATATTTCTTCCACCTCAGGAGAAGCAGCCTCTCCAACCAGTAAGTCCCTCATTGTGAGGTTTAGGCTAATGAAGTGATGCCAAGATGCATTTTAAAAATGACTCTATCAATGATCACACTTACCACAAAATAAAGATAATGAAACACATCTCAGTATCATCCTGCTGTATAAAAGCATCCTGCTCTCTGGGTTTGTCCACAGGCGCACCTTCAAGCTCACCAGGAGAGAACACCTCTACTGGTAATGTTTTCTGCTTTACATTTCCTGAGTTAAACACTATTGTGGGCCTTTTTTTTTTAACCCTTTCATTTAACAATGGACCTAAGCACATCTTTTCTTCTCTTTGCCAATAGTTATTTCTTCAGCCTCATCAGAAGCAATTTCTCCAACTGGTAAAGTGCTCAGTTGTGGTGTTTAAACCAATGAAATGGGCTTTGTTTCTGCTGTGCTATATTTAGAAAATGACTCTAAATTAATGATCACATTTACTAAACTCAACTTTAGAAGACACTCATGTTAAAGTCTCTTCCTCTTTGTGTTTATCCACAGCTGCATCTTCAAGCTCATCAGAAGAAGAGAACTCATCCGGTAATGTATTCTGCCTGCCACACTTCTTAAATACAGTTGGAGTTGTTCCTTCTTCTGATAAATTCAAATGCACCTAAACACATTCCTTCTACTCTTTATCTGTAAATATTTCTTCAGCCTCAGCAGAATCAGGGTCTCAAACTGGTAAAGTCCTCCAGTGTGCTGTTTGAACCAATGAGATGAGTTTCTTGTGTGCCGCGCTTTTAGAAAATTACCATACTAAATGATCACATCACTACAAAGTGAAGATCAATTAAAAAATAGACTGGAGAGATGGATCAAGGGTTAAAGCATTTGTCTCGCAAGCAGAAGGACTTGAGATCAGACGCCAGATCCCATGTAGAAACACTGGGCAGAAATGGCAGCAGCTTATACTTCCTGCCTTGGAAGGCAGAGCCTGGGAAACCCCAGAGCAAAACAATGAGAAGGTAGTACAATCTAGGATGATTCCTAATGCCACCTTTGGGCCACACAGTGCCCTTTTCTACATATATTCCTACACACACACACACACACAGACATGCACGTACACGCACGCACGCACACACACACAAGCGCACACGCACGCACAAATAAAAAGATCAATGAAAAAGATGTACCTATCGATATTTAAAACATCCCATCTCTGGGTTTGTCCACAGATACATCTTCAACTTCAGCTGAAGAGGAGACCTCCTCAGGTAATGTGTTCAGCCCAACGTATTTCCTAAAGCTAAACAATATCAGTCATTTACCCTTCTTTTTAGCAAAGCAAGTCTAAATACATCTATTCTTTTCCTTATCTATAGATGTTTCTTCGACCTCTTCAGAAGTGAACTCTACAACTGGTACATTCCCCGTTCTACTGTTTAAACCAATGATACAGGCTTCTTATCTGTTATACTACATGTAGGAATGATTCTATTCATGATCACATGATAAAGAACACGCCCTGCTATCATTTTATTCCTGTGAAAATATCCTGCTCTCTGGTTTTATCCACAGATGCATCTTCAGGCTCAGCAGAAGAGAACTCCTCCTCTGGTAATGTTTTCAGCCTCAATATCTCTTGTCTCTCTCACTTTTGTTCATTGATAAATTTTGCTCTTTCACGATGTCACACATGTGTATAAAGGCATCTGACCACTTTCCCCTCTACCTTCTCTTGTGTCCCTGACAGCCCTTCCCTGCACATCTTCCTTTCTTACTCATGTCTTCTCAGCTGCTCTCTGTCCCATAGGGTCTAACCAGTGCCTTTTGTGGAGTCCTGGGCTTGGGACTATCTCTCAGAGGCTGTGGATATACAGCTATATGGTTGTATCTCCCCCCCTCACTGCTATCCGTCAGTACTGTAGAGAGCCTCACGGGTTCCTCCACTCTTCATAACTGACCGTTGCTCAGGCAACTCCATTGCAGGCTTGCTATCAGTAGCCACCTCTGTTGGTTCAAGATGGTGCTGGCTCTATAAATTTGGGGGGGCTGGTATTTCACAACTTTTTCCCCTGCCTTCTGGCTTACATTTCTTTCTTTCTTTTTTTTTTTTAACATTTTTTATTATCTCCGCTCATACAAACTTAATAGGTACACCGGTTCCCTCCCTCCCTCCTCCTCCCCCCCACCCCTCTGCTCACCCTCCTCTCACCCCTCCCTCCCCACCCCCCAGTGCCTCCCCTCTCCCAATCCCTGGAGAATCCTTTAATGTGCATACCAAACTCTCCTCTGGGTCCTCCTCTCCGATGACGTACAAGGACCCAGTGGCATTTCCCTGAACCCTTTCCTGTGTTCCCCTTAAGCATAGGAACACTATTTTGGCTGCCAATACCTTGCCTCCAAGGATCTTGGTGCTTTTAGCAAATGCTAGACTTTGTGAGGTCAACAGTGTGTCGGACATTGCGCAGGGCATGCAAAGTCCAATTATGATTGCTTCGGCCCTAACTTGTGTGGAGTGTCTTGCATATCATTGCTCCTCCCATCCTTGTGCTCTTACACTCTTACCGCCCTCTCTTCCGCAAATTTCCCTGAGCTTCAGGATGGGGAGAGATTAGGCTGGCCTAGTTCTAGGTGGTTGATATAGAGTCTCTGAAGTTTTGGATTATGGTTTGTTGATTTTCTTTTGCGGTTTTGCTGCTCCTGCAATGCCCTTCACTTCATCCTGATGGGTATTGGATGTCACCCCCTGGCCAGAGATAAAAAGCTGTTAAACTAGAGTCTTGTTATAAGAGTATATTCAAAGGTAGATGTAATAAAAGTAGGAAACCACAGTAAGGGAGGGGTCAATCACCCATTTGCAAAATGGTTACTTATTATCTGCCAGACTATATGCCCGCCCCTTCTGGTGAGATCACACCCCCTCAGTTGTAAATGATCAGGAACGAAAAGTCTGTGAACTTAACCAGATGTCTCATTACTTACTTGCAGTCCTTGATGGAGGCCTATTTTCTCTGCTGTTACATGGTCCCCTCTCTACTTGTTTCTGGTGTGGCCCTCCTAACCCATCCCTCCTGTTCATACTCCTTGCAATTACTGTATTACAGAGATTTATTGTCAAGTGTCTCTAGGTGGGCTGGGTGGGTTTGGTACTAGGAGCCACCTATTAGGGAGTACATACGGTACTTAATTTTCTGGGTCTGGGATACTTCACTCAATATAATTGTTTCTAATGACATCCATTTCCTGGCAAATTCCAGTAAGTCATCATTTTTGATGGCTGAGTAGTATTGCATTGTATAGATGTACCACATTTTCCTTATCCACTTGTCAACTGTTGGACATTTGGGTTGATTCCATGACTTTGCTATTGTAAACACTGCTGCTATGAACATGGTCGTGCTTGTGCTATCGAGGTGAACCTCTGCTGCATGGGGGGTTATTCCCAAAAGTGGAATCACAGGGTCATATGGCATTTCAATCTTTAATTTCTTTAAGAATCTCCAGCCAGAGTGGCTGTATGAGCCTGCATTCCCACCAGCAATGTAGGAGAGTTCCCCTCTCTCCACATCCTCTCCAGCATTTGGTGTTGTTTGTATTGTGGATTTTTGCCATCCTGACTGGGGTGAGATGATATCTCAGGGAAGTTTTGATTTGCATTTCCCTGATGGCTAAGGAAGTGGAGCATTTTTTAAGATATTCGTTAGACATTTTAATTTCATCCCTAGTAAAGTTTCTTTTAAGTTCCAGGGCCCATTTTTTAATTGGGCCATTAGTTTCCTTGGTGTTTAGTTTTCTAAGTTCTTTGTGCACTCTGGATAATAGAGCTCTATCAGATATATGGTTAGTGAAGATTTTCTCCCATTCTGTGGGTTACCTTTGAGCTCATGTTACAATCTCTTTATCTGAACAGAAGCTCTTTAATTTCACAAGATCCCAATGGTTGAGAGTTGGTAGCAGTGACTGTGCCATTGGATGTCTGTTTAGGAACTGTTGGCCTAGCCCAATCAGCTCGAGGGAATTCCCTACCTTTTCAACTATGGTTTTTTATAGTCTCTGGCCTGATATCAAGGTCCTTGATCCATTTGGAATTAAGTCTTGTACAAGGTGACAAGTACGGGTCCAGTTTTAATCTTCTGCATGTGGAGATCCAGTTTTGCCAGCACCATTTGTTGAAGATACTGTTCTTTTTCCATTGGATTTTTTGGGCCCCTTTGTCAAAGACCAAATGGCTGTAATTTTGTGGGCTTATATCTGGGTCTTCAACCCTTATCCATTGATCTGTGTGTCTATTTTGGAGCCAGTACCAGGCTGTTTTTACAACTATGGATTTGTAGTATAGACTAAGGTTTGGTATGGTGATACCCAGCAGTGTTTTTGTTACTCAGGATTCTTTGCTATCTTGGGTCTTTTGTGCCTCCATATGAATTTTGAGATTGTTTGGTCAACCTCTTTAAAGAATTGCTTTGGGATTTTAATTGGTATAGCATTGAATTTATATATTGCCTTTGGTAGGATGGTCATTTTTACGATGTTGATTCTGCCAATCCAGGAACACGGGAGGTCTTTCCACCTTCTGGTGTCTTCTGCAATTTCTTGTTTGAGGGTTTTAAAGTTTTCATTGTAAAGGTCTTTTACCTCCTTGGTTAGGTTTATACCAAGGTATTTCATTTTTTTAGGGGCTATAGTAAATGGGATTGTTTCTCTCAGAGCTTTTTCACTTCTTTCATTCTGGGCATATAGGAAAGCCACTGATTTTTGTACGTTTATTTTGTATCCTGATACCCTGCTGAACTTCTCAATTAGTTCCAGAAGCTTCCTGGTGGATTTTTTGGAATCACTCAAGTATAAGATCATGTCATCTGCAAATAGGGATAGCTTGACTTCTTCCTTGCCGATTTGAATCCCTCTTATGTCCCTTTCTTGTCTTATGGCTTCAGCTAAGACTTCAAGTACAATATTGAATAGAAGTGGTGAGAGTGGACAGCCTTGTCTAGTTCCTGATCGAAGTGGGAATGCTTCCAGTTTTTCCCCATTGAGTATAATCCTTGCTGTGGGCTTGTTGTATACAGCTTTTATTATATTGATAAAGGTTCCTTCCATTCCTACAGTCTCTAGCGTTTTGATCATAAAAGGCTGTTGGATCTTGTCAAAACCTTTTTCTGCATCTATCGAGAGTATCATGTGCTCTTGGGCTTTGGACTGGTTTACATGATGAATTACATTTATTGATTTGCGCATGTTGAACTAACCTTGTGTCTGGCTTACGTTCTTTCTGCTCCCTCTTCTGTAGGGGCCCTGGGACCTTAAAGTTAGTACAGCTGCCTGCCTGGCTTCTGTCTTCACATATCCCCAGCATCTTGTGCAAACATGGTTCTCTGCATTCAATTCTGGTCACTGGGACAAAAACCTCTTACGATCCCAAATTAGGCACAGTCAGAGATTTCCACCTTTCATTTGGCAAATGAACCTAGGTATGTGCCTTCTTCTCTTTGCTTTAGATCTTTCTCCAACCTCGGCAGTAGTGATCACTCCAATAGGTAAGTCCCCCATTGTACTCTTTAACTAATGAGGTGGGCTTCTTATCAGCCGTGTTATATTTAGGAAATGACCTACTACTAGTCACACTGATCGCAAAGCAAAGACAATGAAACATCCCCCACTGTCATCCCGCTCATCGCACATCCTGATCCCGGGTTTCTCCACAGGCACATCTTCAGCCTCAGCAGACGAGGACTCCTCCTCTGGTAATGTTTCCAACCTGGCACATCTGTTAAAGTTCAAAACAGAGCCCTTCCCCCATTCAGTTTGCATCTTATACTAGATATGTACCTTTTACATTTTATTTACAAATATTTCTTCAGCTTCTGCAGAGCAGAACTCTCCAACTGGTAAAGTTCCCTGCTAGGTTATTTAACTAGTGGCATATATTTCTTTTTAAAAGTTTATCGTTAGGGGCTGGAGAGGTGGCTCAGGGGTTAAGCCTCTGCATTGCAGGCGGAAGGTCCTGAGTTCGGATCCTAGATCCCACGTATAGACGCCAGGCGGAAGTGGGGGCGACCTGCGTTTCTGGTCCTGGTAGGGCGGAGCCTGTGAATCCCGGGGCAGAAGGAGGTGGAGGCGTCCATGGTGGTTCCCGAATTCGTCCGTGGTTCTACACACACAGACACACACGCGCGCGCACACATACATACGCACACATGCACAATTGAATAAATAAAAAAAATTATTTAAAAAGTTTATCGTTAGTATATATTATTATATATGATATTTGTTACAATATTTCCACATCTGTATAGAATGCGTTTTGCTCATAGTCACCCTCATTACTCTCTTGTCTCCTCCCATTGACCACTTTCCTCTTCCCAGCCAGCCCTTATACTTTCATGTCTTTTTCTGTGCCACAGAGAGAGAGAGAAGGAGGATCAATTAGATTAATTGGAGTCACTTACAGAAGCATAGGAAACATTCCAGTTGCTAGAACCCAGGAAAAAATTCTCTCCCTCTCCTTCCCACCATTAACTACCTATAGATCCTAGGGAAGGAACAGGGTCTTGTGACCCCATCTTCCCAAGCACGCATTACCTGCATATAAGATCTGAGGAAGGAGCTGGACTCATGGACTCCTCCATGAATTAATGATGATGGGCCAATCTCGAGCAAGTCTTATTCATGAGAACATTTGTTCTGGTGGTGCAGAACTTCAGTGGCCAGATCATGTCCAGATGAGAGTATTCCACGAGACTTCAGCCATCCTGCAGTTCTTCCCTCATTTCTGCCCACTCTTCCATGATGTCCCCTGAGCCTTAGAGGGGCGACGTAGATGTAACAGTCAGGACTGAGCATTCAAATCAGTCATTTTCAGCACTTCGTTCAGTTGTGAGTCACCATCTACTGAAAAAGGAAGCTTCTCTGACCAAAGCCCACAGCAGCACTGATATATGGGCATAAGCATAACTATTCAGATGACCTTTTGACAGTAGATCATATGCATTTAGCAAAGCAGCAGCAGACGCTTCCCTGCTAGGGCTTATGGTCTCCCTATCCGTGTGCTTTAAGCAGGATCTTTTTTACACTACAACGCGTGAATTCCCTCTCACAGAGTGGCCTCAGAAATCAAGTAAAAAGCAGGTGGTTACCACCATGATAGTCATTCCACGGTTTCACCAGTGGGCACATTTTGCCTCACAGAAGCGCAGGAGTGTAGCATGCAGGGGTAACAGCTAAGACTGATAAGGACAATGCTTCCCAACATCCTGTATAGATCTTGCAGTGCTACGGACGCTGCCGGCTCAGTCCTTGCTTGATTCCGCTACGTCTTGCCACCAAAGGATGTGATGTCTTCAGCAATAGAGATTGATCCCTTATTTGTTAAATCGTATTTAGAAAATGAGCCTTGTTAATGATCACATTGACCACAAGGTAAAGATCAGCAAAGAGACAGTCTTTAAAAAGCAACCTGCTTTATGATTTTATCTACAGACGTATCTTCAGCATCGGCAGAAGAGGAGTCCTCCTCAGGTAACGCTTTCAGTCTCTCATATGTCTTCCCTTTCCCACTTTTATTTTGGATTGATTTTGCTCTTTGACAATTTCATACACACACATATAATGCATCCTGACCACTTTGCCTGTTACCCTCTCTCCTCTCCCCTGCCAGTCAGTCCTTCCCTACAGGTCGTCCTCTCGTGCTCATGTTCTTTTAATTTGCTTTGTGACCCATAGGGTCTAGCCAGGGCCTTTTGTGTGGTCCTAGACTTGGGACTATCTCTTAGAGCCTATGGAAACACAGGTTTATAGTTTTGTCTTCCCCCATTAGTTGCCTATTATCCTTCAGTAGTTTTGAAGGGTCTCATGGATTCCTCTCTGTTGATATCTGACCACTCACTGCCCAGGCAGCTCCACTGCAGGGTTGGTGTCAGCAGCCACCTCTGTTGGTTCAAAAGGACAGTGACTTTGTCATTTTGGAGACTAGAATTTCACAGCTGTCATTCCTGCCTTTTGGCCCTTATGGTCTTTCTGCCTCTTCTGCCTTTAAAGTTAGTTCATCTGCCTTGCTGAAGACCGAATCCTCACTTACCCCTAGCATCTTGTGCAAACATGGTTCTCCATATTCACTTCTGGTCACTGAGACAAGAGAATCTCACAATCTGGAATTAAATGCAGTCAGAGTTTTGCACTTTCTACTTGGCAAATGAATCTATGTCTATGAATCTGTGAATGTATGTCTCTTCGTCCCTTTGTCTTTAGATCTTTCTCCAACCTCAACAAAAGTGATCTGTCCAACTGGCATCTCCCCCATCAAGGCATTTAATTAGTAAGACAGGCTTCTGATCAACCTTGTTGTATTTAGACACTGATCCTACTAATGATCACATTGACTGCAGATCCGAGACAACGAAACATACACGACTATCATCTTAGTCATGTTAAAATTCTACTCTCTGGTTTCTCATTAGATTCATCTTCAAATTCAACAGAAGAGGACTCCTCCTCTGGTAATGTTTTCTGCCTATCACATTTGTTAAGCTTAAAAACAATCAGAACTCTTCCCCCATTCAGTTTAGCATTTGATTCTAGATATGTGTTTTCTATTCTTTATTTACAAATATTTCTTCAGCTTCTGCAGAGCAGAACTCTCCAACTGGTATAGTTTCTTGTTATGTTATTTAATTAATGGCATATGATTCTTTTTAAAATATTTTCATTAGCATGCATTATTATATATGATAATATATGCTATGATATTTCCTCATGTGTATAGGATGTGCTTTGATCATAGTCACCCTCATTACTCTCGTCTCCTCCCATTGACCCCCTTCCTCTTCCCAGCCAGCCCTTACACTTTCATGTCTTTTTCCTGTGCCACGGAGAGAGAGAGAAGGAGGATCAATTAGATTAATTGGAGTCACTTACAGAAGCATAGGAAACATTCCAGTTGCTAGAACCCAGGAAAAAATTCTCTCCCTCTCCTTCCCACCTTTAACTACCTATAGATCCTAGGGAAGGAATAGGGTCTTGTGACCCCATCTTCCCAAGCACGCATTACCTGCATATAAGATCTGAGGAAGGAGCTGGACTCATGGACTCCTCCATGAATTAATGATGATGGGCCAATCTCGAGCAAGTCTTATTCATGAGAACATTTGTTCAGGTGGTGCAGAACTTCAGTGGCCAGATCATGTCCAGATGAGAGTGTTCCACGAGACTTCAGCCATCCTGCAGTTCTTCCCTCATTTCTGCCCACTCTTCCATGATGTCCCCTGAGCCTTGGAGGGGCGACGTAGATGTAACAGTCAGGACTGAGCATTCAAATCAGTCATTTTCAGCACTTTGTTCAGTTGTGAGTCACCATCTACTGAAAAAGGAAGCTTCTCTGACCAAAGCCCACAGCAGCACTGATATATGGGCATAAGCATAACTATTCAGATGACCTTTTGACAGTAGATCAGTGCATTTAGTAAAGCAGCAGCAATTAGCTTCCCATATGCGTAGGTTTTAGGCAAGATTGACAGTACCACGTGTGAATTCCCTCCCATGGACTGGCCTCAAAATCAAGTAAAAAGCAGGTGGTTACCCCAGTGATAGTCATGCCGCTGCTGCACCAGTGGGCACATCTTACCTGACAGAAGCTTAGGACTGTAGGATGCAGTGGTCACTGCTAAGATTAATGACAATTCCCTCCAACAGCTTGTATAACCCTTCCATCCTGTGGAAGCTTCCAGATCTGTCCCTGCCTGATTCAGCTATATCCTATAATCAAAGCATGTGGTGTCTTCAGCAGCAGAGATGACACTCTTATTTGTCATGTTCTATTTAAAAATGAGCCTACTTAATGACCACATTGATCTGACCACAAGATAAAGATCAGCAAAAAGCATTCTTTGTAAAACATCCTGCTCTCTGTTTTTATCCACAGATGCATCTTCAGCCTCAGTAGAAGAAGAGACCTCCTCTGGTAATGTTTTCAGCTCTGATTATCTCTTTCCTCTCCCACTTTTATTTATTGATAAATCATTTTCTTTGACAATTTCATGAATGTATATAAAATATACTAATAACTTTCCCCTCTGTCTTGTCTTCTCTTCCCACACAGCCTCTCGTACAGGTCTTCCTCTCCTACACGTGTTCCTTTGGTTTACTTTGTGACCCATCGGGTCTAACCAGGGCCTTTTGTGTGGTCCTGTACTTGGGACTATCTCTTACAGCCTATGAAAATTGTCTTCCCTTATTAGTTATCTGTTATCGTTCAGAATTTTAAAGAGTCTCTTTGTTCCTCCTCTGTTCACAACTTACCACTGCCCAGCCAGCTCCACCAAGGCTTGGTATCGACAGCCACTTCTGTTGGTTCAAAATGACTGTGGAGACTGGAATTTCACAACTATCTTCCCTAACATCTGGTTCTTGTACTCTTTCTGCTGCTGCATCTGCAAAGTTCCCTCAGCCTTTAAAGTTAATATACCTGCCTTGCTGAAGACTGAATCCTCAAACTTCACTTACCCCCTTGCATCTTGTACAAGCACGTTCTCTGTATTCACTTCTGGTCACTGGGACAACAGCATCTCACAATCTGGAATTAAGTACAGTCAGAGTTTTGTACTTTTCTACTTGGCAAATGAATCTATGTATGTCTCTCCTTCTCTTTGTCTTTAGACCTTTCTCCAACCTCAGCAAAAGTGATCTCTCCAACTAGTAAGTGCATCATTGAGCTGTTTAACTAACGAGATAGGCTTCTAATCAGCCTTGTTGTGTTTAGATATTGATCCTACGAACGATTACATTGACCACAGAGCAAAGACAATGAAAGATGCCTTTACTACCATCCTACTCATGTTAAAATCCTGATCTCTGGGTTTCTCCACAGGGGCATCTTCAACCTCAAGAGAGGAGAATTCCTCCTCTGGTAAGATTGCCTGTCTGTTACATCTGTTAGTTAAAAACAATCACAGCCCTCCCCCATTCAGTTTGGCATCTGATCCTAAATGTGTATCTTCTCCTTTTTATTTACAAATATTTCTCCAGCTTATGCAGAGCAGACCTCCACAACTAGTAAAGTTCCCTGATAGGGTATTTAATTAGTGGCATATATTTCTTTTTAAAAGTTTCTCATTAGTATATATTATTATATATGGCATTTGTTATGATATTTCCTCACGTTTATAGATAGAATGTGCTTTGATCATAATCACCCTTTTTACTCTTTCTTGACTCCTCCCACTGACCATCTTCCTCTTCCAAGCCAATCCTTTCACTTTCATATTTTTTTTTTCTGTGCCAGGGAGAGAGAAGGAGGATGAATTCAGAAGCATAGGTAACATTCCAGTTGCTTAAAGCCCTGGAAAAACTCCCTCCCTCTCCTACCCATTAACTACCTATAGATCCTGGGGAAGGAGGAGGGTCTTGTGACCCCATCTTCCCAAGCACACATCACCTGCATATAAGAGCTGAGGAAGGAGCTGGGCCAGAAGATAGTGTTCCACGGCACTTCAGCCGTTCTGCAGTTCTTACATTCTTTCTGCCCACCCTTCCATAATGTTCTCTGGGCCTTGGAGGGGCTCAGAGAATGTAACGGTCAGGACTGAGCATTCAAATCACTCATTTTCAGCACTTTGTTCAGTTGGGAGTCACCACCTACAAAAAGAAGCTTCTCTGACTAAAGCCCACAGCCGCACTAATATATGGACATAAATATAACTGTTCAGATGGCCTTTTGTCAGAAGATCATGTGCATTTTGCAAAACAACAGCAGAAGCTTCCCCGCTAGGTCTTATGGCCTCCCCATCCCTATGCTCTAGGCAAGATCTTTTCTATAGTACTACAAGTGAATTCCCTCCCCACAAGAAGACATTCTCTATAAAGCGTCTACACATAACTCTCTGTTTATATCCACAGATGAATTGTCATCAGCAGCAGAGGAGACCCGCTCTGGTAATGCTTTCAGTCCGATCTGTCTTTCCGTTCCCACTTTTATTTTTGGATAAATTTTGCTCTTTGACAGTTTCATAGACACATATATAATACATCTTGACCACTTTCCCCTCTACCTTCTCTTGTCTCCCCTGTCAGCCTCTCCCTACAGGTCTTTCTCTCATGCTTATGTCTTTTCGATTTGCTTTGTGACTCATAGTGTCTAGCCAGGCCTGGTGTCAGCAGCCACTTCTGTTGGTTCAAAATGACCATGAGTCTGTCATGTTTAGAGACTGGAATTTCACGACTATCTTCCCTACCATTTGGCTCTTACATTCTCTTTACTTCCTCTCCTGTAGAGATCCCTCACCTTTAAAGTTAGTGCACCCGCCTTTCTAAAAACTGAATCTTCAAACTTCACTTACCCCTAGCATCTTGTGCAAATATGGTTTTCTGTATTTACTTCTGGTCACTGGGACAAGAGTGTCTCACAATCTGGAATTAAGTACAGTAAGAGTTTTGTGCTTTTCTACTTGGCAAATGAATCTATGTATGTCTCTTTTTCTCTTTGTCTTTATACCTTTCTCCAACTTCAGCAAAAAATGATCTCTCCAACTGGTATTCCCCATCAAGGTGTTTAATTAATAATATAGGCTTCTAATTAAACATACACCACTATCATCCTAATCAGGTTAAAATTCTACTCTCTGGGTTTCTCCACAGGCTCATCTTCAAGCTCAGCAGACGAGGACTCGTCCTCTGGTAACGTTTCCTGTCTGTCACATTTGTTAAAGCTAAAAACAATCAGAGCTCTTCCCCCCACAGTTTGGCATCTGATGCTAAATATGTGTCTTCTACTCTTAATTTACAAATATTTCTTCAGCTTCTGCACAGCAGACCTCTCCAACTGGTAGTTTCCTACTATGTATTTAATTAACTGAATGTTTCTTTTTCAAAGTTTTTCATTTGTATATATTATTATATATGATATTTGTTATGACATTTCATTATGTATATAGAATGTGCTTTAATCATATTCACTCTCATTACTCTCTCTTGTCCCCTCCCACTGATCACCTTCCTCTTCCCAGCCAGTCCTTCTACTTTTACGTCATTTTCTGTGACCGGGAAAGAGACAGAGAAGGAGGATCAATTAGTTCATCAGGAGCATAGGAAACCTAGCATTTTCTAGAGCCCTGGAAAAAACTCTCTTCTTCTCCTACCCACCATTAACTACCTGTAGATCCTGGGGAAGGAGCAGGGTCTTGTGACCCCATCTTCCCAAGCACACATTACCTGCGTATAAGACTTGAGGAAGGGGGCCCTAACTAACTCAACACTACCCATGAGCCTGGTACAGCACGGGTAAGAGTTTCCACTCTTATTCTGAAGACTGTGGCTAATTCTCCATCACTGGCTGGCTCTTCACACATACTGACTACTTTGCTGGTCACGGAAGCTACCCATTTGTCAGTTCCTGGAGGATGTTATGACCCTCGGGAACGGTGAGAAATTGGAATGTTAGAAGAGGACTTTCTCGTGTGTGGAGATTAGACACCACACTCAGCACCCCTGCAAGTCTAAACATGCAAGAGAAAAATTTTACTCTAATGCTTCAATGTCATTTTGATTTTCCTATTTGTATAAAAAACAAATCAGATGTTAACAGTGTAAACACTGATTTTCAGTGGCAATCAATTAAATGAAGAATGCCATCAAGTCTAAAACCAAAAAAAAAAAAAAAAGACCTGAGGAAGGAGCTGGGCTCATGGACTCCTCCATGAATTAATGACGATGGGCCAATCTCCAACAAGTCCTGCTCATGTGGACAATTGTTCTTGTGGGTCACAGCTGCACGGTGCAGAACTTCAATGGCCAGATCACGTCCAGAAGACAGTGATCCAAAACACTTGAGTCCTTGTCCAGTTCTCACCTTGTGTCTGCCATGATGTTTCCTGAGCCCAGAAAGGGTGATGCACATGTAACAGTTATGACTGAGCATTCAAATCACTCATCTTCTGCTCTTTGCTCAGTTATAAGTCACTACCTACTAAAAAAAGAAACTTCTCTGACCAAAGCTGATAAGCAGTAGCAGTATATGGGCATGATCATAATTATTCAGATGGCAATTTGACTGTAGACTCTGTGCATTTGCAAAGCAATAGCAGTCATTTCCCAGCTGGTGCTTATGGTCTCCCCATCCATGTGCTTTAGGAACGACTGGCAGTGCCACATGTGAATTTCCTCCCATGGAGTGGCCTCAAAAATCAAGTAAAAAGCAGGTGGTTACCCCAGTGATAGCCATGCCACTGCTGCACCAGTGGGCACATCTTGCCTGACAGAAGCTTAGGACTATAGTATGCAGGGGTCACAGCTAAGACAGTTAATGACAATTCTCCCCCCAACAGCCAATATAGACTTTCCACCACTGTGGAAGCTTCCAGCTCATTCCCTCCTTTATTTCTCTTTGTCTTGCAACACAAGATTGTGGTGTCTTCAACAGTAGAGTCATCATTCTTGTCAATTCTATTTAGAAAATAAGTCTACCTAATGACCACATTGAACACAAGGTGAAGATCAGCAAAAAGACATTTTTTTGTAGATCGCCCTGCTTTCTGGTTTTATCTACAGATGTGTCTTCAGCGTCTGCAGAAGAGGAGACTTCCTCTGGTAATGTTTTCAGCTCTGATATTTGTTTTCTCCCCCTCTTTTATTTATTGATAAATCTTGCTCTGACAATTTCATGAACGTATATAAAACATCCTGATCACTTTCCTTTCCACTGTGTCTTCCCTCCCCTGCTAGCCCCTCCCACAAGTCTTCCTCTCATACTCATGTTCTTTTGGTTTGCATTGTGTCCCATAGGGCCTAACCGGGGCCTTTTGGGGGGTTCTGAACTTGGGACTATCTGTTAGAGCCTATGGAAACACAACGGCTTTGTTTATCTTCCCCTGTTTGTTGGCTGCTATCCATCTATATTTTATAGGGGTTCATGGAAACCTCCTCTGTTCGCATCTAACCACTGCCCAGGCAGTGCCATGATAGGCTTGGTATCAACAAGTTGGTTCAGGATGATCATGGCTCTGTAAATTTAGAGCCTGACATTTTCCATCCCTTTTCCCTGTCTTCTGAATCTTATATATCTTCTGCTCCATCTTTGGCAGAGGAGCCTTTAAGAGTGGTACACCTGCCTTGCTGAGGACTGAATCCTCCACCTTCACTTATCCTTGGCATCTTATATAAACGTGACTTTCTATATTCACTTCTGGTCACTGCAACAAGAGTCTCTCATGTTCTCAAATTAAACACAGTCAGATCTTTGCTTCTTTCTACTTGACAAATGAACCTGGATATACTTTTCTTCTCTTTGTCTTTAGATCTTTCTCCAACCTCAGCAAAAGTGACCTCTCCAACTGGTAAGTCCCCATCATGCTGTTTAACTAATAAGGTAGGCTTATCGATCTTGTTGTATTTATAAAATTACAGTGCAATCAATCACATTGGTCACAGAATAAAGATAATGAAACACATCCCACTACCATACTACTCATGCTAAAATCCTGTTCCTTGGGTTTCTCCACAGATGCATCTTCAACCTTAGCAGAGAAGGACTCCTCCTCTGGTAATGATTCCTGCTGGTCACCTTACTTAAACATAGTCAGCTCCTCTGCCTGCCAATGTCTGATACTGATACTGCATATGTCTCTTTTACTCTTTATTTATAGATAGTTCTTCCACCTCAGCCGAAGAGACCTCTCCAACTGGTAAAGTCTTCAATTGTGCTGTTTAAACTAATGAGATGACTTTACTTATTGTGTTCTATTTTGAAAATGACACTACTTAAAGTTCATATTAGCAGCAAAGTAAATATCAATGAAAAATACTCATCACAAAACATGCTGTTTTCTGAGTTTATCCACAAATGTATCTTCAATTTCAGCAGAAGAGGAAAGATCTATTTTTCTTTTTCTTCTTCTTTCTTCCTTTCTTTTCTTTCTTTCCTTCTTTCCTTTCTTCCTTCTTTTATTTCTTTCTCCTTCCCTTCCTTCCCTTCCTTCCTTCCTCTTCCTTCCCTTCCTTCCCTTCCTTCCTTCCTTCCCTTTCCTTCCTTCCCTTTCCTTTCCTTGTTTCTTTCTTTTGTTTCAAATATATTCATTGAGATTGTTTTTTCTTTCTTTTTTGTACATGTGCACATATGTGTGAGTTTACACATATGTAAGGGCATGTAGTCAAGAGTGTATTTGAGTGTGTGCCTTTTGAATACCCAAGGGTGACAATGAGAAATAATCCTGGTTTGCTCTTCCACTTAATTGCTTTACTGTGGGGTTTCCCAAGCTCTGCCTTCCAGGGCCAAAATTATAGGTTGTCACCATTTCTGCCCAGCATATTTGTGTGAGATCTGGGGATCCAAACTCAGGTCCTTTTGTTTGTAAGGCAAAGGTTTTAACCCCTGAGCCATCTTCCCAGGCCCTAAGTTTCCTTTTATAAAATTTTCATTGTCTGACAGCTTCATGCAGTGGATACAATGGATTTATGCCAGTCAGTTTCATCCTTACTACCCAGTCTGTTCCCCTACAATTCTCACCTACATATTTTCTTCTTTCCAGCTAACCCCCCTCCTACTTCCACTTCTTTCTGTGTGTGGACCACTGTGTTTCCTCTGAGATGCTTGTGCTAGCAAGTGCGTGAACACTGACTGAGTGTAGATGATTCGTGAGTGGGTAAATCATTGAGGAAAGTAGTTCTCCTCCTCTTGTCTGACACTGGCTTCAATCATCTCTCAGGGAGGTGGACTGCATCTTGAGATCTTTCCCCTCCCATGGCAGACTTGATAGAGCAAATGTTATACGAGACTTGCAGAAGCAGACCTCACTGCACTGCATTCTCCAGCACAGCATCCCTGTAATATCAAGAAGATACTGTCTGAGCACGCCTCCTACCCTCTTGGCTCTCACATTCTTCCCTTTCCCTCTTCCAAAAGATCCCTTGAACTTTCAAGATGATGGGGATGATTTTGCTGTTCTGTTTAGAACTGAGTACTCCATGACCACCTATATGCTGGAATTTTGAGCTTGTAATTTCTTAAAGTTAAATACTACCAGAGGGTTTTTTTTAAACCCTTTTTATTCTCCAAATGACCCTAAATGCATCTCCTCTTTTCTTGTCTGCAGATAACTCTTCAACCTCATCAGAAAAGGAGACCTCCTCTGGTAATATTTGCAGCCTATCAGTATTTCTTATGTTTAACACTGTCAGAGTTAATGTTAAACACAATCAGAGGTTTTCCCTTTTCTATTTGGCAAATGAACCTAGGTACGTCTCTTCTCTTTGTCTGTAGATATTTCTTCAGGCTCAGCCAAAGTGATCCCCCCCACATTGTGCTATTTAAGCTAGTGATGTGTGCTTCTTATCAGCCAGGCTGTATTTATAAAATGGCCCTACTTAAAAAAGAATCACATGGACCACAGAGCAAAGATAACAAAACATACCTCAGTATAATCTTACTGATGTCAAAGTGTCCTGTTCTGGAGGGACTAAAGGGACACAGCTGGATTGCTGAAGGGAGGAAAGAGGATGGGAAAAGAGGGGGAAGGGGAAGGGGCATGGACATAAAGTCATTTTGTTTGTATATAAAAAATTAATAAAAATGTTCAAAAAGCAATTAAATGAGCAAATGAATAGGTGACGTCTCAAAAGATGAAGTATGAATGCCAATAAGTGCATTTTAAAAAGTTCTATTGTCTGGATTTGTCCACAGACGCCTCTTCAAGCTCAGAAGAGGGCTCTTCCTCTGGTAATGTTTCCTGCTGTTAAATTAAACGCAACGAGAGCTTTCCCCATTTTTGTTTGGAAAATGAACTAGCTATATGTGTCTCTTCTCTTCACCTTTAGATACTTCTTCCACCTCAGAAAAGACCTCTGCAATGGGTAAGTCCCCCCGAATTGTGCTGTTAATGGGTTTCTTATTTGTCATGTTATATTTAGAAAATGACCCTCCTTAATGATCATGTTGACATTAAAAGAAAGATAATGAAATACCCAGCATCGTCCCACTCATGTCTAAGCATCCCACGCTCTGGGTTTGCACACAGGTCCTTCAACCTCAGCAGAAAAGAAGATTGTCTCGGGTAAAGATTTCTAACATATTTCTTAAGCTGAGCTTGGGAACAACTTTTCTTCTTTCTATTTGGGGAATACACCTCAGAACTTGTCTCTAGCATAAGCTCCAGGGGTCACAGAACACCCAGCATCCTCTTCCCAGAGACAGTTTTCATGATTCCTTTAACTCGACCATAGCACGGAAGCACCCCTTGCAGCAGATGGGTGTGAGGGAGACCAACATGAAAGGTCCACATCTTACTTACTTGGTTGCATGTATTATGTTTCAAGTCATGCTTTGACCAAGCCACCAGCACCTCGAGGTAAACACACACACACACACACACACACACACACACACACACACACACACACAAGAACTGGGTTGTAACCATGCTCATTCTAAAACAACTTGCTCTTCTATTTTCCACTGCTACCATGGGTCAAAATGAAACATTCTTCTGCATTTTCAGATTTAAATTTCCTCACAGAGAAAATCCCTTCTTCACCAGGTATGTGCCCTGTTCCTTGGCATCCCAGGGGAGCCACGTTCTCAGCTCCCTGAGCAAGAATTCACAGGCAGGAGGCCTTTCTTTCTGCTTTCCCAGAAGAGGGCAGGGGAGAAGAAACAGGTGTCAGGAGAGACCCCGGTAACTCTTGTGGGGATACCAGGCCGTACTCCACTGCTGGTTATGAAACTGAGCACAGTGAAGGGGGATTCTGGGGCAGAACGAACAGGATAAAGGTGCCTCACTTGCAAAAGCTGGAGGAGAAGGTAGAGAGCATGCACTGGAGAGGAGAAATGCGTGCCAGAGAAGCACATGCCTGAGGTCACAGCAGGACGAGACAAACCGTGTCTCCCAGCTCTCAGTCAAAGCGGTGCTCAGGATTTGCTGATGAATCTATGTGACTCCTCTAAACTCCTGCAACACTGGTGACTCACTAACAAGCCTGTGCTGCTTTCCATTTTATTTGTTTGTTTGTTTGTTTATATTTTCATGTCCTGGCTTGTTTTGAAAATGTGCAAGAGTTAAACAGGGAGGCCATAGTTTAGCACTTTCTTTCTACCTGTATTTAAGATCTTCCCATCCCCTTCCCTCCTGTGTCCCCCTCCTGTCTTGCACTTCCTTACTTCTTTCCTTCCTGCCCCCACTTTGACTCCATTTTGCCAGCAGATTTCCTCCCTTGTAATTCTTGCTGGTTTTTAATGTCATATGAGATATGCTTTTCTTTGTAGACCTGACTCATAACAACTACACAGTTTCCACAGGTGGGCAGCACGTGTCTATTTTGCTTACGCTGTGAAAGCATGGCTGCCCGAGTCACTTCCTCTTTCTACAGGAAGTGCTTCTTGGCGTGTAAGGACAGATGAAGCAGTAGTCATAAAGCTGCACTTTCCTCCTCAGCCTTGATGCTCACATCTTAAGCTCCTGAAAGGGTCGGTAGAAAGAGCCCATACTGTAGGCCTTGCAGGTTTGAATCATGAACGACAGGTCACGTTATGCAGCACTTCTGACTCTCCAAGTTTCCTCTCCCAAAACAGTGATAACATGCAGATTAGTTTCTGCAAGGATTTTAAGTGAAAATTATCTGACACATTATTGAAGTTTGACATGAGAACTGTTCTTGATCTGTCTTGTAAAACGCCAGCTTCGTGTACATTCTGTCATGCCTCCTGTGTGAATCTACAATAAATGCATGCCATTAAAATAGGTTTGTCACTATAAACCTATAGACAAATGTAAAAATTTTAGTGAAGTCAAGTTTAAATGCTTCCTTTTCACTACTTTTTTTTTTTTTTTTTTTGGCAGCCACAGATCCAGTTTTGCCAAAAGTGACACCGTTACCTGGTAATGATCATTTGCTTATTTCCAGATTAAAACTTAGTTTATAATTTAAGCCCATACATTTTACCACAAAGCTGTCTTTCTCTTGCAGATTTGAATGTAGAACTTTAACTATCACAAAGACTTTCTTTACTTCATTTCATTTACTTCACTTATAAAAGTGCTCCTTGGTGCCAGAGCAGAGTTAAAGCCTTTGCCTTGAAAGCAAAAGGACCTGAATTCAGATCCCAGGTCCCATGTAAAAATGCCACACAGATATGGAAATGGCTTACAATTCCAGCCCTGGAAACCAGGGTCTGGGAAACCCCAGAGCAAAGTGAAAAGGAGGTAGAACAATCTAGAATGATTCCTGATGTCATCCTTGGACCTCCACAGACACACCCTCAAATGTACTCACCTGTACACACACACACACACACACACACACACACACACACAAAGAAATTTTCCATATTAAAACCTAATGGTTTCAGTCATCTTTTCAAATATTCAATATACTTCTAAAGCTTCTTTTATGCCCATTTAATAAGTGGTTTTGCTTCTAGAGAGACTAAACATAACACACCTGTCTCATTTTAATATAAAAATTAAATGTAGTGGGCAGCATTCTTGCATGCAAACCAAAGTAGAAATAGCAAACCAAGGTACTGGCATCTGAGGATGCATCTAACTCTTCAGCTTTAGGTTAAAAGATGTGACTTTAAGGATGCACAATTTTGAAGCTTTTGTTCTGTTTCCACAGTTACAATCTCAGTTGACAGCACGACCCCTTCGCCTGGTAATTTCCATTTCTTTCTACTCATTAAAGCAATTGTCTCTCTCTTAGTGCTGTTTGAAATGCCATTTCTTTTTCATTTAGATTTCCTCTTCAATACAGGGACAAAGCATGAGCTTGTAGGTAAATTGTGGGAGTCACCCCATTCCCAGTGTCCTACTGATAACCTCCCCAGGAAGATACTCACCCACATGCCAGAACACACTGTTCCTAGTGCTGCAGATGGTACCCAGGATTTCACATCCTACTACTGAGCTACATCTTAGTCTGTTTTTATAGTTCAAACGAGCACAGATATCTTGCTTTAAATATTGCAGCAACATCAGGCCAGGCCAGGCCAGCCATCCTGCTGTCAGAACTAACGCCCGTGGGCTTTCTAATATTCACTAGGCCTTTTCTGTGAGCCAGAAATTGGTCAGTAGGAGTGTATTGCTGGCCAACTGATATGAAGACAAATCATTTTGCACCTCTCCGTGAATGTGGCACTGTCCTGTGTAATACAGTCATGCCCTTCATTAGATATTTCTGTCCATAACAAGCCATGTACACCCACTGTCATGATGGTGCCGTAGGATTATGTTGCCTGGTGACGCCAGAGCCAGCCTCCTTGGTGTGAGTACATTGGAAGACATACAACCATGAAATCACCTAATAACACCTTCTCAAAGTATGGCCTCGTAGCTAAGTAACATGGTTGTACAAGTTGTGCTTTCCATTGTTTTTATTTTGAAAAACAACTTTTTCGAAGTATCATTTCTATGCAGTAGATCACATTCAGCTCTGAATTTTATCCAGTGTATGCGCAGGGGTAACCACCAAGCCAAGACATGGAGCGCATCCCTCGCCGGAGAAAGTCCTCGTCCCTTTGGCAGTGCATCTCCCACCTTCCTTGGATAACCGCTGGTCTACTTTCTGTTCCTTTAGATAGTATTTTTTTCTAGAATGTCATATGAGGAAATCTAATAATGTTTGCTATTTGTATCTGGCTTCTTTTACAAAATTATTCTGGCGAGACTTCCATGAGCTTCCATGTATTGGTAACATGTTCCGTCCTGCTGGTTCTCTGCACTCTACTATGCACACATGCCACAATTTACCCACCCTGTGCACGGTGCCCTCCTCATTTCCAGTGTGGGATTCGGATGGGGAATTCTGCTGTGCGCGAACCCGTCTGTGGATATATGCTTTTGGGTATCTCAAGAAAATGCCTGAGAGTAAAAGAGCTACTTTACGTAATATAGTTTTCATTGTTAAGCTGTTGGCTCTTATCAAGAGTAAGGGTGGTTTCATAGGATGTATTTTATTTGATGAACTGGGCACAGTCTCCATGTAATGTAATTGCTTTTCAAGATTGGGGGGAGGGGATTTTGTTTGTTGGATTTTTGCCTCTTTTGGAGTTTTGCGTGTTTTTCTTTTTTAAAAAAATTGAGTTCTTAGATGTTTGGGAAATTAAGCTTGCTCTGCAAAGTCAATCCCTGAGGGTTACGGTTAATTTAGAAGGTGGGGAAAGAAGCAATAAGGGTGGGAGGGAGTTAGAGGAAGAGGGAGTTAGAAGAGGCAGAACCAGAATAGAGATAGAGGAGGAGAAGAGGGACAGGGAAGAAAGAGAAGGGGGAAAAAGGAAGATGAGGAGGAGGGGGGAGGAAAAAGAGGAAGAGGAGAGGAAGGAGAAAAAAGGGAGAAGAAGAGGAAGAGGAGAAAAGGAAAGAGAAGAAAGGAGAAAGAGAAGGCGATCAAAGAGGAAGGGAGGTAGGAATGGGTTGTAAAGAGTCATTTACTTCGGTGTTATTTTTCCTGTTGCAAACGGCCAGGTTCGCCCTGAGCTGCGGCCCCCGAGAAAGCACCCCTTGAACCTGACTCTTCTCTCCCCCACGCAGACCTGCCGCTGCGCCTGGTGGGCGGCCGGAGCCGCTGCGAGGGTCGGCTGGAGCTGCGGCACCAGGGCGTGTGGGGCACCGTGTGCGACGACCGCTGGAACATCAAGAACGCCCGCGTGGTGTGCCGCCTCCTGGGCTGTGGCGGCGCGCTGGGCGCCCCGGGCCGGGCCCGCTTCGGACCCGGCACCGGCCCCATCCTGCTGAACGAGGTGCGCTGCTCGGGCACCGAGGGCGCGCTGGAGCGCTGCGCGCACGCCGGCTGGGGGCATCACAACTGCGGCCACCACGAGGACGCGAGCGTGGTCTGCGCAGGTACCTGCAGACCCCCGCCCCAGGCTGCCCCCCAACCCAGCCCAGGACGCCCTTTGCCCCCCTAAGGCCAAGACTCACAGGCAGAGTCTCACATCTTAGGATAAAACGCCTGCGGTTTTAATCATCCAGCCTGGGAGTTTATTATTAGCTGGTTTTCTGTAATTCTAATTCAGCAAAACCATTTGCTATGAACTACAAGAATTCCAGAGTCCAACGAAGGGACCAGTGTCCTAAGAGAGTTAAGAACTTGCAACTGGTGTTGTGATTTGCCAGTCTCCGGGGAGGTCATGAACAGTCCTATTCTAGGGACACCCCATCTCCTTCACCTAATCAACCTTCAGCGGCCACCAGACACCCACGGTGTCCCCGCTTCTCTGTACCCTCCTCCGGCATTCCAACTGCCTCTTGTACCTAATAGTTCTTGTATTTGTTCCAAACTGACCTGTGTAAAATCTCAGTTAGGGACTTCTAAATTTGAAGGGCCTTAGGTTCGCCACATCTGTTCCGTGGTTAGGTTTGTTTTGTTTTGTTTTTATTTTTTCAGGCAATCAAGCCATGGTCATCTCTTTTACCTTTGCCTGGTTTTGCACAGACAGGAAGCCCAAATAAGAAATCTACGGGGGTCCCCTGAAGCCAAGCTTTAGCAAGAAGGCCCCTTAGCAAGAATGAGTTCCACGGGCTTCCCACCTTCCAGACCTTAGTTTTTATTGCTTCTGTTCACATTTCCCGCTGTTGCCGGGGCTACCAGAGATCTGCTCTCACTAGCCGACCACAGCTCCATTCTAGGTCCACACACGGGGGACTTCGCTTCACCCAGTACCACGTCAAAGGGGGCTGGAAGGTCTAGAAGGGGTCGAATGAGTTTGGCTGGCCTCAGCCCTGGGGCCTTGTCTTGAATCTGAAGTGAAAAATTCCTTGATGGCACCAGAATCTAGTTTTCCTAACCTGGGGTCCCGAGCATGTCATGTCTGTGGAAAGGGGCACCAGCCAAGGATGGATACCTGCGAGGGTATCTGTAAGGGAAGGTGACTGTGTCCCCATTCTTTAGCTCCCATAAATCTTGGTGGTGACAGGAGCTATATTCTTAGCGCTAGTTCAGACATGTCAGAGTTTATCTCTGTAGAGAGACCCTGAAGCTCTGCTTTTCTTTGCACGTTCTGGAATGTTCTGTGCCATCGGACTCCAGCTTTGACAGGTTGTCTACCAACTTTATCATGCTCTCCCAGTGCTTTAGTGCTATTGACATTTTCTCTTTTTTTTGTCATCTCTTCTTAACAGGTCCGACTGACTCAGTTGTGCCCAAGGATAATGGTAAAGAGATCTCTCCCTCTTCCCACCCCACCCCCAGTCTAAGGCTGCTTTTGAAAGGGGCTAATAGAGCAGCTGAATGGGGAAGGATAAAGCAGGCTATAAGGGGGTGTCCACTAAAATTTCATGTTTCCAGCCACATACTGGGTTACAGGATTGGAGGAAGAAGCCCCTTTGTACCCAGGCTCCCTCTTTCTTTGATTCTACTCTTTCCCCAGTTTGCCTCTGTACAAAAACCCACACATACATGTGTTCAGATTGAACATATCAAGAGCCCTTGGACAGGACTCTGACTCATGTTCATGGAACATGTGCTTTGTATAGGTGTTGCAGTTTGCCGGCATGGTTGCTGATAAATGACCATCAAACAGCTTAAGGGAACAAGGAGTTTATTTCCTTACAACAGTCGGGTTACAGTTCATAGTCCAGCTTGACAGGAGAGCTCACACCAACACCGGGGCCGAGGGAACTGGCCACACCATCACTGCATAACGGCCAAGAGATGAGCAATGCTTACTTGCTAGACCAGCATGTCTGGCCAAGTGAACACAAGGATGCCAACTTCCTCAACCAGCTCTCTGTGATTTATCCAGGGCCTAATCCCACCCACCATGGGCTAAGCCCTCCCCATCAGCTAGACAATCTCCTTCAGGTTTGCTCTGGGCTTAACTCAACCATCAACTCTCTACAACTGTGCCCAGAGCTCAAAACCTCAACAGTCAAGTTGACACCTGTGCCTAACTATGACAGTAGGTTTCCCTATGGGTGTGACCTGACCTCAAAATCTTTTTTGAGAATGCTAAGTCAGTGGAAGTCGAGGCTGAGAAGATGCTCAGTTGGTGATGTGGTTGTTGGGGAAGCAGAAGGACCTGAGTTCAATCCCCAGTCCCAGTACCCAGGCACAATGGCACATGCCAGCATCGCGGTGCTGGAGACGCAGAGATAGGAGAATCCCAAAGGCTTTCTGGCCAGCCAGAAATGAATGGACTCTCGACTTAGTAAGAGATGGTGTCTCAAAACGTACGGTGGATTGCTATCACAGAAGACATCCAACACCTATCTCTGGCCTCTCCACAAGTGTGCATGCACGTGCACACACATCTGTGTTTGCATGTACACAAGTCAAGGCAGGATGCACAGTAGAGTGAGGAAGACTAGGCCAGCCCCAGCCAGAGTCCTGTCTGTAGTGATTTCAGAAGTGGACATAGTCCACTCCCATACTGCATGCCCAGCGCACCCATCGCTCTCTCTCTCTCTCTCTCTCTCTCTCCTGCAGCTCAGCTCTCCTGCTTACCTCACCTCTTCAAAGCCGTCATTGATCGCGCCTATCTCCGGAGACTGGGTTATTCCTCCTGGGATGTCCACTTAAATGACAGGATGTGTCGCCCCCAAGTCACTGGGCGCTACCTGATCTTCAACATTCCCTATGGCCACTGTGGCACCGTCCGGCAGGTAAGAAACTGACAAGCAGGTGAACCCTTCGGTGGCGTCCAAAGAACATTCAGCTAGCAGTTTAAAACCCGTTAGGGGACAATGAAAGGACAAGAGCCACGACTTCATTCTGAGTTTAGCACAACCTAAAGCCATTCACTCATTGTCTAGTAGGAGAATTAGGATGTACATTGAATTGTGTTGTGTTGTAATGAGCGCTGCGTGCTGTTGATGTGTGATAGCCATAGCTGGTTAACAGGCTGATAATATTCTCTTCGTTTCAAAGCCCAAGCATTTGCCACATGCTTCTCGACTGAGCTTTAAGATGTACTTACCATTTGCAAGCTGCAGTACTGGAGACGAGAGAGAACAGGTTGAGAAATGCTGGTCTCAGCTAACGGACAGTCTTTGGGGCAGCAAAGCAAGAAGTCTCAGGGTCTGAGTCACACAAGCCGTAGGAAATGCCCCTGGCCAGACCAAGCCTCTGGGCACAGGGCATGTGAAGTGTTAGATGGGCACAGAAACTCACAAGGAAGAACACTGAGACCCCTCAGCAGCAGAAGACCGTCCTTTAATAGGAACTGTGGGAGCTGGAGAGGTGGCTCAGGGGTTAAGCTTCTACCTTGCAGGTGGAAAGCCCTGAGTTCGGATCCTAGACCCCACGTATAGACGACAGGCAGAAGCGGGGGCAGCCTGCGTTTCCGGTCCTGGTGGGCGGAGCCTGTGAATCCCGGGGCAAAGTGAACAAGGAGGATGTGGAGGCGTCCATGGGGGTTCCCGAATTCGCCCGTGGTTCTACACACACACACACACACACACACACACACACACACACACGCGCACAGTTGAATAAAAAAAAAAAAAAAAGAACTGTGAAGAGCGGCCGTGTCTCCTCGGGATGGAGACAGTGAGTCTGTGGGGTTTTTATAGGACTTAAGGCAAGAAGAGGGGCTAGATGGAGAGTTCTACTGGATGGACAGATGCTTTGGGGGGCAGTTCAGGAGGTGTATTAGGCAGGGTTCTCTAGAGCCACAGAATCAACAGAATGAATATGTAACGAGAGAATTTATTGAGTTGGCTTATGAGGTACGGCCAAGGTGGTCCAGCAATGGCTGCCAGTAGCCGCTCAGTCCAGTCGTCCAGTCGGTGGCGGCTGAAGGCTGGAGGATTCCTGGAGTCTTCGGTCTCTTTTATCGGGTCTGCTACTGGGAGGTTCAAATCAGATCTAGGGCTGGTCTTTGTATTGCAAATGTATTGACAAGCTGACAAGCAGGATCAGCTATCAGAGGGGGTAAGGGCTGCTCGGGCTAAACTTCTTTTGCCAGACTGAGGTAAAGGCTCCTTGTTGCTGGCAGATGTTTTCTCTAGATTTTATAAATTCTGAGCTGAGTTTGGGGGGGGGTTGCTTGGACACAACCTCCAGCTAAGAAGGTGTGTGACTTAGGGACGGGGTGAGAGGCTGCTTTCTTTGGCTGACTCGGGGCCGTTTAGACTCAGAGACAAGTGTCTCTAAAGTTTGCTCCTAAGTTTTGCTTTTAACCTTTTGTTTTGTTTTGTTTTGTTTTTAATGTGGGACCTGGGATCCGAACTCAGAACCTTCTGCTTGTGAGACAGAGTCACAACCCCTGAGCCATCTCTCCAGGCCCCCTGCTTTTAACCTTTTATAAAGGGGTACAGGCGATGGCCCCGGCCTGTGGAGCTGCCAACTTCCCCCTTGGGCCTGATAGTCATATCGGATGTGAATCAGGACCAAGGCCTGGAACCAGGATGGGCAGGGGCGGGTGGGAGAGTGACTTGGAGAGGAAGTGACCGCGGCTCACCTACAGCCAGGACTGGCTTGGGACTAAGGGCAGCGAGGAGACAAGAGCCACCAAGGCCGTGTGGCCTCAGGGTGCAGAGGCAGCTGCATATGTGGGGGAATTCAGGAGCGATGGAGCTCCGGGAAGCTAGCGTGGACCTGCCACACATTTCCCAGCTCCACGGCTTGGCCCTCACAGGAGGGAACCGTGCTTCTCACTCTCGGGGGCTCCCTGTTTGCACCCCGCATTATGTCACCCCCTCAAGGCACTGCACCACAGAGGTCCACTTAGGGACCCCCAACCTCAGTCAGGCACATCACGGGTACCCAGGAGGAGTCGGAAGAAGGGGGCTCCGCTCTTGCCAGCAGGTGGCATCAGAAGGCCAGGTGCGCTGGCTGCCCACCTCCCTCTCGCCCTCACAGGAGCACCTCGGTTCCCACAGCTACTCCAACTCCATCCGAGGTGGGATTCGGGACCACGCCGGCCGAGTCATCGTGCGGCACAAGGTGCCCCAGGTGACGTTCACCTGCAGGGTGGACGGCCCGTCGTCGGTGGCCATCGTCCACGGGGATGACACCCGGCAGGGCAATGTCAGCTACGACGTGTCCATTTCCTTCCTCCAGTCGCCCGAGTCGCAGGACACGGGCGGCATGGTACCTTCCTATGCCAACCAAAAGAAAGAAGTCTTCCTCCAGGCCACCGTCCAGAGCCACGATCCCAATGCGAGGCCGGTCGTGGACACCTGCGTGGCCTCCCCAGATCCCAGTGATTTCACCACTGTCAAGTACTGAGTTGATCCAGCAAGGGTAAGGAAAGCGAAAGCCCCTCCCTGTCACTGAGTGCTAAGGCCTTCCTCTGGGGAACCTGGGTCCAGAGCAGGGCTGTGCTCCCCCCCCCCCCTTCTCTTCAAGCCCCTGCCTCCCTTCCTTTCTAGCTTCAGAACTTTTACTGAGTGCCCACGGCAGCTGCAAGCCTTCCAGGCATTTGGCTGATACCGATAGGCCTGTGTGTTCTTCCAAGCTAAACTCTTGGTTAAACTACTGATATTTCTTCTGGCTCAGTGAACTAGTGATATTTCTTCTTGGGTTCAACAAACGATTTGTTGATTTAGAACCTTCGTCTGTCTTTATTGCTCATCCCTCCCTCATCAGGGCATACCGTGTTACTTTTCTCAGGGAACACAAACAAATGTTTACCACCAGACAAGGAGACATATTGTAGGCTGAGGAGATGGTTCAGGGCTAAAGTCTTTGGCGGGCAGGCAGAAGGACCTGAATGCCAGGCAGATAGGGCAGTGGCCTGAATTTTTAGCCCTGGAAGGCAGAGCCTGGGAAACCCCAGAGCAAAGCAATTTAGGATGATTCCTGATCTCGTCCTTTGATCTCCACAGGTATACATACTCAAATATCCTCTTGTACACCCGTATGTACACACACATACACACACACACACGCACACATGCACACACACGAGAGAGAAAGAAGAGAAAGAGAGAGAGAGAAAGAGAGAGAGAACAAGTATAAACTAAAGAAAATATTCATCTAAGTCCAGCCTAGTGGATGGATGAGTTTATTTCCTGGACTTATTACAGGAGAAGTGAGCTATTACTTACAGGAGTGTGGGTAACCCCAAAATAGCATTTCTGAAAAGTTCCCCACGTAACATGACTGGCAAACCCCTTAAAAGACAAATAGATAGAGTCCCCCCTTCAGTGACCCCTCTGTCTCCTATATACTCCAGCGCTTCTAGAGAGACCATGCACCACTGGGGCAGGATCACATGAAGCTGGAGTAGTAAGGAAGTTTCTAGAATTTCAAGTGAAGGTCTGAAGACTATCTGTCCTCCCTCCCATGAAGGAATGTTCATAGGCCTGGGTTGAAGGACTTGTGAGTGTGGGTGGTCCTGGCTGCTCTGGTTTGGAGAGAGCAATAGCCAAGAGGCCAGGGTTCCGTGATATGGAGGAGGAGTAACTGGTGACCGGTTCTAAGTGCATCACTTTCTCATAGCAGCGGTGGCGCAGTCAGGAGCCACTGCATCCTAAAACTCAGAGGCACCAAGGTACCTATTTCTGAGGCTCAGTTGAGAAGCAAGAGAGCATCTGCCCCAGGTGCCATGGAAGAGGTATAACCGTGACCCTCAGGTACACTGAATCCTCTTCCCCTCCCAGGCTCCTCATGAGTTCAGAAGACAAGAAGCTCATCCTGGTGCAAGACTGACTTGGTCTTCCTCTAATTGTCAAAGCTTATTCATTTCCCCCATTTTTCTTCCTTTCTAATATATACATTTTGATTTACATTCCACTAATTTTGATAAGCAGAACACTCATGTTCACTTAGTTTAGAATATTTTAAAATTTTTATACTCTTGGCTATTGCTCTCTCCTGACAGAATGTAGCCTAGGCCAGTAGAAAAGCAATGAAGTAGACAACAAAGGCTACCATAATGCAGAGTGCCAGGACCCAGCAAGGCTCACCCAGAATCAGGCCAACCTAATCTCTCCCCATCCTAAGGTTTAGGGAATCTCGAGGAAGAGGGGACAGTGAGTTCATAAGAACCTAAAGATGGGAAGGTCCACCACTGGAAAGACATTCCATTCAAGGCAGGACTGCTGCATCCAGGAACTCACTGCAGTGAGACTTTTCCTTACCAGACCTGCATAATGACTGATATATCAACATGTTTCCATTGACTATGATGAACTCAAGGCAGCTAAGAACACACAATGAAAACCTTAGGGACTAGAGCTGGATGAGTGAAGGGAAATGCCCCTATCAGTAGGGTGGCCCAAAAAAAGGCAACTGGTATGCCCCAGAAGCATGAACCCCTACAAGAGTAGACAAGCCAGAGGGAACTCTAGGGTCCATAGAAGCGGCCAGGAGGGTGAAAGGGAGTGGAATTGATTGGTGAGGGACAGGGAGGGTAATGGGAGGGAGGGGGGATAGAAGGAAGCAGGGATTAGTACTCAATTTTCTCATAAAACTAAAAAATAAATAAATAAAACAATAATTTTAAAAAATTAAAAGTTAAAGGTTAAAAAATTTTATTCAGATGCCTTCTTTGATCCATGCATGAGTTGCTAACAATACGTTGTTTACTTTTCACATATTTAGGAATTTTCCAGAATTATTTCTGTCATTAATTTAGTTTAGTCCCATTGTTATCTGAGAATGTGTCTTGTGAGATTTCTAGCCTTTTAAGTTTGGTAAGGCGTTTTTTACGGTCCAGAATGTGGTCTGTCTGGATGAATTCTGTTGCTGGATAGAGTATTCTATAAACATCACAGGATCTAGTAGATTAACAGTACTCTTAGACCATCTATATTCTTATTGACTTTCTGTCTACTGGATCTGTCAATTGATAGAGAGATATTGAAGTATTATCTAGTTACAGTGTGAATCTGTCAACTTCTCTTTGCAGTTCTCTTAGTTCTTGCCTCATGGACTTCGCTGTGGTTTGTAGGTACACATACATTAAGGACTGCTATATTTAATTAAACATTAGTACTCACCCTGAATTTCTTAAAGATCATCTTCTTGAAGGAACGATCCTTCCTCTATGTAATGTCTCTCTTTGTCCCTGATAATTACCCTATCTCTAAAGTTTGTATAAAATTAATGTAATTTCTGTATCTTTCTCCATTTCATTTACTTTTAACTTATTGGTGGTGTCCCTATATTTAAAGTGAGTTTCTTGCAGGTAAGAGTTGGATGTGTTATGGACTCTTTTTGCATATCTGAACCATTCACATTTCAAGTTGTTATTCATGTGGTTAGATTAAAACCTGCCATCTAGTCCTTATATTTGCTCATGCCCCACCTGCTTTGTGCTGTCTTCTTTGATTTCAATTCCTTTTCATATGATTCCATTTATCTCTTCTGACATATCATTTATGCTTCTTTCCTCCATTTTTTCCTTATTTTTTACACTTACTTATTTAGGGGATCACATAGCACAGCACACACCTTCGTAGACGTCAGACGACGACTTGCAGACCATGTGGTTCTAGAGATTGAACTCAGTTGGTTGGCTCTGGTGGCAAAGGCCACAACCCACTGAAATACCTTAGGCAGCCCTTCATTTCTTCGGTGGTTAATATAAGGTTATAATACACTTTTTTGATAGTGCTGGAAATTAAACTGTAGACCTTGGAGATGTTAGTCACCTACTCTACCTGCCACTGACCTACGTTCCTAGCCCTACAGTGTACATTGAAAATAACCTAAGTGCACCTTTAAATGATACAGTGCAGTATGTTATCTTCCTTTGGGAAAAGTACAATATGGCTTCTGAAAGCAAAGGTCACAGTTAGAACCTTTTGTTTCCAGTGTAGTTACTTTGCAAGGTTCTTTCTATTTATGTCAATGAGTATAGTTTTTCATTCACAGTAGTATATAAAACCAGTTTATTCATAGTAGTTTATTCATAAAGGAGAGGGTAGTGGGAAGAACTCCATCTGAAATTCAGAAGCCTGGAACTCAGCCTGGTTATTGGGGTGAGAGTGAATTCATGTCTTGCCGCAGTTAATCTGTTTGGCCTGGGTTTTTTCTCGCCATCAGGTGCATCAAAGACAATACCTACGCCAACCTTCACACCTCCAAGAAGAATGTGGCCCAGTTCAAGTTCAATGCCTTCACCTTTCTCAAAAGCCACGATGTGGTCTATCTGCAGTGTAAGATCATCGTGTGCAGGGTTGGGATCCACTCTCCCCGCTGCTCCCAGGGCTGCACGGGGAGGGGAAAGAGAAGCGCAGGGTACAAGGAAGAGGAAGAAGAACAGAAGGCTCAGGAAGAAGAGATAGAGACCAAGTACACCCACACGGTGGGCCCACTGAAGATCCACCGCGCAGCTGTTGCAAGCAAGGGCGTGGTGTGAGCTCCACAGCTGTCCCTGGAACGTGTTAGAAAATCGGAAGCAGGTCTATTTCTTTGGCTTGATAAGTCAGAAGTCGAACACTGACTGAATCGTCTGACACTCATGCAGGGACAGCTGGATGAACTTGAGGGGTTACTTCCTTGTGGTCTGTTACTAAACAAACCTTCTCTGATTACTAGTTTCTGGGATAGGCTGAAAATATGGATTTCCTGATCCTTCACTATCAAGACCTTCATCACTGTCCCAAAGTGAAGCAAACGTTAGGAAAACCGGGGCTGTCTCCCTCTACCATGACTGTTTTAAATTTTGGCTTCCTTCCTCTTCAGATGTTGATACACAAGTGGGCCTCCATTTCTATTCCTCTGGTGATGCGAGAATCTCTTTTCAGATCTGCCAGGTGTCTCGTAAAAATTAATAAACTATCTGCTAGGAAGCGACTGTTCATTTTTCTTTAAACTCTTGTAACGGCAGCTGAGTCCACAAACCACGGGTTCATCGAAACGAGCTTCGGCTGTTTCATGTGGAAGAGAACATGTCACAGCCCAGGGTTGGGGGAGGGCTCTGGCTTTCTACCGGCAAATGGGGCGAGAGTTAATACAGAATCACAAAGCCCACGGTGTCTGCTTACGAGCTGTGCACAGCCACGTCTCGCTCTGTTTCTCAGATCTCAGAACATCTTGGACTCACTCAAGAAACTTGAACAGGACCCATCAGTACACTCACCATCCTGAAGTAGGAAACGGGGATTGCTTCTTGCCGTGGGGGAGACAGATACTCCCTAAGTTATCCTTTAGCTTGGTTTCATTGTTTTGGTTGTTGAGACAAGCCCGAGTTGCCCCTTGAACTTAGGATCCTCCTGCCTCGGTCTCCTAGTCATTGGGTCACACGCATTCACATCACACCTGGCTCAAAGTCACTTTTAGGGACACAGCCTTCAAAAAATACTCAGTAATAATATTTAATGTCTTTGTCTCATTTGCCTGAAGAAATTAGTCATCTTTTTTGATAAGTACCATATAGAGATAAGACCACCACAGTACTTTCAAGTCTGATGGGAGAGAGAACAGTGTCTATAGAGCCTGGGATCTGACCCTGAGGTGCCGAGAGGTGAAAATCTGACCAAAAACCCACAGGAGGTGGGGAGGCAGCTGTTTGAAGACAAAAATCCCCTTCATCAGTAACTGCCGTGGTTAAGAACACGATGCCAATATTTACTTTTAAGAAGTTGCATGATGAGATTTGACCAGTGACTGAATTGGTGAACAAGATTTTCTCGGTATCTTTTATTCTTTGAAGCCTTCGTGTACAAATATAATTTTTTTGCTCCCCTACTGCCCCCCTACCCTTGTCTCACCACCCCCCATCCTACCCTGCTCATTCTCCTCTCCACCCAGTCTCCCTCCCCCTCCCCATCTTTTTGCATGTGAGATCCACTGGGCCCAAATCAAAGCAACCTGCATTGGCATGTGCCTGGGTATCGGCTGAGGCATGAACAGCCTACCAGTGGGTTCCAGTTAAAAATCTCCCCTTCTCATGCCCTGTACCAAATCCTACACAGTCTCTCAGGATGGTATAGCATCTCTTGAGATCCTGCTCCTCTTCAGCAAAATGTTGACAGGTTGGCTATTGAAGAGGTCTCGTGGAAGGCATCCCTGAGTTGAGTTCTTGGATGTGGTGGTCCTGGTGTTTTCCTGCCACATCTGACCTGCACAACATATGTTTACATGCCATTCTGGAATGCAGTTCCCTGCTTCGATTCATGTTAGAATGCGTGCGTGTTAAGTAGAAAAGCAGAGCTGTAGTTTTCATATAACATACTTAGCTTCCCCGTTGGGTGGTGTAAGATCAGTTTTGCCGTTTTACCTACTCTGCCTCATGAAATAAGAGAAACGCTTTTGTCTTATGAACTTGGCAGTGGAATGGAGTCTCTCATTTTACAGTCAGGTTTGTATCACCAAAGCCCCTTTCCGAACTGCTCATAAGGAAAAGCACCAAGTCTTCAGACATCCGTCAGGTGGGGGGGGACCAAGTAGAATGAAGTGCTCCCTCTTACACTTCAGTTCCAAACAATAACTTCCGCTGTTTCAAAAGTGGCACATTTGCCATTTATTATTTACATTTGATAGTGTGCATGTTTTCTTGGGAATCTTTACAAAGCATCTAACTTCAAAAACCATTTTTCTTGTACTCTTTTTATGTAACACTTGACTAAAATGTTTTACAAGCATCCAAGGGGATGTTCCCAGGACAGGAAGGAAGACACAAGTCATGTGTTTATTGCATCATCACACAATGAAACATGCTGGCCCAGGGACATGAGAAGCCACCTGCCACTTTTCCGGGTCCTTGATAGCTTATCCGCACCTTACGTAGGCCTACGGCACCATTTCCTTCCTGTCTCGGGGAGCTGAGCCTTCTCAGCATTCTTAGTTAATAGGGCTGCAGCTTCTGGTACGTGTAGCCCATCCGTTGATTTACAAAGTGCCTCACTGTGAGTGCAGCTATGATCACTACGTTCAGGGCAAGGACCATGAATGCAAACAGGTGCAAGCTGGAGACAGGCTCGTTCTGAGTTTCTTCTGCCCGTGTTTGAGGCAGAAGTCCTGTAATTGGAAACAAAACCTTAAGTATTAGCACTATAAAATGTTTATAACGTCTCCTTATATCCTATTATCATGTTATGAATTAATAATAAATAATTCCAGCTCACTTAAAGAAATGGTAATCAAATACTTGAACTACTTAAATTTATGTTTTATAGGATATTTAATTCTGGACTACCTGTGAATATTTGCTATCATATATATCTCTTACCCATGAGACCTGGATCTCAGGTTATAATATTTCCAGAGAGAACAAAGTTGCCCTATATATATGTAATAGATTGCTTATTTCAAAAAGATAAGGTTTTTCTAAATGGGCTATGTAACTGATTATTTTTGTTTTCCTCATTTAGGAGTTGCTTCAGGCTAGAGAGATGGCTCAGGGGTTAAGACTCTGCCTTAAAAGCAGAAGGTCCTGAGTTTGGACCTCAGGTCCCACATTAAAAAAAAAAAAAAAAAAAAAGATTGCTTATGGAGGTAGAGCAATTAAGGATGATTCCCAAAGTCACCCTTGGTCCTCCACAGGCACAGTGCCCTCTTCTACACACACACACACACACACACACACACACACACACACACACACACACACACAAAATAATTTGTTTCTGATTTAAGTATCTGCTTAGAATTAAGTATCTGCTCAGGACTTAGGAAATTTAAAACCTCAATTTTAGAAATGAGGATAATACATACATCCTTCTAAGTCGCATGGGTCATTGTATGTGATCAGGGTAACATATACTTACTTACACTAGATAAGACATGTATATTATCAACTCACGGAAATATTTATCTTGCTTGCTTAAATGTCATCCCTTATTTCCTGAACTTTCTACGTTAGGTCTCTAAAGTATACATCTTAAGGAGGACACATCTGAGCTGCCTTTTATGAGTCCTGAAGAACTGTTGGGTCACACAATAGCGTTTATTCCTACCTGAATTTCCGCTTGCACCTCGGTCCCTTTTCAGGCGAATGGGTCCTATGACCGAGTCAGTCTTCCACTTGTACGAGGAAACAGCTCGCTTCTTCCGCACAATGCAGCCTTGCGCACAGCGAGAGTCAGGGTCTTCGCTGTCACAGATGAGAATCTTACACTTCAGGTACACAGAGCTCAGCTGTCTCAAGAATTTAAAGGCATTGAACTGGAATCTTCCATAGTGTCCAAATAAAGGGTACACTTGACAAGTCTCATCTCGACTACACCTGGAACGGAATTTTCGAGCATGTTCAGAAGATGCACAGCAGCTTTCCGGGGCTCAGAAGAGACGGTACAAACCTCTCTTTGTGGGGTTTACTTCATGAGTTCAGAAATCTCTCTAGAAAGACATCTGTGGTTCAGAGTATTTCAAGCTAAGATTGCGGGTGAGTTGCTGGGTGAAGTAACAAGGCTCCTCGCTCTGCAATGTTAGTGTCAGAAAACTGGAGTCAACGTACTAGAGACGCCTTTCCTTACGGGCTTGATATTAACATGCAAGTGCAGCTTGAAGGAAACTCTTCCTTCAAAAACTTAACACTTTGCTTAACTTTACATTCTCCTGATGACGTTATGTTCCAAGGTGCTTCCAGATCTTTGTTGAAAATAATCAAACTACACAAAAATCAGAAACACGATCCTGCTTGACACAATGCAAAGTTTCCACCACCCCACTGGCAAGCACTTTGTATTGCACTTAAAACTTTACAGGGTAATGGCAGTGTCATAATTCTTTTAACCTAAATTATTTGTGGCTAGCACTTAACTATATTTTTAAACTTGACCTATATATATTAAACTTGACCAAGTTTAATAAAATTCCATGGTAATACCACTAGGAAAAAATTATATATATATATATATGTGTGTGTGTGTGTGTGTGTGTGTGTGTGTGTGTGTGTGTGTGTGTTTTATATACTATTTTATTAAAATTATTACTACTGGGCTGGAGAGATGTCTCAAGGGCTAAGACTCTGTCTCGCAAGCAGAAGGTCCTGAGTTGGGATCCCAGGTCCCACGTAAAAACACCAGGTGGAAAGAGAGGTGGCTTGCAAGCTGGCCCTGGTGGGCGGAGCCTAGAAAACCCCAGAGCGAAGCCAGGATGATTCCCAAAGTCACCCTTAGTCCTCCACAGGGACACACAGTGTCCTCTCTCTCTCTCTCTCTCTCTCTCTCTCTCTCTCTCTCTCTCTCTCTCTTTCTCTCTCTCACACACACACACACACACAAATGTTTAAATAAATAAATGAAATTATTGCTACTAGGGACTGGGGAGAGGGCTCAGTCAGTGAAGCGCCCGCTGTATACACACGCCCACCTCACTTGGATTCCCAGCCCCCAGATAGGAGCTGAACACATCAGCACATGCTTTCATGCTTTAATCCGTGTACTGGGGAGACAAAGACAGGAGCACCCTTGGTGTTTACTGACTAGTCAAGTAATCAGCAAGTTCTAGCTTCAGTGCTACCCTGTCTCAAAAAATAAGGAGGGGAGAGATTAGGGAAGACACTTGACCTCAACCTCGGGGCTCCACATGCACATGTGTGCAAACACACACACATGCATGAACGTGTACACACAGAGAAAAAGGAAACAATCATTGCTGCTGCTGACGTAGGACACCAGGCACCCATTTCGTCAATACGCACCCACTGTTGATTAGGTCATAAGTCGGCGATGCAAAGTCAGACGTTGGAGAAGCTGTGCAAGTGTCCAGAAACACGACCAGGTTGGGATCTGAGGCGTGCAGAGTGACTTGAGCAAACAGAGTTTGGTTCAAATCCACATAATATGGTGACTCGCTCAGAGGGGTTTCGAATGAATTGGACTCAAAAAGAGCCATGCTGGTGTTGTATCTGCCCTGGACGCTTTGGTTTTGGATGACGTCATCCTCGGTCATGTACAGAATCTCCACGGTGGAGTTGTATTCCATCTCACACTGCACGACAATCTGGAGATGTTTCCGTCGGGTGATCAAGGTAGAGGCTGGGGATGTGGTGAAGGTGATGACGTTGGTGTAAGTGATGGAGTGGTCCTCGGCCTGCCGGATAGGATGGAATTCAGACCCCCTCCAAGTTTCAGATCACAGATGTCTACAAACTTGCAGCTAAAGACATAGCTTCCTTAAATCATGAGATAACAGTTCTGGGGTCAAATGCTTTAAACATTAAGTATGTTCTACTAAAGAGATGTTCTAGGAAAAGGTGAAAGAAGCAGCTTGTATCTGAAACACTAGAAGATTGAATAAGATGGCATTTAGTTTGTTGCATTCAGATCATTTTTCGACGCAAATTTTCCAACCCTATAAAGACTCAAAAGTTACTGGGTCCGGTGTGGTACAGGCCAGAAACCCCGGCTACGCGGGAGGCTGAGGCAGAAGGATCATAGCGTCAAGAACTGCTTGGGATGTTGCAGAGTGAACGTGGGCAGCTTCGAGAAGCCTTGCTTCAAAACCAAAAGAAAGAGAGGAACACAGCTCAGTGGCAGATGGCTTGATTAGCACGTGTGAGGCCTTAGGTTCAGGAAGTAAACGACGCTAATCTCTACACCATATCCCCTCCTTAAAGAGTACTCATTTGCGTGGCTAATTGAGCTGCTTTCCCAAATAAGTATAGAAAGAAGTTTTGTTTTGGTGTGCCCTATCCTGTGTGTTCATTTCAGGGCAAAAAAAAAAATCACTTACTTCTGTCTTTACCAGTCTTATGTTCCTGTGATATAGCTAGCCCTGCATCTCTTTTCTTCTTCTTTTGAAAGTGGAAAAGAGAGAAAGAGAAAAACCATGTATATACATGAGAGGAGGTCAGAGGACAACTTTCAGAAGTCAGTTCTCTACTTCCACTGTGTTGACTTCTGGGATCAAATTCAGAGCACCAGGTTTGCAAACAGGTACCTTACCTGCTGAGTTATCTCACCGGCCCATACCGCCATTCTCTTAATTACATTGTGGCTTAACATCTGTAGTGAAAGTATGCTAAAGAGACTCAAATGTGGGGACTGCTTGACTTCAAACAGGATTTTTAGACATGTAGTGCAAGTCTCACATTAAAGTCCTTCATATTTAAAATACAAATACTTTTAACTTTTGCCTTCACGAGGGAACTAAGACAATCTCGAAAAGTTCAGCTACAAGGACTAGAGAAATAACTCAGTATTTAAAAGCTTGGCCTCGAAAGTAAAATGACCCAGGTTCAGATCCCCAATCGCATGTGCCAGGCAGATGTGGCAGCCGACTCTAATTCTGACCCTGAAAGGCAGACCCTCAGAAACCCCAGAGCCAAGCACTAAAGAGGAAGAGCAGTCCAGGGTGATTCCTTGTCAGCCTTGAGCCTCCACAAGCACACACATTCAAGCACCCTCTTGTACACATGCCTGCACACACGTGTATACCCACGCACATGCAAACATATGCACACATGCAAAAGAAAATCCAGCTCTATATTGCTAAATATAGATTGTCCACATTTTCTACACAACTTTTCATAATGGAATAAACTCTGAATACCATAGCTATAGACACTCAAATTTCTCTAGTGAGTTTTCTGATTTTTTTTAACTTCTGAGAAAAATGCCTACTGAAAATGAATTACTTGAAAAATGAATGAATTACCCTGAAGATGAATAAGAAGATTTGACATCTGTGAGTTAATGAGTGTGAGCACTTGTATGCCCAGGCATGCTGACCTCAGCCCAATCAATGGGTTCTGAGGGGTGGCTACTAGCAAGTGTTACCTGTCAGTTTCACAGTACCTTTTTGATGGTTCCACATCCATTCAGAGGGATGGCAAATTCCACGACATTTGTGACCCTCGGTCTGCAAGTTGGGTCATTTAGTTGTAGGTTGTCCTCATTGTAGTTAAGTGACTGTAGGTACGATTTGCTTATGATAACTCTCATTTTGTCAGAAGAACAACTTAAAGATGCTGTAGGAAAAAAAAAGGTGAGGGGGGAAATGGTTTGTGCTAGCCAGGTGTTAGCATTCTGAAGATGTCCACGTGGAAACAAACCTATAACTGTCAGCCCCATGTTAACCTAAAGAGCAAAGACGCTTGAGAGTCCCAAGCAGTTGATAAGTCCTTTACGGTGTCCACTGCCATCCCGTTTAAACCACCATCATCCAGTCATCTAATGGTTATAATTATGTCCTCGAAGAAGACAGTAGGGAACTAGATCCTATGTTATAAAGAATTCCTTTTCAGCTTAATAGAATCATTTGCTTCTTGTATAAAGCAACACACAGAACCAATTCCCAAGCCTCCTCTTACTAACTCCATTCCCAGAGCTGGAACATTAGGATAGCCAGGCCAAGAATTAAGGAACGGTATCCTTAATGTAAAAGGGCTCAAAAGAGCCAAGGGGCATATAAAGTGACTTACTAGTGTTGATGTTTTCTTTGTAGATGGATGTGTAGGAAGCAGAGAAGCCCCGGTAGGAATTGGCATAGTCTGTAGACAACACGACAGTCATGGATTCCGAGGTAGACTCGAAGGAAGGCTTCCCCACGCCGCAGACTTGTTCAATCAGGCCCGACGTGGTGGAAGAGCCATCATAGATGGCGACAAAATCAAATCTGCAGTGTTCATCTGTTTCTAGGCTGAGAAGGAGGAACTCTGGTGTAAAAGCTTTTCAGAACGATTCAGTGCTGTTGGCTGTCATCCGTTCTTAAGTTATTCAGGAGTGATTTTCTTTACAATGGCATCTCAGGTTTCTGATGACACTAGAACTTCATCAGTCCCTGATGGAGCCTCGAAATCTCCAGAAAAATCAGTCAACTAACCTCAATGCAATAGTATTTATTAATAAGTATTTCTACATCGATTCTCTAACAGTGCCCAATACAAGGGGCCATGTGATTACCCAATACAAGAGCCCATGTGATCATTTCTTCCCCAGATTGGATCGTCGTGAGGTTGGAGACCACGGTACTTACAAAATCTCCTTGAAGTCTAATTGTATCCTGTAGCCTTTCTCCACCTGGATGTGCCACACGCAGTACGCCAACTCAGGATGAGGCCTTGGGTAGTTGGGGCTGGTAAAGGATCCCTCCAAAGTGTCCAGGTAACCCCCACAGTTCGGAATAGCTGCAAGGAATAGGAAGATGATTGGTGACCGAGAACAGAACTGAAAATAGAAGCTTCTTGTCATTTCTCTGCAGTGTGTGAAGTGCAACATGCCTGCCTTGCATGTTACACTATTTCTTTCTCCTCCAGGGTTCACATGTTGATAGGTTTTCATTCTTTTTCCCCAGACTTTCTGTCCCTTGTTGTTTCTGTCCCAAGAGAAAATCTTGCTGAAGTGGTCTGTCTGGGCCACAAAAGTCTTCCACCACCTAGACTGAACCATAGAAAGGAAAGAACATTCTCGGCGCTATGGTCTGTGCTTCCTTCCCCGGCACTGACTCCAGCTAACAGGATCACTGGCCGTCAGCATACGAACAACTGTTCTAACTTTTCTTCCCAGATTGGCTCAGAGACGCTGGGTCCAAAGCAAAGATCCTTCTCTTCTGCTCTCAGCAACTCCTACCCTAGTCACACTCAGAGCTCAGTCCAGTGACAAGCTTCACGAAGATGCCCTTAATCCTTGCCAAACCAAGTAGCCAGCAGCAAGACAAACGAAACAGGAAGAAGCCGTCCTGAAGAGTCTATTAGGGAGGCATAAGATGGGTGGGATTGGCTCGTGTCAGGCCGGGACTTGAAGCCAAGCTGGAAAGGTGCGTTGGGTTTCAAAAGACATTTGAGAGGCAGAGTCTTAACCTCTGAGCCAGTGCTCCGGCCCTCAAAAGAATTTTGAATGCAGCGGTTTAGCGGCATCTAAAATCAGTGGAAAGACTATCAGAGCAGAACTTTCCTCGTGAAGCCATTGGCTCAAGCTCATAGCATTTCACATTGGGTAAAAAAACAGGATTTGGATACTAAGAACGTAGAACTGTCTGAAAATTAGCTCTGCTTTACTCAACATTCCTACTGCCAGAATCATCCTGGAAAAAAAGGGTAAATATGGAAGCTCAAGACCTGAAACCCTCCTGGACGTGACAAGAACCGCATGGGAACTGTCCATCAATATCTCACCAGGCAAAGGGAAAGATCTCAAGAAGGTCCCCATCCCCTGAGAGACTCGTGAGAACTGATAGGGAGGAAAAGGAAGATGCTGTCCTCAACGGTGCACCTACAGGTCTATAATACTTGCTAGAGCATGAATCATGTCGGGCATATGACAGCCAAGACAAACTAGATGAAGCACATGGGCCACACAAGTGAAAAGACTTGAAAATAGGAGGGAGTGTGACAGGGGAGATGAGGGATTATCAGGGGGAAAGGAGGGGGATGGGAATGGGGACTAAGAGGAGAGAAAAAAGAAAAATAAAATTATTATTAAGAAAAAGAAGTCAAAAATCATCATACTAACTACTTTGTAAGGAAAGCCAGGCCAGCCTAGGCTAAATAAGACCCTGATTCTAAATAAATAAGTATTTTAATAATAAAGAAAATGCAACCCACATCCAGTAAGTCAGTCGAAAGGGAGTTTGAACCTAAACAGTTTGGCTTTTAAAAAGGTTTCTAGATTATCACTAAATGAGTAGCACATGGAGTCTGTCCTTTGGGCTCCAACACAGCACCCTTCAACTTTAGTCATCTGATGGGCTACACCCTACTGTCTCTCCCAAAAGAAGGTGGCCAGCAGGGGGAATTCATGAGCTTCTCCAGAGCCAAGGGATCGGATTCTCAAAGGTGGAGACAGTTGAGTTACAGAACTGCTGTAAATAGAGACCCAAGAAGGGACAGAAGCGACTCAAGAGGAGGAAAATCCCAGGCAGGAGCAGATGGAGCCTTTGTCTACAGAGGGGTGAAAATGGATATGACAAGACAACGTACGCGTGTCGGAGGAGAAGAAGTAGTAGAAGATGAAGACGGTTCTTTGGATTTTCACTTGGTCGGTGACGATCTGAAAAGTCAGTGAATTGGATGATGATTCGAACACAGGAACAAAGTCATTTTTATTGCAGACCTTCCCTAGCAGAGGCCCGTCGAGGGAGCTTCCGTCGAAGACTTGGATGTTTTCACTTTCACACGTACCATCTGGATCCAGCCTGTGAACAAAACATGTTGTGGCTGGAGAAGAGCCGCTGGTGAGGCAGGTTTCAAGAAACACCGTCCCCTGTTCGCGTCGGCATGGGAGGTCACGGAGCAGTTGGCAATCTGTTTCATTTAAACCTCCCTAAGACCGATCGCCAGCCCTACCCTCTTCAGCATCAATCATCCTCAAGGTGAGCTAATTTGCCTCGTTTAAGTAAATGGTAGAAATGGGCCTAGACGGCAGCACTCCATTCCTTGGCCTACTCCATTACTCCCGTTCCCTGGATCCAAGTGACTATTTGGCATGGAAACGTCTAACTTAGAGTTGACCCCCGTCCATCTTAACGTCCACCTGTTGGGAGGCGAGTGAGCAGCTCTTCCTCCACGGCTGCCTGTGCTCTGGACGAATCCAAGCTCGGCATCTCCTCAGCTCCCCTGTCCTTCACTGTATCACCACTTCCTCTTTCTGAAGGACAATCCCACACTCTGCATGAAACACGGCAGCCTGGATTTCAGTTTTGAGCCCAGTCTGACAGATGTCCACAAAGATCACACATGTCCAAGACAGCCTAGGCGTTTCCCTGCAGTCTCACTTCGGAGAAGCAATTTAACCTTTCTGGTCCTCGGTCTTCTGTTCTGTACAATGAGGATCTCACCGCACACCTTCTGTTCTTGCGCAGGACGTTTCCTTGTTCTGTACCCAAAGCGCCCTCAAGCTGGCACGCAGAAGCCGCCGTGAACAGTAAATGCTGATTTTTGCTGACTTTTGCTTTTCTCACAATCCTGGTCTCTCTCTCCTTCTATAGCAAAAATGCAATCTCTGTTTCTAAATAACACTACTGCTCCAGGATGTGAGAAAGCCCCCTTCTTTCACTAAAGGTCGGTAAATTCCAAATCCTGTGTGGTGGGCACTGGAAGCCCAGTCACGGAACATTAGAGGCACCCGACGACTTGCTTTCTAGGCAAGTTCTCGGGCCCTACTCACCCCGCGTGAATTAGCTGGGGGTCCTGGGGTGGCCCAGCATGTGTGCCTTAATGAGCCTTCCATGCGCAGTGTGAGTAAAAGCACAAATTTGGGGCAGTGTGTTGGAATTCTCCTCCCTGTCTATTGCTGTGGCTTTCAGTTCACAAGCGTCTTAGCTGTATTTTTTTTTTTTACTGAATGGGGGATAGATTGCACCTGCTGAAGGAAGCTGCTGGAAAATCAGCCTCTAAGGCTTGAGCATCTGGCACGGTATGGGCAACGACCAAAAAGAATTAACAATATGCTGCTCAAAAATAAAAGCTGAAAAGAAATTGCTAATGCTGGATCGTGTCCTCAAAGACTTGTGATTCAACTGCATAGGATGCGGCCTGGGAATCTGGTCTGGGTAACTCCCACAAAGTTTCTAACAGTAATCCAAGCTTGGAACCGCAGTGTAGTTTTGAGGACTACAGTCGGCTACTGACCCTGATCATTCCACCTGCTGTTTGTGTGACCTCAGTGAATTCTCCACGCACTGTGCCGGAACTGCAGCACGGCCCTCACGGGACCTGCGCGACACAGAGTGCGACGCGCAGCGATGACCCCCCACCACCAGCGGCACTGTCACGACGGAGATCACCACTGCACGCGGCAATAGCTGAATTTCCACCACAGAGACGCCCACCGTCTACTCCACTGTGGCAGAAGTCAGAGACTGCCCTGGGGCACTGAAGCCCCCCACTTACTGCACGTGGGAGAAGATGATCCTGATGCTTCTATTTTCTGGTCTCTCGATGGTCCATGCGCAGTTGTCATTGCCATTGAGGTACAGGATCAGGGCTTTGTGAGTCTCTCCCAGGTTGGACCCTCCCAGAATGGCATTGCATGTCGATCTGCCTGGTAGAGACCAGAGATGGCACTGAGGAAAACGGCAGCCCCTTTCCCTCGCATGGGGACTGGGGTTGAACCCCCACACCCAGAACACCATACGATGTTGGAAATGGTATTCTACTTACTGCAAACCAAGCCACAAACAATGAGTTTGACCTTTTTAGCTTTGGGAAGAAACTGTAATTCCTCTAGATGTGTGAGTATAATGTGTGTGTGTGTGTGTGTGTGTGTGTGTGTGTGAAGATAGTTTTCAAAAGAAGCCTCATATCTGGAATATGTAAAAAAAATTCTTATTCAATCATTAAAAGACAAAGAATTCAATTAACCATGGAGAAGTCGGGTAAGGGGCAATACACCTATAACCCCAGCATTTGGAAGGCTAAGGAAGGAGAATCCCAAGTGTAAGATCAGGCTGGGATATTTAGTAAGACCCTGCCTCAAAAACACAAAAACAGCAGTAGGAGCAAGAGCAAAAATGTACATTTTTCCAAAGAAGACTAATGATCAAAACCTACACATGTTCACAAACAAAGCTTTGCATTTTCTCTTTCGTCTGAACTGACTTTATGTTTACCTAGCAACAACTATGCACTCATTAGGAAACAGCAGGCACGCAAGGACAACAGAAGAAAAACAGAATCCCACAATCCCACCACCCAGAACCAGCATCCTCATGTCAACCCTGCTGTATACACACCCAGGTTCTCTCCTTCCAGATTTTAAAATCGGTCCAGCGTCTATTTCTAAGCAGAAATACTATCACATTGTAAAATTTAAAACACCTTTTTCCTCCCAATGAAGATCCTTTCTGAAAGATGTCATAAAAAAAAACTATCAATTCACCCTAACAAAATCAGTGGCTGAAATTTACATGTTTTAATTATGCGCATATGTATACGTTGTACATGTATCACTGGGTACTTCTAGGGTTATTTTCTAAAGATATGCTGCTGTAAGTGAAATGCCCATCAATACTCCACCCACTTTTTCTTCCCTGAAAATGGTCATATGGGCCTGAATAAAATCCCCCTATCAAGAGCATGAGGGCACGTCTCTGGATTGCGGCCAGCGGTAGGTGAGGGGAAAGCAGCTTGCGTGGAGAAAGCTGGTTCAGTCTTCTTACCCTCAGCCTCGGTGGAATTCAACTCTGCCCAGCAGGAGGCCACCAACAGGGCCACGAGGAGGAGCCTTCCTGTGACCTCCATCTTCCCAAGGCGCCGAGCAGCCTCGGGGGCCGGCAGGCTTTTATACTTCTCTGAGTGTCATAAGAACGTGGTTTCATAAGCCTCCTGACCACCGCTAGGGAAACGTGTCAGCTCCTCCCTGCGTGAGAACAGAGCAGCTGGGATCCGCATCCCGGACAGCACTTCCCCGCTGACCCTGGCAACGCACTTACTCCTGCGGCTTCCGAGAGGGCCTCGCAACCCGGCTGGCACAGCAAGCACGGGACATGCCTCTGCCAACTGACCTGAACCGCAGCCTTGGCTCCCTCTGCACATCACCCGCGAGTGGCACCAGGACTCCCAAAGCCATCGCTGTCCTTCTCAAGCCACGGAAGCCTTTGGGGGCCAAAGCTAAGTGGGCCATGGGGGGGCACTGCATCTGGGCAGACACTGGGCCCAGCTGGGCCCCTCAGGTGCCTACATGGGCTAACCCTGCAGGGATTTCTGACCTCCTCTTCCAAGGCTTGCAGCTCTGAGGACGGAGTTCTCACATGCAACGTGAGACTAGGAAGAGGGGGATTTGCGGGGGAGAGTTGTTCGCTCGTACGTTTGTCCATCCTCTTCATTCATCCGTCCATCTCCTCATTCACTCATTCATCCAATTCATTCAGCAAACACTCAGTGCCCACCACCCTGGGGTCCGGGGAGCTACAGAACTGACCATCTCGCTCTCTTGCAACATTCAGTCTAAGTGAGGGACAGATGATAAACAAACAAGATTCCTATGACAGGTGTGCTGAACACGGTAAGACAGAGAGGGAGTAGACAGTGTGCAGCCTTGGGTGGCAAGGGTGCAGGGCTAGGGTGGTCGGAGGAGCCTGAGAAGACGAAGTGGAAGCAGAAAGATGGAAGCGATCCTGTGTGCTCTCACTTGAGGGATTTTCTTGGAGACAGAAGGGCAAGTACAAAGGCCCTGGGGTCTAGTTGTGCCTACAGTGCAAGACAAGGCAGTGTGCTCGATGTGAGAGAAAGGAAACGCGGGAAATGGTAGTGAGGGGAGGGAGTGAGGGGAGGTAGTGAGGGGAGGGAGTGAGGGGATGTAGTGCGGGAGAGGTGGGGGTGGAGGAGAGTTGGGGGTGGAGGAGAGGTGGGGTGCAGGAGAGGTGGGGTGCAGGAGATGTGGGGTGCAGGAGAGGTGGGGTGGAGGAGGTGGGGTGGAGGAAAGGTGGGGTGCAGAAGAGGTGGGGGTGCAGGAGAGGTGGAGTGGAGGAGAGGTGGAGTCGAGGAAAGGTGGGGTGCAGGAGAGGTGGAGTAGAGGAAAGGTGGGGTACAGGAGAGGTGGGGGTGCAGGAGAGGTGGGGTGGAGGAAAGGTGGGGTGCAGGAGAGGTAGGGTGGAGGAGAGTTCAGGAACAGTAGACGGAGAAGAACCTGTGAGATGGAATTTTTCAATTCTAGCTTCCCATGGATGTTTTTGGTGGAGACTCACATGAACAGCCAGTTTCTGGAATCATCCACGGCTCTGTGGAGGTTGAGGTGGCGAGGAGAGGTCTCCTAGGGTGGCATCTTGTGCCCTTCTGCCCTTTCTGTTGAGGAGGCTTCTGGGCAGCCCTGGTCTCCTTCCTGGACCCTAGGGCTGTGGGTTCAGGAAACACCATCCTCCACTTTGCCCAAAGGATCCTAGGTGGGCCCCAGGGGGGAAGGTAGCCCCCGTGAGAATGGGGAGTAATGTTCATGAGGCGCTAGGACACCCCAAAGTTCCTGGACAGTTCTGCTGGCTTCCTGGCTGCTCAGACAGCCACACAAGAAGCAAGAACCTAGTATGAGAGTGGGGGGTACCTGTGTGTGGTTGGGGAACCTCATAATGACAGACCCGCTCGCTGTAGGATGCAGCTGCAGGTATGCACCCCCAATTGGCTTTGTCTCAATTACTTTTCCTCCCTATTTCCCTAGAACCCAACAACCACCGTGTGCGAAGTCTTTGAGGTCACCCCCAGGAGGGGGGCCTGGAGAAGGGAAAGGAAACTTGGGGCGCAGGCAGGTGAGAAGCCTGCCTTGTGTACTGGTTAGGAATCATGTTGCCACAGAAGATGTGTGGATTGCCCTTATTTCTCTGCCTGGCGCACTGCATGGGTCCTCCCTCTGAGTCTAGATAACTGACAGGCATCAACGGACTTTCCCAAGTGAAGGTTGAGGATAGATGTGACCTAAGCCAGTGGATTCTAAAGCCCTCGCAGAGCAATGTACTCTGTGCTCCTGCCCGTTTGTTTAGCCCTTGTCCCACCTACCTCACAGAACTTCCAACGTCCAAGCCGTACCTAGTCTCCTAAATCGGGACCTGCTGCCGCACGGCTCCCAGAGTCAGGAACTCAGCTGCCCATTGGCTGGGGTCAGAGGGGTGGCTGCTGCTCTCCATCCTCTAGGAGCTCCCTGGGGACAGGAGAAACCAAAGCCAGGCGAGGGAGGCGGAGCCTTGAGAGAAACACGTCAGTCACCTGCGAGGTCCGGAAGCAGCGTCCAGGCAAACCAGAGTCCTGGCTTGGCATTTTCAAAGCACACTGGGGCTGGAATACTCGACCTCAGGGTGGGGCGCTTACTGGCAGGTTCTGACAGAGCAGCAAGATCTGCAGCTGTCCCCCTGCCCCCCACAGCACTCCCTGTGTCCACCAATGATGTCCTGAGTCTTCTCAGCTGAAGGGAAATAGCTGCTTTCTGTGTTCTCTCTCTCTCTCTCTCTCTCTCTCTCTGATGAAAGCCAAGGCTAGTTAAAGAGAGAAGAGTCACTGTGGTTATAGATGGGACATCTGTGCCTAGAAAAGGTGTCCGGGACCTCGCTGGAAGGAACAGAAATGGTTAGGGTGCATCCTGCCTGGGCTTCGGCCTTGGCTATAGGTTTTCTATGACTGTTGAAGGTATGAGCTGAATCAGCAGTGGACAGAGGGAAAATGGCCCATCCGCGTGGCCTCCCGTGTGTGGCTGTGTGGGAGAGGCCAGAGCAGGAAGGCTGTCGAATCTTCCTTGTCCTTTTCTTTTTTAGAAAGGATCTCATGTAGCCCTCATGTAGCCCAGGCTGGCTCAGATTCGCCATGTGGCCGAGGATGGGCTTGACCTCCTGCCCATCCACCTCCTCACCTTGCTAGTCACATCCTTTCAAGGCCAGTAACCCCAACACCACCTTGACACACGTCGGCCAACTTGAACCAGTGTCATGGTTTGGAATGTGTCCCCCACAGACTCGTGTGTCTGGGAAGGCCGTGGCACCTTGGCAGGTGGAGCCTTCGGGAGGAAGGCAGTCAGAGAGGGTGGGCCTTGAGGTGTAGGGGTCCCACCCTACTTCCAGGAGAGGTTTGCTTTAGCACTGGCAGTTTGGCATCTCTCGACCTTCTGGATGGATGTGACCTAGGCCTACTCCAGCTTCTGCCGCCAGCCATGCCGCTTCCACCATAAAAGACTGTATCTCCCGTCTAGAACAGTGAGCTAAATAAATCTCCCTTTCTCCCTTAAGTTGCTTGACTTTGGGAATCGTCTCACGGCAACAGAAAAGAGTAACTAGTTGAGATCAGGGATCTCTCTTGGCTGCCGTAATAAAGATATGAACTGTACAATTTATGGTGGGATCTTTATTAGCTTACACTTTCAGGTTATAGGTCATCAGACTGTCAGTAAGTAGAACTGACCACACCATATCCACAGCAAGGCAGAGCGCAGACAAGTACCAAGGCAGATTTCCACGAGCCAACAACTTTCGTTCTCTTAACCCACCTGCCCAGGGAAGGGTCCTACCGCTATGAGTTGTGTCTTCCTACATCAGTTATGCAATTAAGACAATCTCCTATAGGTTTGCCTTCATGAGGTAATTCCTTATATGTTTTGCAGTTCCTCAAATTGACAGCTGAAACCCACAGACACAACTCTCTTCTATCCCAGTGAGTGATGTCACCATTAGAACCTTTAGGACAAGCTGTATTGAGAGGGAACAAGTTCTCGAAGACCCACTTACAAATACTCCAGCTTTCCAAATCTAATTGACAATGAAATTAAAAATACTCTGAGATTAACTTACACTTTCCTTCTGGGATTGGGAAAGTGCTGGACACTTTCACTTTCTCTTCTATCTTTCCTTCTTTTGCAGTAAAACATTACATGACTGTTTCTCCATATCTCACAGTTGGGAATTTGCATATAAGAAGTCTAATGAAAAAATCATGCTGGAGACAGAAAAATTATTTTCATTATTGTATATTTATACAAAAGTACATAAATAATGTTAGATAGCATGTAAGACTATAAACACTATAGAAATTCACTTGAACAATAAAATATTCTGCTAAGAAAGAAAGGTTGATGATGAAGACTTGTGTGCCCACCGCTGCCCTGTCAGATGCCCTCGTTTTTGTCACAGAAGCAGGGTGGCAGGGAGTCGACGTCGCTGTACATGTTACACTCATCGCAGCACTGGAGGTGCTCGGCGGCAGTGGTTTGGGCTGAGACGCTCTTGTTGTCCTTGTCGTCCTTGGCTGGAAGAGTCTGCTTTACCTCGTATGCTTCCCTTGAAATGCTGAAAAACAAGCACACGCAGAGAGAACACGGGCTCAGAATGGTTCTTCCCCGTGCGCGCGTTACAACTGTCAGGACTATGTGGGAAGTCCAAGGCCGGACGCTTCACACACACGTGACATCAGCCCTGGACTAAAGCTTCCTGCTCCCGTGACAAGCTCCTCTCCTGCAATTCCTATGAATGTGAAGTCAGGTTACCAAAGTCAGGGAGGCCGAGTTGCACCCAATGGCTGCTTCAGGCCCGGGACATGGGGAATGTAGGGAACGGGGCTGCAGCGGCCCGGGCCCTGCTCTGGCCGCTACCATCTAACTCTTGAGAACAGAGACCTCGCTGCTGCTGAAAGCCTGTCTCGCTCATTCTGAAGGCTCCTCCCCTTTCTGGTCTGACCTGCACCCCTGGTCAGCTGTCCTCCACGGGACCTCTGTCCTCTTGGCCTCCCTCGCTGTCCCAAAGCCACTGCGATAAATGAGAGACCCCCTGAGAGCTCCCAAGTGAGGGCAGAGGTCGTGTGGTCATCTCTATTAGCAGGAGGCAGAGCTCACATCTGCCCGTGATTCTTCGGTCTGCAGCACTGGGGACAGAAGGTGCTCAGCCGAGGGGCTACAGACCACCTGGACGCTCCCTGAGGTCCAGTGACAGCCTCGCAGTGCCCACGCAAGACCCTTAGGCTGAGAGCACCCTACTTGTGAGCTCACAGCCCTGTGCTAGAAGGAAAAGACTCAAACCTTCTGCACCCACCTGCCCTTGCCTTGTAGTTCTTGACCCACCTGTGGTTCTTGCCCACCTGTGGTTCTTGACCACCCACTAGAGTAAGAGTCTGTGTCCCATTAGAGGGGGCTTATTTCCTTTTACCCACATAACTCACTTCATTGCCTTGGATACTTTGGAGTAAAGACAGAGGACAATTCCTATAAGCACCAACATGGCTGCCAGGATCCCACAACCAATGATGAGTGAAATTGTTGTCCGGAGGTCAAAAGATTGAAACATACCTGGGTAGAAAAATGCAGGGAAAAGTTAAGGTGGCCTCCACTCCCCACATCCATCTGCCATATCTACATGCTCTTCCACTGTGTAGACCCAAGCAGAGACCCTTTAATGCATGCCCGCTAGGAGGGACTCTTCTAAAGAGGTCTCGCTGGACCCAAGGTGGGTAAGAGGGATAATTCCCAGATGAAAAGGAGCCCAGATGTAAAATGCAGAGAGATAGAGATCAAAGGATAAATAGCGCAATCATTACCTTAGGTTTGGCTGTGGTAGAGCAGTTACCTAGCACACCAAGGGTCCTGGGTTTAATCTTTGATGCTGTTAGAAAAAAATAAAGAAATAATAAGTAAAAATAAATAAAAAGAAGGGAGGGAAGGAAGGAAGGAAGGAAGGAAGGAAGGAAGGAAGGAAGGAAGGAAGGAAGGAAGGAGAAAAGGAAGGGGAAGCGAAAGAAAAGAGAAGGAGGAAGGAGGAAGGAGGAAGGAGGAAGGAGGAAGGAGGAAGGAGGAAGGAGGAAGGGAAGGGAAGGGAAGGGAAGGGAAGGGAAGGGAAGGGAAGAGAAGGGAAGGGAAGGGAAGGGAAGGAAAGTGGGTCTCCTGAACTATGCTTACACTCAGGGTCAGGACCGACCCTTCTTTGCATATAAGGTGAGAACACCCACCGCCAAATCTGAGTTCCAACCAGACTGAGAACCTGCAAATCCATTTGGCAAGCAATGCATGGTTTGGGGGAAAAGGAGGGTTTTTTGTTTTTTTTTTTCCTGAAAACTGTCAATGTTCTTCTTAGACATGAATCTTCAATCTTTGAATTTAGGATAATCAATTTCTTTAAATGCTCTGATGCTATTAGAAGAAAAGGGAAACCAAGGAAAGTAGAAAAACTATCTGGTCACTAAAGCCCATGACTATTTTCTGATTCTTCATTGCTGCATGAAAGCCAAAAGTTTTATATATGAGTAGGGTTGGGACGACTTAGAAGGTGAGGAAGCTTGCTGCACAGGTATAGCAGTTACTCTACATGGTTGCAGATAAATTCATGACCACATGGCTTATGGAAACAAGGGGGTTTATTTTGTTTACATTTTATCGTGTGGTTAAAAATGTCTAACCAGTCTTGACCCTTCTGATTATGAATACTTTCACATATTTGGTCCAGTCTGTTTACATTTCTTACTCTAGCTTGGCAGGAGAGGGAACTGGCCACAGCAAATCCACAGGATTGAGGAAGGGCAGACCTCCCTCGCCAGACAGCCTGTCCATCTGAGTAAGCCAGACTTTCGTAACAGCTCCCACCATTTTATTCACTTGCCTGGAGGATGGGCCCACCAATTATGGGCTGGGTCTCTCCCATCATTTAGACAATCTCCTGCAGGATTGCTTAGGGCAAGGTAAGGTGGTGTTGCAGTTCGCCTGCATGGTTGCTGATAAATCACCATCAACCAGCTTAAGGGAACAAGGAATTTATTGTCTCTTACAATTGTCCAGTTACAGTTCTCAGTCCAGCTTGACAGGAGAGCTCATGCCAGGGCCAAGGGAACTGGTCACACCATCACCACATAATGGCTGAGAGAGTGACAATCCTTATTTGCCAGACCAGCATGTCTGGCCAAGTGTACCCAAGGATGCCAACTTTCTCAATCAGCTCTCTGTATTTTATTCCAGGGCCAGTCCCACCCACCATGGGCTGGGCCTTCCCCGTCAGCCAGACAATCTCCTGCAGGTTTGCTCTGGGCTTAACTCAACCACTAATTCTCTACTAATGTGTCTAGAACTCAAACCCTCATCTGTCAAGTTGATATCTGTGCCTAACTATGACAGGTAAAGAGTGATAAAGAAAGATGTCCTGTGTCCTTTTCTGGTCTCTTCATGTGGATACATGCATATGCACACATGCATATATACACACACATACACACACACACACACACACACACACACACACACACACACACATCACTGCACTCCATACACAAAAATATAGCTAGACAGTTAAAATAAATAAGGAATCTTATCAAAAGTTTCCCAAACAATTAGAAAGAAATCATAATTACTGAGGTCTAAGTCTGAAGAACTTACTTTTCAAAGTGTAGTCTTCGACAGGAGCTGCTGAGATGAACAGTTGCTGTTAGCTCCACCATCTTCCCAGCCAGGCACGCCTGCTGTGTGACATCAGCTCTAGTGAACAGATTCTTGCAGAGTTCTGAATTCCATTCCACACGTAACCACGCTTCAGCAACAAGTGCCCAAACACCATCTTCAATTGTGTAGATTCTTCATCTCTCCTTTTCATATTTTAATCTCTTGATTGCTAGTCAAAATCAAATTTGAGGTTTCAATAAAATGAAAAAGAAGGGGTTGGAGAGGTGCCTCAGAAGTTAAGACTCTGCCTCACAAGCAGAAGGTCCTGAGTTTAGATCCCAGGTCCCATGAAAAAAAGCCATGCTGAAACCATGGCAGCCTGTACTTCCTGCCCTGGTGGGCAGAGCCTGGGAAATCCTAGAGTGAAGCAAGGAGGAGGTAGAAGCAATCCAGGATGATTCTCAAAGTCACCCTTGGGCCTCCACAAGGAAACACAGTGCCCTTTGATACACACACACACACAACACACACACACACACACACACACACACACACACACACACACACACACACGATAAAGTTTGTAAAAAATTAAATACAACAAAAATGAAATGAAAAAGCAGTAATATAGGGAAGCAAATATCTAAAAGTATTCATAGTCTGAAAGGCCAAGACTGAAACAAAATGGAGTAAGTTTGGCCTACGAGCCAATTATGTTTAAACTTTACCAATGTGACAAGTAAGTTTGATCTAATAAACAAGAATGTTCGTGTACTTTCCCAAACTGTACTTTCCCTGACTTGCGTGCCAGCTCGTGTCTGGATAGATAAGGACCCAAGGCTGCCAGATGCAAACGAGGTGACCCTAAGGTGCTTATGTGGGCATCAAGTGAACCCAACCTGCTGGAGAGTCCATAAACTCCGGTCTCGACCACCTGGACGCTGCAGGGCCCCCGGGGTTCCTCCGTCTTGTGTAGAAGCTTGTGCTGGCTTCCAGATCCCCAAACAGCCCAGACAAGCAACTCCTCAAGTTGCCCGGAAGAGAAACATGTGCCCGGATCAAGTGACGCTGCGAGGCAAGCAGCCTAGGGTTAGACCGGAGTCTAGTTGGGATTTAACTTGAAGGTGGATGTGTGAAGTCTGACCTGTGTGCTCATAAATGACGAAAATGGCAGTTACGACTCCTTGACCAGTGGCTCGAGACAGAGAGATCAAAGTGAAATTATTAAACTCAAATAGAAATCGTGGAGTTGAAAAGTATAATAAATAGAATGAAACATTCACTAGCCAATCTCAGTGGCAAATTTGATCAAGCAAAAGAAAAAAGTCAAAGAACTTGAAGATGGTATAAATGAGATTGTCTAGTTGGGAAATAGAAAAAGACATGTAAGAACGAATCCATTAAATACACACACACACTATAGAAAGACTCTAAAAAGCATTTGGGCAAATATTTGGCTCCCTGTTTTGTAACTGACCAAGTCCTAGTCGGCTGGCTTGCTGTTACAGTGCATGGAGGGCTCCATCTGGGGCCCAGGCTTGCACCCCAACTCTTACTTCTGCCATCTTTAATGTGAGAGCTACAGACCGTCAAGTCAGCGCTTCAGTTGCCATGTTGCTAGAAAGCTCTGATTTCTCTCTTCAGCTGCTTATTTCCTTCCTGGGGGAATGGTAGTTCTCTGTAGCATTACAGAGCCTTCGACGGAACTAAATTTTGCCACTAAAAGCTATCATTTTTTAAAACTTGTATTTATTTATTTATTGTGTGTGTGTGTGTGTGCGTGTGTGTGTGTGTGCACGCGCATGCCCACACTCTGTGTGCCTGTGGAGGCCTAAGGGTGACTTTGGGAGTCATCCTAGATTGTTTCTGCCTCCTTTTTGATTCTCTCTGGGATTTCTCAGGCTCTGCCTTCCAAAGCTGCCAACTTTCACTATTTCCACCTGAAGTTTTTAAGTGGGATCTAGATGGCTGGGGAGTTATGCTTCTGCCTCACAAGCAGAAGGACTTGAGTTCAGATCCCAGATCCCATTTAAAAACGCTGGGCAGAAACAGCAGCTCTGGAAGGCTAAATCGGGGAAACCCCAGTGTAAAGCAAGAAAGGAGGTAGCATAATCCAGGATGGTTCCTGAAGTGCTCTGTTACACACACACACACACACACACACACACACACACACACACACACACAATCACATGAAAATTGGAAAAAAAAAAAAAGCAAATATCTCTCTATATTGTCCACAACTCTCTTTCTTGGTTTGTGCTGCTAGGGATCAAACCTAGAGCCTCAAGCATGCTAGGCAGTTAACTTCTACCTCTGGCCTACACCCCAACCCTTAAATATTAGCTACTTTTTGAGTGTGAGAGTGGGGTTTCAACTCAGAGACTCACATGTGTGACCATGGAGTCTATCTACCTACATTGAGCTCAATCTCCAGCCAAATTATTAGTTCTCTATCAACTTCATTTAAATTTATTTGTATAATATGGCAAAATGTAAAAAGAACAAAAGGACAAGGTTTCTTATGCCACCAATCTTGCCAGATGCTGGGCAGCTTTGAGCCTAGCTGTCGTCTGTCATAATCGTGGGGTGAATGTTCCCTGTTGACCTCCTGGGAACGTATCAGTTCCAGTCATAGATTTATGTGAGAACTCGCCAGCTGTGTGACTGCTTTATCAACCGCGACCCCAAACCGCAATCACTCACAGAAGGCTAACGGGCACTGCCAAAGGCTAACAGGCACTGCCAAAGCGCTTCATGGGTCTCTCTTATAAACAAGGAAGGCACTGAATTAACTTGTGGAATTTAGAATAGCAGGCTTCGCTCTGTCATTCATTCAGATCATAAACGTGGCATTACTTTTTAAACCTTCTTTAATACTCCCCCAGAAGGCTTATGTGAAGAGATCCATGAGTCCAAGAGCCTCGAGCCAACGGCTGCCCGGGGGCTGACATACGGTAGCCGTGTGCTCAGCCTGAAACAGGACTTGTATGTCACCACCACCAAGGCTTGGGAACATCCTGGAAGGGGGGGGAAGGATGTAAGAACCAGAAGATATGGAGAAAGGCTGGAAAAGGTCATCTTCTGAAGGACATGGCCCTCTGCACCATGAACTCACCAACAGCTGCTGTTGCCTGCACAGGACTGGCCCTGTCAGCAAGCAGTCGTGAGTAGGGACAGACCCCCAGAGCCCCGTCACATCCTGTTGGGCTGTTGGCAACTGACAGATTCTGGGAGAGGGAAAACCATCGTCTCAGTTGTGTTCCTACCGGTGATCCATCAGGCTTCAGTGGATAGTGAGCTCCAAGCCCTAGATAAACTTGGTGGGTCACAAAACAAAACAAAATACATCAACATGGGAAAGCGCTTGTAGGGAGCAGCAGGGGAGTTGACAGAGATGGGGGAGATGGAAGAGGTGAGGTGAGCAAGCAGAACTTATTAGGGATGTGCAGGTTTGTCAAAGAACAAAATAATAAGAACAACAACTACTACTGCTGCTGCTACTACTATAAAGACAAGAAGGAAAAAAGTTGGAGTCAAAAGGCTGATCTGGGAACCGGGAAGATGAATCAGGGGTTAAGCAGCTGCCTTGAAATCAAAAGGATCTGAGTGTGGATTCTAGAGCCCACGTAAAAATGCCAGGTGAAAATGGTGGCTCTGGAAGATAGAGCCTGGGAAATCCAGCGCAAAGGAAAAAGGAGGTAGAGCAATCCAGTGCCCTCTGATACACACGCGCACACGCGCACGCACACACGCACAGCCTGACCTGCATGATGGTGGCAGTGAGCGCTGGTATTCTCAAGCACACATAGGACAAGGCCTGACTGGTTCTACTGGATAAACCACAACAATCTACCTCTAAGTGCGATTTACTTTCGTTGGCCGTGGAAGGGGGAGGAGACAAAAATCCTTGTTCAGAGGGTCCGAAATGGGTGAACAGCTGCAGTGTGTGCCGGGATATTTTGTTGCTAAGGACATAATTCTAGATTGAAAGTTAGTGGTTTAATATTCTGAAGTTCTGCTTGGGTGGGGGGAGGGGAAGCCATTCAGAATGCCCCAGACCTCATCAGAACTGAAGACACTATAAAAACCTGATTGATCGTATAGCCTGATGTACAAGCTTGAAAGAAGTAGGTGAGAGATAGTCTTGTAACCACCCTTCGTGAACCTCTAATTCTTCATCCTGGTGGGCGACGGAGTATTTTATCGAAGCTCCAGTTTAGTTGAATTTTACTTGAGTGGTCCACGTGAAGAGGTGCAGGGGGCCAGTGTGATGGCAGAATTGTCCCTTGGACACTCCTGGACTGGCATCAGATGAGCTTCCAAAGAGCATCATGCCCACCATGCGAGGGCAAGCGCAGCAGCTCTGGAGGGCTGAGCGATGAAGCAGCCGCGGTAAATGTTAAGTCCGAGCGCTAGACTGGCCCTTCCGAGATGCCTGGTGCAAGCACCGCGATCTGCCTGGAGGTGGCTCTGCTGGCCACTCCCTGGATGGCGGCCACTCAGATTAAGGTCGTGAATTTGGACAAGGCAGCTGTTTTGAGCTGAGAGAAATTTCTGGAAAGTAATAGTGCTGAACGCTGCACGCATCGACACTCCTCGAACACTCCTCCCTCCACCAAAATTCCGAGGGATTCCCCACAGTGAAGCACACCTTTATAATGCATAGCAGTATGGTTTTTAGTAAGTACAGAGTCAAGTATTTGTCTTCACATCCCCATATAGAAAAGCCAGAATCTAAAGAATTTCCCTTTAAATCAACTTATCTCCGACTCCCAACCCTTGGTAACCACAAATTTTCTACCCTATTGTTTTGTTTTTCATTTTTTCAAATAAACTAAATCATATGACATACAATCTATTAGGCTTAGCTTCTTCCAAAAATGATTTTAACAATCATGTATGGCTTATTCCTTTGCATGGAGTATTCTGTTGAATGACTGCACAAGTTTGTCTATTCATACACTGATGAACACTAGAATTTTCAGTTCTTAGCGATTATGAAAAATGTAATGTACACATTCCTGTACAGGCTTTTGTATGAAAATGAAGTTTCAAGAGGAGAGATTCAGGGTACCATGACAGTAGGGTGAGGGAGGGAATGATTGGGAAAAATACATGGTGGGGAATGAGGGAATAGGAGATAAGAGAGTGTTGCAGTCAGCCTACATGGTTGCTGATAAATGACCATCAAATGGCTTAATGGAACAAGGGATTTATTTTCCTACTGATAGTCCAGTTACAGTTCTCAGTCCAGCTTGACAGGAGAGCACGCACCAACACCAGGGCCGAGGGAACTGGCCACACCATCTCATGACTGAGAGAGGCACGATCCTTATTGCCAGTCCAGCATGTCTGGCCAAGTGTACAAAACTTCCTCAACCAGCTCTCTGCATTTTATTCACCTGCTCAGGGCCTAGTCCCACCCACTAGACAATCTCTTGCAGGTTTGCTCTGGGCTTAACTCAACCATTAATTCTCTACAAATGTGCCCAGAGCTCAAACCCTCAACAGTCAAGGTGATGCCTGTGCTTAACTATGACAGAAGGACAGAGGGACTTATTGTAAGACCCTAAGATTGTGGGAAGTAACCCCAAAGGAACTTCCTATACTAGTAATATGTCAAAAAATGCCTTTTAAAGAAAAGAACAAGAATGGACAGTCCCTATGCAGAGGAGCATATAGTGAGGAAAACAGGAGAAAAGAGCTTTGAGCTGATCCACATAGAACCCAGTGACAAAATTATACTAGAAGTAACAGGAATGTGACACTTCCTGATAAAATGTTGATGGAAGAGGTCTGAGACCCCAAACATTATAAGCTTTTGCCATTGCTCTTGGCTGCTCTCCAAAAACTGTCAGTAAGACCCTGTTACTGAAGAGGCAGCACATAGGGATCACAGCACACAGGCAAATACATCAACTGGAACAGGTCTAAGGACGTTCTCCTTGCTGGACAGCTTACACAGTACCAAGAAACACTGCAGAAGCTGCCGGGGGAGAGAAACAAGCCCCATCAACAGCATGAGATCGGTAAGTTGCAATAAAAATCGCCAAGACAATAGGTGACCACCAGTGTAATAGTGACATGAGTATCAAGGAAACAACCAAGAGCTTTCTGACTGAACTTAAAACCCACTTGTCAGAATGGAATGCATTCCTGTTACTGTTGACTAGAACAAGAACCTTAAGAAAGGAAGGAAATAGATCAATAAGGAAAAACAGCCAATGAACCTATAGGTAGGAAGATAGTACACCAAACTGCTCTGTAAATAGCTGCTATTACACTCATAGATTTGAAGAGCACTCAGCACTCAGCCTAGAATCTTCTTCCATAACAGAGGGAGAGGATCTCAACACCCCGACAGGATGCAGCCTAGGGCAGTAGATCAGTGAAGTGGACAACAAAGGCCAGCCATAATGCAGAGTACCAGGGACCCAGCGAGGCTCACCCAGAATCAGCCAACCTAATCTTTCTCCATCCTAAGGCTTTGGGAACCTTGAGGAAGAGGGGGCAGTAAGATTATAAGAACATAAAGATAAGAAGGTTCACTGTTAGACAAGACATCCCATTCAAGGCAGGACTGCTGCATCTAGGAACTCACTACAGTGAGACTTGTCTTTACCAGACCTGCATAATGACTGACACACCAACATGCCTCCATAGACCATTGAGGAGCTCAAGAAAGATAAGGGCACACAGTGTAAACCTTGGAGACTGGAGCTGGATGAGTGATGGGAAATGCCCCTATCAGTGTGGTGGCCTGAAGACAGGCAACTTTGTGTGCCACAAGAGGCCTGAACTCTCACAAGAGTAGACAAGCCAGAGAGAACCCCGGGGTCCATAGAAGCAGATAAACAGGAGGGTGGGAAGAAGTGGGATGGACTGATGAAGGAATGAGAGGGGAGGAGAGGGAGGGAAGCAGATATAAGTCCTTAATATGTTTGTAAAACTAGAAAAATAAAATAATTTTTAAAATACTCAAAATTATTTTAAAAATGAAGTTTTTCAGTTATGTGATAAGATAGTCCCAAGTGGAATTACTGTATAGTAAGTTTATTAGAAACTTCCAGAGCCAGATGTAGTGGCATGAGCTTGCACTTGGGAGGCTGAAGTGAAAGGATTATTTGAACCCAGAAGTTCAAGATTGATCTGAACACTATTAAAGACTGTCAGAAAAAAAAAAAAAGGGGGATGGGACAGTTAGATCATCTGTTCTTCCTTAATTTTTGGTACACTGCATTTGAAGGAATTAGTGCATTCCTGGTTTGAAATGTGAGCTGTCCCTTACAGGTGCCTACGTTTGAATCTTTGGTTCTTTGGGAGGGTCATGGCATCTTTAAGAGGAAGAGTCTTTGTGGAGGAAGGCACGTCACAGGGAATGGGTCTTGAGGCTGGTTAGCCCTACACTACTTCTGGGAGAAGTCTGTTTTTGAGCTTGCAGTAGCTCAGACTCCATGATGTCTGTAGTAACTTAGGCCATCTCCAGCTTCTGCCAGCCAGCCTTGCCTTTTCCGCCATTAATGGACTGTATCTCCTCTCTGGAACCATAAGCTGAAGAAATCTCCCTTTCTCCTTTATGTTGCTTAACTTTGAGTAGTGTCTTGCAGCAACAGAGAAGAGTTGCTACAGTATGTTATCAAATTGTGGCCACTATTATTCACAATATTCATTATCCTTTCACTATTCATGAGATCAAAATTATGACTTTCTTTTCTGAGGTGGATTTGTGTCTTTTTTAATTGAACTAGTGTTTACAATTCTTTTTAAAGAACTAGTGATGATTAGTTCATTGATTTTCCTTTCTTGGGTTCCAATTTTCAAGTGCACTGATTTTTAACTGATTGTATATGACATATATTGCTCTTCTCTAGCTATGATGGAAACTTATTTTTACGTTCCTATTGATTTATGCTTTCAGCCCACAATATTGTTATATCCTTGCTATCACTTCAAACTATTTTAAAATTTCCCTAGAAACCTTTGAATTGTGGATTGAAGTGTGTTGTTTAATCTCTTAAATATCTTAAACCAGCTAACTCTGTTATTTCTAATTTGATATCATCTGAGTCTTAGAATCTGTCCTTTTAAAAAAGAAGCTAGAATAGTTGAGCTACGGACATGCATTCTACACACGTGATCTACCACTAAGCTGTAGCCCCAGCTGAGAATGTGCTATAAAACTATTCACTGTAAAATTGTCTACATGTCTTATGAACTGCAATGTACTGCATCATGGTAAGCATTTCACATGAGTTTGTAGAACAGTGCTGGTGACATGTAGCTCCATGACAGTTTGATGAATGTTCTCAGCACATTCACATCCAGTGCACAGGTGACTCCTTCACCTACCTACTCTGAGACAGATGTGTTCAAGTTTTTAATTCTATTAATTTTTCTCATCTTTTTCCTCTTACCAGCTTTTGCTTCCTTATCTGATGCTGTTGTTGTATGCATGTTTGGAAATTACCCTATACCTATTTATTACTTTTAATGCCACTCACACATGCAGATCAGAGTTCTTGGCATATCATTTGCCTTTTTATTATTATATATATATTCCTTGTTTTCTATGAGGTCATATTTCGCATCTCTTCTTTCCTTTTGAAGAATATTCTTTTTTATATTTTGAGAGAGAAAGTGTGTGACAGGGCACATGTACAGTCAGAAGACAGCTTTCAGAAGTTGGGTTTATCCTTACTCCATATGGGAACCAGTCTGAACTCAAGTCTCTAGGTATGTGCAAAGGTGCCTTTACCCATTGAGCCAATTCGCCAGTCCAAGAATACTTTTTCTAGACATACATTTTATGATAATAGGTTTCTTCTTTCAACACTAAATATTTCACTCTGTTCTTTCTTGGTTTCCAGTGTCCAGTGAAACATTAGCATAATTCTTTTTTCCTCTTTAAGATGTATTTTTCATATATTTTCCCAATGGCTTTGCCTTTGGTTTTGTGCAAACTTGATATATGCATTAAGTATAGACAGGCTGCTGTTTATATCACTTAGTTCACTGAAATGTCTGTCCTTGTTTGCTTGGTATACAGGACTAATTTCGGAAATTTCCCACCATTTTCATGTCATGTTTATTCTCCTTCTTGGGATAGCTGAAAAAGCTCATGACCAGCACAGTGGCCCATAAAACTGTCCCAGGGCTGGGATATAAAAAGCAAAGAGAAAAGAAACACAGACATAAAGAGAACACAAAGTGGAGGCTAACAGGTGGACGTGGTCACTGAGGCTTCTTCCCTCTAGGGCTACTTTCTTGAACTTTAATTGTATATAAATTCTTAGGACAGGGCCGAGCAGTTGGCCCTTAAGGCTATTGACAAAACTTATTAGGAAGACCCCAGGATGTGACCATCATTGGATGGAAAGGGGGATAGGTGATTGGGAGACCTTTTGTACCTTCCAGTGTGTACTCAAAGGGCCAGCTTGATTGGCTAGGATGACCGACGTTCCTGATGGGCAACAAGATGCAGAGATGGAGTCTACACATGAGACATTTCACATCCAACAGAAAGTCCTGTGGTCTCAGGCAATGACCTTAACCCAACAGGAGCTCCAGCAAAAACCACCAGTGAGCCGAATCAAAGTACTGGATTTCCATTTTTTTCACAGAAAGCGCATGAGTTTAACTTCTCTTCCCTTTCCATGTTTTTTTTTTTTTTTTTTTTTTTTTTTAACCAAAGCACAATGAGACTCCCTTATGTATCAGGCAGCATCCTATGATCTTCATCCCCTAGCAGATTCCTTCTTCCTTTTTCTGCTGTCATTCCCCACATTGCAACTGTCCCAATTAGATGCTGTTAGCTTTTTATTCTTTCTTCCAACTTGAAGATCTTACCGATGAATCTTGCAACTCATCTATTTCCTGCTTGTGCACTCTCTAGACAAATCCATCAAAGGTATTTTTCATTTCTGTCACATTTTTATTTTACTGTACATATCAGCTTGTTTTATTGGATACCTTCCCAAGTTGAACAGAATACTAGAACACTTCATTCAGACATATGCCAGGATGGTCCACCAATTAAACTTCCTTCAAAACCCTTAATGGGATTCACACCAAAAACTGATGGAGACTCCCCCCATGCACACACATCCTAGATCCCCAAGGAAGATGGGTCTTATTACAGATGGTGCCCCAGTGGAGCCCAAAACAACCAAGTAGCAAGGGAAGCCTGAGAAATTTCCAGAGAGATGATCCCACTTGTCCTGACAACCAGGAACAGGTCTAGGCCGTACCTGGTAGAGGCATCCAGGTATGTTATGGTCAGCAGCTGCCCTTGGATCTACTTCAGCACCTTGAGACCTTAGGCCTGACATCAGCCACTGCCTTGCCCTACATGGTCCCACAACAGTGACTCAAATCTGGTCTGAAGCTCTGAATCATCTCGAGTGTATGGACAGCAAAGGTGTGTAGCCCAATGACTGAAATCTGTTCCTCCTGTCAACCGTATAGAACAGAAGCAATGCGACAAAGCGTTTGGAACCATGTAGGGCAATGTCCACCGTGTTTTCATGCTGACAGCACGCATTTCCCAGATGATCGGTGCTCCTGCTTGCCTCAGAATAGCCAAGAGCAACAGGTTGCCGAATATCTTAAATATTAAAGTTCTTCTCTACTTGCCTTGTCCCCCCATACTTGCATAAGATGCACTTTCTCCATTGAATCTTTTCAGTTTTGTATTTATTCCCTATTCAACCATTCCAAGATATGTCACATATAACAATAATTCTGTTTTTTTTTTTTTGCATCCTTTGTTATCGGATCCTCATTCCTTCTTTTATGCTATTTCTTTATGTAAGTCTATTCTAGCATCATATTCCTTCTCTGTGAAAATTTAAATTTTTCTTAAAAGCTAGATGAGATGATCAGGCTATTCATCTGAGTTTATGTCAACCTGACTAGTCGGGTTACATTTGATGATAATAAAAGGCGTTGCTACCTTTTATTCCTTCTGTTATTCTTGCTTTGGTCTATTTTTGTTGTTGTTGTTGTTATTGTTTTCCTCAAAATTCTTACTCTAATTCAGCTTGATTTTTAAATAAAAAAAAATCAACGTTCGTCTCACATTTCTCTGTACAAACACACTGAGCTTCCTGGACCTTCATGTATATTGCACACATAAGGCCTGGGTCCGGCCACACTGCCGACATCACGCTTAATTTTAAGCCAATCGATGCGAGCTGAGATGCCAAAGCCCATTGTGGCCCAAGGCTATCCCGGACCCTAAACATCCCCTTCCACGGTCCACCTCGACATCCCTCTCATGGGAGGATTTAATGTAACGAGAGTGGTGAGTGAGGGGGGCACGAGAGCCGAAAGCCCCCGCCCTCTCGCCACCTCCCTGGGCCTCCAAAGCGTTACCCAAGGCGCAATTCACGCGCTGGAAGGCAGGAGAGGCCCCGGCGTCCACTCCCGGATCTACAGATGGGGAGCGGGTCCTGCGGGTCAGACGCAGCCGGGCGACCACCCCTGTCTGTCCACAGACGCTGTTCCTGGCGCCGACTTCGGTCCCCACTAACCAGAAGCTCGTTCCGCCGCACGCGATTCTGCACAGGTAAAGGCGAAAGCACGCATGCGCGCAACGCCCACCAACGCGGAGGGGCCGGAGTGCAGATGCCTCCCTTCGAGGTCTGGTCCCCGCAAATCTCAAAAAAAAACCCAAACAAGCAAAAAAAACACCTCCTGAGTCAAGACGCGGTCTCTTCCTCGCTGCTTCTCCCGCCTCAGAAAACAAAACAAAAACAAACAAACAAACAAAAAGGTAGTTTTGGAAGTTGTGGCGGCAACTTCCGGTTTGAAGAAGAGACGGACCCGGAAGTCCTTCAGCGTCCCCCCCTTCACGCTGCACTGACGGAAACTCAAGCTCTGCACCGAGGGTTCCGGCCCTGGCTTTGGGTTGGGAGCGAAGCTGTTCAGCAACATGCGGAGACGAGACCCCACTGGTCTGGGGCGCCCAGGACTTGGACTGGAAGGAGCTGCGGGTGCCGCCTGCTCCAGGATAGCTATGCTCCTGGGGAGCGGGAGGGAGGAAGCGACAAAGGCTGGCGCTGAGTCTGAGAGGCCTGGGGATTCGGATTTGGATGGAGCCTCCTGTGTGGGCGGGACACCTGGACAAGCTGCCTGTTAAAATCGGCCTCTCCCACTCTCCCCATCCCCAAACCAGCAAAGGCCTCCCATCCAAGAAAACAGGCGTGGGAAGAATCTCAACCCTAGAGAAACCACATCGACTTAGAAAGTGACCCTGCTTGCTTTTCTGTACCCACACAGTAGGTGTCCATAAACGTTATTTAATTGACAGGATGAATTAGAGGATTGAATAGATTGACCATGATTGAGGAAAGGAGAATAGCCCAGGGTCTAATCCAATGCCTCTGAACCTTGCAAATTCTGTGTTTGAGCATCTGTGGGTGTTTGGGAAGGTGCTTGGTCCTCGGGACAAGTATGTAGACAGAAAATAACAAACGCTACATTCTAGAGGCAAATATGAATGACCGTGACCAGGGAATACAAATCAAGGTTGACTCCAATTCCATGTGTTCGCTGTGGTAACACTTTCTGAGGTTTTATAATTGCTGCACAAAGACACCATAAGTCAAGACACTTTTAGAATACCCTAGGGGAAGAATCATGTAGGCAGGTTACAGGAAAGGAAAGAATTCTGTTGTAGTCTATAGATGCTGGGGACATCCTTAGCTTTTTGGCTGATGGCAGCAAGTTAATACACTTCAAAATATTTCTCCTGATAGTCGCAGGATGTTAGGTCAGACACAGGAAGGACAAGAAATGACTATATAAGAGATTAAAGATCACCCAAGATAAATTGTAATTAGGCTCTGAACTTAACAACATTCCAACACTTTCCACAGCCATAGAAATTCTTACCTGTCAGTCAGTCTTGCAGGTGTATGTATATCTTTCCACACTTTTGACATTGCAGGTTCTTTTCAGGAACCTTTCTTCACTAGTGGAAGTGAGTGTGAAGAAATCAACCGGTGGTGAGCTGTGCACAGAAAACCACTCCATGTAAGGTGCACATCAATTTCCTTCTCAACCAGGACTTGGTGAGTTTGAAGAACGGCCTGAGCTGCAAGGGCTGTTGCTGGCCTTCCCAGGACTCCTTGAGTATAGATCAAGCTGTTGTGAAACAGACAGCAGTGGAGACTTAGCTCCTGCTCTTTGGCCTTTCCGGTGTCTGTTATTTGTCCTGTGATCTAATCTTGGAATGGGAAGATTGATAACCACACAACTCAACATGCTTTTTCCCCAAAACTATTGTTCCCATCATTGTAGCAGAAAATGTGTTCTTTTAGATACTGTTAACTATATACATTTACAGACCATCTGAGGATGCAATAAATCACATATGTCTTTATGCACCTCCTTGAACCTTCCCTGTGACAGTTGTTGATTGTTTAGGATCACTGATGTCTTTATGTATTTCCTTGCAAACCTTCCTGTTGTTCACTTATGTGTCCCTTGTTCCCATGAGATTTTGTTGTTCCTTATTATAATCATTGATTATAGTCATTGATTCTGGATGATTCCCTATGGGAATCATATAAGCATATAAGCATATCTAGCTGAGAATGAGCTTGTCTCAGTACAGTCTCATGCTGGGCTGTCTGGAGACCCCTCTGGTCCCTGCCTGGAGTCAATTCTTGTCGCTCCCTTTCAGAGACCCCATGTTACTGTAAATGCTGGCATTTACATGGAGCCCTGCAGGTGAAAACCTCTGTTTCCTCTACCTGAGATGTGGTCCTAATGCAGACGAAGAAATCCTTTCGATCGGCCTTCTCAGTTCCGCCAGAAATATGGAAGTGTACCTGGGAGAGGAGTACTGTGGAACCAGCAGGGGCAGGAACGTCTGCACCGCCCTGCACGACAGGTCGGTGACTTGTCCAGATGAAGGTGTGAAAGGAAATTATTTTTATAAAAAAAATTATCAATCCTTTACAGCAGTGAATTCTTTTCTCAGAAGCTGATCATTTAGCTGTGGAGAATTTATTGCTAATATATCATTATGCCATTGATACAAGCCTTGGGAAACGGAGCTTCCAAAGACTTCTAGAATTTTGTATAAACCTTAGCTCTGAAACAAATCATAAACTAGAAAGCTCACTGCCATGGATGGATGTCTCTCTGGACATAAACTCTTGGAGCCAGTCATTTCCATGTGGGCCATGTGGTTACTGTCTAGCAGGATTTGTTGAAACTGAAGAAGTCTACAGAAGACTTTGGCCCAGAGGGCTGAACAAAATCAACGGGTGGTGGGCTGTGCCCAGAAAACCACTCCACGTAAGGTGGCAGCAAGAAGATACTTATTGCACATGGTCTTTCTTTCACAGATGTGCTTGCCTTCCTTGGATGGTGTTCAGATTATTTCCAGTAAAACTCTCGTGTCCCAGGGAAACTTGCATCTTACTCCAGGTTCTGTGCTGTACATTTTCCTCCGTTACGTATCCAATGCTCCAACAGCAAGAGTTACGCAATACTAGGTTGTAAGGAAATACCCAATGTATGAGTGGCGTAAAAGCCGAAAGTAATCAGTAAAAAGAATATTCAACATGGCTTGACAGACACACATGTTTAGAAGTGTGAGGAGTGCTGGACTTCACAGAGTGCATTGACCAATTTTTTTTTCTTATTTGCTAAATTGAAATACAGCTTCATCATATTAGGGAAAAAAATCTTGAACAATTTTATCAATGTAAAGTGTATTCACTTTATTAAAAATGAAAAGTAGTAGAAGCTTTACTCTCAGGGAAAGCAAAGAAACAACACAGAGCACTATGGTTCGGTTAGGATAGGTGGTCACGTCAGCCAGTGCTCCTAGAGATTCTTAAATAGGTGTGTGCTTCCTTCTGTGTAGTTTAAGCAATTCCTTTCAAGCCAGCAAGCCTTTATAACTGAGTACTAACTTTCACTGGGCAGTCTCAAGAGAGACCTTCGGAATTTGACATCATCTTCATCTTGAAGAAATTTGTGGGGCTGGAGAGGTTGCTCAGTGGTTAAGCCTCTGCCTTACAGGCAGAAGGTCCTGAGTTCGGATCCTAGACCCCACGTATAGATGCTGGGTGGAAGCGGGGGTGGCCTGCGTTTCTGGTCCTGGTAGGGCGGAGCCTGTGAATCCCGGGGCAGAGTAAACAAGGAGGAGGTGGAGGCAGTCCATGGTGGTTCCCAAATTCTCCCGTGGTTCTTCATACACACACACACACACACACACACACACACACACACACACACACACACAATTGAATAAATAATAAAAAATTTAAAAAATAAAAAAAGAAATTTGTCTACTACATTGTCTTTTTGAAGCATGACTGACCAAAACAGAGGGTAAATAAGTAGGTGTAAATGCCAGCGTTTACGGTAACATAGGCTTCTCTGAAAGGGAGGGAACAGGAATTGGTTCCAGGCTGGGGCTAGAGGGATCTCAGGCAGCGTGAGACTGTACTGAGACAAATTTATTCTCAGCTAGATATGCTTATAAGTGTGACGCACAGGGAATCATCTGAAATCAGTGACTGTAAAGATAACAAGGAACAGCAAAATCTCATGGGAACAAAAGACACAAAAGTGAATAGCAGGAAGGTGTTCAAGGAAATACATAAAGACGTCACGATCCTAAACAGCCAACAGCTGCTAACAGGGAAGTTACGAGGAAATACATGAAGGCATATGTGATTTACTGCATCTAGATGGTTAGTAACTGTCTACAGTTAACAGTATCTAAAAAGACAGGTTTTCGGCCACAATACTGGGAACAATGTGGACTTTAAATATAGTTCTAGGGGAAGAGCATGTTGAGTTGCGTGGTATCAATCTTCCCATTCTGAGATTAGATCACAAGACAAATAACAAGACTCTGGAAAGGCCAAAGAACAGGAGCTAAGTCTCCACTGCTGTCTGTTTCGCACCAGCCTAATCTATACTCAGAGTCCTGGGAAGGCTGGCTACAGCCCCTGCAGTCGGAATTTTTTAACTGTCATGAAATACTGTAATGGGAAACTCTGCTAATGAGAAAATGGTCTGTCTTTGGACTGTGGGACATTTCCTGTGTGTGATGTATGTGTGTGCATTTTAAAATATAGACTAGCAAGGGCCATGTCTTTCACTTTTTGTCCTGGCCACACCTACATTGTAAGTGTGATATTTTATGAAGATTTAGAAGGAAAGTGGTATTTTGCTAAATGGTAAAATATGAGCACATTATGTTATTTTACCATATTCAAATAAATGACCCCAAGATATGTGGCACACACTTACAGTGACACTAAATTGTGCCTTGTACATTTGCATTGACTAGACCTGCAAAAACCGAATTGGCCAGAATTACTATGAAGTTCTGCCTTGCAGATACTACATGACAACTCTTGTGTTTTAAATATACTTGCACATTTTAGGGCTGGAGAGATGGCTCAGGGATTAAGACATTGTCTTGCAAACAAAAGGTCCTGTGTTCAGATTCCAGGTCCCATGTAAAAATGCCAGGCAGAAATGGTGGCGGCCTGCACTTCTGGCCCTGATAGGCAGAGCTTGGGAAATCCCAAAGAGAAGCAAGAAGGAGGGAGAAGTGATCCAGGATGATTCCCAAAGTCACCCTTGGCCCTCCACAGGGACATGCAGTGCTCTCTGATACACACACACACACACACACACACACTAAATAAATAAATAAATAATTTTAATTACAATGGCAGCAAAAGCTATGAAGGAGAGATATTGTGACAAAATTCTGATTAATGGGTGATGTGACCTGGCCAGGGGGTCCCCTCCCTCTCTCTACTGATCCTCACCCCACCTTGTACTTGGCACTGGGTCTGGTTGGACAACAAGCTCTACTGAAGACAACGGGACTGTAGAGCTGGTTTAGGGGTTAACGCCTTTACCTCAAAAGCAAAAGGACCTGAGTTTGTTCAGATCCCAGATCCGACATGAAAATGCTGGACAGAAATGGTAGCAGCCTGCACTTCCAGCCCTGGAAGGTGGAGCCTGGAAAATCCCAGAGCAAAGCAGCAAGAAGGAGGTAGAAACAATCCAGGATGATTCCCAAAGCCACCCTTGGGCCTCCACAGGGACATGCAGTGCCCTCTGATACACACACACACATAAAATAAAAATAAAAAAATTTAAACATATTTACACATTTTACAGACTGTTTTGTGATTGTCTTTGGCTTCTTCCTACAGATTATTTTGTTGATATTCAATGGAAATCATAGGCCTGAAATATACAATTGCAGTGTGAAGTAAATCACTGTAACTTACTTTTAGCTTAAAAAAATTAGAAATAAAAATTTTTAAAAAACCAAGCAGAGCTGAAGAGATGGCTCAAGGGTTAAGTCTCTTCCTTACAAGCAGAAGGACTTGAGTTTGGATCCCACATCCCACATAAAAATGCCAGGCAGAAATGGCAGCGGCCTGAATTTCCAGCTCTGGAAGGCAGAGTCTGAGCAAAGCAAAAAGGAGGTAGCATGAATGAGGGTGATTCCTGAAGTCACCCTTGGGCCTCCACAGGCACGCATAGTACTCTCTGATATACATACAAGAAACACACACACACGCCCGCATGCAAAAATAAAAACGCCCACAAGCTGTTTTGACCCCATTTATGGAGAAAGAACAAAATAAGAGAAGTTTCTGGCAAGGGAACCAAAAAGTTATCTCCAGCAAAAACACTGTCATGAAGATGAATGTTAGTACGGTGTGCAGAGTCTAGAAAGAAGCACATTTAAGCCCTGAGCACTAGCTCCGCTCTGTTGCTGACTAGTCCACTAATCAATCACGCATTTCACCTGTTCAGGGATACAAGAAGGGTAAAAGCGTGTGGCCGAAAGCAGGTTATTGGATGCTTTTTCCTCTGGAATTCTACACTTATTAACTCATAGAAGATTGTGAGAGAGAGCTTAAGTGTGTGGAAAAAAACAGGTGATTTTGAATATTTACTTATCAAAGCAGGGAAAGAGGCGTATGCCTACCACAGTTGTCAGGAGACAACTTTGGAAGGTCCTCTCTGGCAGACTTGAGGGTTTTTTTTTTTTTCAGAAGTTATAACTATTAGATATGCTTTCAGAGTGATTCATTTGAGTCTAAAATAATTGCATTGGCTTTGAAAGCTACTTTGTCTGGAATCAGTGGAACAATTTCCTTTTTGTCTAGTATCAGTGATGTTTTTCTCATACATTAGTGAATTTAGTTCTTGAGAACTAACTGCTGTAATATGTGTCCATTTTTGAACAGAGTGCTTCTTAGATGGATGGTGTTTCTAGAGGTCGTAGGTGCAGTTCAAAGGGGGAACAGGGAAAACATGTCCGTAGCACCTGCAGTCCGCTCTTTAATTTACTGCCTCCAGCTGCAATGTGGTAGATCCATCAGCTTACTTTAAATTATATAAACCTGAAAAACAGGGCAAGTAGAAATAGGGAGCAAGACAGGTCGTGGGCAGCGGACCTCTGGGCCCAGGGCACGGGCCCCAGGAGGCTATGTGTCCACAGGCTGATTCCTGAAGTCTCCCTTGGACCTCTGAAGTCTCCCTTGGGCCTCCACGGGGACACATAGTGTCCTCTGATGCACATGCACACACACACACACACACACACACACACACACACACACACACACACACAACTAAGTAAATAAATAAATAAAGCACAAAGCCAAGTAGAATGTGCATCTTCTTTATCTGTTTCCCATTAGAATCTGCTAATGGGGTGGTGTACGTGCGTGTGTGTGTGTGTGTGTGTGTGTGTGTGTGTGTGTGTGAATCTGAGTAATGGATCGCTGTAATTTCATTGTAGGTCTTGACAATAGTTCTAGAATTAGGTTTTTTTTTTTTTTTTTTTTACATTTTATTTGTGAGAAGGACAGAAAAGAGAGAAAGGGGAGAGGAGGAGAGAGAGAAAAAGGGACAGGCCTGCATGCCCAGCGCACATGTGAGGTTCTCTCCTTCCACCATGTGGACTCTGGGAATCAAAATCAGGTCACCGGATTTACACACGGGGCCCTAACCCACTGAGCTATCTAATTAGATGTTTAAGCTTAAGGGAGTTTTAATTCTGCCCACTTCTTCTTATTTTTACAACGGAACTATTAAGCCTGATTTTGACGAGCAAACTTTGAAAATGTTCAAAATGAAGGGATTCGAAACAGTATTTGCATTTCCTGGGAACTGAAATGTACCTATTCATATGGAACAGAATTTAGAATTCTGTGGAAGGGAGTTGTTGCCCCGAGAATTGATGTCACATAGGCCGCATTGGAGCTGGTGTGTTCTAGCAGCTCAGACAGAGCCCTAGGCTTCGCATACGTGAGCTCTGCAGCTACGGTCTTGTTATTTCTAGAATGATTCCATCCTTTTTCCTCACATTATATGTTTGAGAAATTCCTGATAAAACATCCTGCTCCTAAACTTTTCTCTTTTCCTGCTTTTTTTTTTTTTAACCTTAAACCATTGTTCTTAATCCAGCACTGGACCACTTAACTTTAGAAGTCAGCACTGGACGACTTAACTTTAGAAGTCAGCACTGAACGACGTAACTTTAGAAGTCAGCATTGAACGACGTTAACTTTAGAAGTCAGCACTGAACGACGTAACTTTAGTAAGTATGCTTCCTAGTCACTTGGCTCTGTAATAAGCTCTCTGGGCTTATTGTTTCCCGCTTCAGAATGTCAGATTAAGCTTACTGCTTAATGGGATTTCCTGGGAGGATGAGAGTATAGAGGGAAGATTCAGGATCTTCTAGAAGACAGAATAAGGAGCAAGAAGCCCCTAAAACTCTGGCACCTGCTCTATGGGGGGCCTCTCCCCAGAAGTCTCAGCCTGAGCAAGGGATTAGCTGGAAGCTTCTCGAACCTCCTTAGCCCTGAAATGGCATAGCCCAGTATTCTCCTAAAACATGTCACTTTCGAAATAGGCTGGCACGTTCTCAGCACTTGGGGATGGTACCATTTAGACAGTAATTCCTTTTGTCCACAAAACACTTTGGAACTTGAGATGCAGGCAAGATCTGTTCTGACCAGTGTGAACACGATTCAAGGGCCCATGTGTCCAGAGGGCAAGCTGCCAGCTCCACCCCAGCCCTGTTTGTTATCTTAGGGCGCTTGCCTGAACGTCTCCACCAGGCGTGAAAGATGTTTGACCTGAGGACGAAGGTTATGATTGGCATTGCCAGCAGCTTGCTCCTCGCGGCGATTATTCTGATAGGCGTTGTCCTCTGTCTTTACCTCAAAGTAACCAAGGCACTCAGGTAAGTCATGTGGGTAAAAGTGAGTATTAACCTCCTGCCACAGGACATTGGAGCTCTGTGCTGAACAGAATCACTTCTGCGCTTGAACACAGTCGCTCCTGCAGTGGACATGCCCTGGGGGTAGTCAAGAACCACAGGTGGGCAAGAACCACAGGTGGGTCAAGAACTACAAGGCAAGGGCAGGTGGGTGCAGAAGGTTTGAGTCTTTTCCTTCTAGCACAGGGCTGTGAGCTCACAAGTAGGTTGCTCTCAGCCTAAGGATCTTGCGTGGGCACTGCGAGCCTGTCACTGGACCTCAGGGAGCGTCCAGGTGGTCTGTAGCCCCTCGGCTGAGCACCTTCTGTCCCCAGTGCTGCAGACCGAAGAACCGCGGGCAGATGTGGTGGGCTGAGCTCTGCCTCCTGCTAATAGAGATGACCACACGACCTCTGCCCTCACTTGGGAGCTCTCAGGGGGTCTCTCATTTATCGCGTGGCTTTGGGGCAGCGAGGGAGGCCAAGAGGACAGAGGTCCCGTGGAGGACAGCTGACTAGGGGTGCAGGTCAGACCAGAAAGGGGAGGAGCCTTCAGAATGAGCGAGACAGGCTTTCAGCAGCAGCAAGGTCTCTGTTCTCGAGAGTTAGATGGTAGCGGCCAGAGCAGGGCCCGGCCCGCTGCAGCCCCGTTCCCTACATTCCCCATGTCCCGGGCCTGAAGCAGCCATTGGGTGCAACTCGGCCTCCCTGACTTTGGTAACCTGACTTCACATTCATAGGAATTGCAGGAGAGGAGCTTGTCATGGGAGCAGGGAGCTTTAGTCCAGGGCTGATGTCACGTGTGTGTGTGAAGCGTCCAGCCTTGGACTTCCCACATAGTCCTGACAGTTGTAACGCGCGCACGGGGAAGAACCATTCTGAGCCCGTGTTCTCTCTGCATGTGCTTGTTTTTAAGCATTTCAAGAGAAACACATCATGTAAAACAGAATCATCCAGCCAAGGACGACCAGGACAATTACGCCTCAGACCATACCACCACCACCGAGCCTTCTGACAACCTCCAGTGCTGCGATGAATGTCTCATGTATGCAAATGTCGACACCCTGCCACCTTGCTTCTGTGACAAAAACGAGGGGCTCTGAGGGGGCAGTGGTGGGCACAAGAAGCTGCATGATCAGAAGTTCTTAGAATATTATTCAAATCAATTTCTATAGTGTTCATAGGTTTGTGTACTATCTAATGTGGTATTTGTGTACCTTTGTATAAATGTACAATAATGAAATTAATCCTGTGTCTCAGCTGTTCTGGGTGATGTCTATGAATATTCTTCATCTAACTTCTTTTATTTTTATTCATTTTAGAAAGTAAAGCTACTAGCTTGTAATATTATCATTGCAGTATAGGCTGCAGAGTTAGAGTAAAATAAAGAATCCCAAGAAGGTGTGGCATCGTACTAAGTGCCTGGGGCGGGGGGGGGGGCAACAGTCTGAAAAACTAAGTTTTCCCTGACGCTTCCTGGTAGCCGAGTCCAAAAGAGAACATTTTTATATGGTGCCCTGTCTTGGAGATTGAAATAATGGGATACCCTCCATTTGCATTTTTGCAAAGGTTCAAACTAGTCTTCAAATCTCGGCACAAGCTATTAGCCGGGAGCACGTTGTGTCTTCTTTGTGTGTGCCTGCAACGAAATCCCTGACGCAAGCAATTTAGCAAGGAAGGGATTTAATTGGTTCACAATTCTAGGTTATAGTCCATCCGTGTGGGCAGAGGAAGTTGCAGCAGCAGGAGTAGCCAGCACAGAGCAATGGATCCACGCTCGCTTGCCAGCTCTGCTTTTCATAAGCCTCAGACCCCAAGACCAGGAAATGGTGTTACCCACCTGTAACCGTGGTGGGACCTTCTTGCTTCAATTAAGGCGATCCAGACAGTCTCTCTCAGGCATGCTGAGGCCAACCTTAATCCAGAAAAATCCTTCTAAGGTGAACTCCGAGGCCTGCCTCCTAGAAATCCGTTAATATGGTCACGGTATGCTCTGGATCACTAACTTGCTTCTGAGATTGCAGATAACACTGGCCTGTTCTTAGTACTTGCCAGGGTAAGGCTAAGGTCTCAGCCACGTAAGAATCTGAAGATACAGATGAGATGTGGGAACAGAACAGGGGGAGGGAGCCCGGGCATGGGCCTAGGCTGGCAAGGGGGTCCCCAGATTCATGTACTCAGGAGCACTGACTGCTTTTGCTGCCAGAGATGCAGTTCAGAAAGCATCAGGGTGCTTGCAATCGTCTGATCCGTTGCAGATCGGGCGCTTGGCATAATCACAGGGGTAGGTGTTCTCAGAGACCCCGGGGACGGCATCAGGAAGCTGCTCAGCCCTGAGCCCACCTGTGCTCTGTCCCCCTCTGGTCCCTCCAGCCTCCGTCATGCTTTGCACTCCCAGTAGTCATGAAGCACGGGTTACTCACCAAAGAAAACGCAAAACCAAAAGAGCTTTTCCCTAACATTTCCTGTGGCCGATACAACAATAGGCCATAGGGGTAAAGCAATTTAGGAGAAGTTCACCATGAGCTAAAGTTGCTAAGTTTCATATGAGGTTTATTAGTCAGAGTTCTCTAGAGTCACAGAGTCGACAGAATGAATATATAAAAGGAATTTATTGAGTTGGCTTACTCAATATGGCTGAGGGAATCCAACGATGGCTGCCAGTAGCTGCTCAGTCCAGTGGGTGATGGCTGAAGGCTGGAGGATTCCTAGAGAGTTTTTAGTCATGCTGAAGGCACTAAAGATTTGGAGGGTTGGAGAGATGAAGAGTTGAAGAAACGAAGAAACTGGGTAGCAGGAGGGAAGAGCGTTTTCTAGCACAGCTTCAGAGTCTCTCCTCTTCGCAGTCTCCCGTTCTGTGGTTCCTTTTATCTGGTCCACTACTGGGAGGTTCCAATGGGATCTAGGGCTGGTCTTTGTGTTGTAAATGTATTGATCCAGAGAATCTCTTCAGGTGGTCTCAGCTGATTTTAGTTAACGTCGGGTGTGTCAAGTTTGACACCCAGGATTAACCATCACATGAGTGACTGGTACAGCACCTTTGCAACAAACGTTCTGGAATTTGCTAGGATTGAGAAGTTGAGAAGCTTCAACTAGACTTTGGGGGTAGAGGGAAACTTTCTATGTCCCCCAAACTTTCTTTGTTTCTAGTCTGCCTTACCTGCCTCTCCTTCCCAGTGCAGAGGAATGGCTCCAGACATGGATGGACTAGATGAGATGACCAGCTCAACGAAGGAGGGAAGGGCAGTGACTTTATGCCCCTGTTCAGGCTGCACTGTGCAGTTTCAACAGCTTAGCAGGGCAAGGATGTAAAGGGGCACAAAGTAAAGCAATTTTAATAAAGCCAAATGAAAGTGGACAGCGCCAGAGGAAGACACAGGATGTTACCACTTGACATCCACACACAGGTACGCTCATCTGCACATGCACACTTGCCTATACTAACACACGCATGCACACACACATGCACAGAATAGAATAAATTTTCTTAGGCATGGAATAGAGACATCAGGCTGGGAAGGTTCACAAAGGTTCCCCCCACTCCCATTGCTGATCTATAGGAATTTGTCCCATATCTGTTTACTGCAAAAGGAGTTAAATTTCTTGATCCACAGAAAATAATTTGGTCAGCAAAAGCCCCACTCAGATTTAAAGAAACTAAAGCCAACCAAGGAAAAGCACCTTTTCAAGCCTGATTAGCCCTGACAGCATACTGACCCTGCTTACATCCAGCCTCCTTCTGGTGGACTTCCCGAGTGCCAACGAGTTCCTTTCTTCTTCTATCATTAGATTTGCTTTAGCCTCTCCATGTGTTTTGGTCTCCACTGTCAACTCAAGACCCCCCCCCCAAAAAAAATCTGGTCACACACACACACACACGTGCACACCAAACACAAACCACCCAGTTTGTTCATCTCACAATATCTTCCCTTGAATGATTTTTGTTCTGCAGTCCTGGATTTTACAAGAGAAGACCTAGGTACACAAGCTATGGTTCAGGGGACAAGATCATGGATCGCAGCATCACACAGAGATTCAAGTTTTGAAAGACCCATGAGTGAAAATCAAGGGGAAAGAGTAGGAACAGCACTTAGTGTAGAGAGAAGACAGGTGGAAGAGTACTAGTGTAGAGAGAAGACAGGTGGAAGAGTACTAGTGCAAAGGGAAGACAGGTGGAAGAGTACTAGTGCAAAGGGAAGACAGGTGGAAGAGCACTTAGTGCAGAGAGAAGACAGGTGGAAGAGCACTTAGTGCAGAGAGAAGACAGGTGGAAGAGCACTTAGTTTAGAGAAGACAGGTGGAAGAGCACTAGTGTAGAGAGAAGACAGGTGGAAGAGCACTTAGTGCAGAGAGAAGACAGGTGGAAGAGCACTTAGTGTAGAGAAGACAGGTGGAAGAGTACTTAGTGCAGAGAGAAGACAGGTGGAAGCACACTTAGTGTAGAGAGAAGACAGGTGGAAGAGCACTTAGTGTAGAGAGAAGACAGGTGGAAGAGCACTTAGTGTAGAGAGAAGACAGGTGGAAGAGCACTTAGTGTAGAGAGAAGACAGGTGGAAGAGCACTTAGTGTAGAGAGAAGACAGGTGGAAGAGCACTTAGTGTAGAGAGAAGACAGGCGGAAGAGCACTTAGTGCAGAGAGAAGACAGGTGGAAGAGTACTTAGTGCAGAGAAAAGACAGGTGGAAGAGTACTTAGTGTAGAGAGAAGACAGGTGGAAGAGTACTTAGTGCAGAGAGAAGACAGGTGGAAGAGTACTTAGTGCAGAGAGAAGACAGGTGGAAGAGTACTTAGTGCAGAGAGAAGACAGGTGGAAGAGCACTTAGTGCAGAGAGAAGACAGGTGGAAGAGTACTTAGTGTAGAGAGAAGACAGGTGGAAGAGTACTTAGTGTAGAGAGAAGACAGGTGGAAGAGCACTAGTGTAGACAGAAGACAGGTGGAAGAGTACTAGTGTAGAGAGAAGACAGGTGGAAGAGCAGTTAGTGTAGAGAGAAGAAGGTGGAAGAGCATTAGTGTAGAGAGAAGACAGGTGGAAGAGTACTAGTGTAGAGAGAAGACAGGTGGAAGAGTACTAGTGTAGAGAGAAGACAGGTGGAAGAGCAGTTAGTGTAGAGAGAAGACAGGTGGAAGAGTACTAGTGTAGAGAGAAGACAGGTGGAAGAGCAGTTAGTGTAGAGAGAAGAAGGTGGAAGAGCATTAGTGTAGAGAGAAGACAGGTGGAAGAGTACTAGTGTAGAGAGAAGACAGGTGGAAGAGTACTAGTGTAGAGAGAAGACAGGTGGAAGAGCAGTTAGTGTAGAGAGAAGACAGGTGGAAGAGCACTAGTGTAGACAGAAGACAGGTGGAAGAGTACTAGTGTAGAGAGAAGACAGGTGGAAGAGTACTTAGTACAGAGAGAAGACAGGTGGAAGAGCACTTAGTGTAGAGAGAAGACAGGTGGAAGAGCACTTAGTGTAGAGAGAAGACAGGTGGAAGAGCACTTAGTGTAGAGAGAAGACAGGTGGAAGAGTACTTAGTGTAGAGAGAAGACAGGTGGAAGAGTACTGTGCAGAGAGAAGACAGGTGGAAGAGTACTTAGTGTAGAGAAGACAGGTGGAAGCACACTTGTGTAGAGAAGACAGGTAGGAGAGTACTAGTGTAGACAGAAGACAGGTGGAAGAGTACTAGTGTAGAGAGAAGACAGGTGGAAGAGCAGTTAGTGTAGAGAGAAGAAGGTGGAAGAGCATTAGTGTAGAGAGAAGACAGGTGGAAGAGTACTAGTGTAGAGAGAAGACAGGAGGAAGAGCAGGTAGTGTAGAGAGAAGACAGGTGGAAGAGGACTAGTGTAGAGAGAGAAGACAGGTGGAAGAGCACTAGTGTAGAGAGAAGACAGGTGGAAGAGGACTAGTGTAGAGAGAGAAGAGGTGGAAGAGCACTAGTGTAGAAGAAGACAGGTGGAAGAGGACTTTGTAGAGAGAAACAGGGGAAGGGCACTAGTGCAAAGAGAAGACAGGTGGAAGAGTACTTAGTGTAGAGAAGACAGGTGGGAGAGCACTAGTGTAGAGAGAAGACAGGTGGAAGAGCACTTAGTGTAGAGAGAAGACAGGTGGAAGAGCACTTAGTGCAGAGAGAAGACAGGTGGAAGAGTACTTAGTGCAGAGAAAAGACAGGTGGAAGAGTACTTAGTGTAGAGAGAAGACAGGTGGAAGAGTACTTAGTGCAGAGAGAAGACAGGTGGAAGAGTACTTAGTGCAGAGAGAAGACAGGTGGAAGAGTACTTAGTGCAAGAGAGAAGACAGGTGGAAGAGCACTTAGTGCAGAGAGAAGACAGGTGGAAGAGTACTTAGTGTAGAGAGAAGACAGGTGGAAGAGTACTTAGTGTAGAAAGACAGGTGGAAGAGCACTAGTGTAGACAGAAGACAGGTGGAAGAGTACTAGTGTAGAGAGAAGACAGGTGGAAGAGCAGTTATTGTAGAGAGAAGAAGGTGGAAGAGCATTAGTGTAGAGAGAAGACAGGTGGAAGAGTACTAGTGTAGAGAGAAGACAGGTGGAAGAGTACTAGTGTAGAGAGAAGACAGGTGGAAGAGCAGTTAGTGTAGAGAGAAGACAGGTGGAAGAGTACTAGTGTAGAGAGAAGACAGGTGGAAGAGCAGTTAGTGTAGAGAGAAGAAGGTGGAAGAGCATTAGTGTAGAGAGAAGACAGGTGGAAGAGTACTAGTGTAGAGAGAAGACAGGTGGAAGAGTACTAGTGTAGAGAGAAGACAGGTGGAAGAGCAGTTAGTGTAGAGAGAAGACAGGTGGAAGAGCACTAGTGTAGACAGAAGACAGGTGGAAGAGTACTAGTGTAGAGAGAAGACAGGTGGAAGAGTACTTAGTACAGAGAGAAGACAGGTGGAAGAGCACTTAGTGTAGAGAGAAGACAGGTGGAAGAGCACTTAGTGTAGAGAGAAGACAGGTGGAAGAGCACTTAGTGTAGAGAGAAGACAGGTGGAAGAGTACTTAGTGTAGAGAGAAGACAGGTGGAAGAGTACTTAGTGCAGAGAGAAGACAGGTGGAAGAGTACTTAGTGTAGAGAAGACAGGTGGAAGCACACTTAGTGTAGAGAAGACAGGTAGGAGAGTACTAGTGTAGACAGAAGACAGGTGGAAGAGTACTAGTGTAGAGAGAAGACAGGTGGAAGAGCAGTTAGTGTAGAGAGAAGAAGGTGGAAGAGCATTAGTGTAGAGAGAAGACAGGTGGAAGAGTACTAGTGTAGAGAGAAGACAGGAGGAAGAGCAGGTAGTGTAGAGAGAAGACAGGTGGAAGAGGACTAGTGTAGAGAGAGAAGACAGGTGGAAGAGCACTAGTGTAGAGAGAAGACAGGTGGAAGAGGACTAGTGTAGAGAGAGAAGACAGGTGGAAGAGCACTAGTGTAGAGAGAAGACAGGTGGAAGAGTACTTTGTAGAGAGAAGACAGGTGGAAGGGCACTAGTGCAAAGAGAAGACAGGTGGAAGAGTACTTAGTGTAGAGAAGACAGGTGGGAGAGCACTAGTGTAGAGAGAAGACAGGTGGAAGAGCACTTAGTGTAGAGAGAAGACAGGTGGAAGAGCACTTAGTGCAGAGAGAAGACAGGTGGAAGAGTACTTAGTGCAGAGAAAAGACAGGTGGAAGAGTACTTAGTGTAGAGAGAAGACAGGTGGAAGAGTACTTAGTGCAGAGAGAAGACAGGTGGAAGAGTACTTAGTGCAGAGAGAAGACAGGTGGAAGAGTACTTAGTGCAGAGAGAAGACAGGTGGAAGAGCACTTAGTGCAGAGAGAAGACAGGTGGAAGAGTACTTAGTGTAGAGAGAAGACAGGTGGAAGAGTACTTAGTGTAGAAAGACAGGTGGAAGAGCACTAGTGTAGACAGAAGACAGGTGGAAGAGTACTAGTGTAGAGAGAAGACAGGTGGAAGAGCAGTTAGTGTAGAGAGAAGAAGGTGGAAGAGCATTAGTGTAGAGAGAAGACAGGTGGAAGAGTACTAGTGTAGAGAGAAGACAGGTGGAAGAGTACTAGTGTAGAGAGAAGACAGGTGGAAGAGCAGTTAGTGTAGAGAGAAGACAGGTGGAAGAGTACTAGTGTAGAGAGAAGACAGGTAGGAGAGCACTAGTGTAGAGAGAAGGCAGGTGGAAGAGTACTTAGTGCAGAGAGAAGACAGGTGGAAGAGTATTTAGTGCAGAGAGAAGACAGGTGAAAGAGTAATTAGTGTAGAGAAGACAGGTGGAAGAGTACTTAGTGCAGAGAGAAGACAGGTGGAAGAGTACTTAGTGTAGAGAAGACAGGTGGAAGAGTACTTAGTGCAGAGAGAAGACAGGTGGAAGAGTACTTAGTGTAGAGAAGACAGGTGGAAGCACACTTAGTGTAGAGAAGACAGGTGGAAGAGTACTAGTGTAGACAGAAGACAGGTTGAAGAGTACTAGTGTAGAGAGAAGACAGGTGGAAGAGCAGTTAGTGTAGAGAGAAGAAGGTGGAAGAGCATTAGTGTAGAAAGAAGACAGGTGGAAGAGTACTAGTGTAGAGAGAAGACAGGTGGAAGGGCAGGTAGTGTAGAGAGAAGACAGGTGGAAGAGGACTAGTGTAGAGAGAGAAGACAGGTGGAAGAGCACTAGTGTAGAGAGAAGACAGGTGGAAGAGTACTTTGTAGAGAGAAGACAGGTGGAAGAGCAGTTAGTGTAGAGAGAAGAAGGTGGAAGAGCATTAGTGTAGAAAGAAGACAGGTGGAAGAGTACTAGTGTAGAGAGAAGACAGGTGGAAGGGCAGGTAGTGTAGAGAGAAGACAGGTGGAAGAGGACTAGTGTAGAGAGAGAAGACAGGTGGAAGAGCACTAGTGTACAGAGAAGACAGGTGGAAGAGCAGTAGTGTAGAGAGAAGACAGGTGGAAGAGTACTTTGTAGAGAGAAGACAGGTGGAAGAATACTACTGTAGAGAGAAGACAGGTGGAAGAGCAGTTAGTGTAGAGAGAAGACAGGTGGGAGAGCACTAGTGTAGAGAGAAGACAGGTGGAAGAGTACTTAGTGTAGAGAGAAGACAGGTGGAAGAGTACTAGTGTAGAGAGAAGACAGGTAGGAGAGCACTAGTGTAGAGAGAAGGCAGGTGGAAGAGTACTTAGTGCAGAGAGAAGACAGGTGGAAGAGCACTTAGTGCAGAGAGAAGACAGGTGGAAGAGTACTAGTGTAGAGAGAAGACAGGTGGAAGAGCAGTTAGTGTAGAGAGAAGACAGGTGGGAGAGCACTAGTGTAGAGAGAAGACAGGTGGAAGAGTACTAGTGTAGAGAGAAGACAGGTGGAAGAGTACTAGTGTAGAGAGAAGACAGGTAGGAGAGCACTAGTGTAGAGAGAAGGCAGGTGGAAGAGTACTTAGTGCAGAGAGAAGACAGGTGGAAGAGTACTAGTGTAGAGAGAAGACAGGTAGGAGAGCACTAGTGTAGAGAGAAGACAGGTGGAAGAGTACTTAGTGTAGAGAAGACAGGTGGAAGAACACTTAGTGTAGAGAGAAGACAGGTGGAAGAGCACTTAGTGTAGAGAGAGCCAGGTGGACGAGTACTAGTGTACAGAGAAGACAGGTGGAAGAGTACTTAGTGTAGAGAGAAGACAGGTGGAAGAGTACTTAGTGTAGAGAGAAGACAGGTGGAAGAGTACTTAGTGTAGAGAGAAGACAGGGGGAAGAGTACTTAGTGTAGAGAGAAGACAGGGGGAAGAGTACTTAGTGTAGAGAGAAGACAGGTGGGAGAGCACTTAGTGTAGAGAGAAGACAGGTGGAAGAGTACTAGTGTAGAGAGAAGACAGGTGGAAGAGTACTTAGTGTAGAGAGAAGACAGGTGGAAGAGTACTTAGTGTAGAGAGAAGACAGGTGGAAGAGTACTTAGTGTAGAGAGAAGACAGGTGGAAGAGTACTTAGTGTAGAGAGAAGACAGGTGGACAAGTACTAGTGTACAGAGAAGACAGGTGGAAGAGTACTAGTGTAGACAGAAGACAGGTGGAAGAGTACTTAGTGTAGAGAGAAGACAGGTGGAAGAGCACTTAGTGTAGAGAGAGCCAGGTGGACGAGTACTAGTGTACAGAGAAGACAGGTGGAGGAGCACTTAGAGGTCATGGGGGGTTGGTTGTCTGGGAAGATCTGAGAGAAGACCAGGCAAAGACCTCCACCCTGTTTCCAGTTTGCAGCCATCAAAGAACTCATTAGGGAACAAAGGCTTCTCAAGAGTTGTAGTTTGGTCTCTTCTCGGTGAGGTCAATGCTAAATCCAGGCATGTCGTCCGTCATGCGGGGTATTTTTGCCTCAGGCTGTGTGGTGACAAGGAATGTTTCATTCTTTGTCCTGTTGCGGTGGATCACAGGTGTTTATGGATCCCATGTCAACTGTTACCAGCATCTGGACCACTTGCTTCCTGTGACTTCTATTGGGGTTGGCCGGGGGTTAGGGAGGGGGGGACGTGACGACGCACTAGTAGACCGCACTTGGTTAGAGGAAATGAGCTTTTGGGCAAGATCAGTGTGGAGACGGCAGGGGATGGGGTGGAATGGGTGGCCTTCTTCTCCCTCGCCTTCCTCTAGCGGTGACACTATACAGGAGAGCGGAGACGACGGCAAGACATGCAGAGTGGTGTAGCTGGAGGCGAGACGCTGGCACTGAGGTCTTCCCTGGAGGGGGTGGGCTCTCTTCCAGCTCTGCTCGGGCCCAGGCTGCTTCCCAGCAGCCCAGGATCCCTGGAGGAATTTTCAGTTCTTTACGGTCCGTGTTACACTGTTACACAGACACTGTGGCTTGTTTGTTATGTGTCCCTTTTTCTTTTTTCTGAAAGTTTTTGCCTTTGACAGCTTCCTGCTCCCTGACCAGGGCCTATGCCACGAGGAACAGTCAAGGGTCTGAGAAGAGAAGGCAGGGACTGGAAAGGCAAATCAGGCTGAAGCAGAGATGGTTTCAAAGACCTGGGAGCCCTGGCTGATGATCTGTGAGACCCCCAAGAATCGAGGACGTTATTCTGTGGACCTATGAACAGCTCAGCTACCAGAAGCTGCAAGCCATGAACTCCTGAGTTGGGTCTTAAGTGAGATAGGTTCCTCTTCTATGATAAGGAAATGTCATCCACGATCCATCAATGAGGGCTCGTTAACAGCTAGTGACAGGTAAATCCTCAAGAGACTGCACCGCCTTTGCGGAACGTTGGTGAGCAGGCATTTCAGAGAACTCTGCCGAAACAAAAGTGGGAAATATCCCTGTGCTTAAAAAAAAAGATAGTTGGAAATACGAGTTTTATTCATTTCCAAGCAGATTTTGGAGTGGATGCATTTATTTTTAGATGCAAATATGCCATCCTTCAACACATACGCAACAGAAAATTAAGTCCACTAGAGATATGCAATACTCTGATTCATGTGTCTTAATTCTCTATTCACACATGCTAGCAAAGGAGTGTGGAGAGAGGAACTTACGTCAGCCAAGAAAAGAATTTCTTAATAGTGGGGATTAAGCTCAAACAAGACAAAAGCTTATTTCAGCTAAAACCTCAAATTCAAGGAAGAAAACACTTAAAATGAACACGTTGCTTTTGACTTGTACTATGTCATCTACAGCCACACTACAACAAAACAAACAGACCAAGATCCTTGGTGTATACCAATCTTAAACATGCCAAACAGTATTTTATTCATTATCTCACATAAACAACACAAAATGTAAATTGGTAATCTGAATTAAATGTTCCAAGTATCTGGTTTTCCAAAAATAATAAAAAAGGAAAAAAAATATCAAATATTCTAGGTATTATTTTTCATACTCCTGAGACTATAAAACAAGAATTTATATAAATAAAAAATTCACTTCAAATGCATAGGTAATATACAATACAAACTAGTGAATTGCATTAGAAATACTTAAAACATTTCAAACACTTAAGCAACAACGAGTATACAAACATTTCTATACAAGTGAAAAACTCAGCAAGCAAAATAACTATGACCCTGTCACGTCAGCTTCATGGGGCAGCAGCAAAATAACTTATGGCCATGTAGCATCAGCTCTGTGGAACAGCACCGGCTACAAGAACGACAGAGAAAGGGGCACCAAGGTCACGTTGAAAGACAATGACCCTTCAAAGGGCATTAAATACTTGCTTTTTACAAACATTTTTGGGTTCTGGCTTTGCAATAAATATGTAATAAATATCTGCAGTCCATCTAGTATGCTGAGAACTTATCTTTCTCCATTGGAAAGTCTTTCCCCGGAGTCATAATTTCCTAGCGGCATCCCAGGGGGAGGGGAATTGGGATTTTGTAGCAAGTCCGATAACACCTCCATCTTGGCATCTATGTGCTCCTGGAGTTTACAAACTCTCTGGTCAATGTAGTCCATAAGTTTCTTTTCCATCAGTTCCATATTTTTAGAAAGAATCTTCTCTAAGTAGGTACAAATAGGCTGTTCTTCCATCCTAAAAAATACAAATTTAAAATTTTACCAATGTTCTCCAACATTATGGCAAGAATGACTGAGCTATGTAAAAAGCAAGCCAGCATGTGTCACTGAAATTTATCTCCACAAGTGACTCTCTCCTCCTGACGCATTTCTAGGTTTAAAACATACACACAACAGATGACCACAGTTCTCAATGTCCAACATGTTCTTGTTGCTTTAACTGCACACTTGAGGAGAAAACATTAAAGGGAAGATAATCTCCCAAGCCTTTAGGGGGAGACACAGCCGGGTCAGCTGGCAGGGAACTTGCGCAGCATGAGTGGCGCCCCAGGTTCAACACCCAGCACTACATAAAACCAGGGAGAGACCTGGACAGATGGCTCAGCTGGCAAAGTGCTTGCCTTGGAGACCCTGAGTCGGAGCCCCGGAACCCGAAGTAAGAATAAGTAAATAAATGAGCTGGCACGAGGGTGCAAACTCGTAATCCCAGTGCTGAGGGGCGAGAAGCAGGTGGATCTCTGCGGCTCCCAGGACAGCAGGTCTCACCTGCTCCATGAGTTCCAAGCCAGCTTGAGAGACCCTAAAACAAGGACAACGGAAAAGTAGAGATCTACTAATGAAGACATTTCATGATGTCTTCCTTCTGGTCTCCACAAACATAACCTCTAGTCTTGCACACTCAAACACACCCACACAGCCGTGCACATACACACCCACACAGCCATGCACATACACACCCACACAGCTGAGGGAGCACATACACCCCCCACACACCTGGACGTGCACATACATCTCCACACAGCTGGGCCAGCACATACACACCCACACAGCTGGGCATACACACGCATAACCAGATGTGGTAGCACACACCTGTAATCCTCTCAGGAGGTGGAGTTCAAGGTCATACTTGGCTACGCAGCAAGTCAAGGCCAGTCTGGGCAGCATGAGACCACCATAATGAAGACACATAACTACTCCTTACCACAAAGATCTCTGTTGACCGCTGGGATCCTTAGCAACCATGCCGGACATGACCTCTCTCTGCATAATACACCTAGATGCCATTTAAGTTGCTTTTTAAAGTTGCTGGTGGCCACTCTACAGTTTGGCCTACCAGTTTCTTTAGTCATCGTCTACTACTTGGCATTTTTGTGTTTCCAATTTGAGATATTACAAAAGAAGGTTCTGTGCGCAGCTGTGTGTCGGTTTCTACGAGGCACGTCCAGGTTGGACGCCCAAGCTGATTGCTGCCTCACTCGCAACACTTCTGCTCTATTCCGCAAATTTTGACCTTCCATATTTTTACTCAGATTCTGCTAAGGATCTTTGAGTCTGATTGACCGTGTTGTTTAATCTCAAGTGTGTGGGAAACTTTCTGCTTTCTTCCTGCTATTACTACATAATTTCTTGTCGTTTCTTTGTGGTCAAAGAAAATAATTTCTATAATTTCAGGGCTCTTAAATTTGGTTAGGTTTGCCTTATGACTCAATTATAATCAATTTCTGTGAATCTTCGAAAGATATGAAAGAAGTGTCTTCTGCTATTATAAAGTGAATTTGAAGCCACTGGTGGTTGATGGGTGTTCCAAACTCTCTCAAGCATCTCATTTTTGGTTGTAAAGTATAAACTAAGAGAGATTAAACAGTATGGTAAAATGATTAATTCTGATTATCAGAATATAACACTATTTGACACACAATATTTGTTAAAAGGAATCGGAGTATAACACTCAGTCACTTTAATCTTAATGTATCTTAAATACACGGCACAAAGTAAGAGATTAAGGAATCAGGGAACAAGAATTGATCTACCATAAATAGTTACCATCTCACTCTAGTTTCTGATTATTTCAAAAACAGCCTACACAAAGTATAAATCCACAAAGAAATCTGTTAGGATATGCATGATACGCCCAGGCAGAAATTAGTAAAAAACACAAATAACAATGCTGAGATTAGGAATCTCACAGCTTCATGCAAAGAACGTTCTAGGTAACCTCGACAGCCTTCCACAACACGCCTGAGCCTGTGTGACACCAGCTACAGGCACTGATTTCACTGCGCCCCACTCGTAGACCACAGAGCCCCGGTCAGTGCTTCAGTGGCAAATCACAGACGCTGCTGACACTGTGGATGGACCTCAGAGAGGGCTCCCTACGACAAAGCTCTTTCCCTTCCCTCCATGCTCCCGACCTGCCAACGCTAAACCACAGAAATACTTACGCAACGCCAAAGATGCCTTCTCGGGACTTGGAGGTGTTTTCCTGCCACTTGGCATTGTTTCCCACGCGGAGATGGTTAACTTGACTGCACAAGTTCTGGAGAAAAGGCAGCAGCTCAGAGCCGCGGGCGCCTGAGTTGTCACTTGCTTTCTTTGGCAAGAAAGAAGATACTGCGTTTTTAAGATCATTTTCAAAAAGGGAATGGTTCTGAGGCACAATTTTACACTCGTCGTGGTTTACCGAGTTTCCTTCGCCAGAGGACTGTGTGCTCTTATTAATGAAAGCCTGGATGTTTTCAGCCATACTTGAAGATGTCAGCCCAGTTCTAAAAGGAAAAGGCGTAGAGGACGATTTGTCCAAGGCTCCCGAAGGGGATGCGGACTGCAGTGCGATCATGTGTTTGTGGCCAGCACTTCCCAAAGCCGACTGAAGCTGTTCTCCAATGGGAATGCAGTTCTAAACAAGACATGTAAGGATTAAGGAAAAGCCGCTATATCTGGGGTTCGACCACGAGCCAGGCAATGTGCACTGTCTCATTTGAAATCCAAAACATCTCCATGAGGCTATTGCTGTTCAATAGTAAGAGGAACAAACTAAGGACAAAAGTTAAGGCCCAAACAATTGGCTGGTGAGTGACAATATAGTTATATAAACCTAAACATCCTAAGTCAGCAATCAAGGCTTCTCATTACTTAGCTGCAGCTTCTCCCCTGAAGAAAATGCACACTTTAATCAAGTACGCATGAATGGACATACTTTACTTTTTTCATTAAAAAGGCCTCTTTAACTGGCAGCAATAAAATACGGTATTCTTGGTTGAATCACAATAACTGATCATTTTCTTAAAATGGGATAGATAATATATGCTTTCAACCCATGGCAAGCTGTGCACAGCTCCTTGGTCATGTCTTTCCCCGTGGGTTTTCCGTGGAGGCCACGAGGTCTCTGAGCTCTGCCTACACTCAGGCACTGGCCCTGACTCTCTCTATACCTGGAGGCCATCCGCATCTACAGTTACTGATCTTAAATTTCAACATCAATCCTGTGATTGTTATGGCATTATCACTTCAATTTTTTTTAATTTTTTTATTATTTATTATTTATTCAATTGTGTGTGTGTGAGGTGTGTTTGTGTGTGTGTGTGTGTAGAATTCAGGAACCACCATGGACGCCTCCACCTCCTCCCTGTTCACTGTGCCCTGCGATTCACAGGCTCCACCCTACCAGGACCAGAAACGCAGGTCACCCCCGCTTCCACTTGGCATCTATACTTGAGGTTTAGGATCCAAACTCAGGACCCTCCGCCTGCAAGGCAGAAGCTTAACCCCTGAGCCACCTCTTCAGCCCCATCACTTAAATTTTGTAGATAAAAAAAAATTTTTTTTTTTTTTGCGTGTGTGTGCGTGTATGCATGTGTGTATTAGAGGGCACTGTGTGTGCCTGTGGAGGCCCAAGGGTGACTTTAGGAACCCTGGATTGCTCTACCTCTTTTTTGCTTTGCTCTGAGGTTTCCCGGGATCAGCTTTCCAGGACTAGCAGGGCAGTTGGCCACCAATTTCCATCCAGCATTTTTACATAGGATCTGGGATCTGACCTCAGATCCTTCTGCTTTCAATATAGAGACTTCACCCTTGAGCCATCTCTCCTGTCTGAGAATTTAATTATTAATTAATAATTAATAATTATTAATTATTAATTATTGAGTCACTTCACCTACTGTCAGAGCCTTCGTCTTGCTCCCCCATCATCCTGCCGTATCTCTGGCTTCATTTCTTCTCTCCACATCCCAGCAACCTCGTTTCAATCTCTGTTTACAACATTCCTACTGTCGGTTCCTTTCTCAACCTTCCTTCCAGCCAGCCCTGAAGGTTCACTATATTTCGCTCAATTCTGTTTCCAAAAGCTGTAATATCTTTCCAGGTAACGATCCCTTGTCACAACTAAATGAGATATTCCCAACATTAGGTTCCTTTTTACCAAGTCCTTTTCCTCTGGGTTCCATTTCCATTTATGATAATACCATCCTTCACATCTGAACTCTATGTGTCTGTCTTCTCCTGAAATACCCACATTATCAGAGCTGAATCCCCCATCCCAGAGGTTCCACTGTCTCTGACGCTCATAACCAGACGACATGTAGGTCCATCAGCAGTCCTCTGGATGAGGGAACTCACATGTAGTTGATCTCCCTTTGAATTATTTTACACATAATACTGAATGAAAATCTCTTAAAAACAGACCAAAAACATTCACCAATTTAAAATAGCATTCAAAGCTCTATAATACAGCACAATCTACTTCAAACTTTCTCCATTTATTCACTGGAAAATAAGGAACTTTTAAAAATATTTCACATATTTACTTTAGAAAAAGAGAAACAGAAGCCACGCATGGCACGAAGCAGGGTGGAGATCAAAGGGCAACTTTCGGAAGCTGGTTCTCCCCTTCTGCCATGTGGTCTCCAGGGATCAAATTCAGGCTGCCAAGTCTGCGAGCAGGCGGCTCTACCAGCTGACCCTCTCTCCAGCCCAGTGAACTGTGTTTCTTTTCCTAGCTACATCCTATTTCTTCTAGCACTGAAGACTTTAGCTCTACTACTGCTTCTCTGCATGCCCATCCTCTGGGGAACGTGCCTAACTGGCCCTTTCTTCTTTCACGGCCCAGAAAAAGCACCACTTACTTCAGTTCAGTTTATTTCATCTAGCCTTTTCTTTTCCACTTACATACCCGGACATAGTTAGAGACTAACTAACCAACTAATCATCTTAGGACCCTCAAAAGTAAGCAAACTACTGCCTTGTTCACTGAGCAGGTACTTAATCCTTACTACAGGGCTGTGCACACATCATTTCACAAAAAACAGATCTGCATCCAGAATACTTTGTAGGAAGGTTCAGACTACAAAATGTAACTTTAGCAAAACTAAAACTAGATAACATCCTTTTTTTTTATTTATTCAATTGTGCGTGCGTGCGTGTGTAGAACCAGGAGCAAATTCAGGAACCACCATGGACCGCCTTCTCCTCCTCCTTGTTTACTCTGCCCCGGGATTCACAGGCTCCGCCCTACCAGGACCAGAAACACAGGCCGCCCCCGCTTCTGCCTGGCGTCTATACGTGGGGTCTAGGATCCAAACTCAGGACCTTCCGCCTGCAAGGCAGAGGCTTAACCCCTGAGCCATTTCTCCAGCCCCAACATCCATTATTTTTATAAAAAGAATTTTATATTTTATAAAATAGAATTTTATATTTTATAAAATAGAATTTTATAAAATAGAATAAAAAAGAATTTTAATTTTATAAAAAGAATTAAAAGAAGTTCTATACCTTGCCTTATTAAAGGCCAGAATTTTCGTTGTTTAACGACGTACACTGCTACTCACCTGCTGCTGAAACCTAACCATATTCATCAGCTGCTGCGCTCCAGGTGATAACTTGGACCCCATGGACTCCATTATGGTCTGGACGCTGTCAAGGTCTATCCTCGATCCGAGAGCAGGAGGGCTTCGTGCGGAATTTGCTGAACTGGGTCTCACGTGCACCACGATTTTACTGATGAGTACACACTGCCTTTCCCCAAAGGACAGCAACTATTATAAAACAAAAAATATTCCAGGAAAGAAATGAAGAACAATCATCACTTAAAACGACTTCTGGGAAGTATAATGTAGGCTGCGTGGGGGTGGGGGAGTAAAAGCATTCAAGAGCTTTACCCAGCAGTGGATGTTACAAATACAATCACAACTACTCTGGCAGGAGGAGACCTCTAGTGTTCTAATGGCACCTCAGGGAAAGGGGTAACCAACAGCTATCTGATTAGATCTAAGACCAATCTGTGGACAGGGACCACATGCCTGATGCTGTAAAGTTAGCCAGATACACATGAAAGGGAAAACCAAAGAAACTAGGTTAGATCAGACTTCTTAGTATTAACTATAAGTACCTGACAGTGAACTACCATCCAAACACTTATTATTCTCATAGATTAGAGACTCTCAGCACTCAACCAACAAGGAATCTCGTGCCATGCAGAGAACCACAACTGGCCAAAGTACAGAGAACAGGTGACTGTGGAGTGCTCGGTCCTAAACAGACATCCAAATCACCCCCCAATCCAAAGCTGAGGGAACCTTTTGCAGGGCGCGTGGTAAGAGTCTGGGGGTAGAAGTGGTGCTGCCATTGTCCTCTGGCTATGACTCAGCCAAGAACTCACTGCAGTGATGGTTACCTCCACTGGACTCATGAGCGTGGTCGAGCAACATTTCATTATGGACAAGGAAGATCTCAAGGAATTCTACGTCTCCCTGAGAGATCATCGAAGGCTAAGCCAAGCAGGAGAAGGGGAGCTTCCTTACTCAGTGATTTACCCCTGATGAGTCATCTGTACTCCTAGCAGGCATCCAGGCAATTGCCAGGGCAGACACCTCAGATGAAACCCAGGGGGTCACACTCGAAAAAGGTGCAGAAGCAGGAAGGAGACAGGCCAGACAGGAAAGTGTACAAAGAAGGCAGGCCGGACAGGACAGTGCACGAAGGAGACAGGCCAGACGGGACAGTGCACGAAGGAGACAGGCTGGACGGGACAGTGCACGAAGGAGACAGGCCGGACGGAACAGTGCACGAAGGAGACAGGCCGGACGGGACAGTGTAAGAAGCCGGGGAGGAAGGGATTGGGGTTGAGTATTAAGGGGTGAAAACCCATATGTTCATTGTATTTATATATGAAAATATAAGAGAATTTTTAAAAGGTTACTTCTGGTAATTATAAAGCAAAACAGAGCAGTATTCCAAGTATCTAAAAATTGATTTTGAATACATCTTTAGTTTTTTTTAATAATAGTTAATGTTATAAAAAATCCAATTTATCATAAAGCTTAAGCCAACTATTACGAAACACCCTTTCCAACTAAAAGATACAAACAAACAAGGAATATGGAGTTTTGGTGTTACTTAATTTAAGGAATTGAACCAAACCACACTGGGGCTATAGCTCAATGGTAGAGCACTTGTCTAGTGAGCTCAAGGTTCTAGGTTTGAGCCCCACTACCACCAGGGAAAAAAACAAACTATACCAACCTGAGATTTTAGCACACCCCAATCTGCTGTAATAGTATTTAGTACAAAATGAAACTGTCCAGAAGCCCATACAGTGTTTAACTAAAATCCCAATTGACAGATGTAAGGGACTATCAAGAGGACTTAAGGCAGGGGGCCGTCACACCAGGTGGGAACAGGACAGGTGTTCTGACATAACAATGGAGATCCAACGAGTACAAGACCAGCTTCGACCTGTTCTTTGGCCCAAGTTCAAAGCTTACCTTTCTATCATTGAGATTTTTTTTTTTTTTTTTTGGTTTTCCCCACCCCCAAAACATACAACTTTTGGATACTAAAAACAAAATCTAGGGCCTCACACATGCTACTAAGTGGTCTAACACTAAGCTATATCCCAATCCTTCTGATGTTTTATGTTATCCTATGTTAAAGTCATGTCATGTAGTATATGCAATTATGCCTCTTTTTCTTTTTAAATGTTTCTCATTCCATTCTTTATATATAGGACCAAAGTTTTGGCACTACAATTTTATACAGAATTTTTAAGTGTTCTTAACTCAGTATCACAAGACTTCAGAATATAATACTATCCTACTATAAATTCTAAAAAAGATCCTATTAACAAAATATCTTTTGTAGCTAATAAATTATCACACCTTAAAGAAAAAAAATCAGCATGAGAATGGTTTGATAATCTTTCAGAAAAGTAATTTCCTCTTCCATGTTTACTAAGCATGGAACCAAGGTGCACTAATTATAATCCCAAATCAATAGAAAATAAATATATATAGAACAAAAATAACTGGTAAAATTTGGTCATAACTTACCTTTATTTTACAAGCATGTGTGGCAGAATCCAATTTCAGATGTTTTTTGTACAGAATAATCTTTTCCTGTCCACTAAAAATAAAAAAATGTAGTTTTTAGGTTTTATTTATCATATCTTTTAGTAGTTATATTTAAGAGTAAATGTTTTCAGGACAATACTGCACTCCCCAAATTCTCTTCTCCCAGAAAGACATAGAGTTGGAGGAAAATAAATAACGACTTGGAGGAGAATAACGACTTGGAGGAGAATAAAGACTTGGAGGAGAATAAAGACTTGGAGGAGAATAAAGACTTGGAGGTTCCTAATTGCACTGCACACCTGGATGGACCACGCATGTCACTTACTGTTCTACCAGACAACCGAATAAGGTAGCACGTGTACAGCCACCAGGCACACAGTCAGTTCAATAAATATGGCTAACATTTCCGACGTGCATAAGAAGTAAAACAGTTCATAATTTGGATTATAAAATGATGGATTTGGGGAGAATGGAGAGATGACTCAGGGGTTAAGACTCTGCCATTCAAGCAGAAGGTCCTGAGTTTGGATGGTAGGTTCCACGTAAAATTCCAGGCAGAAATGGTGGCGGCCTGCACTTCCAGCCCTGGCTGGCAGAGCCTGGAAAAATCCCAGAATGAAGCAAGGAGATAGAAGCAATCCAGGATGATTCCCAAAGTCACTCTTGGTGCTCCACAGGGACACACAGTGCCCGCACACACACACAATTTAAATAAATAAATAAATAAATACATTTTAAAATGAGAGATTTGGACAGAACCCTTGCAAAGCACAAAGACAAGAAAGGTGACCTGAATTCATACTTTGGGATTGAATTCCAGACTAACTTCCACCTCTGACCTCCACCTATGTACCACGACATTATGTGTCAGTTCTGTCTCCTTCCTACCATTTTCTCTCATAAAACATAAACAAATACATTTTAAAAAAATAAGTAGGTAGATGTGGCAATCTTCGGTTCCAGCACCATTTATAACGAATTTCTTATGAGGAAATGTGCTCATTGTTTCAGCACGTCTAATATTTGTGAGAGAAAGACCCTGATGAATTAAAGGAGAGAAACAGCTTCATTCTGATAAAACTCTTCCACTACATCCCACCGATCTACCAGATACACTGCCAGTTCATTGGCTCTAAATTCCCACTTCAAAACCAAACTGACGTCTACACTGTCTTTAAAAGGCTGAGTGGTCTAACTTTCTGCTGCCATTTCTAATCTTTCCTGCCTGAAGCCCGGCGCCCATGTCCGAGAGCCCAACATTGCAACAGCTGAGAACACAGACGCTGAGTGAGAAGAACACATTTCTGAACCGGTCACCGACCTGTCGTGCAGGGCGGTGCAGACGTTCCTGCCCCTGCTGGTTCCGCAGTACTCCTCGCCCAGGTACACTTCCATATTTCGGGCGGAACTCAGAAGGCCGATCGAAAGCATTTCTTCGTCTGCATTAGGCCCACATCTCAGGTAGAGGAAACAGGGGTTTTCACCTGCGGGGCTCAGGCTGTTCTTCAAAATCACCAAGTCCTGGCTGAGAAGGAGATGGATGAGCGTCTTCCATGGAGTGGTCTTGGGCGCACAGCGCACCGGCCGTTGGTTTCTTCACACTCCTTTCCGCATGTGCTGAGGTCCAAGCACCTTCCCAAACACTCACAGACGCTCAACACAGAATTCCTAAACCCTGGAAGTTTCGGCTCAGACACGTCCAGACACTGTCCTCAACCCTGTCATTCATTCCGTCAATTGAACGCATCGGCCGACACCCACTGAGTACAGAAAAGCGTCATTTGCTGGGGAGGTGGGCTTCTTCCCAGACTGTTTTCCTTGATAGGAAGGGAATTTGGGGGCGCTTTCGAGCTTGGAGGCTGGGGAGCTGATTCTGACTTGCTGGCGGCTTGCGGGGCACAGGGGGCCCCTCTGACTCCAGGCCGCTCGGTCCTCCCGGGCCCCATCCCCTCGCCCCCCGGTTCTCCCGGGCTCGATCCCTGCGGCCCCCCGGTCCTCCCGGGCCCCATCCCCTCGCCCCCTGGTCATCCCGGGCCCCATCCCCTCGCCCCCCGGTCCTCCCGGGCCCCATCCCCTCGCCCCCCGGTCCTCCCGGGCCCCATCCCCTCGCCCCCCGGTCCTCCCGGGCCCCATCCCCTCGCCCCCTGGTCTTCCCGGGCCCCATCCCCTCGCCCCCCGGTTCTCCCGGTCTCGATCCCTGCGGCCCCCCGGTCCTCCCGGGCCCCATCCCCTCGCCCCCCGGTTCTCCCGGGCCGATCCCCGCGGCCTTCGCCCGATCCTCCCTCCCGCTCCCCGGGAGCGCGGCTGTCACGGGTCGCCGCGGCCCCACTCACCCCGCGGCAGGCGGCGCCAGCAGCTCCTCCCAGTCCGCGTCTTGGGCGCCCGCAGCGGCCCGAGCGAGAAGGAGGCTCTGGGTCAGGTCCCCGCGCGTCGCATCCCAGGAAGAAGTCAGCGCGGGGCCGCGGGGCCGCCCCGCATCCTCACGGCCGCTCTCCATGCCGTCGCTCCGGCCCAGCCCAACCCCGGAACCTACAGCGAAGGGCTGTGTTTCCGGCCGTGCGGAGAGGAAGTGAGCTCACCGGAGACTTCCGGTACGATTTTTTATGTCAAGCCTCTGACGCATCGCGTTACGCCAAGAGGGAACCCGGGAAGAAAAAAAAAAAAAAAGCCAGCAGGCGAAGCCCCGCGCGCGCCCCGCGTCTCCATTGGAGAGGGGTGTTCAAAATCCGCGCGCGAGGAGACTCATCTCCCGCGTTTGGCTGTGGCGGAGACTGTTCTGGGCACAGTTGCTGGCAGCTGAGGAGGGGGCGCAGCGAGGGGCGTCTCTGGGCACAGCGCTGTGCTCTTGATGGGTCTGCAGGACCAAGCCCCAAGCAGACGCCGGGGGCAGGCGCCACGTCTCTTGTTGTGGCACGTGGGGTGCACCTGCAGCATTTGGGGTGATGAGCGCTGACCCGATCCCGGGTCGGGTTTTGCTCACACACCTCTCAGCCCTTACCCCACTCCCACGCGTCCCCATCCCAGGGGGCAGCGGCGGGGTGGGCGGATTGTTGGGCGTGGCCGGACGTGGCCCAGCTCAGGCGGCCACCGTGTCTCCTGGGGCCCCGGGTCGGAGCCACAGAGCTCAGGATGCAGACACTCCACCAGGGCTTGCAGCTCGCTCTCTGTGCAAGTCCACTCTGAGCCTGGGCTCGAAGGACGACCTAAGCAGACGATTCAGTTCTGCTGGAACTGAAACTTTGCAGATGCCCCGGAAAGAATGTCCATCCGTTTCCCCCCACCATCACCTCCCGAAAAAACTTCTGTAGATTACTTTAACGTTTTTAAAATTTTTCATTGTCACGGGTGTGCGGATGCATGGGTGTGTAAATGCAAGTGTGTAAGAGGCCCGAGGTGATAATTGGAAATCATCGTGGATCACTCTTCATCTTGTTTTTCTGAAAGGGTCTTAATCAAACCCTGAGCCCCCTTATAGGGCTGGTCTAACTAAAGAGCCAGGCCCTGCCTTCCAAGGCTGGAATTAACAGGTGCACCTCCACATCCACCTGATTATTTGCCAATTTACACAGAATCTGGGGGATCCTTTGGCAGCAAGCCTTTACCGCTGACACATTTCCCCAGATCTATTCTAACACCTCTTGAAGAAAAAAGGAAAAAAGCTTCTAGAAAAAAATAAAATAAGCATTCCAAAACTGTGTTTAAAGCAGTCTCTGAAAACCTCTTTCCCACCCATAGCTTAGTTTTGTCTCAGAACTTCATTCTGTGCTCACCACAAATTTCTTCTGCTTAAATGTTCATTAGTTTTTGTGTGTACATCTAGCTAAGAATACGAACAAGATAACCTTTGACATTGTCTTTGTTTGCCTGGGCAAGAAAAATTAGGATTTGAGTTTATTTTTCTATAAACAGTCATTGCTGTATAATAAGTAAATTCATTAAGATTTGGAAAGAACAATGCAAAGGCCCAATATATACAAAATCCCAAAATAGTAACCTTTAATTGTACAAGTCCTAGCTTGCCAATATATTTTCAGAGTCGTTCTAAATTGCCCTCATCCTTTGTGTTCTGTATTTCCTGCAGATTATGAGTGACCTTTGACCTATGCTAATTCATATGAACAGTTAAAAGTCAAGTAGGCTTTTCAGAAATGCTCCTTTGTGTGAGCATGCTCCATACAGCAGATTTTTTTTTTTTTTTTTACTTCCTTCAGGTTAACAGATCAGATTCAGAGAACAAAAGACGCCTGTGGTCATCTTGTCTTTTCATTCCCATACTGCCAATACATCACCAACTCTTCATTTTCTGAAAAAATCTTGCCCTTTGCCATCTGTGCTTGTTACGTGTTGAAGCAGGAGCTTCTGTCTGAAGGTCGGGAGCTTTTATTCGTCACCTCCACGTTGTCCTCGCTCTGCCCTGTTCACTCTGCCCTGGCTGCTGCTGCTGACTCACTGCCACCTTTACTCCTTGGAGTGGTACACAGCCCTCTGCACCCTGCTCCCTCTCCGCTTCCCAGTCTCCTTTACCTAGAATGCTGTTGCTTCTCAGGAGTTGTGAAAATTCTGTTTCTCATTCAAAACCAGGCTCCGATCTCTGCTCAGAACTGATTCCTCTGTGCTGCGTTAGGCGGTCATCTCCTTGCAGTTGAGACTTGACTTGCACATATGGTCCTGACCATGCTTCTTGGGATTAAGAATCACTTGTTCACTTAACAGGTTGGCGAGACTTAGATGACAACTTTATCACAAATTTGGGCTTCAGAACCTGTCTGGTTATGATTCAGAGCTGACTTCTGTGTTACTATGATAAATTGCTACTGTCATAGATTGTGAAGGATTTTTTTTTTAAGTTTAAAATACTGCCTAGAAACTTCCAATGATATTACTGAGTTAAACAATGTAATTCTTTGGTTTACCTGCTTTGCATATTTTGTTGCAGTTCACTGATACATCAGAGCATAAAGGCATTACAGGGGAATATTTCAAGTCTGTTTTCTGCTGTTGTGCTAATGTATGTCTCTAGTTCCAGCTACTTAATGCAGATGGAGTGAGAGAATTGCTTGAGCCCATAAGTTTGAGACCAGACTTAGAAACAGCAAGGCCCTATCTTTAAAATTTTTTTAATTGTTTTTAGAATGTGAGTCAACACATACCTGAAAAGTGCATTTAAGAACACAAGCATTAATTTTCTTGAGCCCATTCATTTAGTAATGCAACCATTCAATCGTGACTTTTTGATATTCATTATTTGCATGCCTGTATGTCCGTGTATGTGTGTGTGAGTGTGTGTGTGTGTGTGTGTGTGGTGGAGGCCCTAGGGTGATTTTGGTAGTCATCCTGGATTGTTTGACCTTCTTTTGGCTTTGCTCTGGGGTTTCCCAGGCTTCACCTTCCAAGGCTGAAAGGGCAGGCTGCCACCATTTCTGTCCAGCATCTTTATGTGGGAGCTGGAATCTAAACTCAGCTCTTTCTGCCTCTGAGGCCAAGAATGAGTCATCTCTCCAGTTCCTAAGTCATCTATTTTAAATAGTGACTTCTTAGTGTATATGCCTTTCCTGTTACCAGCAGTATGCTTTCCCAGCAGGGTTGGATGGTCCAGGAAATTTCACTCTTAGCTAAGTCCACTTGGACACCTATACGATGGGATAGACAGGATGGAGAATCTTTTTGATGTTTTATATACTCAAAAATAAAAACCAACAAAGACCAGGGAAGCAGCCCACATAATCTCTAAGTGCAGTATTTTTAACGTTGAGACTGTCATGTATAGAGAAGACAGTTCTGCTAAGACTGAAAGAACCACATTGAAATCAGAATTAACTGGAGTGAGTTTGGAGTTTCGATCTGTCATGTTAAGTGTGCTTAAAAAAGAAGACAGTGCTCAGGCTGCAGAGATGTCTCACTTGATGAGTGCTTTTTGCACAAGTTTGGGTCCCCAGCACCCTGATCAAAAGATGGGTGCAGTGGTACAAGCCCCATGCAGAGAAGGGTGAGAACAGGTGGCCCCTGGAGCTTGCTGGCCAGCCAACATACTTGACTTGGTTCAGTGAGAGATGCTGGGTGAAAAACTAAGGTGGAAGGGCTGGCAAGATGGTCAGGGGACCAAGTCACTTGCCACCAAGCCTGATAAGCCGAGTTTGATCCCTGGAACTCACATGGTGGAAGAAGAGAATTAATTCTGTGAACACACACACCACTGCACACAGCAACACAATTCTCCATCTTCCCTGCATGAGCCAGGCCCTAGATAGAAGACCATGGGGAGTAGAGTTTGGACCAGAGGGTCTCTCAGGTAATGTGCCTTCATCCTCCTCCCCCGGCAGCGACTCAGCTACTCAGCTACTCACACCAGGGGCTAAGCAAGACTCCTACCCACCCCAACCCCCAGAGACAGGTCTGCCCCTTCCCCAAGCAACAGGTGACCCACCATCAGGTTCATCCCCTTCTAACCTGTTCCCATTACAAAACACGAGACCTTGGAAAATACAGAAAATAATTTTTTTTAAAAAAATCAAACCTTTTATTATTTCAAGAGATTTAAAATAGAACACTTCACAAAAAGTTGGGTAAGAAGCAAAATTCCCAAACCAAAAGTAGAAATGCAACATCACAGAATAACTTATAAAATACAAATAAATACATTTTGTGATTTGTTTTGGTTTTGTTTGTGGTTTTTTTTTTACCCCACTCCAAGCCACTTTTTTTTTTTTTTTTTTTTTTTTTTTATTAAATACAAACGGAGTTAGTACTTTCCAGACGTCATAGCTGAGATCCGGGATGTTCCTTTCCTGCCCGCTCATTCTCAGCTGCCTGGAGGCGCTAGGATCAATGCGCAGTGGGAGCGGTCGGGTGTCGCCTCCTATCGTTCCCATCACAGCTGCTTGCAGGAAAAGGCTCAGCGTCTCTCCCGGACTCTTCTGGGAACTAAAGAGCAAACCCTAAAGGCTTCCAAGGTTCCGGCGGGGCGCGCGCCTCTGTCTGGAGCAATCCTAACTCTGGGACCCTTTAGGAATGTGCAGAGGCAGGAACGGCGGCGCCAGGACCCCCGGCTAGAGATGTGGCCTCTCGGATCCCTAGCGCGGGCCGCAGAGAAGCATCCAGAACTGGGGCGTCCAACACGAAAGGCGGCTCCGCCCCGTCCGCCCCGCCCCGTCCGCCCCGCCCCGTCCGCCCCGCCCCGTCCGCCCCGCCCCGTCCGCCCCGCCCCGTCCGCCCCGCCCCGTCCGCCCCGCCCCGTCCGCCCCGCCCCGTCCGCCCCGCCCCGTCCGCCCCGCCCCGTCCGCCCCGCCCCGTCCGCCCCGCCCCGTCCGCCCCGCCCCGTCCGCCCCGCCCCGTCCGCCCCGCCCCGTCCGCCCCGCCCCGTCCGCCCCGCCCCGTCCCGTCCGCCCCGCCCCGTCCGCCCCGCCCCGTCCGCCCCGCCCCCAAGCCTGTTCCTTTTCGCCATCGCTAGGGGGCGCGGCAGGGGGCCTCTGCGCACGCGCACCGGGCGTTCTCGCCGCGGCTCGGCATGAAGCCGGCGACGGGTGCGGGGGCCGCGGGCAGCGAGCCGCCGACGCAGCTGGTGCTGTGCGTCCTCTGCGGGCTGCCGGCCGCGGGGAAGTCGACCTTCGCGCGTGCGCTCGGCCGAAGCCTGCGGCGGGAGCGGGGCTGGGCCGTGGGCGTCCTGTCCTACGACGACGTGCTGCCCGACGCGCCGCTGGACCGGGCGGGCGCGCGGCCGCGGGTCAGCGGGGGCCGCCGGGGGAGGGGGCGGGCGGGAGGGAGGGAGGGGCGCGCCGCACCTGACCGCGGGCGGGAGGTGTATTTGGGGCGGTGAGCACCGGGCGCTGCAGGGCAGGGAGCAGAGGGACCATGGAAACCTGCGGTGCAGGCTGGCACGGTGCAGCGTCTTAGAATCATGCAGCGTGGAGGTTTGGGCGCGTGCTTGGTGCATTAATGGTAGCATATCTGATGCAAGGAGTTTGGTTGGCCTTCAAGACCGGCTGACCACGTTGCCCGGGTTGGCCGCGAGCTTCTGCCCCTGACAGCTCAGGCTCTGGCCTCGCACGCAGCTGGGACTACTGCAGCCTGCACGGGTCTGAAAGCAGACGTTCTCGAGTTCTGTGCGAAAGGTGGACATCCCTCCTGGACATGTTCTCCAGATAATCCCTTGGGAAGTTACTCCTTCTGCAAGAGAAGAGATCTGAAAGATCCTGCCCTAGTCAGCTAAACATCACATTTTGTGTGTTTTGAACGTTTGAGAGACCGTCTTTAATAAAAACAATTAGAGTTATAAACGACAGAATTGCAAGGGTCCCTCCAGGGGAAGAGAGAAGCTAGAAGCTCATCTTCCTTCCAGAGTCACACTGCCTCTGCCAACTCTGGAAAAGTTGATGTTTCCCTGGTTCTTGGTCGGTTGAAGTACTAGGCTTATGTTGTTTATTCCAAATATGTACTTTCAGCCTTCCACTTATACACATCCCACTTACATGAACTTACAGTTACCTGGAAAGAGATTCACATCTCCCATTGCATAGATCACTGGACAGCAAATATCCTTTGAGATAGTCTTGCATCTTAAGTGGTTAATTGTGTTGGTCAGTGCCTGACTAGTAGATAAACTCAAATGCGTCAAACACTGTGTGACTGTATTGTGTAAGGTAGATGTGCACAGTTATCCATCCTGTGGAAGAGTTCTGGAGTTCTCCATCCAAATTTGTCTGCTTCCGTTTGGGTAGTGAGATAAATATGGTCTTAGCGTAGTCAGGGATTTGAGTGGGTATTATTTTTACCACTTGGGAGAAAGCTGAATGTGACTCGATTTGCGCCTTTGCCTCACTTTCACGACTGTATTTCTCTACTCCTCCCCTACAGAGGCTATATGTTGCCAAGATTAGGAAATCTCAACCTTATAGGAAGTGATTCATGTTTCCTCTTAGGATCGGCTGGTGTTTTGGCATGTGGACAGGGCAGGAGAGGGTCCGCACAGCTCCTGGCCTTTTATAGCTCCTTCAGTATTGACTTCAAGATGGCAGGATTTCTTGTATCCCCACATCTGTGTCTCTACCAATCCCACCACCCACTTGGCAGCCTGGAGTCTTTTGCCCAGAAACCTTTCAGGGCGACTTAAACCTTGCTGTCCACATCCCCTTTCATTTCAAGGACCAATCAGAATTGATCTATCTTATCCAGATGTGTTAGTCAGAGTTCTCCTGAAGCACAGAACCAAGAGAATCGTTGCAGTCTAAGCGCTGAAACCTCAAATTCAGGGCTCCCCTCAACAAGGTGGGCAAGGCTTCGGTGAATGAGAAACAGATACACACACAACTCTGGGCTGGGCGAATCTGAATCCAATTTATTGGAATATCCTAACAGCTTTTATGCTAGAAAATTTTGGGGCAGAGAATGCTGCACCTGCAGACAGACACTGTATCTTTCTAATCAGCAGGAATCACCTTTAGGATAAACATTCTTTAAGAATTTAACTCATTGTTTAAGGGTGAGACACAAACAAATCCTTATCATATCTTAACAGGTTTTTTCCCAGCCCTCCATCTCTCTAAATTTATCTATCTTACAATATCTCACCAAACAGTCATAGAGTCTAAGTCTGTATTGTTGTATTTAACAAAAACTTCATTTTAGGTTTAGTTAAAATACACTGAGATTGAGCTCCTTATTAATTTGTGTTATAGTTATTATATATTTTTGTAAATGGTAAAGGTGAATCTGTTGGAGGGGGTGTATATTATACATTACTTTTTTCTTTTTGAGGATAGTAAATTCTGGCTGTTACCATATAAGTTGGCCTATATTAGGTTATAATGGTAAGAACTATATTAGAATTTATTTATTTATACTTATTATTAACTCATGTGCTCTATAAGAAATAGTTGTGTGTTAATTTTAGGAATCATATTATTATTTTCTATTAACCATGTGTTTTATTTTTATTATTTTTTTTATTTCAGCTCATACAAACTTATTAGGTACACCAGTTCCCTCCCTCCCTCCTCCTCCCCCCGTACCCCCTGCTCCCCCTCCCCACCCCTCTCCCTCCCCATCCCGCAGTGCCTCCCGCCCCAATTCCCAGAGAGTCCTTTCTTGTGCATGTCTGATTTTCCTCTGGGCCCTCCTCTCCGATTACATACAGGGACCCAGTGGCCTTTCCCTGAACCCTTTCCCATGTTCCCCTTAGGTATAGGAACACTGCTGTGGCTGCCAATCCTTTGCCTCCAAGGATCTTGGTGCCTTTAGCAGATGCTAGACTTTGTGAGGTCAACAGTGTGTTGGACAATGCACAGGGCATGCAAAGTCCAATTATGATTGCTTCAGCCCTAACTAGTATGGAGTATCTTACATATCATTGCTCCTCCCATCCTTTTGCTCTTACACTCTTACCGCCCCCTCTTCCGCAAATTTCCCTGAGCTTCAAGATGGGGAGAGACTAAGCTGGCCTAGTTCTAGGTGGTTGATATAGAGTCTCTGAAGTTCTGGATTGTGGTTTGTTGATTTTCTTTTGCAGTTTTGCTGCTCCTGCAATGCCCTTCACTCCATCCTGGTGGGCATTGTATGTTACCCCCTGGCCAGAGACAAAAAGCTGTTAAAGTCTTGTGATAAAAGCACATTCAAAGGTAGATGTAATAAAAGTGGGAAACCACAGTAAGGGAGGGGTCTATCACCCATTTGCAAAATGGTTACTTTTTATCTGCCAGACTATATGCCCTCCTCTTCTGGTGAGATCACACCCCCTCAGTAGTAAATGATCAGGAACAAAAGTCTGTGAACTTAATCAGGTGTCTCATTACTTATTTGGGTCCTTGGTGGAGGCCTATTTTCCCTGCTGTAACATGGTCCCTTCTCTCCTTGTTTCTGGTGTGGCCCTCCTACCCCATCCCTCCTGTTCATAATCCTTGCAATTACTGTCTCTAGGTGGGCTAGGTGGGTTTGGTACTAGGAGCCACCTATTAGGGAGTACATACGGCGCTTAATTTTCTGGGTCTGGGATACTTCACTTAATATAATTATTTCTAATGACATCCATTTCCCGGCAAATTCCAGTAATTCATCATTTTTGATGGCTGAGTAGTACTCCATTGTATAGATGTACCACAGTTTCCTTATCCACTCGTCAACTGTTGGACATTTGGGTTGATTCCATAACTTTGCTATTGTAAACAGTGCTGCTATGAACATGGTCGTGCTTGTGCTATCGAGGTGAACCTCTGCTGTATGGGGGGTTATTCCCAAAAGTGGAATCACAGGGTCATATGGCATTTCAATCTTTAATTTCTTTAAGAATTTCCAGACGGCTCGCCAGAGTGGCTGTATGAGCCTGCATTCCCACCAGCAATGTAGAAGGGTTCCCGTCTCTCCACATCCTCTCCAACATTTGTTGTTGTTTGTATTGTGGATTTTTGCCATCCTGACCGGGGTGAGATGATATCTCAGGGAAGTTTTGATTTGCATTTCCCTGATGGCTAAGGAAGTGGAGCATTTTTTCAGATATTTGTAGACATTTTAATTTCATCCCTGGTAAAGTTTCTTTTAAGTTCCAGGGCCCATTTTTTAATTGGGCCATTGGTTTCCTTGGTGTTTAGTTTTCTAAGTTCTTTGTGCACTCTGGACAGCAAAGTTCTATCAGATGTGTGGTTAGTGAAGATTTTCTCCCATTCTGTGGGTTGCCTTTGAGCTCGCATTATAATCTCTTTATCTGAACAGAAGCTCTTTAATTTCACAGGATCCCAACTGTTGAGAGTTGGTAGCAGTGACTGTGCCATTGGATGTCTGTTTAGGAACTGTTGGCCTAGCCCAATCAGCTCCAGGGAGTTCCCTATCCTTTCAACTATGGTTTTTATAGTCTTTGGGCCTGATATCAAGGTCCTTGATCCATTTGGAATTAAGTCTTGTACATGGTGACAAGAACGGGTCCAGCTTTAATCTTCTGCATGTGGAGATCCAGTTTTGCCAGCACCATTTGTTGAGGTGCTGTTCTTTTTCCATTGGATTCTTTGGGCCCCTTTGTCAAAGACCAAATGGCTGTAACTTTGTGGGCTTATATCTGGGTCTTCAATCCTTATCCATTGATCTGTGTGTCTATTTTGGAGCCAGTACCAGGCTGTCTTTATAACTATGGATTTGTAGTATAGACTAAGGTTTGGTATGGCAATACCTCCAGCTGTGTTTTTGTTACTCAGGATTGTTTTTGCTATCCTGGGTCTTTTGTGCCTCCATATGAACTTTGAGATTGTTTGGTCAACTTCTTTGAAGAATTGCTTTGGGATTTTGATTGGTATAGCATTGAATCTGTATATTGCCTTTGGTAGGATGGTCATTTTTACGATGTTGATTCTGCCAATCCAGGAACAAGGGAGGTTTTTCCACCTTCTGGTGTCTTCTGCTATTTCTTTCTTTAGGGTTTTAAAGTTTTCATTGTAAAGGTCTTTTACCTCCTTGGTTAGGTTTATACCAAGGTATTTCATTTTTTTAGGGGCTATAGTAAATGGGATTGTTTCTCTCAAGGCTTTTTCACTTCTTTCATTCTGGGCATATAAGAAGGCCTCTGATTTTTACACATTTATTTTGTATCCTGCCACCCTGCTGAACTTCTCAATTAGTTCCAGGAGCTTCCTGGTGGAGTTTTTGGGATCACTCAGGTATAAGATCATGTCATCTGCAAATAGGGATAGCTTGACTTCTTCCTTGCCGATTTGAATCCCTCTTATGTCCCTTTCTTGTCTTATGGCTTCAGCTAAGACTTCAAGTACAATATTGAATAGAAGTGGTGAGAGTGGACAGCCTTGTCTAGTTCCTGATCGAAGTGGAAATGCTTCCAATTGTTCCCCATTGAGCATAATCCTTGCTGTGGGCTTGTTGTATATAGCTTTTATTATATTGATAAAGATTCCTAATGTCTCTAGAGTTTTGATCATAAAAGGCTGTTGGATCTTGTCAAAAGCTTTTTCTGCATCTATCGAGAGTATCATGTGGTCTTGGACTTGGACTGGTTTACATGATGAATTACATTTATTGATTTGCGTATGTTGAACCAACCTTGTGTGCCAGGGATGAAGCCTACTTGGTCCCCGTGAATGATCTTTTTAATATGTTTTTTAATCCGATTTGCTAAGACTTTGTTGAGAATCTTTGCGTCTGTGTTCATCAGGGAGATCGGCCTATAGTTTTCTTTTTTAAGTGAATCTTTATTAGGTTTTGGGATTAAAACGATATTAGCTTCATAGAAGGAATTTGGTAGTGTTCCTTCCTTTGCTATTTGATGGAACAGTTTAAGGAGTATTGGTGTTATTAACTCCTTAAATGTCTGGTAGAACTCTGTGCTGAATCCATCTGGTCCAGGACATTTTTTGGTGGGAAGATTCGAGATTACTTCCTCAATTTCCTTATATGTTATAGGACTATTTAAATAATTCACAACTTCCTGATTCAATTTAGGTAAGTTGTGTTTACTTAGAAATTCATCCATTTCTTTTGTGTTGTCAAACTTTACAGAGTATAAGTTTTTGAAATATGATGTTATAATTCTCTGGATTTCTTGGGTATCCGTAGTGATAACTCCATGTTCATTTCTAAGTTTGTTAATTTGGGTTTTCTCTCTCTTGCTTTTGGTTAATTTAGCTAGGGGTGTATCAATCTTATTGATTTTTTCAAAGAACCAGCTTTTTGACTGATTTTTTCTATCGTTTTCTTAATCTCGATTTCAGATATTTCTCCCCTTATTTTGCTAATTTTCCTCTCTTCTACTACTTTTGGGATCAGATTGCTCTAGTTTCTCTAAAGCTTTAAGCTGCATTGTTAAGTTGTTTATTTCTGATGTTTCCATTTTTTTGATGTAGACATTAAGAGCTATGAACTTACCTCTTAGAACAGCTTTCATTGTGTCCCAGAGATTTTGGTAAGTTGTATTTTCGTTATCGTTCACTTTCAGGAAATCTTGAATTTCCTTTTTAATTTCTTCCTGAATCCAGTTCTCATTCAGCATCATAGTGTTAAGTTTCCAGGAGTTAGTGTATTTTCTCTTGTTTGATGTGTTGTGGATATCCAGCTTTAGTCCGTGGTGGTCTGATAGGGCACAGATTAGAATTTCAACTTTTTTGTATATGTGTAGATTCATTTTGTGGCCCAATATGTGATCTATTTTGGAGAAAGTTCCGTGTGCTGCTGAGAAAAATGTGTATTCTTTGGTGCGTGGGTGAAAAGTTCGATAGAGATCTGTAAGGTCCATTTCTTTCAGGGTTTGATTAAGTTCCAAAGTATCTCTGTTAAGCTTTTGACCTGTTGATCTATCCCATGTTGAGAGGGCCGTGTTGAAGTCCCCAAGAATTATCGTTTGGGGGTTGATTTCTTGCTTTAGACGCTGTAGAGTTTTCTTAATGAATGTGGAGGGGCCTGTATTGGGTGCATATATGTTCAGTATTGTGAAGTCTTCCTGGTGAATTGTACCTGTGACTAAAATGTAGTATCCATCCGTGTCTCTTATAATTTTCTTTGGTTTGAAATCCACTTTGTCTGATAGCATAATGGCTACCCCTCCCTGTTTTCTGCTTCCATTTGCTTGTAGAATTGTTGACCAGCCTTTTATTTTTAGAGCGTGCCTATCTTTTGTGGTGAGATGGGTTTCCTGCAGGCAGCAGATTGATGGATTGTGATTTTTAATCCAAGTTTGTAATCTGTGTCTCTTGATCGGTGAATTAATTCCATTAACATTTAGTGTTATAATGGAGAAACTATTGTTAATTGCAGACATTTATTATGTTTAGTAGCTTTTATAAGTATATTGCTTCGCTTTTAATGGTGTTATACTTGCCTTCTGTTCTCCTGGATATGCCTGTTTTTTTCTTCACGCTTGAGTATCATTTCTAGCATTTTTTGAAGGCCTGGTTTGGTGGACATGTATCCCTTAAAGTTGTCTTTGTGCTGGAAAATTTTTCTTTCTCCCTCAATCATGACTGATAGTTTTGCAGGATAAATCAGCCTGGGTTGACATTTTTGCTCATTCAATACTTGAAGTATGTCTCTCCAAGCTCTTCTTGCTTTTACTGTTTCGACTGAGAAGTCATTTGTTATTTTAATAGGTTTACCTTTAAAAGTGACTTGTTTTTTCTCCCTTGAAGCTCTCAGCACCAGTTCTTTATCTTGAATGTGGAGTGTTTTAACTATTATTTGCCGTGGCGTGCTTCTATTTTGGTCGTATCTGTTTGGGGTGCGGAATGACTCTTATATATGGATGGGCCTCTCTTTTTTTAGATGAGGAAAGTTTTCCTTGATGATCGTTTGAAAAATTTCCTCAGGCGTGGTATTTTGAGATTCTTGCTCTGGTATTCCATGAATACGCATGTTAGGCTTCTTCAGGGTGTCCCATATCTCTTGGATATTTCTCTCAAGTATCTTTTTGGCTTTAACAACCTCTTCCATTGAGCTGGTTAGTACTCCCACTTTATCTTCAAGGTCTGAAATTCTGTTTTCTGCTTCCTTAGTTCTGTTGATAAGACTCTCTGTGGCGTTCTGGGTTGAAGATAACTTGTCTTTTAGCTCAGTTTTAAACTCTGCTTGAGTTTGTTTTAACTGCTCTATGCCACTTTTTGTTTCTTGCACTGTTTTTCTCAACTCCTCCAGATGTCTGTTGTGTTCCTCTTCAAAGCGATTGATTCGATTATGTAATTCCTCCCGGATTTCCTCTTTCATAATATTGAACATGGTAATGATCATATTTTGAAAGTCGTTATCCTGGGTGAGGCTTTCTTGGCCTTTTTCCGCGGGTTTGTTTTGGTTGGACTCTAACATTATGGGATTAATTTCTTCAGTGGGAAATTTGTTTACTTGAGTGTTGCTTCTCATGGATTTGCACTTTGACTTTGGCATTGTCATTTTAACTCTTAAGATCTCTCAATTTCACTAAACTGAATTATTTGGCCTGGGGTCCTGGTGGGCGGGCGCGGGCGGAGACTTACCTAGGTCGAGAGGTGAGGCCCGGCTGGACCGCGTGCGCCTCTGGACCAGCAGAGCTGGGTGGAGTAAAGGGAGGATGGGCGGGTCGGTGTGGAGCTATTGAACCCGAGGACAGCTGGGAGGGGGCATGGTTGCAGGGGGAGGTCCTCCTCGTCCCTGGGCCCCGCTCGGCTTGGCTGGATGGCGGGAATCGGAGCCGGGTCCCTGTGGGCTGACCTGGGGTCCTGGTGGGCGGTGCGCGGGCGGAGACTTACCTAGGGCGCGGGGTGAGGCCCGGCTGGACTGCGCGCGTCCTGACTGGTGGAGCGGGGTGGGGTGTAAAGGGTAACTATGTGTTTTATAAGAAATAGTTGTGTACTAATTTTAGTGAACAGATGACTCTCATATATGTAGAATTTCTGAATTAATTTCACAAGAGTCATATATTTAGGGAATTCTATCTATGTTTTAGGACTCTTGAAATTATTTTCTAATTTCTTTACAATTAGTGTATATATTCTGGCTAATAAGCCTGTTTACTGTGTATGGTTGGACATAAAATTTCTAGTTAGAATTTTAATTTAAAGTCAAAAGCAAGCTTGGTATGTATTTAGGAAACAAAAGATTTAAGGCAAATTACTTGACATGTGTAGTCTGGAAGCAGGAACCTAGGGGGAGGCCTAGGGAAAAGGTAGGAGAGCTCCCAATCCACCAAAAAGGGAAGGACTCCTCTGGCAGAGATAGGAGGCACACACAGTCACAAAAAGAGAGGAACTTGTCTGTCAAAGATAAGAGGCAAGACTCTAAGGGGAGTGGTCCCTAGTAACGGCTCAGGCCCTTAGCAACTGCCCATTCCACAGAGCAGGTTGCAAGCCTGACAACTCCCATATGTATCATATCTTTATTATTTATTTCAAAATAAGCCATGTCCCGTTTCCAGAAGGCACTTTTTTGAAGTTTTTCCCCAGGTTGGGACCTTCTCTACCAGCCTGGTTGGCACAGGTCGTGACACAGAATGATTCTATAAAAGAGAAATTATTGGGTTGGCTTGTTAGCTAAGGTCTACGTAGTCCAGCAATGGCTGCCAGCAGCTGCTCAATCCAGAAGCTGATTATCTCAGCAGCCCCAGTGTGTGGCTGAAGGCTGGAAGCTTCTCAGAGTCTCTGGACTTCAGTCACTTTGGAAAGTCAAAGATGCTGGGTTCTGATGGCGGCAGGGGGTTCCCAGCTCAGGGGGAGAGACCGGAGCTCTTCTGTGCTGAGGGTCCTTTGATCTGATCTGCTGCAGGAAGCCCGGGCTGTCTCAGTTGAAAGGATATTGAGTTTTGGTTCCTTCATTCTCCCAGATGGGAATAGCTTCTCATTCTTACGTATCTACTCGCCCTGGCCATTCATCCATTTAAAATACATTTCTAGAATCTGAGAGGTGTCAGCCTTTCTGCCGGAGGCTGAGCTGCAGCAGACAGGGGGTCTGTGTGTCAGGAGGATGGAGAGGTTCAGTGTGCAAACCAATGCCTGACGAGTGTGAGTCTGGCAGGAGTGGAGACACTGTCCAGAGCGAGGGTCTTCATAAGAAGGGAGGGGCTGACTGTTTGCACACAGCCCTGGGAACGTCAGAGAGGTGTGTTCCCTCAGAGGGGGCAGCGCGTGGGCAGTCTGTGGTCAGGATCGTGGGGGAAGGATGGCAGTTAGAGCAGGTGACCCTCTGCTGGCCAAGCACTAATACAAATTCCAAGTCTTTGGTCTTTTGTAGCCGTCACAATGGAAAATGCTGCGGCAGGAGCTGTTGAGTTACCTGGAATGCTTCTTGGTGGCTGTCGTCAGCAGGGGGACAGATGTCTGCCCCGCCCAACAGGACTGAAGCTATGTGGGAACATTTTCTAACCTGCTTGAAGGATCAGGATCTGATGCTTTCTGCGGCAGTGGAGACGAAATCTTGTCACCTGTTGGGGAAAACAGCTGTTTCTAGACCTTTGTTTCTGGTTTTAGATGACAACTTCTACTATCAAAGCATGAGATATGAAGTCTACCAACTGGCCCGGAAATGTAATTAAAACATTTTTTTAACATGTGGAAACATACTCTCACATCAAGCTCATAGTTGCCTTCAGTGAGAATGTAGTTTGATTAGCAGGCCTGTATAGATTTAAATTTAAAGGCCGGATGTTCAATGTCACAAATAGAATTTTCCTGTTTTAGCTAAGATCATTTGCCTAATATATATGTATATATGCCTAATATAAATTTTGTGTGTGTGTGTGTGTGTGTGTGTGTATGTGTATGTGTGTAAACTCAAGTATGACTTTGGGAATCATCCTGGATTGCATGATCTCTTCTTTGTTTTGCTCCGGAGTTTCCCAGGCTCCACCTTCCAGGACCATTTCTGCCTGACATTTTATGTGGGATCTGAACTCAGGATGTTCTGCTTGCAAGCCAGAGGCTTAACCACTGAGCCATTTCTCTAGTTTATATATATTTCTAACCTTTTTGGAAAGACAGACCAGTAACTTGGTGATTTTTTTTTTTTAAATTTTGACTGTGAGCATGAATGCATATGTGTCTGTGTGTGTGTTTGTGTATATGTGTGTGTGTATGTGTGTGTACGTACCAGAAGACACCTAAGTGTGTGTGCTGCAGAGGCTCAAGGGTAACTTCAGGTATCATCCTGGATTGTTTTACCTCTTTATTTCTTTCCTCGGGGGTTTCCCAGGCTCTGCCTTCTAGGGCCAGAAGTGCAGGCCACCAGCATATCTGTCAGCATTTTTACATGAGATCTCAATATCTGAACTCAGGTCCTTTTATTTGTAAGGCAAAAGTTTTAACCCTGAGCCTTCTTCCCAACTCAACCTGGTGATATCTAAACCATTTTCAGATTCATTAGGCTTTTGCCAGCTCTTTCTGGATTGTTCTCTGGAGACCTGCTTGCAAAGAAACAGCCAGAGACTGCAGGTTCTGCCTGAGGAGACCATCCGCCTCATGGCGGGCAGGATCGAGAAGCCCAACCCCGAGAAGAACGCGTGGGAGCACAGTAGCCTCCTGCTGCAGAGTCCAGAGTGTTCTCCAGAAGTCAGGTACAATGCTGGAAGCCGTCCCTTCCTGCTGCGCCTTTGTTCCGCGCTAAACAAACCCTTCACCATATTGGCTGGTAATCCTCGCTCAGACCCTGGAGGAGCCAATGAAACTGAGAAAGCATTTCCCGAGTAGAGCGTGGAAATCAAATTGTTTTGTTTTGTTTTTTTAAATAAATGTTCTTAAACTGTTAAATGCCTCCTGGAGGTCACAGCAAGTGACTCGCAGAGGGGCACATCTTGGAATTCCTGCCAAAAAGGCCCAAAGAAGTTTGCAGAGGTTCCTTAGAGAAATCCCTGGCACGGGCTGGGTAGGGCTCGAGGCGAGGCTCGGTTTAGCCCCTGTGAAGCTCTGGGCTTGCAGCCGAGTGTGCCACCTTCTGTTTCTAACTGTCAGAGTAGAACGGGTATCAGATCCTTATTTGCCATAGAATCCCGTGCAGTCACTCTGCGCGTGGATGGATACGCCAGGTGCCCGTGGCGTCTGAGGTCTGCTGTGAGGGTTTGGAGCAGCACACTCCTAGGAGAGATCCCATCGGCGGTGGAAAGGCCGTCTTCCGCTGTGCAGGTGGCGGCAGCTGGCCGTGTGATGACTGAGCCGTTGCGTGCATTGAATGCAACTGAATGCCCGCATTTTCTAATTTGATATTAAACTCAGCTACTCACTCAACTAGGAACCGGACAGCATGGTTCTCAGGATATGTTGCTCACATTTCCCTAGTTCGATTTTTTTTAAGTAATTTTTAAACTCATTTCTCAAAATTTTTTTAAGCTCATTTCAATAGTTTTGTTGTAGCTATATTTCTGTTGCTGTGAGACATACACTGACTCAAGCAACGTAAGGGGGGGAGGGTTTATTATTTGGGCTTATGGTGTCCAGGGAATAGTGTCCGTTATGGCAGAGAACACAAGGCAGAAGGCATGGAGTAGCAGGGGCCTTGTTACACCCCGTGTTAGCCGTTTCACATAATGCAGTTATACAATATTTTCATGCAAGATCTCAATACAAAGCTGTTGAATAAATGATTGACCCATGCTAATTCTCATCCAGTAAACAAGCAGAATCAGGAAGTAAACACCAACCTTTCTTGGGAACTAAAAGACAGCCTTACTAGCTAAACTGCCCAAAATTTAGAGGAGAAGGGAAGGACTTTGCAAAGCTATAGATACCGATCTTGGGAAATCAGTGCTTCCGAGGGGGCTGGTCTGTGCTACACTTGCATTTTGGCAAGGGAAGGCGGCCTCCAAGTCATGTGCTCGTCTCCCTTCCAGTGAGGCTCTTGGGTGGCAGCAGGTCACTCCTCCAGAGCTCCACGTAACAGTAACGCAAGCGCTTTAAAAACGGAGGCTCCTACAAGGCGCTCTCTCTCACCTGCAGCCGCCAAGTGACTGACTTGCTGCTCACCGCTTTGGAGAATCCCGTGAAATACGTCGAGGACAATGTGGAACAGAAGGTGAGCCTTCCAGGGATTCAGTGTGGTCGAGAGGGAGAGCACGGTGCGCGGTCAGCAGGTGAAACAGCAGGGGGCCCCAGCCTGTGGCTCCTGGCATCCACTTCCGGGTGAACTGCTGTGGCTTATGGGGACTGGGCAGATCCTCACGGTAAGCTCAGAGAACTGAAGCCTGTTGACACGTGGGGGCTTGAGATAGGCGGAGACTGAAGTACTACAGCACTGACAGGCAAGCGCTACAGACGGGTTGGGGAAAGGTCCTCTGGACCGCAGGGATTAGCCATGCGTTAGCATACCCACCTGACCACGGGACATAAGTCATTCGGACCTTCTGTGAGAAAAATAAGGATGGCAGTGGTCCAGGGTGCCAGACTCAAATAAGGGACAGAAAACTCACTTTACCCTCTCTCTTAGTTCCTTTAAGTATGAACCATCTACACTGGAACTATTTCTTTTACACAATTAACTATTCCAATAACAGTTTGTTCATCACGCAGGAAGCAGACAGAATTATTTGTTCTACCAACATCCTCCATAAAGCCGATGAGATGCTCCGAAGAACCGTGTCTCAGACAATGAAGGAAGCAAAAGGTACTGCTGAGCAGTGAGCTCTGCAGTGGGCTCCATGCTGATTCTCAGGGCCTGTCGTGTCCTTGGCATTTAAAGTTTTTACCTTTCCAAGTTGACACCAGGTTTAAGTTTCAGTGTAAATTTTCAATTTGACTGCATAACTACAGGCTCTTCCCTTAGAACTGAGTATTTATTCATTTAAGACATTTTACTGAGTGGCTTTTCATTTGGCCTTTTCTAGATACCAGGGAATCAATAGGAAACAGGACTTTCTAGTGTGAGGATAGACAAAAATGTAATCACAGGACTCTCTGTCAATACTACTCTGGAGTCAAGTGATAGGTTTATTTTTAAAAACATAGGGGGCTGGAGAGATGGCTTGGGGGGGGATTAAGCCTCTGCCTCTGCTTCAAAAGCAGAATGATGTGAGTTTGGATCCCAGATCCTATATAAAAATTTGGGGTGAAAATGGTGGTGGCCTGGAAGATGGGGCCTAGGAAACCCCAGAGCAAAGCACTAGGAAGCAGTCACCCTTGGGCCTCCACAGACCACCACAAACAGTGCCCTCTGATACACACACACACACACACACACACACACACACACACACACACACACACACACACACAAAGCAGTTAGGAGTACTTCTCAGCTGATGTCAAAACAGGACAGATATGACAGGAAGAACAAGCCAGACAGATGTCTGTAGGATCTTTCTGCATCATGGGCAGAGGAAATACAAAAATCCAGTTGTAAAGTTGCTAAGTGTTCTGAAAGAGTCTGTTGAGTGAGTGAACTAAGGCAATGGGAGGGGCCACAGGGGTCAGGTGTGAGATGGGCATGGAGTTTGAACAAAGCCACTGTATTGTACACCTGAATTTAAGTGTTTGAAATAAATGGTAAATATATATCCTGGTCTTGAGTATTTAACTCCTTGCGATGTTTACTGTCTTACAGTGCTGTTAAGGTGGTATGTTACAGATGAAAATGGAGGCTCAGAAAGGAACAAGTTAATTTGCCTGAGGCTGAGCAGTAACTAAATGCTTAAAACCCTGATTCCTCCCGCGCCCCTGCATTCATTGCCTTCACAAAGCTGGGGGTGTTGGAAAAGCCCACCATGTATGTGTTCACCACTTAGTGAGGCACAAGAATCTACGCTGCAAACCAGTGCGTGATCTAGTACATACACTCAGGCTCACATGGAGACAAGGTTCTCGAACATCCTTGTGTGCTTAATGAATTTTGTTTGTTTTAGAAAAATATTAGTTGTCATTCATTGATTATCCTCCAAAAATGTGTTTTGTTTTAGTTTTTGCCATTGAATGTTCTAGAAATTTTAATAGCAGTTTGGAACAGAAATGGCAACTTAACAAAAACAGAAATACTTGTAGGCATTCTTTCAGTCATTTGTTTCCTGTTCTGCCTTAGAGTCATTCTACGATTTCCCACCTACTAGAAAATAATGGAGTTTTCTGAGAGGGGAGAGTTGGCACCAACTTCTAAATCTGTTTGAGTAAAACTAAAAATTTGGTTCCTCTAGCATCAAAGTACAGACAACAGATGGGATAAAGTATCTGCACACATTTGTCTCCAAAGGGCTCTTCCCCCTCAGAACAAACGCAAGAAACTCATTTCAAAATGGACAAAACCCAACTATATAGGGGTATTTACAGCTGTCCAGGAATCACGTGAACCAACACCACTTGGTCAACAGGGAAATGCAGAAGGGAGCTAAGATGTCACAGCTGCTGGACGGGGTAGAGCTGAAGTCAGGGTCTCTCTGAGGATGTGGACATTCAGAGCCTCGCCGTCCACAGGTAGAAAGGCAGAATGACACACCTGCTCTAGAAAACCCACCAAACGGTCCCTCTGGGGTAGTTATCAGTGACCCATCGATTCTACTGCAAGGTGTAGACCCAAGAGGAAACATAACATATCTACTTCTAACAGAACTGTTCACCGTAGCCAAGGGATCACAGATAAACAACACATGGTCCATTCATTGGGTGGGATATTACTTAGCCACAAAGAGGAATGGAGTACAGACTGAGGCAGGAAAGAGCACAGGAACCTTGAGAACACAGCAGGGCAACCACGACAGAAAGTAGATCCATGGCTGATCAGGAGCATGGAGTAAAGGAGTCACGATGCCCACAGGTCAGAGGGTGCAACCCTGCTTCCGGTTATGAGTGTTCTGTGGTGACGGATGCATTGAGTGAATATTCTAAGAACAGCTACATTTTAAATGGATAATCTCACTAAAACTAATTTAGAATTCTCAGTAACACAATCTATACCACGTGTAAGAGGGCACAGAAAAAATATTTTTAAAATTCTAAATCAAATTGTCATTTGATTTTTTTCAAGACAAAAGATGTTCATTTAGCTATCTTGCTTTTATTGTCAACAAAATCTGTTCAGATTGGTCCTTTTCTGCTGACACACTTCATAGAGATTATCCAAATCCTATGAATTGTTCACATGACTTTTTTGAATCATATGAATGTGACTTCTCATTCATATATTATTGCAACTCAATCTTGATTGTTCATTGGAGAAGGTGACCAGTATGATATAATCAAATTTAATTCTTGGTGGGAGTAGGCAGCCCAGATTGACTGGCCAGAATAATCTGAGACTACGTTTTCATTGTAGATGAACAAATACCTCTTAATAACTTGAAGCGTCTAGCAGAAGAACTCAACAAACTCAAAGCAGAATTTTTGGAAGACCTAAGACAAGGAAGCAAAAAATATTTGTGCTTTCAGCAAACTACTGACATGTCAAATGTTATTTCTTCTTTCTGTAATGAGAAAGATAATATTGTACAGAAATATTTTTCAAAGCAATATTAAAACTTACAAATTTCCAATCAAAGGTTTGGTTTTTGGATAAGCTACTGCAGAAAGTTGTTCGTGTTACTAGGCATGGCTGAAGACAATTTTATATATATAAAAAAAGGAAGATCTACTTTGAAAGGACCATTTGGCATGGCAGAAATACTTCAGAACTTGGGAGATGCGACATGAATGAGAAGCCTCGGCAGCCTCCTGACAGCTGTGCCTCATCCGCAGGATACAGCAGGTCGGAGGGCTCTGAATGCCCAGCACATTCGTTCCCACACTTCTGTGACAGAATAAATGACGGAAGCAGTTGAAGGGAGACAGGATGACGGCTGGCTCCATCCAGAGTGGTGTACTGCCACCAGATCAGGGACAGCTCTAGACCAGGCCTAGAGCAGGAGTCACCTGCAGGGCTGCTTCACACCACGCCCCGCAGTTCAGACCATCCAGAGGAGCCGGGACTGGTGTTCAAATACGTGAACCAGTGGGAAATGCTTAGAAATAGGCTGCAGAGAGAGAGCTGTTTTAAACTCATCATAGATCTTTGCATGACAAGGGATTCTAGAAATTTGGACCAACTAGCCATAAAATGTTTTATTAACATTTTTACACACCATAAAATTACTGGAAAACCAATTTGATTCTAGTTTTCAAAAAAGAAAAATCAAGGTGATTAGAAAGTGTTACTTTTTATTTGTATATTACAAAAGCAATAGAAGTACATACGTCAGCATTAAACTCCTTTCTGGATCCCTAAACATACAATGTTTTTTCAACCATAATGTAAGATTTATGCTTTGCATACAAAATGTTATATACATCCAAGTAAATATCAACAAAAACATTCTAAAAAGCATATACCCTCTAAGACTAAAGAAAAAGTCTTCAGCAGGGAATTAAACTTTTCTAATAACTCATTCATTTGATAAATTTTTTTTGTAAAACTTAAAATGAGATTCATCTCTCTTTTTAGTAACATTCCCTTTGTCAAACAATTGTACAGATGAATGGCAAACATTTATTTCTAAAATGAAATAGCACTGGAATACCCAATGGAATTGTTTTCAAAGTAAAAGTCTAGCCTTGAATTTCAAGAAGTCGTAGTTACGTACTACAATAGCAAAATCTGAAATAAAATTATTGTTAATCTCTTCACAGTTTATTAAAAAAATATTAGTGGAGATAAATTATCTACCAACTTTAAAAATCTAAACTTATGTTCACTGAACAAAATAACTTTAGTTTCTGTGCATTGCCTCTTAATGGCAAAGTACTATTAGTGCATGTTAAATTTTTCTCAACTCATTCCTATAAAATATTTGGTTAAAAATAAAATGAGAAACATTATCCGTATGTAAGGAAAGAGCCTAACATCTTTCCTAATGCAGAATTTAACTCAGAACATTTAAGCAAAATCCTAAATCTTTTTTAACAGTGTAATTCCAAAAATTTCTAAGGTAGATTTGCTTCAAAACTTTTAGTGCATTTAGAAGTATTTGTACCTTCTTTAGGCATCAACACCTTTGGAATATCAACTGTGCTCTTTAAGTTATTGGAAAATTACCATGTTTCCTTCTAGCGTGTAATTATGAAAAATCTGTGTTTAAAGTGAAATGTACCTTCAAAGCATTCATCTTTAGTTGTAAGAAGAAAAAGTACTTGTCACTGTTGGGCCCAAAACATAGTAAGCTGGTTTTAAGGAAAGCTCTTTTGGGTTGATTTTATATTTTCCTTTTTGAGACCCATGTCTTGCAATGTTGGCCAGCCCGGCAATGAACTGAGCGCCTGGGCTCTGGTGCTCCTTCTGCCTGCGCCTGCCAAGTGGCTGCGTTCACAGCGCGCACCGCCAGAGGTTCATCTTGACTTGATCAAAGTTGCCATTGATACTTAGGGGTATTGCTTATTTGAACAAAAGAGCAGGGAGTTTCCAAATGACAACCTGTTTCTTTCTGGCAGCTGATCAATACTAGAGTCGGGTTATACATTTGGAAATTGTTGCACTAAAACCAATTTAACTGCTGAGTGAGAGTAACAAAGAGGTCTTCCCCTTGGAGAACGTGTGTTTGGTGCTGAATGGCTTTCTAGAACTGGAAGGGTCGGCAAAGACATTATTAACATGGCACTTGGGGTTTTGATGGACAGGTACATTGACATTTTGATTTTATTTACTGTCAGAGTAGAGGCCATTTTTGCTTAATAAACATTTAATAAGATACTCTCCTTAAGAAGGCAATTAGAAGTGTTTTCAAGGTTTTAACTAAATTAAAAACAGAATTTTTGCAAAGTACACAGAAACCAATAGTAAATAACAGTTTTATTGTTTTGACCAGGCTGCTTTCAGAGTAAGCTAGTGATTATACAATATAAAAACAATAGCTTCCTATTTAAGATGAACTGTTGTAAATTTATTTACCAAGTCTCAACTTTTATAAACAAATGTCCTATTTGAATGCACTTTATATCAGCTTTCACATCTCTATCCTTCCTACTAAGCGACAATTCAGTCAGTTTCCATATAGTAATGTCATGTACATGGCGACTATTAAAATCACAATAGAATTACAAAAATATTTGCAGTGGCCCACTCTGAAGAAGAAATGGACATAGTTTTGTAAGTATCTCCTCACCATCATATCTCCCCACGTTTCTGCGCCCACTTTTCTTGGAAATGATGGGCAGTAAAGCAGGAGAAGGGAACTTTGGAGACCCAAGCATCTTAGCAAGATGGGGGGAGGGCTCCGCTGCACCTCTTTGGTCATCAAAGGAATGGGAAGAATAAGATCCTCACTATACCTATTAATCACAGGCTAATAATAATGTCACAATAAAGAATTTAAGTGAAAAACTGAGGCTGAAAAAGGCATCTAGCACTACTGCGGCTTTAAGAACTAAACTGGAAGTATAAAACAATTCAAGGAGAAACTAATGTTGTTTACACTGGCTGCTGAATAAGCAGATATTTTAAATATCAAACACAAGTCTCACTTAGCCTTGAATTTCACTTTTCAGAACTTTCACCCATTTTTATAATTTCTAAAGAAATGTCTGTAGATCTATTACAGTGAAATAACTATTTTCAGTTGAAATGAAACTCTTAGTTCAACTTAAGTCATGTGAATGAAATAACATTTCAATTAAAAGCAGCTTGAAAGGCAGTTTTTCTACAAACACTGAAATAGGCTGTAACATTTTGTAAGAGAAAAAAGTTTATTCTTCCATTTGAAATATGGCAAAAGTGACACTTAGCTGTATCTATGAACTGAAATATCAAGAGTACAGGTAAACTTTGAAGTCTTTGTGGACCATAAATGTGGGAAACTGAACTGAACATCTGGTGAGATGAGTGTACCTCGATTCTCACAGTCTAATTGGAAGAAAAGAAGATACCAATATAGCTAATATTCTAACGCATAAATAACCCTAACCAGATTTTTATGAAACAAAGTTAACAAAAAGTTTTTTCCACTATCAAATTTGTATTTCATAAATATAACGTAACTTTAAATTAGCAGCCATCTTATTAGGATGACTGAAAACCAAACAAACTACAAACCCCCAAGAGGCCAAAGAACATGAACCTACTGTTGATTGTTTTCAATGTTGGTTATGCTGCCCTCGTGCGAAGTGACAGGCGAAATCATACTTGTTCTTACATTTGCACCCACATATGTTGCACTGGAAGGGGTTCTCATAGCCGTGGCAGCCCATGTGAATCGTGTAGAGGACGTTGTCTGCGAAGTACACGTCACAGTGCTGGCAGTGGTGCAGAAGCTGGGGGTCCTGGAGCGGCAGGGTGGGGGCTGGAGTGCTCGGCTGGCTGTTTCCTAGGCTGGGGGTGCTGGTGTGGGCACTCGGCTCACTGCTTGGCCCCGCCACTGGGCTGTAGTTCCTCTGGCCGTGGGAAGGCCGGGGCTCGGGGCTGGTGGGGGAGGCGCTCTGAGGAACACTTGCAGACACAGCGGAGACCATGGCCTGGGCGGAGGGCTGCTGGATCAAGAAAGGCTTTTCATCTGGACACGGGACCACATCGGGGGAAGCAGGGTTCTGGCCTTCAGGCGGCAAGCTGGACAGCTGTCCTGCCAGAGTGGAGAGCTGATTCAGAGGGTTGTCAACCATGAGGTCTTGGGGGTCCCGTGGTAGGCCACCAGTTGGTGTGGTTTTTGCCATAGTTTCATAAGAGTCAGTCTGAATACTTGGGATTTCATGGGTGAAGTCATTAAGGTAGTCTGGTTTCTGAACCACCATGGAAGGTGGACTTAAATTGATTAGTGCTCTTCTGCTGTACCCCAGATTGCTCGTTTTCTTCTGTAAAACCCCCCACATTTTCTTGCTACTCAAGGAAGACCTGGTACCTTTAATTGGTACCATTTTATGCTTGCGCCTTCGGTGATGGGACAGGTTACTTCGGTCACTGCAGCGGAAGGAACATAGTTCACATTTGTATGGTTTTTCTCCAGTGTGGGAGCGCATATGGGCTTCCAGATGGCGCTCATAAGCAGAGGCAAACGGACATAAATGACACCTATGAGGTTTTTCACCTGTTTGAAAAAGAAAAATGGGGAGAAGGTGCAAGAAAACCTCATTTATGGAGAGTTCGTGTTTGCTAGGTTGAGGAATTGATCAGAACAAATGCCTTTCAGAAATTCACAGCTGCATAAAATAGTATTAAAATTGGCAAAGAAACCGGAGGACTGAAGGGAAGCTTAAGAATCCATTAGCAACACACACAGCCGCACAATACACAGAGCACAATGCACACAGAAACGCACAACACACAGAGCCACATGACACACAGAGCACAACGCACAGAGCACAACGTACACAGAGCCGCATAATACAGGGCACAACGCACACAGAAACACACCACGCACACAGCCACACGACACACACAGCCACACGACACAGAGCCACACGACACACACAGAGCCACACGACACACAGAGCCCAACGCACACAGAGCCACACGACACACAGAGCCGCACGACACACAGAGCCACAAGACACACAGAGCACAACACACACAGAAACGCACTACACACAGAGGACAACGCACACAGAAACGCACAACACAGAGCCACATGACACAGAACCACACGACACACAGAGCCGCACGACACACAGAGCACAACGCACACAGAGCCACACGACACACACAGAGCCACACGACACACAGAGCACAACGCACACAGAGCCACACAACACACAGAGCCACACGACACACAGAGCACAACGCACACAGAGCCACATGACACACAGAGCACACGACACACAGAGCCGCACGACACACAGAGCCGCACGACACGCAGAGCACGACACACACAGAGCCACACGACACACAGAGCACAACGCACACAGAGCCACACGACACACAGAGCACAACGCACACAGAGCCACAGGACACACAGAGCACAACGCACACAGCCACACGACACACAGAGCCGCACGACACACAGAGCACAACGCACACAGCCACACGACACACAGAGCCACACGACACACAGAGCCGCACGACACGCAGAGCACGACACACACAGAGCCACACGACACACAGAGCACAACGCACACAGAGCCACACGACACACAGAGCACAACGCACACAGAGCCACAGGACACACCCAAGCACACGACACAGCCACACGACACACAGAGCCGCACGACACACAGAGCACAACGCACACAGCCACACGACACACAGAGCCGCACGACACACAGAGCACAACGCACACAGCCACACGACACACAGAGCCGCACGACACACAGAGCCGTACGACACACACAGAGCCACACGACACACAGAGCCGCACGACACACAGAGCCGCACGACACACAGAGCCGCACGACACACAGAGCACGACACACACAGAGCCACATGACACATAGAGCACAACGCACACAGAGCCACATGACACACAGAGCCACATGACACACAGAGAGCCACACGACACAGTACAACGCACACAGAAATGCACCACCACAGAGCACGACACACAGCCGTACATCTAGATACAATTTGGATGAACACTTAGGGCTTCAAGTAAACTGGGGGAATGAAGTGCTAACAAACTACATGATGTGCTCCTGTCTGTATCTTTACATAAATACTTGTCAAGTCTGTCAAGTCTGTATACCACAGAAACTCAAGACAGCTTTCCTGACCCCGACATGAACCTGAAGTATTGCTCTGAAAGCCGGGGCTCCCTGCCTTCCTGCTCTTCAGTTGCCAGAAGGGAAATTTTATTAGTTTTTAATGGATAATTCTCCAAATATTAAAATATACATTTGGAATGTGGGATTGGGAGTCTTTCATCTAACAAGCACAGACGCCCTGCTAGTGGGGTACAGGATGCTAGTGGGGTACAGGATGCTAGTGGGGTACAGGATGCTAGTGGGGTTCGGGATGGCCTCGGACGTCCTCAGGCACCATGACGAGTGAGTGCAGGCTGGGACCTGGGTGTAGCTGGGTACTGGGTACAGCAACTGCCGGGACACTTCTCTTCCTCTCGGGACTTTAAACACTGACTCTAGCAACAGCCTGCCAACAGCCCTGCAGATAAGCGGGAAGTGGGTAGAGAGACAAGTTCTGCAAAAGGTCTCCGTGTTCACAGTTTGTACGCTGTTAAGCTGCTGTCTGGAAAACATGGGGTGACCACCACACACATTCAAACCTACATCGCCTTTCTGTGGAACACCAGACTTGCTGCCTCACGGAGGTTCTCCCGTGCCTCGTCTCCTCACCTGTGTGGATCCGAATGTGCTCGATGAGCCGCGCGGTCCCTTTGCTGGCATAGTTGCAGTACCGACACTTGAGCTTCCCGTCAAAGGTCCTTTCAAACCCGTCTACTAACATTCCTGAGTTTTCATCCAGGGAAACTTCAACAGATGGGTGATCAAGTCCATTTTGGTCACCATCTGTTCCAGCTATAAGCAAAGTAGAGCAAAAGAAATTCTGCATTTAGAATCAACACGGCTCAGCTTTTCAGTTGCAAATGGCTGGAGACCTTTCAAAATGGGCAGCTCTCTTCTCAATAGAGTCATAAAATGACCCAGACTTTCTGAACTGGGGTAACTTTGTAAGTAGTTTTATGTTCTAAAAACCATTTAGAAGGACCTCAAATTCTCTGCATATTAACTGTACCAATCCTTAGTGTGCTTTTGAAAAGACCAGATGAGGCCGGGGACTAAGATCCATGTAAGAGTGGCGGGCGGCACAGCTGTGTAGGATGCCAGCCATTCCTACAATTTTAATTTGCATTCTGATATTTTTAATCCTATTGGGTCTAAACCAATTAATGAACCCCCACTCCCATTATTCAGTTTATGTTCTAGATTCTGAATTGTATTTAGGATCTTAACCTTCTAATTAAGCACATAAAGGAAAATGATGTATCTATAGCCCTAAAGTAGGGCTGTAAGAATTTCAGACCTAGATTTTTCAGACTGGCTGCTTTGTGTAAAGAAATAGAAGAATAGGTCTTCACATCAGGAGAAGCATCCACATTGAGCACTACAACATGGTCTCTTGAATCCCTATTCAGGAATCTGTGCGAGAATCAGAAGGGAAATTTTTATCCTTTCCCTTGACAGGAGCAGGATCTCTGCTCCTTCCCAGGAAGAAGAGCGCTGGACGCCCACTGCAAGCCTCACTTTCCCCCTCCCCCGGCCGCAAGCCAAGCTCCACACTCCCACCACCCTTTGCTAGAGTAATTTTGCTGGTTTGGGAACCAACAGAGGGACCAGGCCGGGATCTCCCTTTCTTCCACTGAAACGTTTCCCTCAGTCAGTGATGCTCACAGTCTGATGTGCGTGGGAATCACCTGGGATCTCATTAAACTGAATCGCTAGATACGGGATGAACCCATATCTAGTATCACATCTCTAACAAAACTCTCCAGTGACACCAGGTGGCTGCCGCCAGCGCCTGGGTCTCCAGGCTCTAGAAAATCCAAGTGGCAGACACTTTCCTCAAGGGTGACACCATAAGGAGAGTAAGAGAGAGTAAGTACTTCTAGTTTGGGGGAGGGGCTGTCTCTATCACAACACTGAGCTCTAGCCTAGAAGCAGCTGCAGACAGGATCCACTAGGACTCTTGTCTTCTTTTTCTAGTTTCTCTTGAACAGGTAATTGTGGTCAGCCTTTCTTTAAAGAGGAGACAAACAGATAGCCTAAGTTAGGTTCGGGTCTGATATATACTGCCTGATGGGAATTCTCTGGGTTCCTTAAGTCCATTGTTAGCTAGTAACTTAGAAGACAGGCAAGGGATTTAAAAAAATCTAACTTTCAGGACAGTCAGATAGCTCAGCTGGTAAGGGGGCTGCTTACAAAGCTAGCAACCTAAGTTCCTCCTCTACCTGTGCATAATGGCATGTATGTGCTCACCATTCTGTCTCTAATAAATTTAAAAAGACAGAAACTAACTTCCCAGAGGAACGCCACGCGTCTTTCTAAAAAAGAAAGGAGCGCTGGTGAGCTGCTGCCCGACAGGAGCTGCGCGCAGACAGAAGAGTGCAGATGGGAGCGGTCAAGGCATTAAGGTGAAGGTACCTCCCTGAAGAGTCTCTGCTTCTTTGTCCCCGCTCACTGATCCTGAAATCATGTTCACGTGGTGGGTCTGCTGGGTCAGGTACTCCTGAAAGTCTTTCACGAAGTCCAAAGGCTCTGGCTTCTTTTCACCCATCTTTGCGTTTTCTTTTATTAAGCTGAAAGTTCTTTATACCTAAGAAACACAAGCAAAAACGAAACCTGAAATAATTTTACACTATTTAGGTAGAGGACAGTACATAATAAAACAACAGTGACAGGAATGTTTTATGTAAGACACTGTACAAAGCAAAAAAAAAAAAAAAAAAAAAAAAAAGGCCTGTTTTATCCTGGTAACTAAAGACACAGACAAAATGGTGAAAACAGACTTAATTATAAGTAGATGGAAAGTCAAACTTAATCTGAAAGAATGGAAAGAAATTACAGAGATAGAAGAAAAACCTTATAACAGTCTGATACCTCGATGACTCTAATTTCATAATTAGGTTAATTGTAGTGTGGTCATACATGAGGGAAGCGAAGGAAATATGCAAGCTTTAGCCAGCCACACGTGATAACACAGACGAACCTCACAGTCCTAATGGTGAGCAGCAGAAGCCAGAGTTACACACACACACACACACACACACACACACACGTGCACGCACACTCATGCACACAAATAAAGTTTTACATAATCAACAGGCTTGCTCAGAGGCTTGCCTTAGGTAAATAATTCTTCACCGATGTGTCTAAAGGCTCAGTTTTCAACTGTCAAGTTGACACCTGACACTAACTGCCACCGAGCACACCATTCAGTCTCGGCAAGTCTGGCTTTCTTCTCCAAGGATGCCTGGATTCTCCTGGACCTTGCCAGCCTCTGTTAAAAACGGCAGAAGTGCGGGCTGGGCACGAGCAGGGTTTTACTGCTGTGACTTGCTGCTGAACAGAATACTTGGCCGCAGCACCTTGGAGAGGGCTTATCCAGGTCACAGTCCATCAGGCAAGGTCATCAGCCCTGCGGGCCTGAGACACCATCACAGCAGCAAGAGCAGGAAGCGGCGGGTGACCGCAGTCCTGCCTGCTTTGCCTTCTGTGCAGACCATACCCTTACCTACTCAGGCCTGGGGAGGGGCTCCTCCAGGGGGAGGTCGGCCTTAACTAGAGAGCATCTCTCAGCAGCCAGGAGTCCTGTCTCCCAAGCGCATTTCCCAATTTATAAAAACTTTACAAAAAGCAAAGCCTGAAGAGTTTAGCTTATTAATATGGTGAGAATGGCCCAAGCCTTGACTCAGCCCGCAGAACAGACACTTTTATCACCGACTCGCTCAGGGAGCGGACGGATGCTTTCACCTTCTCTTTCACTGACAGTTTGTTTCCCTGTTTCTTGCTTTCCTTTCTCCTTACATCTTATGTGTTATCTGGGATTCCAACTCTGGTCCTTCTGACTGCCAGGCAGAGGCTTAATCCCCTAGCCATCTCTCCGGCCCCTGGATCACCTCTGAAGTCACGGGTTTAGTCTTGGCTTTCTCGTCTTAGGAATCAGCTTTGGAACACATTTATTTCAGCTGCTTTTAACTCACCACATCACTAGAGCTGGTTCTGTCGTACTATTCTAGCAGCTTGCGTAACTGAGGTTGCCCTTTAAAATTTGGCCTTTGGTTAGAGAACATACAGTAGTTACCCTAATGAAAACGATACCTATGACTAATATCCAAGCTTCACATGCCTGCTACCCCAATGCTAAGGAGGTGGAAGAGAATCAATTCAAGGCCAGCCTCAGCTAAATACCCAACTTAAAAAACACAAAGAAAAAAACAAAACAGGACATGAAAGTAAAAGGGGGCACTATTAGGAATATAGAAAGGGAAAGGAGGGAGAGTTATACAAGGGGCAACTATGATCAAAGCATATTACATGTATGGAAATGTCATGATGAAAACTCCTTCATACAATTAATATATACCAGTTTTATAAAGGTTAAGATCCAGAATGGTTTCTGTGTGTGTGTAGGTCAGAAGTTGACACTAGGTGTCTTCACTCTATTTTTTTCTTTCCTCTGTGCCTGTCTTTCATTCTGCACATGTAAAGGCTAGAGGATGACAATGGGTGTCTTCCTCTATCTCTTCCCACCTTAACTTTGAGACAGGCTCTCTTTAACTGAACCTGGAGTTCACTAGCTAACTAGGAAATTCTTTCGTTCCACCCATCCCCATCCTGCCCCCCTCTCTAGCATGGGGTTACAGATACATATGGGGTGCTAGAGATCCAGACTCAGGCCCACCACTGCCCTCCACCTGATGTTCTGAACAGGCTCACTGGACCTGAGGCTCAGCCAGGCTGGCCGACTGGCTCCTGAGATTCCACTTGTCGACCTTCCCATTGAGACACGCGTCTCCAATGTCTGGCTTTGATGTGCCGATGGAGAGTCAAAGGCAAGCACGTTACTGTCTCCTCAACCCCCAAGTCCAGGAAATTACTTTTTAAATTATAAAAGTCTTTATTAATTGTCTGTGCTCTAATTATAAAGCAATAATTAAGAAGAAAATCCCATTATTTGGACTCTAACTCTCAATGTTTCTTGGCAACCAATTCCTATGAAAATTGAGGTATTTCCACTAAAATTTCCCCCTGACTGTTCTTTGGAGGCTTCACTAAGCAAGATGAGCTGACCAATCCTGCCTAAAAGCCCAGTCCTGCCAAGCATACTGTGTGACGTATGATAAAACACAAGTTGCCAGCAAGCAAGAAAAAAATGTCCTGTATGCATGTGGCTGAGGTTTAAGAACACAAGAGCCCAATTATAGACCCATGGAGGACAACTGACAGTCCTGGCCATTATCACGTTGTCACATAATAAATTTCACTGTGCTCCTTGAGAGAAACTGCACTCTACTCTCCACTATGTGTGACGGACTAAAGGACAAATGGACGCCAGCAGGTAACTGAAGAGAACATGGCAGCGTGAAGGAAGGCGCGTCAATGGGAAGTCAAGCACAAGACATGCTGCTAACCCGAGACACGCCATCACTTCAATCAGGTGTCATGTCCTCCCTGCGCTTCCTCGTACCCACAGGTCTGCACCATCCACATCACACGAATATGTGGGCAGGAGCCACAGCAAGGGAGGCATGTGCAGAACATGAGGGGGACACACAAAAGTGCCAAATCTAGCTGGAGTCCTTGGCTCAAGTTTCACTCCTTCCATTTCCGGTCAGTACTTGTCATAGCTGGGGACAGGTGTCAACTTGACAGTTTAGAGTTTGAGCTCTGGGCACAGTTGTGGAAAATTAGTAGCTGAGTTAAGCCCGCCCAGAGCAAACCTGCAGGAGATTGTCTAGCTGATGGGAAAGGCCCAGCCCATGGTGGGTGGGACTAGGCCCTGAACAGATGAGTTAAATACTGAGAGCCAGTTGAGGAAGTTGGCATCCTTGTGTTCACTTGGCCAGACATGCTGGTCTGGCAAGTAAAGATCGTCCCTCTTTCAGCCATTATGTGGTGATGGTGTAGCCAGTTTCCTTAGCCCTGGTGTTGGTGCCTGCTCTCCCGTCAAGCTGGACTAAGAACTGTAACCAGTAATTGTAAGAGAAAATAAACCCTTTGTTCCATTAAGCCATTTGATGGTGATTTATCAGCAACCATGCAGGCGAACTGCAACAGTACTTCTAAGTGCAGTATGTGCACTCAGACATTAAACTCTGACACTAAGCAAGATTCTTGTCAGTATCCCTTGACTAGAACTGAAAGTTCACTCCAAGAACTCCATAAATTTACTTTGACTCGTTCTCCTGGGTACCATGAATTTGGAAATTCTGTACCCACGGATTCAATCAACTACTGAGTGAAAAAAAATAAAACCAAATTTTATCCAGACTAGACATGTTCAAACTTTTTCTTGTCATTATTCCCAAATGACAGGGAGTAACAACTATTTACACTGTATCAGGTAAAAGTAACCAGAAATGGCTTCAAGAGAACAGAAAGGGCTGGAGGAGCGTATGGCAGATACCCGAGCAACCATATGGCTAAGTTTAAGACCACCTGAACAACACAGCAAATACCCATCTTGATTTTTTTTTTTTTTAAAGCATGAAACGGAGCTGGAGAGATGGCTCAGGGGTTAAGACTCTGCCTTGGAAGCAGAAGATCCTGATTTCAAGTCCTAGATTTCATGTAAAAACACTGGATAGAGGGGCTGGAGAGGTGGCTCAGGGGTTAAGTCTCTGCCTTGCAGGCGGAAGGTCCTGAGTTCGGATCCTAGACCCCACATATAGACGCCAGGCGGAAGCGGGGGTGGCCTGCGTTTCTGGCCCTGGTAGGGCGGAGCCTGTGAATCCTGGGGCAGAGTAAACAAGGAGGAGGTGGAGGCGTCCATGGTGGTTCCCAAATTCGTCCGTGGTTCTACATATACACAGACACACACACACACGCGCGCACGCACATACATACACACACGCACAACTGAATAAAAAAAAAAAAATTACTCAAAAAAAAAAAAAAAAAAAAACACTGGCCTGCACTGCCAGCTTTGGAAGGAGCCTGGGGAGACCACAGAGCAAAACAAAGAGGAGGCAGAACAATCCAGAGTGACTCCCAGCGTCACTCTTGGACATCCACAGGGACACACACTCAAGTATCTTCTAGTAGATACACACACACTTGCAAAATAAAATTAAATGTCCATAAAAAAGCATAAAACAAAGTATATGGAAGGATGTATAGACAAGGGACTTGAGCTTCATCAAATTTTAATATTTTCAAGGGGTCCTAGAATCAATCTCTAGGGATACCAAGATGCCTACATATGCTTTGGGAAATCACCACATTATCATTTTTAATGGCATCTTTCTAATTAGCTATGACTCAGCATCTTGGAACTTGTGAGTGAAATTTACTTCCATGAAATTTTAGTGTGTAAAGTTACATCATCAGAAAAAGAATCACTGTGCACCTTCTCCAGCATTATTAAAGATTTTAATGGTGTGTTCCAGGCCACCCTTGTTGCTTGTACTTACAGACTAGATGTCACCTAGAATGTGTATATCTAAGCCTCACCTCCAGTGAGATGGCAGGTGGAGGTGGCGAGTAGCCAGGTGGCGAGGCAGAGCCGCAGCCCGGGATCAATACCCTCACGAGAGAAATCAAGTTTCCTGTTTTCTGCCACATGACAGAACGACCAGAAACCAGGCCCTGCACTGCCCGCACCTGGACACAACTTCCCGCCTCCAAGCGGAGCGATGTTTACCTCAACGGCTAGTCTTTGATGATTTGTGATAATACCTGAGTTCAGACAGGTTATCTAGTTACATCAACCAAAGAAAATAGTAATTTCCAAACCTCATGATTATAGAATAAAGATTTTTTTTCCTCCAAAGGTAGTGATGGAAAAAGAAATATCTAAGAATTAAGTTTTGGTATCCCCCAAAAAACATAAAAATCAGGCCACTTGACAAGTTCGATTCCTGTAACCCACAAGGTAAAAGGACAAGCAATTTCAGAAGTTGTCTCTGACTTCTATATACATGTGCACACTTGTTTTTTTTCTCTCCCTCTTGAATAATTTTTAAAAATAACATGAAAACCTCTTTCACAGCCTTAAAGCAAGTAATTTTAACTATTTTCCAACTTTCTTTGGCCTTTATAAAGTTATGTAAAAAAAGTTATGTCCTATTTCTTCTTTAGTCTCATAAATGAAACACTGTGATAAATACATTCTATATTCACATGCATGTATATCCCTCATTGTGTGTATATGCACACAGCACTTCTTAATCAGGAGCTAAAATTGTTTAGTCATTTACAACAGAAGCATTAAGATACAAATTAGGGGCCCCTAAGATGGCTGAGTAGATTAGAGCTTGCTATACAAGCCTGACAACCTGTCTGGTCTGCTAGAACCCACGTAAAGGTGGAAGGAGAGAATTGACTTTACGCAGTTGTTCTCTGATACTCACACAATAATAAAGTAAAAACTTTTTATTTCTTTTTTCCCTGTTTTCTTATCTGCAGAGTGAACTTATTTTTAATTTATTATTAATAAAATTAGCAAGCACAATGAGTGGGTATTCCTACCCCCTTCCTTCCTCTCTTCCTACCTCCTTTCCTTCACCTCCCACTCCTTGTCCCTCAGCTTCTATGAGCTCCAAGTTTCCCTCTGGATCATCTGTTCTAGTGGGGGTTCAGGTTGTCTGTGGCAAGTAAAAGCCTTTTAAACAACAACAACAAAAAGATGTGAATTAGAGGCAACCACGAGTATGAAACAGAGGCAGCGTAAGAAAGACTTGGAAGAGGTTCTTTATCCTCTCACCCCACGACTTAAAACACAATTAGGAAACAGTAAGATATGTTTCATGTATCTAGCGGTTTCTTTTTTTGTTTTTTTGTTTTTTTTTAGAATTGCTTAAAATCTAAGGTTTACTGACCATAAGGAAAAAGCAACTAACTTACACAGTAACTTTAACCCGAAGCCTAGGCAGGCTTACATACAAGACTGAGTTCAATAGACGCACTTACCTCTATGGTCTAACCTGCTCTGCAAAGATTTACTCTGGACGAAAAAGCATATTAATAGAAGAGGCTGACAAAAATGATGTGGTTGATCTGGAGTAACAATAAAAACCTTCAAAAAAGAACCCAATTTATGGCTTCCCAACTGCCACGAAGTTTTTAACAGTGCAAATGGTGATAAGGCTCTGAGAAATGGGCAAACAACATTAAAAAGGAAAACATACACGAACTCATGAAATCCGAAAGAGTTATACAATCTAACCTTTTCAGCCCAAATCAGTTCCACCTTTTTCTTGCCACTCCAACATTGATGAAATGTCCAATAGCTGAAATTTACTCTGAAGACACGCCAAAGGACTCCAAAAGGCCATGGAGAAATTTCAACTAAAATTCAAAAGCCACACAGAGATCTGCAAAGAAAGGCATACAAGTCAAAGCCTTAGCAGCTACAGGCTTAATAAACCAATTAAATAACTTGGGCCAATCACTCTGTTTTTCAGAAGCTAAAAACAGTATTAAACTGACAACTGAAAAACCAGAGACAGCCTCACTTTGTTAAAAGCTCTCTCGGATCATTAAGAAATAACATACATTTGTGTGACTATCCTTTCTTCGCTGATGATCTCCTAAGGTCTTACTTGTGACAAAACTTTAAATATGTTTCTAAACTTCATATTAATTCACTTCCAAAAGGCCGGGTTTGTAACAGCCCACCACTGCTTAAAGGGCACAGGTGACCCCATCTTCACGCTCCAGGGTACAGAAGCACATTGATGGTTTTTATGAAACACTGATCCCTTAAGGGAAAAGAACCCCCCGAATCTGAGTTCAGTACAAGGAACTTCCAAGAACACAGGAGCATTAGCTGCGGAAGACGACACGGGCCAAAAGAACTGGAAACGTCGTCCAGATCCTCTAAACAACAACATGCTTTCGTTTCTGCAACTTAATTTCTCCAGACCTCACAATCTAAGAGATCTGCACGTCTCCCATTTCCAGTTCTAACCAGAACACTAAGGGGGAGGGGGGCCACGTGGTTATTGTCAGCGAGAACCGGTTAACTTCAGGTCCACAGTTACTTTCGGGGGTCTGAGGAGCTGTGTGCACCGCGACAGCGGGTCGGGGGGGACCCGAACCCCGAATGATCCCGAGCTCTCTCTGCTGGAACGCCCTCCCCAAACCTCGGGTCCCCCCACGGAGAAGCAGGTCCCGGCCGGCTCGAAAGGAAAGACCCCCGGGTCTAACACCTCCCAGGATTCGGAACACCTGGGGGACCCGCGCTCGGCGGACCCCCCGACCCCCAGGAGGGGCGACCCCGGGCTCCCCGCGTCGCCACCTGTCAGAGCCGGAGACAGGAGCCCCCCGCTCCCACCGGACGGCGCCCTCCCGCGGGCGCCGCTGCTCCCTCCTCCCGCGGCCGCCGTCGCCTCCACCCGGGGTCCCGGGTCACGACCCGGCCCGCACGACCCTCGGAGGGGGGCCGAGGCTCGGGCGGGGTCAGCCGGCCCGCGATCGAGCCGGCGCTCGGCCTTCCGCCGGCCCCGCCTGGCCGCCGCGCCGCCGTCCGTCCCGGCCGCCCGCGCCTCACCTCCTGCCCGCCGCACCGAGGACCCCCCACCGCCTTGGCCGCCGCCGCCGCCGCCGCAGCCTTCGTCACCGCCGCAGCTGCCGCCGCCATGTTTGTTGTGTCTCCGGCTCCCTTCCCGCCCCCTCCCTTCCTGGTCCAAGTCTCGCGTGAGCGAGGCGTCGGACGCCAGCGGTGGCGAGGGCCGAGTGTCTCTCCTGGGGCTCCGTAGGCGCGAGAGGGCGGGGTTTCGAGGGGTGTGTGAGGGGCGGAGGTGTGAGTGACAGGTGTGCTGTGGGCGTGGCCGGCCGGGTTGGCTCCGCCCGGGCTGGCTGGCGCTCCAGCTGTTGAGAAAAGAGCTTTCGCTGCCTGCGGCGAGGATGGCGGGCCACGCGCTGGGTCTGCGGCGCGCCAGCGGGCTGGTGAGTGCGTAGGTGGCGAGCGTGCCGGGGGTCTGCGTCCGCGCCTCCGCCTAACGGGCCCGCCAGACCCCTCGGCACGCCCCGGGCCGCCCCAGCCCTCCGCGGGGCTGCGCTGGCTCTGCACCCGCCGGCAGCTGCGCTCTCCCCGGCCCCAGGCTCGGGCCCAGCGCGTGGCCGCTGCTCCCGGGAGGGCTGGGGGCGGCCGCCGGTGGGCCGAGGGCCCGGGGAGGGGTCGGTGCAGAAGCCGAGGCGGAGCGGACGCCTCGGGAATCGGGGACACCTCGCAAGGTGCCCTTTGCGAGGAGCTCGGGTCCTGACAGCCTGCAGAGCTCGGGTCCTCCCAGGCGTCGTGCAGCGATGACACCTTTCAGATGACATTTAAAAATGCAGAGCTCGTGCGGGCCTAGTCTCCAGAGCCAAGCGTCACCTTGCTCCCTTCTGCAGCCCAGCTGGGAAGACGGCAAGAACCCCCCGGATATTCCGGTCTTACTTGGGTCTTACTGCTGGGGGCCTGCGGAGGATCCCCCCTAAAACCCTGCGGAGCTCATTCTGGTCTCGCTTCCCTGAACTTCCCTGTGTGATCGCCCCTCCCCGCCCCGTCCTCCCTCTGCTACCCAGACTCCCTGGCCTCCTTGAAGTGAGAAGAGGCAGCAAAGTTTAGTGTGAAAGCAGTTGTTTACAGAATAGTATGTGGGACTCTTAAGGGAGAGAGTGGGCAGCGGTCAGAGGGACGATTTTAAGTAGACTTTAAGCCATTTCTGAAGATTTCAGCAACAGCTTTTCTGAAGGATGTTTTCCTCTGCAGGAGATTCACACGCTCGTTTGGATTAGTGTTTTTACACTAGCAAGCCCCCATCCAGCCAAATAGACCAGAATCATGTGGTTTTCTTAGACCAAAGTCCAGTATGCAGCCAGGGTCAGAAATAAGACTCAGACCCCATCCTGTTGACCAGTCACCAACTCCCTGCAGTGTCCCTTCCTGGCTTTACAAGCTGCCAAGTGTGAGGGGGCCCATCCTTCATGACTCTAAACCTGCTAATATCTGACTCCCCGGCTCACCCACACTCACGTTTTTACCCCTGCTCTCTGCACCTACACAGACTGTTGGCTCCTTAATAGTTCTTGTGTCAGGACTGGCATTACCACATTCAGCATGCCCATCCTCTCCAGTCCTTTCTGGAACCTTCACACATTTGGATGCACTCGTGCTTCTCAGTGGATGTAGCTCATTGGGAACTTTCCCCATGCTAGCGTTCCTCTGTGCTGTCTGCAGTTAAAGCTCTTTGCCTGTTTCTTCAGTCTTGTGCCCTGAGGGAAGCAGGACTCTTCCCATGTGAGAACTAATTAATGTTATTTAATTGTTTTACAGATTGGGTTATTCAGAAGTTAGTAAAAGTCATGTGGGTGTACTGCCACAAAGGAAAAGGAATGTATCTTCATGATTGCTGTTTTATAATTGTGGGCTAATAATAACATAGCAAGGAAAATGGTCTGGCTTTCACAGTTTGATCTGCAGTGTATGTAGCCCATGTAGTCTTGGCATTACAGCAGCTTCTAATCTCACTTAATTTTCACAAACCTCTTTATAGGCCTTGGCTTCATCTTGCAGATGTAGAGATTGTAGGGGAGATGGGCTTTGACTGACTCTACAGTATTAGAGAACTGGTAGTCGAGCTACAGCCTGGCAGTAAACCTCACGGTCAAGTATTGTTGCTGTTTCTTACTTAGCAATTACAGAAGAGCTGTGTTCTTTCGCTTCGGGCTTCTCGTCCTTCATCGCTCTTGGATTTCTTTCATACTGATTAGCAGTGAATGTTGACTGTAGCATAAGATTTGTTTCTGCAGCCATATTGTTTACTTACAGAACCACGCTCTGCAGTATAATGTTGGGCAGGTTTTTAAACCTCTTTGAATCTCAGTTTTCTTAACTAAAATGTAAAAAGAAAAAAAAAAGGTAGTACCTATTCCATGAGTTTTGTGACAACAACAGGCATTCCTATATTCATGTAAGGCTCTTTCCTGGTCAGCTTTGAGGAAACGCTAGTTCCAGCTGTCACACAGGAGACATTATGTGCTTTGGCAGATGCAGAAAGGACTAAAAGACCTACATTCAAGAAGTTTGTCCTTTACCAAAGAGCTTAGAACCACACAACAATTAGGCCTGGGACAAATCCTAAGTGACCCAGTGAATCCAGTGGAGAGCAATGTCTACAATGTTTAGGGAGAGAAAGAGTATCTCTAGATGCTCAGTTTGCAATTTAGAAGACAAAGTGGGGGGACACTATAGCAAAAAGGGAATGAAGCTGTTTTAAAGAATTTGAGAGTCTGTCCTTCGGGGTTATGTAGACCTGTGGAAGGTTTAGATCCCTGAAGGCACATATTAGAAATAAAAATGTAATTAGATTGCTTTGGTAACAAGTGACATGTTAGGTAGGACAGGGAGCCAAGATGGTGGACACTTGTGGTTCCGGCTCTGGGGAGGCAGAGGCAAGAGGATTTGAGCTCTAAGGTAACTTGTGATACATGAGGCTCTGTTGCAGAGCAAAGCAAAGCAAAGCAGAGGAAGTTGGAGTTAATTTTGGCCTCTATTCAGAAATAAATGGAAAGCCCAGCATTTGATGAACACTTATGGGGACAGTGTTTACATGGAAGCTGCTCACCCTTCTGAGCCCTGGGGGGGGTCACCACCCAGATCCCAGGAGTCAGGTGAGACACAGGCAGAGATTAGCTGCTGCAGACTCCTTTATTTTAGGAAGTGCTTGAGCTTATATAGATAGGGTCAAGGGTCCAATCAGGTGTTCCCAACTCTCCACTTGTGCGGAGGGGGAGAGAAGCCACCAATCATTTAGCTGTTTACTAGGTGTCCATTGTAGAGGCAGGTTAGATGGCCGCTTCCCATTGGTTGTTCATCCCTCCTTCCCATTGGTTGTTCATCCCTCCTTGTTCATCCCTCCTTCCCATTGGTTATTCATCGCTCTGCCTATATGGTTCCTCTTATTGGAACATTTCCGGGGCATGTCCGTATTTATCCAGGCTTGTCTATCACCAGACCTCCTGGATTTGGGAGCCCGGGCTAGGACCTTTCTGAATCAATGGTGCCACAGGTACTAGTGTCCTTATTTGCAAAGAAAGAGCTCAGAAGACACATCCAGTACTCAGGCACAGCAGGCACTCTGCCCACCTCTGCCTCCTCTGATCTCTTCTGTTCCTGCAGATGGGTTAGAACTGCTCTATACAGAGGGTAGGAGAGATGGCTCAGGGGTTAAGACTCTGCCTCACAAGCAGAAGGTCCTGAGTTCAGATCCCAGGTCCCACCTAAAAATGCCAGGTTGAAACGGTGGCAGCCTGCACTTCAGGCCCTGGTGGGCAGAGCCTGGGAAATCCCAGAACAAAGCAAGAAGGAGGTAGAAGCAATCCAGGGTGATTCTTGAAGTCACCTTAGAGCCCCAGAGGAATGGTCATGCTCTCTCTCACACACACAAAATGAATGAAGAAATGAAGTTTTTTGTTGTTTTTGTTTTAAAGAACTGCCCTGTACATTTGGCTAGAGGAACCCAATTAGTGGAGAAATAGACTGCACTCAGCCATTGGTTCTAACACTTTAAGGCAGCCCTATATGTTCAAGAGGTGCTCTTGAAATATATCTGTAAGGTGCTTCTATTTCAGTTAATCCTTTAAAGGACTGGATTTAAGAAAAGCAATAGAGGTGTAGAGATTCCAGGCAAAAGAAATGTGTAAGCAAAGATCAAAGAGAGGTTTTCCGTTTGATTAGAACGCCATATGCTAGGGTCAGCAGGATGACTCCCGTGGTAACGCTACCCGCACATAAATCTGGAAGCTTGAGTTTGATCCCCAGAGCCCATATGTAGAAGGAAAAAACCAACTTCCGAAAAATTGTCCTCTGACCCCCACTTGTGTATGTGTGTGTATCTGAGCATGTCCTTTCTCACTTTTCCCTCTTCTCTCTCACTATCTTTCTCCCCTTCAAAGTAATAACTAAATAAAATATTTTTTAAAAAAGAAGAAGAAAAGAAAGATAGCTGGAGAGATAGCTCAGAGATTAAGCCTTTGCCTCGAAAACAGAAGGGCCTGAGTTTAGATTCCGGATCCTACATAAAAATGCAGCCATCTGCACTTCTGACCCTGGAAGGCAGAGTCTGGAAAATCCCAGAACGAATCAAAAAGGATGCGGAGCAATCCACGATGATTCCTGAGTCGCCCTTGGGCTTCTACAGGCACACACAGTGTCCTGTTTTACACACACACACACACACACAAGCTTGTAGAGAGATAGAGAGATGGATTCCAAAGTCAAACCCCTGCCATGTTCAGTAGTTTTGGTTTCTCTGATCTAGGAACTTCTGTACTCTAGAAATTAGTCAGATTGAAGCAAATACACAGATTGAAGTTGTTGTTGTTTCCTTTGTGCTATGTGGCTGTTATCCAAAAATAGTGTTGTCCATAATCCCAGGCAATAGCCTTTTATTTGCCTAAACACAAGTTTTTATGACATTTATTCCTCTTTAGAATGGAAATGGCAGCTTCTTTGCAGATACAAATACATCTCCAGTTGCCATGATTCTTTCTTTCTGATGCTAAAGACACTAAGTAACCTTAACGATTGTCTTCAGCCATTGTAAGCATTCTCTACATACACTGGCCCCATCTAGATAGATCCCTTCTTTCCTAAGGGCTAGACCTGGGTTTCTCAACTTTGGTCCTTTTGGCATTTAGAGCCCATCACTACTGTAGGGATATTTAGTATCAACTCTGGCCTCAACTCACAAGCTCCTGGGGTTATCAAGAATTATGACAACCAAAAATATGTCTGGAAGTTGCCTGTGTCCCTAGGGGGGGAAATTCGCCTATCAGAGAACCTAGTGTAGAAGCATATGATGCTACGAGGCTGGAGAAGTGGCCTTTCTCCTAGCTAGATGGGCGTTGATGCGAAACAGCTCTTGCTCCAAAAGAATTTACTCTGACTTAAATGCAAGAGGCCATAAGCTGGAAACATGGACTCAGTTGCCCTGGGTGGCATGCTTCACTGTAGAAGAGGTTACCTGAACTGACAGAGTCATAAATAAATGCCTCTACCAAAGAGGTGGGTGGAGACATGTGAAGAGAGAGTTGTAGCAGTCTTGGGAAATCTTTGCTACAGGTTTCCAATGTTATTTATGTCTTTGTGTGTATCAGAGAGCACTGTGTCCCTGTGAAGGACCAACGGTAACTTCCAGCATCGTCCTGGATTGCTTCTGTTTGCTTTTTGCTCTGCTCTGGGATTTCCCAGACTCTGCCCACCAGGACCGAAAGTACAGGCAACAGCCATTTCCTCCTGGCATTTTTACATAGGACCTAGGATCTGAACTCAGGACCTTCTGCTTGTGAGGCAGAGTCTTAACCTCTGAGCCATCTCTCCAGCCCCCAGTGCTGTCTTCTAACATCCTTAGCTTTAGCTAAGTTTAACAACACATTGCAAAAATTTTATCTAGCAGTCGCCAAGATGTTAGGTCAGATACAGAGGTGGGTAGAAAATGGCTGTTATAGGGACTAAAGATAGCCCCAGATAATTTGGCTCTCTAGCCGAAACATTCCATCTTTCCACAATTACAAAGTGCTGGCCAGTCCTCCAATCTGTAGAATTTTCAGCATATATGTGGCTTCTTCAGAGAACTTCAGTTCACGTGGGAAATTGACAGACCGTTAGCTATATCCAGTTTGTTGGGTATAGAAACTGCTCTGCATTTGAAAAATTCCAAGAGAAACCAGTGAGATTCTGAGGAGCTTTGTGGAAGTTTTGTTTGATAACATGGAAAGAACTCACCAGGAAAGATGGAGGAGGAGATCTCTAAACTATTTGACAAGACTTTGGTATAACAAGACCCTAAACTAGCATCACGTTGCTGTTAATTCAGAAGGAAGGTGCATTAAACTGGAGAAGTCCTGGCAATTATCTTGAAATGATTTTTTTTCTAAATGGAATGGCTTAGTAGTGGGCAAAGATTGGGAGGTCAAAAGGTAAATTTAGAGACCTGGAAAAAATAATGATTCATTCTGATTCAGACAAATTTAAAGTACTAAGTTTATCAGTGCTTAAAAAAGTGTTTTGTATTATAAACTGGTTCCAAAAAAATGGGTCTGAAAGGTAGCAGGAAAGTCAAAGGTAAAAATACAGGTGCTGCAAAGCTACAGGAAGGTGCACCTGAAAGACAGTGGAGAGGGAGAGGAAGTGAGAAGAGAAGGAAGATACTGGGCCTGAGCCCTTGGGCCAGAGCACAGACCATGTCCAATGAATGTTGGGAGAATTGTGGTGAATCTGGTAGAGTAAGCTTGCAAAATGCATATGCCATATTGCGACATGGAGCAAAAGAATTTGGAGCAAAATGATATGGAGCAAAAAGAATGGAGAGTCTGCAGAATTCGTATCATGTGTAGACACAACAGGGCCAACTCTTGGGGACTCTGGCGAGCAAAGGGAGGCAGACAGAATGACTCCTTGCTGGCCTGACGGCTTGCGCTGATTGTGCCTTGGTCTGGAACTAGTCTCCTGGCATCTGTCGAAGTGTTTAAGTGTTCCGTGCCTGTCTGACCCGATAAGAGGAACAAATGAGTCGAGGAAATTCCCAGGAACCAGTAAGGTGTTGGAGTCACATAGTTGTACGATAAAATAATAATTAACCTTTATAATAACCTTAGCTTTTAAGATTTCTTTGGAAATGGTCCAGTTTCGTTTTTGAACACTTGTAATTTGAAAATGAGGAGTTGCTGGCTTGACCAAGGTCACACGGAAGTGAACAGGTTCTTTGTACTGATTCCTGGGCCCTCAGCCTCTCTGCCTTGTTTGTCTTCTGGGCGAGCACTGTTATTCCTCTAGAAAGTCACAGGTGGTGAGGATTGTAGGAGGCTAGAAGGAGGCGCCCAAGACCGATGGAAGGAAAAGTTCATTTTCAGTAACTTTGAAGAGCAAAGAATGAAGCCGCTGTTTGTAGAGGAAGCTGGCAGAGGATTGAGGGATCCCGGGCTAGAAGGTTGGGCTCAGGAGTGGAAAGTGGGAAGAGAGCTAAGGAAAAATCTAAATGAGATCGGAGGTCCTTCAACCAGAGCTTCACGCGAGGTGTCAGATGTAGTCAGGATTTCAGCGTGCAGTCTGTGCAGCAGCCTGGAGCCGCCTTACGTGTTGGAAGTGGAAAAAGAAGGGAACACTGTACAGTCATTGCACAGTAGCCCCCTGCTGTGACGGGTGTGTCCTAAGACCCCGGCGCAGCTGATGCTGATGATCGTGTCAAACCCTAAATGTAATGCTGCTGCTTTTCCTATATGTACTGCTGATAAGCTAACCTCTTCACTCCCAGAAGGCTCATCTTCTCTGGCATATTAAAGTGCCACATTTTAATTTTTCTCTTGCACTTTGGAAACATTAGTAAGAAGGGTTTCTTGAATGCAAGCATTGTGAAACAATATCCCGTCTGACAGGCAGAGTACGCCATATAGAAACATGCAAGTCCTTGCTGTGAACAAGCCAACCCCTGAGTAATACGTGTGATGAGGAGGATGAATGGGCGGAGTCGGGACCATCAGCGCTCGATGGAAAATGGTCTCCGAGGTGGAATCCGGACATCCTTGGAATAACTGTTTTGTGAAACACAATGTGTGGCTTTTTAGATTTTTCAGTACATGTGTTAAGAGTAGTGTACGAATTAAAATGTCTGTGGACTGATCCTCAACCAATAAATCTCAATTATAAAAGTGAAAAAAAAAAAAAAAAAGAAACATGCAAGTCCTGAACAGCAGCACATTCTCTTCCTCACGGATCCTGTTTCCACCTGCGAATCTGTTGCAACCTTGTAGCCTAGGCCTCTGCCAGTCACATAGAGCCTCGGGGTGGGAGAAACATGACCATTGGTGGTTCCAAGTATAACTGATAGCAGAGTTGTCGCCATGCCATTTCTGGAATCTTTATTTATTACAGCTGTCCCGGAAACCCGAATAGCCATGTGTGTGCTATAGTGACCCTTACATGTCAAGTACCATCAAAAGCCATGGAAATCATTTTGATTTCATTAATTAACCTCAGGCAATAACAATCATTGAGAATAATTAAGCAGGTTGCTCTTTAAACTTACATTTGTTACATTCGCAATTGGCTGAAAGACCTCTCCCTTTGTGTTAGTAGAGTTCCTTCTACCATGGCAGATAATGAACTTATTAGAGATTTATTTGGCTCACAGTTTTAGAGGCCCAAGTGCACCCATTTCTTTCAGATGCCTGTTGGCAGTGCCAGAATGCAATGCAGGGAGCTCTTAGTGGATCGGAGGTGTTTACCCAGGCCAGAAAGCAGGAGGCAGAAAGAGGAAAGGACTAGTAATGACCTAAAGACGTCATTCTAGGCTCCACCTTTCTGTGTGTGTATGTGTGTGTGTGTGTGTGGTGTGGTGTGTGTATGTGTCTCTGTGTCTCTTTATGTGTGTATGTGCATCAACTGTGTGTGCCTGCGGTGGCCCAAGGGTGACTTCCCGAGTCATCCCGGATTGCTCTACCTCTTTATTGTTTTGCTCTGGGATTTCCCAGACTCTGCCGTCCAGAGGCAGAATTTCAGGCAGCTGCCATTCCACTGCATATCTTTTACATGGCACCTGGGACTCTGAGCTCAGGTCTTTTTTGCTTCTGAGGCAGAGACTTTAATCCTGAGCCTCAGCCATCTCCCCAGCCCGAGACTCCGTCTCTTAAAACTTCCACCACCTCTCAATAACACCACCCGAGCAATGAAGCCTTCACATATAGGCCTTTGAAGAACATTCAACAGCTAAACTGTAGCAGCTTCTGCTACCCCCTCCTAATGCAATACTTCTTATGCATGTTTAGATTAGCAGGTAGGAACAAACGAGTTGAAATAGATATGATATTTATTCAATTAAGTTTGTACAGTTACAAACCACAGTGCTGCTGTGAGTCACATCTATCCTAGAGGCTGAGTGCTGTCAACTGCCAACTGCAAGAGCAGACTACTAGCTGACGCAGGATGGGGCGACCCTCCAGGCCCACGCCCTGTGATCTGCCTTCCTCCAGCAATAAGGCTTCACCTCATACATTGACAACAGCTAACAATGCAATTCCCTTGCCCAACTAGAAGCAACCACCTCTGCAGGTTTACCTCCTGGAGATGGAAAAACACTGGCATTTGCATATGCAAGCATGCAAAAACACCTGCAATCCCCTCACCCAGGAGGCAAGGCCAGGAACCTGCTGCAACCTGCCAGTCTATGTAGTGAGATCCAGCCAGCCAAGCCTACTTCGTGAGCTCTTGTTCCAAAACACAAGAACAACAATTTCCCCCTGAAATTCCATTTGTCTTTTCTACAGAAACCTATTCGTGGCTTTTTTTTTCATTTTTCATCTTCATGTTTCTATGTGAATGGGTACATGTGTATGTATGTGAGTGTGTGTATGTGTGTGTGTGTGTGCATGTGTAGTGTATGTGAAGGTCTGAGGGTGATATCAGGAATCATTCTCTATTGCTTTTTCATCTTTATTTTTTTTTTAATTTTTATTATTATTATTATTTATTCAACCGTGTGTATGTGTGTGCGCACGTGTGTGTGTCTGTGTGTGTGTGTGTGTGTTTGTGTCTGTGTATGTGTAGAACCACGGACGAATTCGCGAACCACCATGGACGCCTCCACCTCCTTCTGCCCTGGGATTCACAGGATCCGCCCTACCAGGACCAGAAGCGCAGGCCGCCCCCGCTTCTGCCTGGCGTCTATACGTGGGATCTGGGATCCGAACTCGGGACCTTCCGCCTGCAAGGCGGAGGCTTAACCCCTGAGCCACCTCTCCAGCCCCATCATCTTTATTTTTTAATATTTTATTCATTTGAAAGAGGAAGGGAGAAAAAGTACACACACACACACACACACACACACACACACACACACACACACACGCTGTGGTACACAAGTAGAGGTCAGAAGACAATGTTCCTTGTACCACGTGGGCTTCTAGGGATCAAACTCAGGTCCCCAGGTTTGCAAGCAGCCGCCTTATGCTGAACTATCTCTTTAGCCCCCACCTTTGCTGTTTTGAGCCCGGATCTCTAATTAAACTCAGAGTTCACCTACGAGGCTAGTCTGGGGATCATAATCCCAGATCTTTCACTTGCATGGTGCCACAGTCCGCCTGCATGGTTGCTGATAAATGATCATCAAACGCTTAAGGGGACAAGGGATTTATTTTCTCTTACGATTTTCTGGTTATAGTTCTCAGTCCAGCTTGATGGGAGAGCATGCATCAATACCAGGCCAGGGGAACTGGCCACACCATCTCTACATAATGGCCGAGAGAGGGACGATCCTCATTTGCCATACTAGCATGTCTGGCCAAGTGTACACAAGGATGCCAACTTCTTCAGTATTTTATTCATCTGTTCAGTCCCACCCACCATGGGCCAGGCCTTCCCCATCAGCTAGACAATCTCCTGCAGGTTTGCTCTGGGCTCAACTCAACCACTAATTCTCCACAAATGTGCCCAGAGCTCAAACCCTCAACTGTCAAGTTGACACCTGTGCCTAACTGTGACACATGACAAGCACTTTAACTGCTGAGCCATCTTCCTAGTCTCCTCTTTGCATTTTTCAAAGAAGCTGTGTATGTTCCCTTTTTCCATTAGGAATTCCTACCCTCACCTCTTCCTAGAGTGAGGAATTCCCAGACCCACCAGTGAGTGGATGCCTGATTCAGGGTCATATCCAAAGGTGTAACTATTAGATCGTAGGTATGTTCATGTCAAGCTTTTTTCCAGGGTGTCTGTAACATTTTATGTTCCCACCAGCAAAGTAGCAAGGGTTTATTTCCTCAGTCCCCCCAGCCAGCATTTGGTGTCATGACTAATACTTTATTCCAGGCATTCTGATTGTATGGTCAGCAGGTAAAAAAAAAAAAATGGCAGAAAGAAAATAGCAGGTGTAGGAGAGACTCTGACTTAACTGATACGGCATGATTTTGGCTAAAGACAGGCCAGAATGATCAGACATCTGCCGAGGGATAAAGGAGGATCCTGCTCAGATATCAGGGTGATCAGATATGAAGAGGTAGGTTCTGCATGAACTGACACAGAAGTTCTCTTGCTAAAACATAGTTACACAAGTAATTACACAGGTGATCCAAAGGCTGTTTGTAAGTAAATCACAGGCTTTAGCCCAATTTCATACAAGTTGTCTAGGAGAACTGTTTATAGATATAAGGAAGCAGAGATCTAGTGGTTTGAAGGTGAAGTGTCCCTCACAGGTTCATACGTTTGAACAACTGGTACCCAGCTAGTGACCGCGAAGGTTTTGGAGCCTTAAGGAGGTGGAGCCTTGCTGGAGGAAGTACATCACTGTGTGCGGGCCTTGAGGTTGCTAATTTGTCCCCAGCTCCTGTTACTGCCCCTCCCTCCTGATGGCTGATGCAGCACGAGCCAATAATCTCTTGCTTCTGCTGCCACTCCTTCCCTGTCATGGTGGCTTCTATCCCTTCTGGAACCATAAGCTAAAGTAATAATCCCTTAAGTCGCTGAGATCAGAGCGTTTGCTCTCAGCAGCAGAGGAGCCGCAGCACACGCCTAGTGCACTCAGGAACTCACAGGAAATGACTTCTTAGGATCTGTGGCTTCAAAGTATAAGGTCTTCTTACCGGACTCAAGGATATCTGCTCACCCCTGCTAGCCAGCACTTGGAGCTGAGAGCTAGTGGAGCTGAGAGCTAGTGGGGAGGCTCAAGGGCTGAGATCCTGAAAAGATGGAAACTGTTATCTCTGATCCCCAGCTTAGAGAGCTCAGGAATGTAAAAAGACTTGAATAAGAGAGGAAAGGAGGTGTCAGTCACAGCAAGACTGCTGTGTCCAGACTCCATCACATCCCCATCTTCTCAACGTTTCTTTCCTGCTACTGCATCCTTGTGATAACCCCCAGCCTTTGCTGAGGACTTGCGATTCTTTTGACCAGACGTAGCCAACCTTTTAGCTTCTCGGAGCTACAGTGGACAAGAAATTGTTCTCGAGCATGTGTTAAATCCAGATGTCTCCACCCTGTGGTTGGTAAGTTACAAACACAATGTATTTATTTTGCAAGACATTGCGACATATTAGTTGTCTACAACGTTCACACTCAAAAACCTGCACAACTGAGGTCCAATAATGTGTCTAAAGAAAACACATAGTATTTTCGGTAAGTTCATGATTTTGTGTTGCGTCTCATTTATTGCTGTCTTGGGCCACTTGTGGCCTATGGATTACAGATTAGACAATTTTCATTATATGAACACATGATTTCCCTGTAAGTCAAGCAATATTCATACTTCTACTTTTTTTTTTGCTTGTATGTGTGTGTGTATTAGAGGACACTGTGTGGCCTGTGGAGTCTCAAGGCTGATTTCAGGAGTCATCCTGAATTGCTTCTTTATCCTTTTTACTTCACTCCAGGATATCCCAGACTCTACTTTCTAGAGCCAGAAATGCAGGTTGCTGCCATTTCTATCTAGCTTTTTTTAGTTTTTTTTTCCGTGGAATCTGGGATCTGAACTCATTCGCAGAGTCCTAACCCTTGAGTCATCTCTCCAACCCCATACTTCTGCTTTTAATTAAAGATACTATCTGCACATTCCTGGCTTGTGTTAGTCAGATGGTCTACATTTTGATGTTATCTGAAGGTTCTCAAATGTCCCTCCATCTATAAACCAGGAGGAAGTTGCCCATTAGTAAATTCCTGTCTTTTTTGGTTCCTTTTCCCAGGGATGCCCAACCTTGAAGTTAGGACAAGAAAGGAAAAGAAAAAGCAGCTTTGGTCAGAGTCGTGTGAGCCCTTCAGGTTAGCCCTGCCAAAGCCAGTGGAAAGCTGATGCTGTGTTGTTTGATGGCGAGGACTCCAGAAGTAGTGACTTTTTCGGCAGTCAACTAAAACAACTGAACTAGAAGGTTTATTAGGTTCCTTGTTGTTACATCGTCTTCATAGGGGAGAAGAAGGTGGGGGCTGCTCACAGTTTTAGAGAAAGAAGGCAGCAACCCACCCTTAACTCTAAAACATATTTTCCAAATAGCCCAGTGGAAGCTGCAACTCTGGGTGGTATGGACTCCTATAATATAATGCTTTTTCTATTTTAACTAAGTGTCTGTCACATCACGGCCATAACTTTTGAAAGCTTAAAGTATCACAGCAAAACTTGGATGGATGTCTTTTTCTTCCTTCATAGCTTTATGGATTATTTGTTCTTCCTGTAGAGTCTTAGCAAGCTCAGTATGTTATTTTTTTCCATATTAAGAAAAATTTCCCTTTTATTTAAAAGAAACATTGGTTTTTCTTGGCACATCTGAACTGTAACCTTACTTTTCCTGCACTTTAGGACCAATTGCATTAAGAGTGAGTTGGACATGCGCACTGCTGTGTACGGCAGCGATCAGTCTTATAGTCTGGATGTCTGCACAGTGATCAATGCACAGCAAACACAGTAAGGAAGCATGATTTACGCTCCACACTGGACAGTGAGGTATCATAAGATTTTCTTGTGACTCAGCAGAGTTTGCAATTTAAAACTTTACACTATCTGCTTCTGGAATTTTTCCACTTAGTATTTTCAGGTGAGAGGTAACTGAAAACATACTATAAAACTTACCTGCAGATAAGGGTCAGGAAGTACTGAAGATAATTTTTAGGGGAGATGAATGAGCCCAAAGATAGACAGTAGCCAGGGGCAGTGCTGAGTTACCCCGGTGAGGTTAATCTTGAGGTTATCTATCTTGAAGTTAATCTTCCTTGTTTGAATAAGCCAGTTGGGATGCTGAGAGCATTGCTTTCCTCCTGGAGGAACTTCCCTTGGTCAGAGAGCTCAACTCCAGGGATCGGCTCGAGCCAGCAGAGGCAAGGGTCAGACAGACCCTCAGGCTACTTCTTCACTGTGTCTTTGGGTGTCATTTTCTGAGACCTAGCATTGAAAACCCCTGATTTAAGCAACAAGACATTTTATTTGTTTTATAGACGCCAATTGTGTAATGGGTAAATGCTTCCAGAATCAACCGACTTACTTAGTTATACGAAGCTTTCTTTCTCAGTTAGTGTCTTTTTTTTTTTTTTATTCAATTGTGCATGTATGTGTGCGCACATGTGTGTATGTATGTGTGTGTGTAGAACCATGGGCGAATTCGGGAACCACCATGGACGGCCTCCACCTCCTCCTTGTTTACTCTGCCCCGGGATTCACAGGCTCCGCCCTACCAGGACCAGAAATGCAGGCCGCCCCCACTTCTGCCTGGCATCTATACTTGGGGTCTAGGATCCGAACTCAGGACCTTCTGCCTGCAAGGCAGAAGCTTAACCCCTGAGCCACCTCTTCAGCCCCCTCAGTTAGTGTCTTAAGAAATCCATGAACTGGCCCTTAAATGTCATACTGAGCATGTAGTCTAAACCTTTCCAGTCTTTTCAAGTCAAGTTTATTTTGAAATCCCAAAACATACATGATCCAGGCAATTATATATACTTTAGACAGTCTTAACTTGTAAAATTCTTATCAAATATTCTTTTACTCACTCAAGTTGGGGAGGTAAAGGGAGAGCAGATGCATGGGTGTTTCTACCTTGTAGGCTGCCAGGATTGAACGCAGGTCTCCAGGTTGTGCTCAGAGGCCTTTACCCACTGAGCCATTTCGCCAACCCCCTCAAATGCTCTCAATATACAGAAAAGCACAGAAGCAAATAAACTAATGCCCATATACACACAGCCCACTCTCGCTGTGATTTGTTGTCAGAGAAATAAACACACTTGCATCCTGTTCTCACAGGAGCCGCAACCCTGGAGCTGATTGGTAGCTTCTAGTTCATGTCTCTAAACATTTGCCATATCACTGTGTTTTAAAGAACTGAACTGATCTGGACTGAACTGATCCTTTTGAAAATTGTACTTTTCATTCAGTGTTTTCAAGATTAACCTCAGCTGATGCACATTGCTTCCTAATCTTTAATTTCTTTTTTTTTTAAATTTTCTTCATGATTTTTTTTATATAATACATTTTTATTATTATTTCAGCTCATACAAACTTAATAGGTACACCAGTTCCCTCCCTCCCTCCTCCTCCCCCGAACCCCCTCCTCCCCCTCTTCTCCCCCCTCCCGCCCCATCCCCCCCCCCCACCGTGCCTCCCGCCCCGATTCCCAGAGTCCTTTCTTGTGCATGCCTGACTCTCCTCTGGGCCCTCCTCTCTGATGACGTACAAGGACCCAGTGGCATTTCCCTGAACCCCTTCCTGTGTTCCCCTTAAGCATAGGAACACTACTGTGGCTGTCAATCCCTTGCCTCCAAGGATCTTGGTGCCTTTAGCAGATGTTAGACTTTGTGAGGTCAATAGTGTGTTGGACATTGCGCCGGGCATACAATGTCCAATTATGATTGCTTCGGCCCTAACTTGTGTGGAGTATCTTGCAAATCATTGTTCCTCCCATCCTTTTGCTCTTACACTCTTACTGCCCCCTCTTCCGCACCTAATCTTTAATTTCTATGAAATATTCTACCACGTCATATGTAGCAATTTAAGCATTCCTTTATAGATTTTTAATTACAATTTTAAATTTCTACCTTTATAAGCTTTGCCGCATCCTTTGCAGGCATGTCTTGTGCATACGAACTTAAACAGCATTGTTGGTGTCTTTGTCTTTCAATGCTGTTATGGAGAATGGGTAATTACAAAGAACTCGCATTAATTCTGGGCACTTCTGGAGGCCGGGTTATCTAAAGCCCAGGCACCACCAGCTGGGCAGGTTGTCCGCCATGAGCTTTGTGGATGAGGACCTGCGAGGCGTCACATGACTGAACATAGAAGGACCAGTGAGCAAAGGTGCTGTCCTCAGAGCATCCGGGTCCAGATGCGACAGGTCCTCACAGGCTCATGTGTTTGAGCTCTTGGCCTTAACTGGTGGTGCTGCTTCAGGCATGTTCTCGACTGTGATGACGCACCCTAACCACGTGACTTAACGGCTTATTATTTTTACTGTACTAAGAAAACAGGCTTTAAGTCCATGGACAAAAGAGGAACCCCCTTTTTCACCTTGAAAAGGTCCCACTTCTTAATACCACCATATTAGTCATTAACTTAACAGCTGAATTTTGGCAGGTTCACACTCCAACCATAGCCTATTCCTTTCTCTATCTCTACAGCTGTTATTTTTTCCAAAGTACCATAACAGATACGCTAAACCCATAGTAGAGACTTTCTATGTCTCCATGCCCTGCCTTAACTAATCCTGACGTGTCTAGTGGTGGTCTGCAGAGAAGGAGACTTAGAAAGATTAAGGCTGAAAAGGAAAACTCGGCCGAGCTACGTCATGGAGATCGACAAGTATGTGTTCAGCTGGACTAAATCTGTTGGGAACAAATAAGTGGAAACCCAAGGCAGAGCTACTTGGGAACCTAAGAAGAGGGTCTGCCGAGTGATGGGGGAGGTGCTTCTTGGGGTGGCTTGAGCAGGGCCAAGCAGGTAGAGACGCCAAGTAAGGACGTGAGGGAAGAGAGATGGTGGCATCTAGAGACGGAAGTGATGTTAACACAGAAAGACTCAGAGCAGGTTTTTATGCTGCGGGAAGATAAACAGGAAAGACGTGAGCTCAGAGTGGTGGCAGGGATGGAGCCAGGAAAGAGGGTCGACCTTCATCGGGAGGAGGACCCCTGTTTACACCGAGACAAGGGAGGAAAGGCTACAAGGGTGCGGGCGCTGGGTGCTCTATGGGTTTGGCAGTGGGTGCCTGCGTTGATCCATTGCTAGCACTCATCCTGGTAGGAGGGACCGTGGGCTGGCGGTGAGGGGGCAGCTCTGAGGAGCGTGGAGCTGAAAGAAGAAACGTTAGTACAGATCATCGTGACGCGAAGTTGAAGGTCTGACCTGCACTTGTGGTTGCAGAAGCTCTTCTGTCTGGGCCACACAGGTCACAAAGGTAGCACTGAAACATCAGGATGCACTTAAGGAAACCGGGTGAAGGGCAGTGAACAGGAACTCTGTCGCTTTCACAACTTCTTGGTGAGGTATCTCAGGATACCTTCCCGAAGAAAGGGAAAGGAATTTTCTAAGCTGTGCAAGTGTTTTGTTTTGTTTTTTAAGGAAAAAGAGATAAGAATGTTTGTATTAGTCAGGTTCTCTGGAGATGCAGAATCGACACAATGAATGTATAATATAGGGGATGTATTAAAATGGCTTACAGTATGGCCAAGGTAGTCCAACAATTGCTGCTAGTAGCCGAGATAGTCCAACGATGGCTGCCAGTAGCTGCTCAGTTCCGTAGTCAAGTGGGTGATGGCTGAAGGCTGGAGAATTCCTAGAGTCTTCATTCTAGCCGACGACTAGGAGGGCTGGAAGGCTAGAGGGTCGAAGAAGCCAGGTGGCCGGAAGGAAGAGCGATTCCTAGCACAGCTGCAAGAAGGCATCTGTTCTCCTTGGTGGCTCCTTTTTATATGATGCAGTACTGGGAGGATCCTATGAGGGCTTTGGAGGTCCTGATAGGATCTAGGGCGGGTACAATCCTATCAAGTGGTCTCAATTGATGCTTTCCAGAGGTGGTCTCAGCCCAGCTTAGTTAATATCAGGTGTGTCAAGTTGACACCCAGGCTTAACTATCACACCGTTTAAGGTATTGTGAAATAAATGTAGAGATCAGTCATGGAACCTGAGTTGGAAAATGAGGGTAATGAAAGCCAGAGAAATTGGAGAGAAAGAAATTACATTTGTTGACAGGATTGGAACAAGTTCAGTGCCGTGGTCTCACAGCAAACTGGAGGGGCAGGGCTAGAAACGGCAGCCTGAAGGAGCGACTTTGAGAGGTGGCGGTGCTGAGGGCAGCTTGGAGTGGATTGCTGATAATGTGGGTCACGCCAAGGAGCCTGGAGACGAGAGGGGATCATAACCAGAATGTCCCTTGAATTGGCCTTTAGGCTGCGAACTCCCCTGCGCTTCTGGAAGTGGGGGGTAGGGAGGGTATTTGGGGGCTAGGTCCAGCAAATAAGGGCACTTGTCCAGGAGGGTGTAAGAATTAGGGCCAAGGGCTGGAAAGAGCTATGGTAGCTGTCCTGACTTGAGGGAAGAGACTCCTCGTTTAGTCCTTTCTCTGCTCAACCCCGGAAGGTCCGTATGTCATAGTTAAGCACAAGTGTCAACTTGACAGTTGAGGGTTTGAGCTCTGGGCACAGTTGTAGAGAGTTGATGGTTGAGTTAAGCCCAGAACAAACCTGCAGGAGATTGTCTAGCTGATGGGGAAGACCCAGCCCATGGTGGGTGAGATTAGGTTCTGGATAAATCAGAGAGCTGGTTGAGAGAGTTGGCATCCTTCTGTTCACTTGGCCAGACATGCTGGTCTGGCAAGTAAGGATTGTCCATCTCTCAGCTGTTATGTGGTGATGGTGTGGCCAGTTCCCTCGGCCCTGGTGTTGGTGCGTGCTCTCCCGTCAAGCTGGACTGAGAACTGTAACTGGACTGTCGTAAGAAAATAAACCCCTTGTTCCCTTATGCCATGTGATGGTCATTTATCAGCAACCATGCAGGCAAACTGCAACACTGTATTACCCACATGTCGCTGTGGAATATAGAGTAATGGGACTCTTCCCTCCCCCTGGAAGGAAGACAGAGAGAATGGTATGCACTTAAGAATGCCAGGAGGAAAGTGAAACTTCTCTGGGAAAGGGCCGTGTTCTCAGCAGGAGCAGAAGCAGGCCCTCCCATGGCACACACAGATGTGCTTCTGGATGTAACCAGAGAGGAGGAGCCAGGAGGAATCTAACAGCAGCAAGGATTTAGGGTGAAGTCTGCCACCATGCTGTATGGAGGCATCTCCTTGGGAAGATCTGATTGGGTCTTTGCAGATCACGTTTCTCCTTTGCCCTTCATATGTTCTAAAAGCTGCTAGATCCAGCGCGCTCTGAGCCCCTTAGAACAGCACTTCATTTTCTGGAGCAAGTGGAAAAGCAGTCATAACCAACACAGGACTTCAATATAACAAGATCAGCAACAGGTTTACCAGGGCATCGCACAGTCAAGTGTCCTTAACTTTTGAGGGCATAAAATTTAAAATATAGGATCGTAAAGAAAACCAATCATGACGATGCAAATGCCAAACATCTTAATGTAGCCTACAGTATGCTTTTAATCGCACTCTAGCCTCAGTCTTGACAGCTGTGGTAATTTTCAGGTAGAAATTGGGCACCAAGATGTTTGAAGGTGTGGACACTGTCTCAGTTACTCTTTCTGCTGCTGTCAAGCAACATTCAGACTCAAGCAGCTTAGGGGAGAAAGAGAGATTTATTTATTTGGCTTGTGTTTCCAGAGGGGCGCTGCAGTGGGACAGGAATGGCAGACTGTGGAGACCGGTGGCAGCTCAGGTCATGTCCGTCATCATGGAGTCAGAGAGCAAGAGCAGATGACAGCAGAAGCAGGGAGGAGCTAAGCAACCTCTAGGCCCGCCCCTGCGACTCCCCACCTCCGAGTTGCCACAGCCTTCCCAAACATCAACATCAACCGAGGACGCGATCACGTGAAGCCAGAGCAGACACCGACTTCCTACGATGTGAAAATAGTCGCAATCTCCTTTCGCAGAATCACACTCATTGCTACAACTCCCAAAACTTGTTGCCCACATTTGAATTTAAAGCAATGCTGAATTTCAGTTAGAAGGTAATGAAATAAAAATATAATTCCCCACCCTCACGGGAGCTCACGAGCTTCCTTTTTCTGCTCACAGAGCATCATCAGAACCTTCTGGTCAATTGAGCAGGAAACAGATTAGACTCAAGCAAAGGAAAAAGGTTTGGCAAGACATAAATAACCATTATTCCATTCAAGTAGCAATTGCTGCTCTGTACAAAAAAATGTGATGACGTGGTACAGTGGGTTATAACTGTGGAAAATCATTTTGATGGCGTAGATATCAAACCCACAATGACCATAGTCAACGCTGAAGTGCAAGGGGCCTTAGGAAAACCAACATTGAAATTCAGGCTGTGCAGTTAAAAGCAGGAAGAACACGTTCTCTTTCCTTTTTCAAGAACTATCATATTGAAGAAAGTATTTTTGTTGTCAAAAGGTATGTCTGTCAATGCTTCGGCTGGAATGGATGTCATTCTCTTAGCATATTGCCACTGTAATTTTGATGAACATCTCATGGCCGTTTACTATTTTGTGCATTTTTAAGTCCATTTGGCTATCTCATCTGTGAACCTGAAGTAATTGCTGTATGTTGAACTGGGGTGTGCTTTTTTGGTAGCGATATTGAGACTAAGGGGTTCATAATTGTGCCAACAAGAAAAATAGGTATTATCGTAAGACCCACAGAGTTCTTAGGTACAAAGGCAATATATTGGCTAAGAGACAAGAAGAATTCTATAGTGGACTTAGTGAATTGAATAATCTCTGCCTGGAAATGAAAAGTATGGGCAGCATGTTGCAGGTTTTGAAATGGACAAGCAAGTTTCTCAAGCATTTGATGGAGGTAGTTAACTGAGCCCTTCACTCATTGGACTGTACGAGGACACGATCAGACTCCAGCAGCAGCACCTACCAGAGTGCCCCAATATTTGCTTCTCTTTCTTCCCTCCACTTTCTTTCCTTTAGCAGCTGTTCCCCTCCTCCCCTTCAGCTGCTTAGCGGCATTTCTCTCATCCTTCTCACTTCTGTATTCTTTTTTCCTATCAAGAAGAAAATACCACATTCCCCCTTCTCTCCTTCTTCTTGAATATTGTCTTGTCCCAACTCTGTCTTCAATGATAAAAAATAGATCCAGGCAACTTTGCCCTAAACCCTGTTTTCGCTGATTCTGAAATCGGCAATTTAACCAGAAAACTGGAGACACATACTTTTCTTCTAACTGGCCAGTGCTTCACTTTATGAATTCACAGCAGAATACGTCTGCCCTTAAGCAGGTGATTGTAAAGTGTGTGTGGTGTGTAACAAAGATGGTTTGAAAAACAAGGGCTCTGCTGCTTCTTTCTCAGCCATTGGATGTGTGATCAGAACTGTTGGGAGAACATCTTTTGCTCTGTCCATCACTACAGTTGTGATGGGTTTGGCAGAAACAAGAAGGCACATGGATGGCAGGCAGTGGGGGCTGACAGCTTGTAGTGTTAGGACCGTTTCTGATGGGACTCCCCTTCTACGCCGTCTAGGTGGGCGTAGAAATACTAGTATTTATGGAACTCAACTTATATGGCTGATATTACACTAAACTCTTCATCCACGGGGTCTCCCTGTGAGGGGCTGAGAAATCAAAGCCTGGTGCATCACAGCATAGCTGCTGGGACCACCAGCAAGACAGGCAGCTTGTTCTCCTCGTCTGACTGTGTGCCCCAGCCCCGGTGGGAATGTTCCTTTTAAAATATTTACTTAGTTAGTTGGGTGTGTATAAGAGGGAGAAAATGTTTATTTTAAAATATATGTATATGGGAGACAAAAATAATTATTTTAAAGTATTTGTGTATATATGAAAGACAAAAATAATGTTTATTCATTTTTAAGTATTTATTTGCATGTATACTAGCAAGAGAGAGAAAAAAGAGTGCATATACCAAGCCACACAGTTGTTTCTCTGCTTTTGCCTTGTGAGTTCCAGAGATAGAATTCAGGGTACTGAGCCATCCCTTAATTATGTTAATTGATGTCCCAAGACCTATATTACTTGTGGGTGGGAACATTTCCAGCCATGGGCTCATGGGCTGTATAAAGTGGACACAGCACTAAATGTAAACATGTATGCACTGACCCATGCATGCGTGCATGCACTGACCCATGCAAGCACGCATGCACTGACCCATGCAAGCACGCATGCACTGACCCATGCAAGCACGCATGCACTGACCCATGCAAGCATGCATGCACTGACCCATGCACCCATGCGTTGACCCGCTGCTCTGCTCCTGACTGAGTGTGGTGTGATCAGCTCCCTCCAGCTCCCACCAGGGTAGACCAGCCTGGAAATGTGAACCAAATAAACCCTTTTCCCCTTAAGTTGCTTTTGTTTTTGTATTTTATCACAACAATAGGAAAAAAAACTGTCCAAGAAGTCAGTTAAATGAGAAATGCATTCAGAAAATGAGTTCTGCCTAGAAAGTTGCTCCTTGATGGGCGAGTTAATTATGTGGCGATCTGTGCGCTTACAACAGCTCGCTTACAACAGCTCGCTGCCACGTCACACGATGTTCCATTGATTGTGCTCATGTTCAAAAGACAGTGACTTTTAAAATGTCCTAAATTAAGTCTTATTTTGGAATGCGGATATTAATTTTTTAAATGTGACATGTACTTACCCAAAAAACGGATGTTTAAATTTCTCTCTCTCTCTTTCTGTGTGTGTGTTCCTTCCTCAATCGGGACTGTTCCTAAAGCTAAGGAGTTTCCCAACTTGCCCATCTTCTTGGAGAATTCCTCCCCGGGCCCTAAAATCATCACAGGCAGAAGCTATGCTGGGCGAGACGAGTCACGGGCTGTCCTTGGCTCCTCTGCAAACATTTACAGATGAGGAAGTGATGATGAAGAAAGCAGGTCAGTATGTCTCTCGCTTTTGCTGTTCTTCTTCAGTCTTAGTTGGGTCTTAAAGTGTCGAGTGACACTTGGCAGCCTGCAAGATGTGGGGGTGACTTAGCAAACAGGGTGGCCATGATGTTGCTGTTGCAGCAAGTTCTTTTTGCTTGTTTGTTCCTTTGTTTGAAGCAGGGTCTTGCTGTGTTGCCCAAGCTGGTCTCAAACCCCTGAGCTCAAATGGTCCTCTTGTTTCAGTCTCCCACTTAATTGGGATTTAGGTTAGGCCTATGAATTGAAATTTTTATATGAAAAATTTTTGAACAAAAGTATTGCATATCCAGGGGCTGGAGAGGTGGCTTATGGGTTAAGCCTCCGCCTTGCAGGCGGAAGGTCCTGAGTTCGGATCCTAGATCCCGCGTATAGACGCCAGGCGGAAGCGGGGGGGGGGGGGGGGGGGCTGCGCTTCTGGTCCTGGTAGGGCGGAGCCTGTGAATCCCAGGGCAGAACGAGGTGGAGGCGTCCATGGTGGTTCCCGAATTCGTCCGTGGTTCTACACATACACAGACACACACAGACACACACACACACGTACACATACACACGCACATGCACACAGTTGAATAAATAATAATAATAATAAAAAATTTAAAAAAAAAAGTAGTGCATATCCAAAGTATAATCAGTGGCTAGCGAAACACTGATTAAAAATTAAGTCTCTTGGGGGGCTGGAGAGGTGGCTCAGAGGTTAAGCCTCTGCCTTGCAGGTGGAAGGTCCTGAGTTCGGAGCCTAGACCCCACGTATAGACACATTTCTGGTCCTGGTAGGCCGGAGCTTGTGAATCCCAGGGTAGAGTAAACGAGGAGGTGGAGGCGTCCATGGTGGTTCCCAAATTCATCCGTGGTTCTACACACATGCATACACACATAATTGAATAAATAATAATAAAAAAAGATTTAAAAAAAATTAAGTTTCTTCCACCTGTTCCTCATCCCCAGTTCTTCTCAGAAGCTACCTATTGCCAGGCGCTTACATAGCCCTGGAGCAAGGGGCGTCTGCTCACTACCCAGCGTGCACGGAGCGTCTCCAGTAGAGACTTACCTGCCCTGAGCATCCATGGTGCTGAGGTTGAGACCCTCCCACCCCCGCTGCCCCACCCTCTCATATGACTGTGCAGCAATTAAAAAGCCAATGTTAGGTAGGATTCTTGGGAGAGGAAGATAAGACATAAGTTAAGGAAGGGCCAGTGGCTCAATGGGTAAAGTTGCCTGCAGGCAAACATCACAACCCGAGTTCCATTCCCCCCAACCCATGTATGGGTAGAAGGAAAGAACCAACTCTACAAAGATTAAGGGGGGAGACGATTGGATGTGTATCTTGTGATTCCTTTGAAAACAGATAAATTGGTAGGTAAAGAGTGTTTTGATAGATAGAAGATAGATAGATAGATAGATAGATAGATAGATAGATAGATAGATAGATAGATAGATAGATACATGCATGCATGCATACATACATACATAGAGATGAGGTAGAGAGAGTCAGGATAGGTTTCATTCTCATTTTATGCTTTCTAAATTGTTTACATATTTGTATCAAAGAGAATGGGGGATTATATTTTTCTGTTCATTTAAAGAAGAAAACTTGTAAAGTGTATTTTGAAAGAACAAATGCATCCATTTATATTTTAACTTATTAGTTTAAAAGTGGATGCTTGTCAGCAAACTTTTAATGAATTGTTTTCTGTATTAACTTAAACATAGACTTATCAGCAATTCTTTTTCCTGCAGTTAAAAAGTTTGCACAAGAACAAATTGCTCCTTTGGTTTCCATCATGGATGAAAATTCAAAAATGGAGAAATCAGTAATACAAGGATTATTTCAACAAGGGGTATGTGTTTCATAATTCTTCCAATTCCAAACTTTTAAAATTAATTCCTATGTTGACATGTATGCATGCTTTTAAATTTTGAGACTATAATGAGCACAGTGAATTCATTTTCTTGCCAAAAGTAACTGTGTTCTCTTTTTTAGTTAAAGTCTTGGTTAATTTTATATACTTCCAGATTTTTACCTGAACTAACATTTTTAAATTGGAAGCACTTTAAAGGTGGGGTGAGGTGGCAAGACATGCTACTAACTAAATGTCCTATAGAGCTCAGGACAGCAGACAAACAAAGGATTGGCCGGATCAGTAAAACATTATACAGTTTAGATTCTGTGAACATATGTATGTGGCAAGCTTAGAAGTAGAAGTAATAACTGGATTCTACATCAGTCTGAATAGCAAATTTCCAACTTTATTATATTTATTTATTTTTATTCTTTCAGTATTACATGTGTGAATATAGTGAGTTTATGCTATCTTCATCCCTTACTCCCAATCCCAGTCCCAGTCCTCCCTCCTCTTTTCATTGGAAACCCTTCTTCTCTTCTACTAAATTCTCTCCTATTTCAAGTCTTTTCAAATATGTGTCTCATTGGGTTTCTAGATTTCTAACTTAAAGTCACATGACCCATTAGTGAAAGCACAGCATATAACATAAATTAAAGTGAAATTGTTCCGTCTCTGAGTGGGGCGTCGTCAGCATGGAAACTCCGTGGAGAATGTTTTTCACCGTCGCCACACTCACTCTTGACTTACTCCCTCCCCATTGCAGAGGGTTTGGTTTTGATTTTAATACTCAAAATGTTTCAGAATCAGTTGCTGCTATTCAGCACTATTGTCCTTAATCTTTTCCATCATCTCGATTGGGATAATAAGCTTTGTCACAAGATTTCATTTTTTCCTGTTTTAAAGTGAGCAACTTTTGATGATTTGTCCGATTTTTTGTTGGCAATGAAATCTTTAAGAGAATGGGGTCTTAGGGGGAGCCACACAGGGTCAAATGGAAGCCCAAGAGATTAGACAGCTAGACTCTCATCCGTGTCACTGTTCTCTCCCGGTGGGCAGACACGTCTCAGCCCCAGACTTGTGTGAGGAGCTCTGAGCTTCACAGCCTGAGATTCCTGTCCTGAGCTTGCACCGGCTGTGGTCGGCCCCGTGCACCTACCTACGAGCATCTCCATAAGCTCTTCGTGCTGGGAACAGACTCCTGACTCCTGCAGTCCTGGTTCTTTGGTCGCCACATGTTCCCAGTTAAGTGGCTGTTAGGGACTTCCACGGAGAAGCAGGTTGCTGACAGCTCCCAAAGACAAAGTGCTGCTTCTCTCCTGTTTCACTCCCTGTAGTTTTGTTTCATGTCAGCAGCAACCCAGATTGCGGGAAGGCGCATAGAGCACGGAGAGAGGACAGTGCGCTGCTTCTGTTGCCGGCTGTGGTCTGCACCAGGCTCGCACGTTCCCTTTCTGAAATAAGGAGGCTTAACGCTGGAGGAGTATGGCGTTAGTTCCCATCCCAGACTCGCACGGAGGCCGACCAGCCAGCTGAAGGCTGCTTGGAGACCCCTGGCCAGCGTTTGGCTGTGTCGCCAGCACCAGCAGCTTCTTGTGTGTGGCACACAAACTCTTCACAACGCTGTCTGTCGCCCCTCCTGGACTCACAGAGGCCCGAAATGAATGGTCCTTAGTCAGCAGCTCTGCTGCTACAGTAAGAGAGAGGCGCTTGCCCGGAAGAAGCTGTGCAGATACGCTTTCAGTGTGTCCCCAGAGCTATTTACTGACTCCCAGAACTATTTACTGTCCCCCCAGAACTATTTACTGTCTCCAGCTATTTACTGTCCCCAGATTTATTTGCTGTCCCCAGATTTATTTACTGTCCCCGGAGCTATTTACTGTCCGAATTTACTTACCACAGGCCAATCAGTGTGAGAAGAACTTTACTGAAAGTCCAGACATCTCATGCAGCTCTTGTCTAAACAGGACATCCACGCTTCTTGACACTTCTGTTCCATTCACTTATTCTTCAAGGCATTTCACATCTTTGTTTCTGAAGCCCAAAGTGTGTGTGGGGGGGGATTTTGCATGCAATTTCATGTGGTTTCTATAATAGATTATGTATTACTATGCATACAAAATTTTTAATGACGAGCATTATGGACCGAGGCTGTAGCTCTATAGCAGAGTGTCCCGGCCTGGGGAAGCCTTGGGTAACTTAGGTTTTGTTTTTAGCTTCCCAATATGAAAAATAATACAGCCCCCTTAACTGTTTCCGTGTCTCTCTTTAGCTGATGGGTGTTGATGTCGATGAGAAGTACGGAGGCACGGGAGCGTCGTTCTTTTCCACCATCTCAGTGATAGAGGAATTGGCCAAAGTGGATGCCTCTGTGGCTCTCGTGTGTGACATCCAGAACTCAGTGGTTAACAACCTCTTCAAAAAACACGCATCAGAACAGCAGAAGGACACCTATTTGCCCCAGCTGGTTACAGAGAAAGTGAGTTGAAATGGATGGAATCCACTTTACAATGTGTTCAGGAGAAAGGTCACTGCAGCGTCAACCAAGACCACAATGCAGTGCGGCACCATTCACGAGTCAGGCAATGAGCAATGCATTCTACACACTCTGCCTCTCATCAGTTGCTAAGAAATGTGGGGAATAATCCTCAGTGTTGCTTTTAGCCGAACATGGCACAATATGCTTATAATATCCTAGCACTCAGAGGTCGGGCGTGGGGACCACTAGTTCGAGGTCAGCCCAGGGGCCGCGTAGCAAATTCCAGGCCAGCCTGGGATGCATAGTGAGCCCTGTCTCAGACGATAAATCAATAAGTACGTACGTAAATAAATAAATAGAGAGAGGAAGAGGAGGCAGGAAAGGAGGGAAGAGGAAGGAAAGGGAGGGGAGAGAAGGGGAGGAAGGGGAGGAAAGGGGAGGGGAGGGGAAGGAAGGAAAGGGGAAAAAAGGGGAGGGGAAAAAGAGGAAAGAGGGAAGAAGGGAGTGAGAAAGGGGAGGAAACAGGAAAGGAGAGGAAAAGAGAAGAGAAAGAGAGAGGGAAGAGAAGGCAAGGCAGGAGATGTGGGGAACTGGAGGGACGAGAGAACAGAAGAGGAGAGGTGAGGGGGGGGGCGACGGAGGCACCTCCTCGACTGAAACCCCTGCCTGGGTGCTGGTGGTTGTACATGTGCCATAGCAAGTCTTAGATAGAGCAGAGCTAGGAAATGCTGCACAGCGAGTGTGTCCTTAGGTCCTTAGACTGTCCTGGGTAAGGGAAATAATTCTGTCCGAATATTCTGATAAATATAGACTTTTTCAAAAAGAAACTAGAGTCTGATTTACCAACGCCTCCCTTCGCTCTAGGAATTCGTTAGGCAAAGAATGAGGGAAATTGACTTGGGTTTTCTCTTGGCTGTGCAGGTGGGCAGCTTCTGCCTTTCTGAGGCTGGAGCCGGTAGCGACTCCTTTTCCTTGAAGACCAGAGCTGAGAAAAACGGGAATTATTACATCATCAATGGGTCCAAGATGTGGATTAGCAATGCGGAACATGCCGGACTCTTTCTGGTTTTTGCAAATGTTGAGCCTACCGCGGTAAGTGAAGAAGATGTCCTTTCTGCCCCATCTTCCTTTTTTAAAATTTTTTTATTATTATTATTATTTATTCAACAGTGCGCATGTGCGTGTGTATGTGCGCGCGTGCGTGTGTGTGTGTGTGTCTGTATGTGTGTAGAACCATGGACGAATTCGCGAACCACCATGGACTCCTCCACCTCCTTCTGCCCGGGGATTCACAGGCTCCGCCCTACCAGGACCAGAAGCGCAAGCCGCCCCCGCTTTCACCTGGCGTCTATACGTGGGATCTGGGATCCGAACTCAGGACCTTCCACCTGCAAGGCGGAGGCTTAACCCCTGAGTCACCTCTCCAGCCCTTTTTTTTTAATACATTTTTTATTATTTCCGCTCATACTAAACTTAATAGGTAGACCAGTTCCCTCCCTCCCTCCTCCTCCCCCCCCCCGAACCCCCTGCTCCTCCTTCTCCCTCCCCATCCCCCAGTGCCTCCCCCCCAATTCCCAGAGAGTTCCCTCTCCGATGACGTACAAGGACCCAGTTCTGCCCCATCTTTCTTCTGGCTTGTTTCCTCCCTCTGTCTGCTTTGTAGGAATTAGATTTGCATCCTTTATTCTGTGAGACTTGAATGATCACGTTTTTACTCTTACGAGCCTCCTAAGACAACTATTGTTAACATAATTATCATTGGCATGGAGGGACACTTATTACTTATCTCCTATGTGTTACCTAGGAAGCTGACCTTTAATTTGATAGAATTTCAAATTTTTGGTGAAACAAAAGGGCCTTATAGTACATTTACTTCATAATATTTAAGAATGTTTTATTTAGATGGAATATAGACACAAAACAATGATAAATACATTTTGTTTTTGTCTTTTCACTAATATAGCATGTAATTAAACTCATTGGTTTAATATCAAATTAAAACATGAGATTCTCATCGTATAATACTTTAGAATAATTTTAATATCCATTGTAGTTTCTGAGAAAGTGAAGAAATGATAAGGTTCTAGATTAAGTAGCTAATATCCTCCAGCCATTCTCATTTTGTAATGCATGTTTCGCAACTTGGCTCTTTTAGTATTTATTACTAAAGTCCATTTCTAGTTTTTGTGGGTGCACACGTGTTCACATGGGTGTGCATGTATACACATGTGGAAAACAAGTCAGCTCCAGCCAGCCACGTTTGTTTCGAGACAGAGTCTCTCACTGGGCCTGGGGCCACCAGCTGGGCAAGGCTTGCTGGTCAGCGAGCCACAGGGGTCTGTCCACGTCCACCTCCCAGTGCCCAGATTTTACATGATGTGGGGGATCAAAACAGGCCTGCTGACCGTCTCCCCAGCCTCTTGCTTTTCTTTTTACTTTGCATTCTTTATGAATGAGGGGCTTCTAAAATCCAGGTGGTAACTGGATTTGAACTATTTCTAGGGCTACCGAGGAATCACCTGCTTCATAGTAGACCGTGACACAGAGGGTCTTCATGTTGGGAAAACGGAAAAGAAAATGGGGATCAGAGCTTCTTCCACCTGCCAGTTGACCTTTGACAACGTCAAGGTGAGTATTGCAGAGCCCTCAGTAAAAGGCTGAAGCAAACGTCTCATAGAAATCACAGGGACAGACCAGAGGGGGCGAAAACAGGAGTGATAAATGAAGTCTGAGCTGGGTGCCGGAGCACAGCAGTAAGCACACTTCAAATGGTTCAGTCATGACCCAAGCGATGTTTCGCAGCAGTTTAAACTGGGCACAGGTGTCAACTTGACAGTTGAGGGTTTGAGCTCTGGGCACATTTGTAGAGAATTAATGGTTGAGTTAAGCCGAGAGCAAACCTGCAGGAAATTGTCTAGCTGATGGGGAAGGTCCAGCCTATGGTGGGTGGAGCTAAGCCCTGAACAGATGAATAAAATACTGAAAGCCAGTTGAGGAAGTAGGTATCCTTATGTACACTTGGCAGACATGCTGGTCTGGCAAGCAAGGATCGTCCCTCTCCCAGCCATTACGTAGAGATGGTGTGGCCAGTTCCCTCGGCCTGGTGTTGGTGCGTGCTCTCCCATCCAGCTGGACTGAGAACTGTAACCAGAAAATCATAAGATAAAATAAATCCCTCCTCCCCTTAAGCCGTTTGATGATCATTTATTAGAAACCATACAGTTGAACTGCAACAGAGTGATGTTGTGGTGCCAGGGGTCATTCTCAATTATTCCTGTTAAAAAAAATTACCTTACATACTTCTGAAACGTTTATACTTCGGTAAGTTTGGTACTGTCAAGCAAACTTCAGAAAATGAAGTCTGGCGTCAGTGCATGAATTGACCACAAGATGGGGCTGTTACTCAGGAAGAGAGGGAAGCAGTGAGGCGCCCCACAAAGCCAGAAGGCTGAGCTCCTGAAGGCTTTGCTTGAGCAGGATGGGTCGGGAAGGGGGTCCCTCCACCCCAGGCAGCTGGGCTCTCTGTGGGTTTGGGCTTCCGCAGCTGGAGGGACTTAGCACATGTCTCCTGGGACTCCGCTCCAGCTGATCGTCCACTCGCCTAGACCTTTGGGTCTGTTCCCACCTGCAGCTGGGCCACATTACAAAGCCAAGAATTTTTTACTCTTCCTAGTCTTAATGTTTAAACCACGAAGAAACAATGTAGTCTATTTTATCCTCCTCTCTCCTCTCTCTGGGATATACACTCTATCTCTCTCTCTATCTGTAGGCTTTTCAAGGGTGAGTTTTCAAAAGAAGAAAAGCTCTCTATTTTCTTTTGAAAACACCTCATGTTTTTTGTAGTTTCTAATAAATTGCCCCACAATATTGACATATAAATATAAGTTGGAAAGTAATTCTTACTCATTTATGTGACTGACAATTGGATGAGGATCCCGTCTTCTAACTTCACTCATTCATTAAGCAAACCATGCTGGATCTAGAGCATACAGGAGTGCGCAGCCTGTACTTGGGGAAGTGGGAAGACAGACACATAGCTGATTCAGTACCACCTAGAGAATGCCACGTGAACTGGAAAGACGCATTCAAATACATGTCTGAGTATTTCACATGTTGAATGTAATTGCAATCAAAATGAGTCTGATGAGATTAGCTTAAGAAATAAATACACATTTGTATTTTCAGGTTCCAGAAACCAACATCTTGGGAGAAGTTGGACATGGCTACAAGTATGCCATAGGAAGTCTCAACGAAGGCCGAATAGGGATTGCTGCGCAGGTAAGACAAGTTATTGCTGCACAAGTAAGTCAAGTTTTAGCATTTCCAGGGCCAGCAAGATAGATCCGTAAGTAAAGATGCCTTCTGCTGTCCTGATGACATGAGTTTGATCCCTAGAATCTACACTGTGGGAAGAAAGAACTGATTCCTCTAAGTTGTCTTCTGACCTCCACACATGCACTGTCACACACACAAACACACACACACACGCACATACACACACACGCACGCACACAAATAATATTGTTGTAAAATAAAATGAGCTGCTCCACAATATGAGCCAGTTAAAATGTAAAAGGAATGAAATTCGTGAAGACCAGTGAGTCTGCAAGAGCACCAGTGCCACTCCGCCCCTGCCTGCAGAGGAGAGGGGTTCAGATTATCTATCAAGTGCTGCTCTTCTCAGGCGCTGAACAGTGATTTAGTAATAATGCTTTTCTGTTTGATAAATTACTGTCAAGTGCCTGGACTGGTAGCTTGCAAGATGTCTTAGAAGTTAAATGTGGCATTTGTTTCTCAGTCACCATTTCAAAATGTAAATTTTTTTCAAAAACTTTGAAATTAAGAATAATTATTCTATTATATAAAGATCTCTAATTTGTAGGTAGTTAAAGATTTATTTCTTAATGTTTTGAATATGAATATTGAGCAATTATTTTGTTGACATATGAAAAAATAGCAACAATTTAATAGATAAGATAAATATTTCGTTTTTACCAAATTCAACCCTTTAAAATGTACATTATGTCTTTGCATTTAGTAATATCACTTAATTTTTAGATTATAAAATGAGTAAGGTATTTGGTCCTTTAGTATAGCTATTTTTTTAAAAAGTACAGCACTTTGAAAATATTTGTTTCAGAGAATGAGGAAGTCAGAGAGTTGGTCAGCACGCATGCGTGCCACGTCACGCATGCATGGAGGTCCAGGGCAACTCAGAAGTCAGTTCTCTCCCTTTGCCGTGTGGGCTCCGGCCGGACTAGGTCCCCGAGTTTGCACACAGGTTCTTTACTTGCTCGGCTGCTTTGCCAAGCCCCAAATTATGTCACTTTTGTAGGATATTTGTTTTTAATCCACATCGAAGATTTCAAACTTACAGATTCAAGATTTTCATGTTATTTCTATAGCTAGCTATTGGAATAGTTGAATAGTTAGTTATTGCTCTGGAGTTTTTTTTCTACTGGTAACATATTATGTGGGGGGGGGCACCAGAGCTCGAACCCAGGCTCCCTCCCACACCCTCAAACTATTCTTAGATCAGAGCTAAGCTGACAAAGCCAGACATTATTACTAAAGTGTGTTGTTCTTTCTAAAGTGTTTCTGTAATTTAACTTCCATCAGACGTAGCATCGTAAGCTACAGCTCTGAACCTTAATGTTCCTAGACATACAATAATACAGATAGTCTGGCCTTAAAATCCATGATGTGGACTCTCTTCAGTTGCCCCAAGTTATCTTACAACCTAGTGAAAGTTAAGGTCAGGCGGTTACTGTGTCTGGTGTTGAAAGACACCTGTAACTGAGTCGAGAATATCATTCCTCAGAACCTGCATCTGGGGGACTTTAGCTCTGTATTTAATATGGGAACATTTCACTAAGTTGGAAAAATTATTTAAACTCAAAATCGACAGTTTCAGTGTTTAAGACAAGAGTATTAGCCATCTGCTTGTGATTCCAAACTGAAGAGGCCGAGGCAGAGAATTGAAAGTTTGTGACCAGCTGGATATGTTGTAAAAACTGCCTCATAAACCAAGCAGGAAAGAAGAAAAGACGGAGGGAGGGAGGGACGGAGGGAGGGAGGGAGGAAGGAATGGGGAAGGGAGGAAGGGAGAGAGGGAGGGAGGGAGGGAGGAATGGGGAAGGGAGGGAGGGAGGGAAGAAAAGAGGGAGAGGAGAGAGAGGAGAGAGGGAAGAAGGAATGACTCCAGTCTTTATATCAAAATCAGCTGTTATTTGCATACTTTAAACTCTGGTCATAAGAATACAAGGGCGAAGAGACATCATCTTGCTTTATGGTAATGCATGAACCTGTTACCTCATTTTAATTTGGAGTTGGGGGAGTTGACACTTTGGTTTTTAATAAAATCTTATGTTCTCTGGAAAGTTCTAGATAAAAACTAAGAAAACAAATGAATGAAACAAATCTAATGACTATTGCTAATTTTGTGGGCATTTCTTCCAAAGCTTTAACTACATAGTTTGACATAATTCAGTAGTGATTTCCTGGGTATCTAATATTGATATTTAGAGATCATTTATAAGCTTGGATTTTTCAGTAGACATGGAAATTGGTTAGCAATGAGACAGTTCAGTGAGGAATTATTCCCATGTCTTCACTTGTTCAGGCTCGTCAACTAAGGTTCCTACCAGTGCTGCTGTCTGCTAGGTGTGTCAGCCTTACCAGCTCCTGGACGATCCTGCTTCAGCTAGGGTCGAGAGACACTGCTCTCCTGGGTTCTCATGCCCTTGCCATTGAAGTTCCGTAAATCATGGTCAAAGTCGACAGGAAGACAGAGGTTAAGAAGTGACTCTTCAGGTCTGGCACATTGCTCGGGGGTCAAGTGCTTGCCCCCCACAGTTGGCACCTTGAGCTCTCTCCTAAGTACTACAACACACTCAATGGAATGAACAACCAAAACCAGAAAAAAGGAAATAATTTTCCACATGTGACTTTGAGGACTGGAGAAAGGGGTACAGTCTCTCTCCAGGCTGGTTCTGGGCTAGCTTCCGTGGAAGAGAACTAGAGCGTCATGAAGAGTCTCTGGATAGCAGTGTGGTCGTATAAACGGCCTTTAGCCAGAGGTTCGCATCCACGCGTCCGTGTTAGAAGTCTAGCTGCCTTCACTTATGAAGTCACTCCAGGTTGTCTCCTAATCACTGGATGTGCACTTCTGCGACTGCAGTGTGGAGGGCGCATGATGAATGCCCAGCACACGTCTCCAGCTCCCGCTCTCCTGTCCCAGCCATGCAGCCTCCTGTGAAAGGAGCGGATGCTTGGATAAGTGAAAGTACGAACCTGGCGCAGGACATTCTGACCTTTGGGTTTCTTTTCTATTTGACAGATGCTGGGGCTGGCCCAGGGATGTTTTGACTACACCATTCCATACATTAAAGAAAGGATCCAGTTCGGCAAAAGAGTATTTGATTTTCAGGTATATAATTAAGCTCCTTCCAGCGTCTGGGTATTTTATTGGGAGGGCCACTGGGATCACCTTAGCCTTTTCCAAGGGCAAAACCACAGCCTTGGGACCGGCACAGCAGTCAGACTGTCTCATGTGCAGTCTCTATGCGGCCTCAGAAGTCAGGCCGGGCCTGAAGCACTCCTGTTGTACATCTCAGTTTCCATCTGAAGTGCTTAGGATATGGATATTTTAAGATTGTGGAATGTTTTCATAGACATAATTTAGGGACCTAATTTTGTTTCATATGTATCTTATACATGAAGTATATATAATGTTTATGATTTTTATACAATATTTTTAATTATTTTATACACAAAGCTTCATGGCATAGTACATCATCTTAGTATTCCAGAGGTTACTGATTTGGGAGCACTTGGGATTTCAGATTTTCAGATTAAGAATACTTAACCTGTGCTAGGGTCGGGTCTTACACACCAGTTTAAGCCTCTATGCGTCATCTTTGAAATGAAAAGAGATTGCCTATATACTTTCAAGTCAGGTATGTTAGAGTGTTTAGCAGGCTGCATGGAGATATGAGTTCAGACCACGCTTCCCTGGTAACACTGAAAAGACACTTTGAGGTACACGTGTGTGTCTTTCAGGAGTTACAGTGTGTTGCAGTAAATAAAAATGAAATGCTCTCAACCAAGCATTCTGGGAAGTGCAGTCCAGACCACTGATAAGGCTTTTCAGAGCTTCCCAGGCAACCTGGTACTCCTTGGTGGCAAGAGTATTTTATACTTGGAGGTTCTGCCAAGGTGGGGCAGCCTGGGATGCCAGTTTGTCAACCTCTTAGGTATCCCCGTATTCCAAGGCAGGTCATCTAAAAAGTCAAAATAATTGCTGTACATTTGTATTGTGTTAAAAACTGCAAGGCTCCAAGGACAGTGTCTATCTTTTTTCCCCCCTTTTCTTCTTTTCTTCAGTTTCTTTCTGTTTCAGAAAGTGCTAGGATTAACGGTCATAATGGTGTTCCCATACTGATGGGGCGCCCAGGAGGGGGCTCCCGGCTGTGCCGCTGAGTGGGGGACTCAGAGGGAGGTTTGGCTTCACACAGAAGGATGCTCTGGAGGATGGGGGAGGGGAGGTACTGGGAGAGAGGAAGAGGAGGGAGGAGGAAAGAGAGGAGTGTAAGGGGGGGACTGAGGAGGGGTGGAGGGAGGGAGAGGACGGGAGTGTAAGAGGGGGACTAGGGAGGGGTGGAGGGAGGGAGAGGACAGGGTGCCTATTGAGTTTATATGATTGGGGGAAAAGGGAAATAAAAAAAAAGTGCTGGAATTTATCCCAGTGCCTCACACACACACACACACACACACACACATACACACACGCATGCACACGCACACGCGCACACACGCATACACATACACACACATGCACATACACACGCACATGCACACACACGCACATACACACGCACACACCCCACTCAGGTGCTCTGTTGCTGACGATGCCTCCAGGCTGCAGTTTCTTGTGCTGCCTGCTCTGTCTACCGTGTCATCTTGAGGTTTACTCACCACTGCATATCACATGAGCACATTCATGTAAGGTGGGAAGCCGTGGGCATGCAGTCGTCTAAACCAGATGCAGCCAGTGCTTGCCACAGTCTATCCCATCGTCCCTTCCCTACACACGGGAAACTGGGCCATGTGGAAGGAGGGTTCCCAGGACTTTGTAGCTTGTATCAGAATCGCAGGGCTTTGTCTTGGGTCTGTTCTGCTCTTCACTTCTGAACACTGGAGCACGGCCTGAGAGCGTCCACGGAGCTGGAAGAGGGGAGCAGAGGGTAGGCTGGTCGGCAGGGCTTCATGAGTGCATGGGCTCAGGAAACTGCTAAAAATACTAATGGTAATATTTCTAGAGATGCTTAGGATGTGTGATTTTTTTTTAAATCAGGAATTTGATACTAAAAAGATATAATGACAATCCGTGTGTAATTATTAACGGTGTAAAGCTTTGGTGAGAGTCCGTAGGTTTCATCTACTCTGCTGCTCCCTGGCCGCACGTTTCTGACATCTTTCCTGCTCGCAGCAGGCCCAGGCCTGCTTATCCTCACTTCTCTCAGCTGTTTATTCAGCAGAGATTCGCGCTGGTCCTGCAGGCCGGGCCTTGTGCGCACAGCGAGGGAACCAGCGTCCGCCGTCACTTTTCTGCCTCCCTTGTGCTCCTGTGGTCATTGAAATAGACAACAGGGCGGTGCCGTGGGGCTATTTGAATGAAGGCTCTGTGAAAAAGCAGAATCTGTTCTATATAAAAAGCCATAAGAAATCTCTAGAACTTGATTTAGCATAAAAATATGTTACTTGACTAATGGGTAAAAACAGGCTGGAACCAGATGCACATGTGTCTGTATAGATCGATACACTTTAGAAATGGCCTCACAGGTTCAGAGTAGGAATATTCTCTCCACATGGGATGAGCAGGATTGTACACTGCACAGCAAAGATGACAGATGATCAAAGAGATGGTGTAAAAAATAAGCTTGAAATTTTTACAAGAAAATATCTCTATGTCATCAGAGTAAGAAAGGATTTCAAAAGAAAAGCACAGAAAGAACTAGTCATAAAGGATAAGAATTAGTGAATTTTCCAGGCATGGTGGTGCTTTCTTGTAATTGTAGCATTCAGAAGGCTGAGGCAGGAGGATCGCTGTAAGTTAGAGGCCTACCAGGATTACATAGTAAGATTTCTCTCCCTGTCTCTCTCTATATACATACACACACACACACACACACACACACACACACACACATATACACTCACATATATTAATTACTCTTATGTGTTGCTGTGAGAGAGCACCCAAAGTCAAGCAACTTAAGGGCAAAAGGAGATTTATTCAGCTTATGGTTCCAGAGGGAGATGCAGGCTTTCAGGGCAGACGCAGCATGGCTGGCAGCCGAAGCTGGAAGAGGCTGCGTCACTGCGGACAACATGGAAGCTGAGAGCTGCCAGACTGCTTGCTGCAAAGGCAGATCTCTCCAGGAGCTAGGATGAGGCTCATCACCTCAAGGCCCACCCCGTGACCACCGTCCTCCAGTGAGGCTCCGCCTCTGAGAGGTGCCATGACCTCGCCAAGCATATGAGACTCTGGGGGGCATATATCAAACCATGACATATATATTGAATTTTATACACACACACACTGAATTTAACTACCAAATTTTCCTCAAAAGATACTATAATCAGACTGGGCAGATGTAGCTCAATAACAGAGTACTTGCCTAGGGTACTTAAGGTCCTGAGTTCAGCCCCCAGGGCCATATACACACATAACACACCAAATAATAGAGAGTCAAATATTTGCTTTTGGCATATATTTGTGGATGTTCAACTTACTCTGATGCTTTATGTCCTGCATATATGTAAAGTCTTTTGTACATATCAAAATTTCATACATATCTAATGTCTCAAAAAGAAGACCCTAAAGATATTTGTAAACTGTTATTTTTTTCCAGTCTATTCCTCTTTTTGTTTAAGAAAAGCCATTCTTGGGATTCTTGAATAATTATTGGCTATTCAGAATGCTGAGAAAAAGTGACTGCTGAATGCTCAAGCCTTAAACAAGACTTCTATGTCAGCACCTGTAGGATTCAGGAAGATCATAGAAGAGGCTGCAGAGAGAATGTGGAGCAGGAGGATAGGAAGAGTGCTGGAAATATTGTGAAAGAGGGGGAGGAGAGAATGTAAGAGCAGGAAACATCATGGAAGAGGGGGAGGAAAGAATGTAAGAGCAGGAAACATCATGGAAGAGGGAGGAGAGGATGTAAGAACAGGAAACATCGTGGAAGAGGGGGAGGGGAGGATGTAAGAGCAGGAACATCATGGAAGAGGGAGAGGAGAGAATGTAAGAGCAGGAAACATCATGGAAGAGGGAGGAGAGGATGTAAGAGCAGGAACATCATGGAAGAGGAGGAGGAGAGGATGTAAGAGCAGGAACATCATGGAAGAGGGGGAGGAGAGGATGTAAGAGCAGGAAATATGGAAGAGGGGGAGGGGAGGATGTAAGAGCAGGAACATCATGGAAGAGGAGGAGAAGAGGATGTAAGAGCAGGAACATCATGGAAGAGGGGGAGAAGAGGATGTAAGAGCAGGAACATCATGGAAGAGGGGGAGAAGAGGATGTAAGAGCAGGAACATCATGGAAGAGGGGGAGAGGAGGATATAAGAGCAGGAAGATCATAGAAGAGGGGGAGAAGAGGATGTAAGAGCAGGAACATCATGGAAGAGGGGGAGGAGAGGATGTAAGACCAGGAAACATCATGGAAGAGGGGGAGAGGAGGATGTAAGAGCAGGAACATCATGGAAGAGGAGGAGGAGAGGATGTAAGAGCAGGATGGCAGGAGAAGCACTGTGAAACACTGTCTTCTGGGCATGACATGGCCACTGCAGTGATGAACTCACAGCAGCTGTGGCCTGCCTGGGACTGGGCTCCTCAACAGTCAGTCATGCATGGAGGAGGGGCCTCACCCCTATTGGGTGTTAGATGCTGGGGGAGTCTACCACGCTCCGTGGATGATCCCACACCCATGCTCGAGGATAACCCTGGTACAGCTCAAAGGATCACAAAACAAAACAAAAAGACTTGAACACAGGAAAGGGGTTTATAGAGAGGAGGGTGTGTTGATAAGGTAGGGGTAAAGGTACTAAGAACGTATTTCTCCATTTATGAATTGTCAAAGAATAAATTTTAGAAATAAGATTCTGTCATCTCACATTATTAAGATTATTTAACCGCTCTTTCCTTTTTTAAACTTTATTTTGTGCACGTGTGTGTGTGTGTGTGTGTGTGTTCCAGGATACTGTGTGTCCCTGGGAAAGACCAAGGGTGACTTCGGGAATCGTTTTGGATCTACCTCCTTTTCGTTTCACTCTGGGATTTCCCAAGCTCCGCCCATTAGGGCCTGAAGTGCAGGTTGCCACCATTTCCACCTGGCATTTTTATGTGGGACCTGGGATCTGAACTCAGGATCTTCTGCTTGTGACGCAGAGTCTTAACTCCTCGGCCATCTCTCCAGTCCCCTGACTGACTGCTCTTTCTTGCTGGACTCAATCATGAGGGCAAGGTAGTCTGGCTAGTGTTTCATGCAATGCCTCCATTGCTCGGCACATAGCCAGCATAAAGTAGGGCTAAGTAAATGTTCAAGTGGATAGATAAGTTCAATATGAGAAACAATTCAGTCTGAGGTGACATCTGTGCCTATATTTATAGTCAGTTGTGTTTTGTTTTTGACTTGTTTTGCTTTTGGTATTTTTAAAACAGGTTCTCTCGAACAGTTACTTTTTCTGCTGCTTTAAGACACACTCAGACTCAAGCAACCTAAGGGGTGAATGAGAGATTTATTTGGCTTGTGGATCAGAGGGAGTATCATCCATTCTGACCAAAAAGGCGGGGCAGGCAGCAGAGGCTGCGGACAGCTCAGGTCCCTGCACCCATTGTGAAGGGGGAGAGAGAAAGCAGCGAAGTCGAGCAAATTGCTATGGGAAGCAGTGTGGGGCTGCGCAATCTCAAGGCCCACCCCCTGTGGGCACCTTCCTCCAACAAAGCTCCACCTCCTAAAGGTACCCGGACCTGCCAAAGGTTGCAAACACATGACCATGTGGGGGGCAATTCACATTCAAACCATGACAGTCTCAGTAAGTAGACAAGGCTGTCCTCCATCTTGTAGCCATCCTCCTGCATTGCAAACGCAGGGGTCACAACCCCACCCCCACTCCCCACCCCCCACCTCCGTGCCTGGCTGGGCAGGTCACTGCTATGAATTTTAACGTTCACAGGTTCATGCATGACCAGGTTTTCACGGGCAGGTAGTGACACCTTGTCACCAACTAAAACTTCAGGCTGGTGGTAATTTTTAGGGTGATTTTTAAGAGTTATTCTTTAAAAATACAGTAACTGCTTCAGTGCATAAAGGTGCATAAACCTTGTGACCTGAGCACAATCCCTAGAAGCCCACTTGGTGGAAGGAGAGAACCAACTTCTGAAGTGTGTTTGTACATTCTCTCTCTCTTTCTCTCTCTTCCTCCCTCATAAGTAAATAAAATATGTTACAAAATTCAATACCTCATATCCTTTGCACCTGCAGTACACTCACATAAGTAAAGCTAGTTGAAGGACAAAAGCTGGTGCTTCAAAAATTTCCTCATCACTTGGCAATTAACAACTTTTACTGCCTCAAGACCATGTTTAAAATCTGATTTCTTAATTCAAAGAATATATTCAGAGTTTTGCCTACTGGGATTTAGCTTACGCTAATTTTGACTACAAACAAATTTGAAAATGATTGGTAAATGTAAGAGTCGGGATCTGAAACCTTAGCCTTTTGATGATGTTATCTGAATCTTAACAGATTTTGAAGAATTGCGTAGGGTTCAGGTCTTTTGAAGAAGATCCAGCAATGTCTGTAGGTTAGTATTTTAGATCACAGATTTTGAAGGATTCAAATGAAGTAGATATAAGATTTGGGAATATAGTCTGAGGCTGTCAGCATCGTGCATCTTAGGTGGATTTAAAGAATACCATGTTTTGAAGTCAGCCGTCTCTAACATGGATCTGAATGTTCAGGGACTCCAACACCAAGTGGCTCAGGTGGCCACTCAGCTGGAAGCTGCAAGACTGCTGACATACAACGCCACTAGACTTGTGGAGGCTGGAAGACCATTCATAAAGGAAGCATCTATGGCCAAATACTATGCATCGGAGGTAAAAAAAAAAAAATCATTCAGCTCCGTTTTTTTCATACATGGCTTGTTAATCTTTTCATTCGGAAATGATGATTGAGCATAAGAGATTTCTACATAAGAGAATGTGGACTTTCTAGTTTTTATAGTAAAAAGGTGAAAAAGTAAAGCCACCAGGGGAAAACGTTATTTCTGTGGTATCACAAGTGTTTTCCCAATGGCCAATTCAGGTTGACCTTCCCTACTACAGCTTGCACAAGCACACACAGGCACACGCACAGGTACACACACACAGGCACACATGTATGCACACACATACACACATACATACAAGTACACATGCATGCGCACACACAGGTACACTCACGCACATGCACACACATAGAGACACAGGCACACGCATACACACGTACATACATATTCACACATGCACGCACACACATATGCACACAAGCACATATGCATACACACACACACACACACACACACACACACACACACACACACACACACACTGAGGCTTCCTCAAAGTGAAGGCCCTAAACCCATGGTTTCAAGATGAGCAAAGTAAATGGGTTGGAAGATTTAAAACACTGAGTTTTTCTCCTTTCTGCCCAGACAAGCGCATTCTCTATTTTACACAGTAAACATCGACTGGAGAGTTTACATTTTGGGCAGTTTTCTTGGTCTTAGCAATATGTCTCATATTTTGCTCTAAATGCTCCTCTGCAGCTCCTAGTGCTGCTTTACCTCACGTCCTTGTGTGCTTACAGTACAACCTTGTGCCTGATCCTTCTACCCCGGACACTTGAGAGCCCTCTTGACCTTTCTTTGTCTCCCACATCAGATCCCTCGGCAATTCCATGATTCCACCCCAAGAGGTGTTTATAGATAGCATCTTACACAGTCTAGCTGATCTCGAAGTCAACAATGATCTTGAACTCCTGATCCTTCTGCCTGCACTCTGAAGTGCTGGCATCACCCTGAAGGATTTCTTGAGTTCTGTGTGTCCGTCTCCCTCCTCTGCAACCTGCCCAGGCTGCACCATTTCTTAACCAACCTCCTGTGCCACTCACCTGCCCTCGTGGTCCCCAGTGCCCTCGTGATCCTGACGCCCTCGTGGTCCCCAGTGCCCTCGTGATCTTGGTGCTCTTGTGGTCCCCAGTGCCCTCGTGGTCTTGGTGCCCTTGTGATCCCTGGTGGTCTACAGTCCAATCTGTGTTTTCCTTGTCCAGTAGGTCACTTCCAATCTTTCAGTGGCTTCCCAATCAAATGGAAAAATGATCTACGTTAGTTTTCTGTCATGGCTATAGCACACACATTCCCCAAAATTTATATCATGAAACAGTGAAGTTTTATCAGTTCCCACTTTGGGAGTCAGACGTGTGGAATGGTTCTCACAAGAATCAGCAGAATAACTTTTTCAGAGGCGCCAATGAAGAATCTTCCAGTGCCAGGGCGCTGGTATCCCTTGACTCACACACAGCCCCTTGGTCCACTTTCATGACCAACGTGTGTGAACATTCAAACCTCTCTCAGCCCGGCTCCTGTTTCCTGGTCTGTTGTTCCAGTGACTAACTCTGCAGCTCCGGAGACCCTTCTAAGCACTGCTGATTATGTCAGTTCCGCCTGCAATCTCAGTACCTCAAATCCTTCCTCTAGTCACAGCTGCAAAGCCCCTGGTGCATGAAGGGTGGGCATCGGCCGTTAGGAACCATTGCTGCGGATGAAGCGCTGCCCACCTGCAAGTTGCCGGCCATCTGGTCTCTTCCCAGTCCATCTGACCAGACCAGGGCTTCCCCTTAGGCCTTGAAGCCAGTGACCCCTCGGGCCTTGCAGACACTTCCTCCGCTGGAAATGCCCTTAACTTGCGCTTTTGACTCAGCCACGCCGCTTCCTCAGGCAGCTCACCAGCTAAGTCTCTCCTGACTCTGCCACTCTGCAGCTTACAAAGGTCTGTGCTTGTTGACTTAATACCTGCCTGTCAGCCACCAGAACCAAAGGAGTGTCTGTCCTCCTCCACCCTCAGTACTTTCTGCTAACTCTGCAAATGAATAGGGTGTTTTAGGTGGTGTGGAGGAGGGGTGGAGGCCTGCTGACTCAGGAGGTGACTGGCCTTCAGTGGCCCAGAGCAGGGACGCTGCATTCCTGTAGGGCGCATACTTCAGCTGTGGTGGATGCTTGTCTGGGCAGGTGGCAGGACTGACCACAAGCAAGTGCATCGAGTGGATGGGAGGAGTTGGCTACACCAAGGACTGCCCGGTGGAAAAATTCTTCCGGGATGCAAAGATTGGTAAGTAGACGTTTTGTGTTTTATTTTGTTTTGTTTGGGCGATTGTGTGTGTCGGTTTTATATCGCTGGCAACTAGGGAGAGGCAGTTTTAATCTCTTCCATATGTTTATTGACTCTCATGACTAGATTTCCCCTTCCTCTTCCTACCAGAAAAATGGAGTTTTATTTCCAAAAACATCAAGTTGCCTCTTAAAACGCCCCAGTAGGCTTTTTAGTGAAATCGCAAATCCACTCTCTTAATTTTTCTGTTACTCCAATCTAATGTTCATTATGTGCTCTGTGAAGTATGGCTCTAATCTGGAAGCCAGGTGCCTGCTGGATGCCTGAGCGGTCCAGCGCTCCACCACCAGCAGCAAGCGCGGCAGCTGACAGCGCCTGGCCGCAAAACAGCCCGGCGCACGCATTATTCGCGCCCAGAACCCAAGTCTGCAGCTGTCCAGAAGTCATCATAGACGTCTACAAATCACATGGAAAAACTCTTATCTCAGTCACGATTACTTTGTCCAGGACTTCCATAGCCAGCAACATCGAATCATGTCGCTAGTAATACTTTTTATGGCAAATGCAGGGACTTCGTTTAAAAAGCTTATTTTTTGCATATAGGTATGTGTGCATGTGTGGGTGTGGGTGGGTGTATGTGCAAGAGAGCACTAGAGTGTGTGCCTTGGAGGCCCAAGGGTGACATCCGGAATCATCCGGGATGGCTCCACCTCCTCATTGCTTTGCTCTGGGGTTTCCCAGGCTCCGCCTTCCAGAGTCAGATTGCAGGCTGCTCTCGTACCCACCTGGCATTTTACCTGGCACTGGGATCCAAACTCAGTTCCTGCTGCCTGCGAGACAAAGGCTTCAACCACTGAACCGTCTCCTCAACCCACACAGAGCTTGTTTTCTGAGTGACTCTTTTAACTGTGGACCCTAATTTGCTTCCTTTTGCTTAAGGTACAATATATGAAGGAACGTCCAACATCCAGCTGAACACCATTGCAAAGCACATCGATGTGGACTACTGACACTCACTGGACACTTCACGTCACCATAGCAACCATGTGCCTTGCAGTGAGCCCCCGAGCCCCTCGTCCTGGGCTTCAGGCTCGGCCTTTCCTCTTGCCTCTTTCTCGCCTACTCCCAAACCGTTTTATGCACCTCTATATACAGAAGTTTCCCTGTACCAGTATTTGGGAAAATTATGATATTTGAAGTATTAATTGCGCAAATGGTCATTTTATATTCCTACTAAATCTTCATATTATGATATGTCAGGGAAACATTTGTTACAGTAGGTAATTTTTACTCAATTTCAGTTTTAAGTTGTGAAGCAAGGTAGATAAAATTTATTTGAAAAAAATCTAAATATCAGAGACTTCTAAATATCAGAAAAATAATGGAAAATAAGGATGCAATTTGTAGGTCGTATAATTGACAACAGCAGCTAGAGAGCTTAAAACATTGATGTATGAAAGATGCAGTTCGTGTTGGCTCCAGTGGGTGTTGAAACATGTTACTGCAGTTTTTAAGCTATAGAGTTTAAATGATTTGGCCTAATCATCAGAAAATATCCAATATTATAATAGCCATTCTATCAGACACTATTTTTCAGAAGTATAATTTATTTCTGCATTTTAATTGAACACATTTTCCTCAAACTTGGTTATTGGGCTTTGTCCTGAATAGTAATTAATTGAGAAATTAAATTTTGGTTCAGTAATTCTGAAGAGAAAAATATCTTGCTCCCATCAGGAAATATATCAAAATCTTATGAAGAATAGTGAATTGAAGGAGACTGGAGGATTTGGAAAACGCATGTTCGATAGAATTATGTGTAGTGATTTATATATTAAATAATGTTATAATCGTGAAGATAAAAACCTGGTTCACTTATAAATGATGGACAGGCAAAAGCTGCTGATTTCGTGCTTAATGTCAGGGATTCTCGTCAGAAAAATCTCCCGTCAGCCCATTCTGAAGTCTTTGAGAACAAGGTAAACAGCAGACCAAGAGAGCATCTCGGTTTCTCACAAAGAAGCACAAGTCAGACCTGAAAAATGCTCAGGACTCATATAGCTGCTGAAAATAACTGTTAGAACAGAAAGCATTTTTAGTACCCTAATGAAAGGATAATGTTTATTAAGAAAACCTGACATTTTCAAAGTAATTTTGCTTGGCACATTCATGTTTATTGAGTTGGATTAATTTCTACAATGCAAATCATAGTTAAATATTCAAAGTTGTATAAAAACAATAGATGTAGGAATTCCATTAAAATACCAGGAAGAAATGTGACAAATTTAGACTTTGAATCCAAAGAGCTAAAGTCTACTTGACTTTCAAATAGGGAAATGATAAAAAAGCTTTGCCCTGATGGTCTACAAATGGCTGACAAATCTGATGAAAGGACCGAAGGGTGGGTGAAATGCCCGGAAAGGACTCAGACAGCTGTAGTTTCTGTGACTGCGTGGAAGAGGTGACCTGTACAGGTAACGGAGGAGGAGCCAGTATTCCAGCTTCCTTCTGGAAAATGAGAAACCCGCGAAGGCGCAACCAACATGGAGTCCGGCCCATCTGCCCTTGAAAGCATGAAGTTCAGATTCTTGCATCAGTTCTGTGCATGTTGACAAAGAGCATTAAAACTAATTAAAACTAAACCTGGCTTGTTCTGTTAGTGAACCTTGTGGGTCTCATGAGAGAGGATGTTGGAGGCTTTCCTTGTATTTTTTCCAGAGCTTTGCTTCTGATAACTATGACTTCGAGATCCATCGTGAAACTATGTCATATCGTGTCTGGTGAAGAACCAGCCTTCAGCTCCTGAAGTCTGTGGTTACCGTTTATTAATTTGAGGGCAGGCCTAGCCTGGGGCTCAGAAGGTAAAGACCTGAGCAGCTCTGCACAGATGGAAGACCATCTACCACTGGTAGAGGTTTCACTTCACAGCATGAAAACGGATGAATTGGTATCGATGACTTGAGGATCCTGGAACATTAAGTGTGGAGACCTTAGGGAACCATCTAGACTCTCCATCACTGCAGAAGTGAGCTTCCTCACTGTTCCAAGATCATCCTTCCAAGGACAAAGACAAGAACTCAGAGGTGCTGGCTCTAATTCAGTTTGCTTCCTGTTATTAAACATCGCCAGGGCACAATTCCACAGACTGTGGATTTCATGCTTGTTTTACCTTGTTGACTTACTTGAAGCTTGAGATAAGGAATGAACTTTCAGAAGTGCCATGATTGATCCGTTATTGCTACATGTGTCGTTACCTGCCAACAGCACTGCAGCCACCTGCTCTCTGGCTGTAACCAAGATGTCAAATGTTGGCTTCAGTGTTGTACTGTATTTTAGAAAGTGCAGCAGTTACACTAGCAAAAGGGCCTGGGTTCAAATTCCTAGATCCCATGTAAAAATGCTGGTCAGATACGGCAGCAGCCTGCACTGCCAACCCTGCAAGGTGGAACCCGGGAAACCCCAGAGCAGTCCAGGAGGACTGCCAGCTCCACCCTTGAGGCTCCGCAGGCACAGGCTTAGTGTCCTCTTGTACACGCACGTGCACATGTGCCAGAAAAAATGTACCAGTTCTCACGGGCATGTTTATGCTCATCTGTCATAAAGTGAAAGTTTAGTTTTAATGGTACTGTGTGTTTGTCGCTACAAATCAATATTCTATGGAGGATGGACTATGAAGCACTAAATTAACTGGATTTTCCCTACTCCAATAAAGCAAAACTACTCGTTGCCCATGCAGATGGAGTAAGACCCCAATGTGATCTTGCTGTCAGGCACACAGCCCTTTGCTCGCAAGCCTGTGGCCCTCCTCTCAAGGAGGTCGATTTTGTCTTTAAACAGAAGCCTACAGCGTAGGCCAAGTTTAAATTCATGATGCTAAAACAAATTTTCCCAGAGGACTTTTTTTTTCATGGCAATATGAACAGCTCTTTAGTAGAGAGGTCGCCTCTTCGGAGTAGAGATCATCCGGCCAATGTTTATGCTTCTGCATCATGAAATTAGTTTTGCAAATTTCATATTGTTGCACTTTTGGATCTGTGCTACACTACAGTCCAAAGCCTCGAGAGATTTCAGCTCTCTGTTGCCTATTTTTCAGTATCATCGTGAATATCTCCATGTTGGCTGCTTTTTTTCTTTTTTGTCATTTGGGAATACATTTGAGTGGGAGCTATATCCAAGGTGGGCTCTGAACTGCCATCACAAAGGTAAATAGCCCCTTGGTCAACTGTGTGCCTGTGTTAGTGTCCTTTCTCTTGTCATTGATGTATCATTGCCGCCGATACACGACTGAGGAGGAAGTGCCAAGTTGGAGCCCGCGCACGCGCAGAAGCAGTTCTTCAGACCTTTCAAAGTGATGGCAGACACGCTGCCTCAGGCCTTACCCCCTGCCAGCCCTCGCTCTGCACTCCCCGGAATGAGGATTCACAGCAGCCAGTGAGTGATGCCTGACATCCCATTGTACGGGCAAGGAGACGGACACAGAGAGGCCAAGAGGACGAACATAGGCTCAAGGCTGCAACAGAATTCGTGCTTGGGGTGCCTGGCTGAAAAAGGCCTCCCCGCTCCGTTCCTGTGGGTCACTAAGCTATTTGGTCTTTAGGGGCTTCTAACAAAACATCACTGCCTTTGTTAGCGTTATGAACTGGCCATTCCTGGGGGCTGAGGGTCACTGCTTTCAGGCTGAGAACAAGACCCGAAAGGCAAGTTAGTAAGTATGATAGGAGAGTGGATTTTGGAGACACTGAGAAAGAGGAGGGGGTTAGGGGGACACCTCCATGGTTTGGCGCTTGCCTAGCATGCCCAGGACCTTGGGTTTGATCCCCAGTAGCACAATATTTAAAAAGAGAGAAAAAAAAAAAAAAGGAAAGGGAAAGAAAGATGGCAAGCGGGGATGTTCTAGAAAAGGAACTAGGCAGTGTCCGAGTGCTGCTGCCTCCTAGAGTTTTGACTCGGCCAGTGTTTGACCCTTGACCTGAAACAGCGTTCCACGGAAGCCATGACAGCTGTGCTGGGTTGTGAAGAACAATCAGAGAGTGGGATTCAAACCCAGGACCGACTGCCGAGTGCTCGAGCCGCGTTCACTTTGTAGGTCACGGTAGGACTGGGGATGCAGCTCGGTGGAGCGTTTGTCTGGCATACGCATGGCTTTGGAGTCAATCTCACGCACGGGGGCAGGGGTAGGGAGACGAGGAAACATGCGGTGCTAGTTAGATACACAGGTGTCAACCTGACTCTTGAGGGCTGAGCTCTGGGCACATCTGAGAAGAATTAGCAGTTGAGGCAAGTCCTGAGCAAGCCTGCAGGAGACTGACTGATGTGTGGTGACCCCACCCACAGTGGTCGGGACTGTTTGCTGGGCAGGAAGTCAGGATGGAGAGAGTTGATCCCAGCATAGTTTGGCAGACTTGCAGTCTGGCAAGTAAGTGAGATTTCTCCTCTTGCAGCGATCCCAGTGGATATGGTGTGACCAGTTCTCTTTGCTCCTGGTGTCAGTGCAGCTCTCCTGCCAAGCTGGACCAAGAACTGTAACCAAGAATCCTAAGAAAAAACCCACTTGTTCCCGAAAACTGTTTAGTCATGAATTTACGGCACCATGAAGCCAAGCTGTAATACATGGGAGATGGGGGAAAAATAACATGAAATGTGGCCACACACAGCACTGTATAGATGCAAGAGAGTCGAAACTACATGTCGAAGTCCATTCAGACACATTTAGAGGCAAACGGACTGAAATCCTGGCTACATAAAGTTAGAAACTCCTCAGATGATTTGGAAAAATTGAAATGGATGAGGAAATACCCTGTGAAAGCTATAAAAATAAAAGCTGGAGTCAACGCCATCTCACAAGACTGAATTAAAGACAGAAATAACTTTAAAGGATCTCTCATAAAAAGGAGGAATTCACCAAGAAGATCCAGTAGTCGTGAACTTTATGTCCCTAACACGTAACCAGGAACTATAAAGAGCAAAACAAATAGAATTGCGATGGGAAACATCGACAAAGCCGTAAGCGTGGGCACTGACTCAGAAATCAAGTCTCAGCTGGCAGGCGGGCACAGTCCTGTAACCCTAGCACTGGGGGAGTTGAGGCAGGAGGATTGCCATGAGTCTAAGGCCACTCAGGGCTACATAACACGATCCTGTCTCAAAAAAAAGAAAAACAGAAAGGAAGGAGGGAAGGAGGAAAAAAAAAGACCACGTAGTTCTCTACCCAGGCCCATGTTTAAATTGGCTCCAAGATGGATCATGACCTGCTGCATAATTTTGTTGTGGCCAATGAGCTGAGAATGGTTGAATGTGTGGAGTATTTATACAACATCCTCCATTTTGACGCTAGCCTTCAAAGCCTGAAATAGTTACCTGCTAGCTCTAGGAAGAAGTTGGACAACCTTTTATTAACAACCTTTTATTAAACAGCTGCCTCTAAATTGGATTTTTCCCGAGAAGGCCGCCTAGTGATTCTATGTGGGTGTCGCACCAAAGCAACACAGAACATAGATCCTCCCATGGGAAGCTGGAATCCGTCCTTTAATCTACAAATCCCTTCCTATCTTCCCCATCCTTAAAATGAATTCGCTAGCTGGGTACGTTAGCACGTGACTAATCCTAGCCCTCGGGAGGCCGAAGCAGGAGAAACGTAACCTCGAGCCCACATTTGGCTCAACTGTGCTTTTAGAAACTTGTAGAAAGCAACATAAATGGATCAATCCTTTGAGCTGCCACCCTTTTCCCACAGTGCTGTGGGGTTGGGGACCATGATCACCTTACCCACAGTGGCCCTGCATCTCCAGCCGTTCCTGTATCCCTGTTTGTGTGAAAAAATTAGAATGTTTTCTCACTAATTGATACAGAAAATGAAATTCTTTTCATCTATGTTTTCAAAAAAGTTATTTTCCTCCTAAAGCATTTAAGGTCATTAAAAGGTAAAGTTAAATTATAATTTTAAAGGTGTTTACACAAGACCAAATTTTGAAATTGTATTATAAAAACCACAACCATTTATAGTCTTGGCATTCAGTGTTCACCCAGAGTTATGTCACATGCCACACACATCATACCATTGCCACATAGCTAACCAGATTGAAGAGTCAGGTTGTAGAGAAGGCTTAGGAGTTAAAATCTCACAAACAAATGGACCTGAGTTCAGATCCCCAGATCCCAAGTTAAAAAAATTTAAAAATCAGACAAATATGGTGGCAGGCTTCTAATTCTAGCCCTGGAAGGTGGAGCCTGGGAAACCCCAGAGCAGAGAAATAAGGAGGTAGAGCAATCCAGGAGAATTCCCAGTGTTACCCTTGGGCCTTCACAGGCACATATGCACTTAGTGCCCTCTTGTATGCATGCCTGCACACACATGTACACACACACATGCACGCACACACACACACGCACACACACACACAAAAAAGAGTACTATGAATTACCATTAAGCCACCATATACTGTTCAAAAGTTGTGCCAATTCCTGGAAGTGACTGGGACTGCCTATCAAAACACAAAGAGAAGCCGGGGACAGACAGTCAGTGCTCCAGGAGATAATCGTGGTTGCACAAGGCTCCTGCACACTTGCTATCTGAGAGGGAGGATGTGACAGGTTTGAGATCTGTCTTCTGGAAGAGGAGGTCCTCCCTGGCCTGAAGTAGTGTTGGTCTGGCTCCCTTTGTGTCTCCTGTGTGGGACGTAGACTCTCCTGTGTCTCTCTGTTAAGACAGGGGAGGCAGCAAAGACTCCAGCGGGTCAGACGCGAGCAGACGCTTAGGCTTCGGGTCATGGTGCGCTGGCAGCGAGCAGAAGACCCCCAGGAACACAGGCATGATGTGCTTGTTCATGAGCAGCTAGTCTTGAGTCGGCCTTGACCTCGCCTCCAGAACTAAGGGCGTTATTAACTTTGAGAATATTTGGGAGAACTTGAAAAAAAGCAAGATTTATTCTGAAATGATGAGAGATCCGGATTATCCAAAGGAACCCATAACCAGAAAAAAAATCCTAGAACAATATGTGATGATAGCAAAGTCCTGGTGGCTGCTATCTAAAGGTCAATTGTTTTCTTACCTACCATCAATGAGCAGGTGGAAATTTGAAATTAAAAGCATACTTTTTACACCGATGTCCCTCACAGTACAATAGATGTAAAGCTGACAAACTTTGTACTAGATCTATAGGAGAAAAACTATAAACATTGATGAGCAAAAAGAAGAATTAAGTAGAGAGATATTCTATGCTCATAGAGGAAGATTCAATATTATCAAGATGTTAGTTTCTCTCAAATTAATCCAGCTATAGATTCAATGCAAGCCATATCAAATTCCCTAGCAAGTTACTTTGTGGATATTAATAAGTTGATTCAAAGTGTGGGGAAGAGGCCAAATAGAATAAAACAACACTATTGAAGGAAAGGAACAAAGTTGAAAGCTTGGCACTACTCAACAGCAAGACTTAACTGTAAAGCTCAGGAAAATATAACATTAGTGATCACCTCCCTCAGAGACTAGTGAGGGTCTAAGTGGGTGAGGGAGAAGGGGAGTGACTCCCCAGTGATATACCCTCTGGTGTATTCTCCTTGCTCCAGCGAGTGCCCAGACACATCATTACGGTAACCCAGATGGGACTTAGACCACACGTGCACAAAAGGACGTGAGAGTGGGAGGGAGACAGGTAGGAAAGAATGTTTGTATTGGGGAAAAGTAGGGGTTACAATGGGGTAAAATGGGGTGAAATACATGACTACATACATGAAGTCCTGAAAGAATTCAAATAGCAATATATTGGTTAAAAAAAAATAGACAAATAGAACAGAATAGGGAGCCCAGAAGTAAATGAAGGTAAATACAGAAAACTAATCCATAACAAAGGAGTAGAATCAATGAAATTAAGAAAAGACAATCTTTCCAACAACTAGAACAGTCAAACATGTAAAATGGAGGGAAAAAGAATCTGGGTACAGGCCTTATATGGTCACGAACTAAACTTAAAACTTCCGGAAGAAGACCTGAAAAACTCTAGATGACCTCAGGCTTGCGAATAACTTTTTTGATGTCACACCTAAGGTAGGAGGACATGGTTTGAACATAAATGATGCCCAAAGGCTTATTCCCTGGAGACTGGTAATTGGGTTCAAAACCACAGGAGAGATGGAAAGTCTACGGGTTTCTCTGACCAGCTCGTCCCTACAGGCAGCTGATGATCTTGGGGCAAGGATAAGAAAGAAGCTCAGCCAGGCAAGGAAGTCCAGCACTCCTCCATGACAAGGGAAAGACAGGACAGGCCTGGAGCCAGGAGTTGCTGCTTCTGACTCTCGGGTGCAGGGACCAGGGGTGGGGAAACCTTCACGGGCAAGGCAGCAGCCTAGTGTAGCACTCTTCTCTGTCACGGTGCAACACCCTCAAAGTCAAGCAACTTGAGGGAGCAAGGGAGATTTATCCCGCTTATGGTTCCAGGTACAATCCATTATGGTGGAAAAGGCATGGCGAGCGGCAGAAGCTGGACTAGCCTAGGTCACCTCCATCAAGGAGACGAGCGCTGTAACACTGCCAACGGCAAGAGCAGACCTCGCTTGGAAGTAGGGTGGGGTTAACAACCTCAGGGTCCAGCCGTGACTGCTTCCTCCAGCAACACTCCGCTTCCTAAAGGTGCCACGACCTTCCCAAACAACTGAAGATTTAAACACGTGACATGTGGGGCACAGTTGACATTTTAAGCCTTGACATCTGAGCATTTGCCCACCGTGAGGCTTTGGGGGGGCGGCTGGGAAGCCAGGAGGTCATTCAGAGGGGAGGGAGGACCCAGCCGTCCTGGCCTGGAGAAGTCCTGTGGATCTGGGAGCAGCATTTGCAGGATGCAGGACCCCCAGCAGGGATGGGGGGCTTTGCCTCAGCAGAGTGAAGTCCACAGCATGAGGAGGCCATTGAGGCCAAAGGAGGGAGTTAGGAGCAGAAATAATCTAATATCAATTTGGAAGACTGAAAGTCAATTTTTGAAATTAGGACTTTTTTTCTCACAAAATTATCAGGGTCAGGGGGAGGAAGGAAAAGCTTTGGTGAAATCACCTAATTCGGGATAAAAACGAAAACATTCTTTTTTTCTCTGGCCCATTCCCAGCCCCCATCCAAAACAGCTGAGAACAGGCCTTGAGGGAAGCTGCGTGCGTCGGCAGCTAGAGCTCTAAGGGCGCTCATCTCTGAGGTTTGTTTTCAAAATATTTTATCATATTTACTTATTTATCATGCCTGTGCGGTATGTGTGTGCATGCGTGCATGTGTGTGTGCACATGCATGTACGCATGTGTGCGAGTGTGTGCATTGTGTGTGTCTGTGTATATGTATGAGTGTGCGTGTGTATGTGTGTGTGTGTGTGCCTGTGTATGTATATGTGAGTGTGTGCATGTGCGTGTGTTTGTGCATGTGCATTTGTGTGAGCGTATATGTGAATATGTGTGCGTGTGTGTGCCTGTGTATATGTATGTGAGTATGTGTGTGTATATGTGAATATGTGTGCGTGTGTGTGCCTGTGTATATGTGAGTGTGTGTGAGTGTGTGCCTGTGTATATGTATGTGAGTGTGTGAGTGTGTGTGTATATGTATATGAGTGTGTGTGTACCTGTGTATATGTATGTGAGTGTGTGAGTGTGTGTGTGCTTGTGTATATGTATATGAGTGTGTGTGTGTACCTGTGTATATATATGTGTGTGTATGTGAGTATGTGTGTGTGCGAGTGTGTGTGTGTGTTTGCGTACGTGCATTTGTGTGGGGGGGCACTACAGCATCACAGCAGTGTGTGTGCATGTGGAAGTCAGAGACAGCCTTCAGGACTCAGTTTCTCCCTCTGTCCTGTGCTCTGGACATTGGCCTAGCTGCCCATGCTCCCCTCTCACCCTGTTCTTCGGGTGCAGCGCGGTGACTTCATCACCTACCTCCAGCTTGCAGCGCCTGGACTCACTGGAGTTCGGCCTCCAGGCACGCCTGTGAGGGATCATCTTGAGGAGGTTAATGAGCCGAGAGGACCCCCGGGGGGGGGCTGGGGGTGGAGGGGTGAGGGGAGGGGGAGCCTCCTGCTGCCTTGAGGCTCCCGCCATGATGGACTCGACTCTTGACCAATAAGCCAAAGTGAACTCTTCTGCCTTGAGTTGCTTTGGTTAGAGTATTTTATCATAGCAACAGGAGGACCACTGAGACATCCTCCCCGAAGACCTCATCTCTTCCTATCTTGTGAGCTAGGCTTAGTGGGTGAAGTTGGACCACCACAGTGGTCTTGTTTAAAGCTTGATTTTCTGAATTGCAAATGAGCGCGATGATGATACTGATATCTCTCAAAAGGTCACTGTAAGGAGTGAATTATACACATAAGCCCCAGGCAGAGGCTGGACTCATAGCCAGCCATTCAATACGTGCCAGGTGGCACCAGCAGGTGGGTGTCTGACATCTTGTTGGACGTTCGACAGTTTCCTGAAGTCAAATCCACGGCTATTGCATAAATTTCCAAAGTAAATCTATAAGACTTCCGAAAACGCCAAATGATATCCACTTGGGCCAGGTCAGCAACTGCTGTGCGGCCAGCGGAAAGCTGTCCGAGTCCATTGTTTCCCCCTCAAGCTGCAGGACACGAGGGGCCATCGATCCAGCAGGACGCTCTCCCAGTCTCATGAAGAGGGGTCCCGGTTGGTGTCTCTGGACCGCTTTCCTTTTCTCAGAAAGCTCTTCCGGTCCAATATGGCACAGGAGGGAGGTCGCAGGGTGAGGGATGGGATGGTCATCTACTGTTCCAGAAAAGTCCAAATGTCACTCTGCTCTGTTGGATAAAATGGCAAGGACCTTTTTAAAGCAAGGCTTTAATTGAGGTGGGGAAAACACACATGCACACGACAAAAACACACAACGCACACACACAAAACACGTGCCCCCCACACACACACATTTGGTCCTTTCCAGGATAAACTTCTCTCAGCAGCACAGATCTGAGGATCCGCAGGGGTTTTCTGCCTAGCTGCTGCTTTTCTCCCTCAGATGCGTGGGCTTCACTTACAACACCTTCCAAACCAACATAGAAAGAAGCTAATGAATGACTAAAGGAGTAATTAAAAACAGGCTACTGGCCTTGTGTCTCTCCTAAACTGGTTGATTTATGCCTTGTTGTGATTTTTTTTTTTGAGGACACAAAACGATTAATTTATGTGTGAAAAGGACAATGAAGTAATCCTAAAGATCCCAGCAGCCTTTTAAAGACCCAAATCATATGTTGAGCTCGTTTAAAACTTGCATTAGAAATTAAGGCAGAATAAAGGCCTTTAATTTGAGAAGTACATCTATAGTCTCTATCCCTGAGATGTCTGTAGGGTCATTATTCTGAAAGGTTAAGGAGGACTTTATTTTTTTATATTCACTATGTGCTTCCCAGTTGCGGCTCACCATGGTGCATTTCAACTTATAAAGAGGAGATAAAAAAGGGGGGAGGGGAGCTTTTTATTCACCTCCCACTTAATTTCCTTGCCTCTGCGCCAGCCCCAGCTTAATGAATGTAATTGCTACCTTTGATGAAAATACTATTATCAAGATCACACATTACATTGGAAGATGGTTTTTCTTTAAACACAGCTACCGCAGTCTCTAATTATGCATGTAACAAGTGTCTCCCGAACAAAAGAGCATGTTGTCTACAATTGCTAGGAATTGGAGCAAGGCAAATTCGAACAAAGGACAGATTAGATTTGCTCCCTGCTCCACAAAGCCCATCCCTCTGATTAATTTCCTGCAAAAACTAAAACAATTCTCTTAAAAGGCCCTCACCCCCCCTTCTCCAGAATGATCCATATGCCATTTGGATCTTTCTATAGGATGATAATGGCCTCAGATTTGAACCCATGTTAGAAAATAAGAAAGGGCTTTTATGAACTTCCTCTTTCATATGCAAATGAGCAGCACGAGATCTTGAGGGATAATGAGCCCCCCAAAAAGTGACTTTTTAGTGGCTATAAAAGAGCTCGCTGGTAGGGGAAGTCTGTATTGAGCATGTTCAACCCAGTTTGTTTTATTAGTTTTAACAAACGAGGCGTCTTTGCAGTAATACTGCATCCGTGTGGGGATTAAGAGCAGGTTCCTGGAGGCCTTTGGTAGCAGTTTCTTGACTTGCACAGGGAATTTTCAACATGCATTTATGAGTAAGTTAAAAAGTATTGGTGTTAAAGGTTTGGGAGACTCTGGGTTTAATCGCACTTGGCTATTGATTTAAAGAGCTGAGCTGGATATGTCATGAGGCGCTTTAGGCAAGATCTTTCTGGGTCTCTTCACCACCCTTATCAAATGTGGGAGCGTGACAAGGTGACACTAAAGAAGCAGCTCTCCCCAAAAAGCCAAATTAGTGTCTGTTATGATTGGGACAGGAAATGCCCCCCCCCCAAAAGACCCAGCGCAAAGCTTGGACCCAGCAGGGGGAGACAGTTATGAAGGGCCGTGACTTAAGTTTTTCCAGTGATGGAGTCATACTTGATAGGAGGTGGGGCCCGGTTGGAGGGAAAAAGTCACTAAGGGCATGAAGGACCTGGTCCCTAGGCTCTTCCGTCCTTAGTTGCTCCTTCCTGGCGGGCCAGCTTCTGGTTAGCTGCTCTGCGCTCTCCACACCATGAAGTTCTTTCTACCTCTGGTCTAGAAACACAGAGCCAAGTGACTGCAGATTAGAAACTCAGCCAGGAGCTCAGATAAGTCCTTCCTCCTTTTGAGTCGTTTCTCTCACCTATTTGTTACAGTTATAGAAAACCAGCACACTGTCTAATATACTATCAATCCAAAGCGTCAGCTCTGGGTTCAAGTCTCTACTCGCAACTTACCGCCCTGGTAAGTGAGCTGGCAGGGCGTGGAGGAGATAGGGAGTTATTCTTCTGGGTTTTTCGTTTCTCCAACTTCAAAATGAAAATAGCCCTGACTGGAGTGTAAGAACTAAATTAGAAATAAGACTGGGGGGACTGGTAAGGTCGCTCAGCAGGTGAGACACCGGTGAGAAATCCTGATGAGCTGAGTTCTAATTCCGGAACCTGGGCAGAGGAAGGAGAGAAACCGACTGGCCAAAGCTCTCCTCTGACCTCCGCACACATGCTGTGATACATGCATCTGTTCTCCCTCACACCCCCCAGAAAAATCAATCAATAAAATGTTAAAAAGAAAGAGAGAAAATAGTACAATTACAGGGCAAGTTCTTAAGAAGTACTTAAGAAGTACTTAAGACCTAAGAAGATGGCTGTCCCAGAAGCCTACCTCCCTCCTTGATTCCTGCGATGAAAACATGGGGTGATGTCCTCTTACATCAAGCCCCACGTCTGTCCAGAGAGAAGTTTTCAGAAGCCAATTTAAGGAGGTCTCTGGAGCTCTTCCCCTGGCCATGAGTGTCATGGTTAGGCACAGGCATCAACTTGACAGTTGAGGGTTGAGCTCTAGGCACATTTGTGGAGAATTAGTAGTTGAATTAAGCTCAGAGCAAACCTGCAGGAGATTGTCTGGCTGATGCGGAAGGCCCAGCCCATGGTGGGTGGGATTAGGCCCAGGAATAAAATACAGAGAGCTGGTTGAGAAAGTTGACATCTTTATGTACACTTGGCCAGACATGCTGGTCTGGCAAGTAAAGATCGTCCCTCTCTCAGCTGTTATGTGATGATGGTGTGGCCAGTTCCCTTGGTCTGGTGTTGATGCGTGCTCTCCCGTCAAGCTAGTCGATTGTAAGAAAATAAACCCCTTGTTTCCATAAGCCGTTTGATGGTGATTCATCAGCAACTTCAGGCAAACTGCAACAACGTGGTACTGTGCTTCCGACACTGGTTCTTTCTGAGGCGCGTGTTCTCTCTCAGGATGTGTCCACAGACAGGGCCCAGGAGGGACCATCGTGGTTGACATAGAAGGCCGCGGGTTCCGACATGACATCTTATCAGCGGCAGGACTTGGACTCACAGAAGACCTGCCACTGTGGCGCCTCATCACCACTGGACTCGTTACCTGTGCGTCCTCCGGGTCACTTCCTGGCCTGTCTCCATGGTGGGATGTCACGTCTCTCTAATTGTCAAGCATCCCGAAGCCGGTGGCCACTGCCTGCAAAACCAAAGTCCAAATCGTGCAGTCCTGACTTGGACAGGGACAATGGCGAGCGAGGTGAGCTCCGGCGCCAGCCCCTTAACACACGAGGAAATGGCCAGTCTTCAGTTTAAAGAAAAACTGTCGGTTAGAAGAGGATGACAGAACGCTCACAAAGAACGACTTGAGCGCCATGGATTAAGTTATGTCCTCGGGACAATGTGAGAGGCATTGTCTGATAATTTGACCAAAATGACACTCTCCGAGACCACGCTGGGAAAATCTACCACGAAGAACCGCCCACAGAGCAAGAACCATCCTGCATTTTGGCACTGAAAACCTTGTACCTCCCGCGGTATCTTTGATTCCTTTTTTGCTCGGTCTGAGATTACAGACGCAATTGCGGTCTGAACACGGCAATAAGGTACTTTTATTTTCATAGGTTTTAAGAGAAAATTAAGTTTTGAGACAAATTCCCCATGCAGACTCTTCTTACAGTCACTAGTGAGGAAGCGTGGGAGGAGGCAGGAGTGGGTTTCGGTCCCTGTTTTAAGCACATCTGCTCAAAATGGGATTTTACCGGCTCCAGCTTTCAGGAATAACGAGGACTTGGAACTCCCCAGGGGGACGCCTCAGGCTCAGTGCCGCAAAGCTCTGTCCATTTTCTTCTTTTTTATTTTGGTGTGTGCATGCGTGAGCACACGCACGTGTGCACAAGAGGGCATTTGAGCGTGTGTACCTGTGGAGACCCCCGGGGGACAGGAGGGATCATCCCGGATGGCTCTACCTCTTTGTTTTGCTCCTTCCAGGGCTGAAAGTGCAGGCTGCTGCCATTTCTGCCTGGCACTTTTCACACGGGATCTGGGGATCTGAACTCAGGTCCTTTGGCTTGCAAGACAAAGGCTTTTACCCCTGAGACATCTCCCAGCCCTCCATTTTCATCTTTGACTAGTATGAATGAGAGAGAGAGACAGACAGACAGACAGACATATAGATAGAGACCCCTTGCCCTGAGTTTTGACTTCCAGGCCCCGGATAGGGTGAAGCTTCCAGGTGTGTTTGTTTGTCCTGATAGTTTCCCTGGCTTAGATGACCACACCACGCTAAAAGACCCCCAAGTCTTTAGACAAAGGCTGGTGAGAAGGAAATGCGCAGGAGCACCAGATGGATCGGGCTTAAAGAGAAACTGAAAGGCAGCAGAGAAGGCGGCATGGGTCAGCCTCCTACACATCTAGAACCCAGAACACCGAGCTCTGTACATAAAAACGACGGTCTTGGCCGCCGTCGCCCACCAACACCCCATGAGCGACAGAGAACCCACGAGGGGCTATGACCCGCTGCCCCTCAGGAGAAACACGGTGCCCTGGGACCATTCTGTTCCCATCTTCCGCAGCTCTCCAACCACCTGGGCCCAGATGCAGCCCAGTTTCTGGGTGAGTCTGGACCCAAGGGTACCCAGACAGGAGCTGGAACTGGATGAGTGTTGCCTCCCCCAGCAAGCCCCACACATCCATCACTTGTCCATTCTTCGCCACCTGCCACCCTGGAAATTGGCTGAAGCAATCGCTCTCCGGAGCGCCAACCAGGACGCATTAAAGGCGCGCTGGGAGCCGGCGTCTCCGAGCCCTGATGGCCGTGCAAATGCCCGCCATTTCCTGGTCCACTGGGCGCACCGGGATTAGCTGCTGCTGCCGGAGACGCTGCATCCATCTTCCGCACTCCTCGTCGCCCGCCGCAAGGTGGAATTGGCACCTAACCTTTGAGTCCATGAAGGATAATGTCCCAAACGTCCCTGCGAAGACACCTTCACCTGGGCGGCCCCAGAGACAAACTTTGGAGACCCCCTTCGCAGGGCTCGGCCGCTCCTCCTTCAGTGGAGGGAGCTGGAGTTTACTAGGGTCTGGGGAGTAGATCCTTAGTAAGAGCCTAAGTAGATCCTTAGGAGAAGCAGTACGGTCAGGGGCCTGGGGCGCTAGGTGGCTCTGAGTTCTATTCATGGAGGACGCAGGCCCGGTTTTGTCTTTTCTGGTCACCTTAGGCAAATCAGAAGTTCAGAGAAGACCTCTGAGCCTGGACTTCAGCAACTGCCCACTGCCTGCCCCTTCACTGCCCAGTCCCCACTGTCCCTAAGGCATCCTTGGCTGCCAGCGGCAATGGTTCCCGCCTTCATTACTGCTTATAACCTCAGGCTGTGCGGGAGGGCAGAATCCCCAAGGGAAAGAAAGGAGACACAGGCTGAGCAGATACAAGGTCCCCCAGGGTGTCCCCACTACCTACCAGGGGACACCTTCTGTCCCAGTTACTTTACATATCGCCGATAAAATCATGACAAAATGGCTTATGGGGACAAGGGGTTTATTCTGGCTAAAGACGGCCCAGTCACATTTCTCAGTTCAGTTAGAGGAGAGCCCATGCTAACACCAAGCCGAAGGAGCTGGCCATACCACATCCACTGCTGAGAAAGGGGCAAACTTCACTGTCACAGTGAAAGTCTGTCAAAGCATGCGAAGAATGCCAACTCAGTCACCCAGCTGAAGAAGTATGACAGTGGGCTCTCGCTCATGGGATTCACCGGTCTTATCAGCTTCCCCCTCCCACACACACCTTATCCATCTGTTTATCTTCCCGCATCAATTAGGTAATCTTTTTCAGGGCTGCTTAAGGCTTTCTTTAACTATCGATTCTTCGCAGATGTGCCTAAAACTCAGCCTGTGACTGTCAGGGAAATGCTTGACTGAAACCTTCACACCGCCTAACGCCAGCCCTGGCTCACCTTTATAGGGTGGTAGTGTCTGAGGTGGACTTGAACTACGCTGCCCCAGGCTTACATCTATGGTCTACACCAGGAATTTTGACCACCACCACATTTAGTTAAAGGTAGTATATATAATGACTGCCTGATGTAATTTTGGCCGCTGCTTCCATGTGGTAAGCCAGGAAGACCAAGACACTTATAGAACCAGACTGTTAAGATTTGGATGTGAAATGTCCCCCATAAGTTCGTGTGTGAACTCTTGGTTCCCAGCCGGGTGGTCACTAGAACCTTTGTGAGGTGGGTCCTTACTGCAAGGAGCGGGGCTCCAGAGGTGAGCCTCCGGGTGGACAGTCACCTGCCGACTGTCCAGTTTCTGCCTCGTGTTCTGCACGAAGCCCCCAGCAGCCGTGCTCCCTGTTCATGATGGGTCGTGTCTCCTCAAACTGTGCGTGAAAATGCGCCCTTCCTCCAGGTTGCTTCGTGATGCCAGCGGTCATCGCAGGATGAACAATAATCAATTAGTACAAGCTTCCTGTGGGAGACAACATCAAGCAACTCCTTCGACCAAATTTGGAATCAGTTTCTTTATTACTCAGATTGTACAAAACCAAGCCTGAACCTTCCAAAAGACTCTAAAAATGCAGAAGCAGACGGGAGAACGTACTAAACTCAGGGGCCCTTCAACTGCAGTGTAGAGCAAAAGAGTTTAGGACCAAGGACAAGACAATGGGCTGTATATATATATATGTGTGTGCATTTATTGATTATTGTACAGCAGGTTGTGTGTGTGTGTGTGTGTGCGTGTGTGTGTGTGTATTGATGCACACGTGCTACAATGCATGTGTGGAGATCAAAGGACAACTTGTGGAGTTGGTCCTCTGCCTGTCATGTGGGCTCAGGGGATTAAACTTGGGTCATCAGACTTGGTGCCAAGCGCCTTTGCCCACTGGGTCATCGCACCAGCTTGAATGATGTGACTTATGTTTCCAGTAGATCGAAACAGTCACAGCCAGGGCCCAGCCACAGCCTGGCCACAAACAGGGGAGAGGAGAGAACCAGGCTGGGCTAGTCGGGGGGCGGGGGCATGAACTCACTGGCTGAGTTAACGGGAGCCCACTCGTGGTCAGTGTTTAGCGAGCTCCTGTTTGCCCCTCAGCGTCCTGCTTTGTTCTTCCCCTGCCCTTCCTCCCCCCCCCCAAGAAAAACATGAAGTCCTCCTCCCTCTGCCAGCACCACCAGCACCACGCAGATCTCACCTCTGCCATAGCAACGGAAGGGCGGCGATTCTGCAAGGCAGTAGAGGGTCGGGCTCCGCCCCTTTGTGAAGCACGGCAAGTACTTCATCCAGGTCTACGGGGTCAATAAACAGATGAGAAGACAGGGTACAGCGTGATGACCTGCGCTTGAGTCCCAAGAGCTCACACGCAGATACTGCGGCGCACATCTGTCATCCCAGTGCTCCAAGCAGAGGGGATCAGAGACAGGAGAATCCCCAGAAACGTTGCACCCAGCAGAGACACTATATCTCAAGCAGGGTGGAATCGTCCACATGGCGCCAGGGCTCCTTTATGACGCACAGTGTCTGCTGTATTACTGGACTGAGGGTCTTGCAAGTCCACAGGGCCCAGCCTGAGACTAGTACACAGTAGGGCTAATAGACACGCCTTGACTGAATTAGACAATCGGGCCCTTAGAAGGGTTTGCACAGCAGCTACACAGGGCAAATGCCCCGGGGTCCTGACGGCAGAATGCAGGTGCTCAGCTGAACTTGAACTTCAGGAAAACGACAAATGTTCTACAAACAGGTGCGTTACTCACTGAGCTGTCTCACTGACCAACAACAAATACTTCTTAGGAGCATGTCCCACACAGTATATAGGACCTATTTATGTTTTCCTTATTTACTGGAAGTTCGGATGGTGCTTGTGTTTTGGGGTGTTTTTGCACACACTCTTAGGGTTTTTTTTTAATTATGTGCCATTCATCCACATTTGCTTTTTTTTCCCGCTTATTCAGCAACCTGTCCTGCCTTCTTTCCACTTTGCCATATTTCTCCCTGGATTTACGTACCAAGATGATCTCAGAATCACAGAATAGCTGCTGTTTCTCTGGCTCGTATGTGCCTAGTTTAGAAACGCAGAAGGATAAAGGGAAGGGGACAAAGAGCACATGTCACAGCAGGCATGGGGCACCAGCTGTGGCTCCAGCTCCTAAGGAACCGAGGCAGGAGGATCAAGAGTCTGAAGTCAGCCTGGATACAAAATGAAGAGCCCATTTCAAACACGGACAGCAGGGCTGCAGAGATGGCTCAGGGGTTAAGCCTCTGCCTCTCAAACAGAAGGTCCTGAGTTCCGATTCTGATTCCCACATAAAAATGCCAGGTGGAAATGGTGGCAATTGTACTTCTGGCACTAGTGGGAAGAGCCTGGGAAACTCTAGAGCAAAGCCAAGAGGAGGTAGCACGATCCAGGGTGATTTCCAATGTCACCCTTAGGTCTCCACCGTTACACACAGCGTCCTTTTACACACACACACACACACACACACACACACACAAACCTATCGTATTCTTATTGGTTTCCCTTACAGAAAGGGAGACCAGTAAGGAAATGTCTTTTAGAAAAGACCGATGCTTGGATAGAGTCAAAATTCTGTCAGCAGGGAGGAAGAGGAGGGTGGAGGTCAGGCAGGAGCTGGAAACCCGTACCTTGGAGTGGTGGCTGTGCAGTTCTGGGCCGGGGCGCGGGGGTCCACAGTGCTGTGGCTGTTTTGCTGAGTCTCACATGCTCCTGATAGGGTTTCTACCCTTAGCACAGTGATTAAAGTCGGCCACCCCTCACCCAAAAGATGGGTGTTGAAAGATGGGTATGTACCACACGGGCTCACTTGGTGTGATGCCAGGACTCTTGAAGCCCCCGGAGCACCCCTTCCCCCCCGCCCCCCCCCGTGAGCACATCATCGAGGATGGACACGCAGGCTGCTCCTTCCCGCCATCGCAGAGATGTGCTTCGGCTTCCTAGGTCACTGGGCTGCTTTGGAGGATGCAGATGCTCACAGTGCTCTGCACACTTGGCACATAGTAGGCCTGCTATGAAGAGTGGAGTGCACTGAGTCTGGGCTTGGGAATCAGGCACAAAGGCTCATAGACTGATGAACGAATAAATAAGCCATGGCAGATTCGTGCAGTGGCACATTACTTTGCCCTAAAAAGGAATGAAGCATTGACTGACACCGCAACAGGAGGGCAGGCTGGGCCAGAGAAGTCGATCCTGGAGAACCAGAGGTTGTTTGGTTCCATTCACGTGAAAGTCCAGAACGGGCAGATCTGCAGACACGGAAAGTGCATTGGCAGTTGCTTAGGGCTGGGGCGAGGCAGAGGGAAAGAGGATGTGACTGCCTAAAGCGTAGCAGTGTCTTTCGGTTGGTGGAGGTTAGTCATACATACCTGCAAATCGTGCCTCCAATTCCAGAACCCAGGAGACAAGGGCAGCAGAAGCTTTGCCAGCTGAGGTCAGCCTGGGCTACATAGCAGATTCCAGGCCAGTCATAGCTACACAGCCAGACCGTGTGAAAACAAACAAACAAAAAGAATCTGATTGATTGATTAATTGACTGATTGATTGATGATTGATTGATGATTGATTTGCAGTGCTGGGAATCAAATCAAGAAACCTATACATTGTAGACAAGCGCCCCACTGCTGAGTTACACCCCAGCACCTGAACTGTACACTTTAAATGGACGAATTGCATGGTATGTGAACTCACATGTACAGCAAGAAGTGGTTTTCTAAAGTGAAACAGAAATGTATGCAAAAAAAAAAAAAAAGGCATCTGTTTTTAGCCACTGCAGCCATGTCCGTGGTGTATCCACATTGACTACCCGGGAGTGTACCTGGATCCCCACCAGCCGGGAAGATTCCCAGCATGGAGGGGAATTCCACAAGCTGGAGCCGAAGGGTGGGTAGATGGGGAAGACGCCGCCCGGTTCTTTGCCCAGCTGCAAATGGCTGAGTTAATGCACCTCCACTTACATAGATCGATCGTTTACCTCCCTCTGCTCCCAGTGCAAGATCTATGAGCCAGGGAAAAGGAAAAAGGGGCTCAGGTTTAAGCTCTTATCACTAAAGTGAGTCTCTCCCTACATTAAAAAACTATCCGGACCCTGTGGCAGGAATGGACTCTGTTCTTGGGGCATAAATTTGTGTGTGTGGAAAAAAGACTTATTGGTGAATTTAGCAGTATTTTTCGTCGAACTGGCAGTTGCTAACATTACACCAGTATTTATTTGATTCTTAAAGAGTACAAGCCCATGGACCACAAATAAAGAAGATGGAGTAATAGTTTGTGGCTGGGCACTAGCTTTAAACTTGAAATGAAGTGTCCAGTTTTGAGTTACTGTGCCCAGCCACCATTTGTACAGTTTGAAAAGTGGGGGCACTTTTCCAGACTGTCAGAGAGACTGTAGTTCATTCCCATGAATGATATCGCTGAAGGAGCAGTTGTTCTGCCGGGAGCGCCTCGCTCATGACCAGAATATATTAAATGTATTAATCCGGGCCTCCCGGCGTAATTTAGGAAGGTCCTTTATTTGACACATTCCTGCACATCCTTGCTTTACGACTCGCGCCGGCAGGTAACAACGTCTCAAAAGTCTCGCTCCCGAATGAAGTTAAAATTACATGTCAGCCAATAGCATATGCAGCCTGGGCGGCTTATTTTGCTGTCAAAATTACCGCCCTGCAACAACATAAGACGTGGATGGGGACATGGCATGATTTACCTTGTGGCTGGGGGTTGGGGGGTGTGAGAGGACTTGACTGTCCCAAGGCCAAACACTCACAAAAGCCCTTCGTGGGAGGGATTCTAATGCCCGGACCCTGGCACCAAGCACAGGGATGTCAATGAACGCTGTTTGAGATGCCCTGCCTAAATCATTTAAGTCTTTACGGGGAAAAATGTTTCAAGCAGGTCAGCCCTCCACCAACAAACAGGATTTATACTCCGTTTCTCAGGCAGGCTGACGAGTACTGTCCGTTAAGCATGTCCCTGAGACTTAATGTAGCAATGTCTAATTTTAAGGCTAATGGGAGCAGTCTTGATGTACAATTTGATGCAGTATTTTTCTACCCTGCCAAGCTGCGCCTTGGCGGTGTTTATGATCTTGGGTATCAAGAGAAGACCATGAAGACAGGGCGTGCGGCTAATAAAGTTATGGATTTCCCACCTGGGCAGCGCACAAGATGCAGCTGGAAAGCAGTAGGGAACCAGCGACTTGATAGAGAAGGCTCATCAGTCCTGGGTGATTTAGCACTGGTATGGCCCTTCTCTCTCTCTCTCTCTCTCTCTCTCTCTCTCTCTCACACACACACACACACACACACACACACACACACATGCATGTATATGCACACACATGAACACACACGTACACACAAACACACACATGCATGCATGTACCGCATGTCAACTGAAATGATTACTGTTGTTTTTCTTTATCGCTGATATTTATTTATTTATGCACTGTGTGCAAAGGACAACTTGGGCACTCCTCTTCCCATGGGGGTTCCAGAGACTGAACTCAGGTCTGCAGAGTTGGCAGCAAGCGCCTTTATCTGCTGAGCCATCTCACTGGCCCTAGTGTTTCTTTTTTAAGCCTTTTGGAAGTGGGTTTCATGGAAGTTCGGCTTGAACTTGCTTGGTGGACCAGGTCGGCCTCCAATTCCTGCCTCTGACACCAAGTGCTGAGATCACAGACGTCCGGCACCTCAGCGGTCTTGAGGTTATTTTCTTCTGCCTGTGTTAAAACTAAGACAAACATCACCTCGGACGGATTCACTGCTATGCAGTCTAATTTGTTCTAATTTTTAAATTTTTATTTATTTATTTACTCTGTGTGTGTGTGAGAGAGAGAGAGAGAGAGAGTCAAGGCACTGTATGTCCTTGTGAAGGACCAAGGGTGACTTCAGGAATCATCCTGAATTGCTTCTACCTCTTTTTGCTTCGCTCTGGGATTTCCCAGGCTCAGCCCAGTAGGGCTGGAAGTGCAGATCCCCGCCATTTCAGCCTGGTATTTGTTTTTGTTTTTGTTTTTTAACTGTGGGACCTAGGATCTGAACTCAGGACCTTCTGCTTGTGAGGCAGAGTCTTAACGCCTGAGCCATCTCTCCAGCCCTTGTTATAATCTTAAAAGAAATTTGGGGCTGGAGAGGTGGCTCAGGGGTTAAGCCTCCGCCTTGCAGGCGGAAGGTCCTGAGTTCGGATCCCAGATCCCACATATAGACGCCAGGCGGAAGCGGGGGCGGCCTGCGCTTCTGGTCCTGGTAGGGCGGAGCCTGTGAATCCCGGGGCGGAAGGAGGTGGAGGCGTCCATGGTGGTTCGCGAATTCGTCCGTGGTTCTACACACACACACACACACACACACACACACACACATAGACGCGCGCGCACATACACACGCATATGCACACGGTTGAATAAATAATAATAAAAATTTTTTTTAAAAATCTTAAAAGAAATTCAAACGATAGCATTCTGACGTGATCTAGAAACACCAAGAGAAGAAGCCCCGCGCATGCCTGTGAGGGTTATCTAGACTGACTAATTGAGATGGGAAGCTCCGAGCCATGGCTGCATAGAAAGGGGAAACTAATGCGTCTGTCTCTGCTTCCTGACCGGGACTGCAGGATCACCAGCTGCCTCCCACGGCTCCTGATTCCCCATCTTTGATGGGCTAACTGTCCATCAAACAGAAACCCTACGTCACTGAAGTTACTGCTGTCACAAGTAACGAATACAGCACCCCAACAAATACAGTACCCCAATAAATACAGCACTCCAACTCCCCAGCTTGGCCGTAAGGACTCCCAGGCATCTCTACCCACACGACCCAGCCTTGGGCTAAACAACCCATGTTCCTTTCCTGACTGCTCGTTCCTGCTTGCTTATTTATGTATTTATTTATTTGTTTTTGTGTGTGTGTGTACATACTCTTGTGTGTGTGTGTATACTGTGTGTGTGTGTGTGTGTGTGTGTGTGTGTGTGTGTGTGTACTCATGCGCATGCAGGCGTATACCAGAAGCACTTGAGTGTGCGCCTGTGGAGTCCACAACCTAAGATTGGGAATCATCCTGGATTGCTCTTCCTTCTTTAGTGCTTTGCTCTGGGGTTTCCCGGGCCTAACTTCCCAGGACTGGAATGACAGGTTGCATCGCCATATCAGATCCGGGGATCTGAACTCAGGTCCTTTTGCTTGGGAGGCAAAGGCTTTGACCCTCCACACATCTCCCCAGCCCATCATCTGTGGGTTTCCTGGTGCTTCTCTGAGCTGAGCCCTCTGAACACAAAGCACAAGGCCCCCTTGAGGACGCAGCAGGCCGGCTGATGGGAAAGGGTGTTAATGATGGGCTGTGCAGCTGACCCCGACCTCATCGACCCGCCTCCCTCTGCGGCCGGGGCTCTGCCTCGCAGCCAGCTGGGGAAGAGTCTAAAGGGCAGCCACCGTCCCGGTCGGCCAGCCATTAATAATGTTTTCATCGGTGACACTGACAAACTTGCAGTACTTGAGGAGAGTTTATTAAGGTCAGTCTATAAATAAGAATTAAAATTTTTTTCAAAATAGCTTGACACAGACGAACGGACAGATGAATAAAGTGATTGACCAAAAGCAATAAATAAGAGCAGACAAGGACCTCGGGCGCCAGCCTGAAGCGAGAGGCCCAGCCCACCCTGCCTGCAGTCCCATCCCAGTTTAGGGTCCACAAACCTCTTCTGGACTTCTAAGTTTGGGGATCTGAGGACAGGCTGATAGTCTGTGCCTTGAGATCTGTTGTCTCGGCTCTATGAAAGAATCGTGGGTCGTTTCTCTATGTCAAGCCCACAGCTAAGAGTTGGGAAAATTTAAATGTGCCGTCTGTCCCGGACTTGCACGCATATGGCCTGACCCAGGAGCCCGGCCCGGGCTTGGCATGAGTGCCAGTGTGCTTGACTTGCCGGCCGTCCCTCAGTGTTTTGGGACAGACCCTGAGCAGAGCAGCTGGGGGAGTCGCACACCAGAAGAGCTGTAGTTTTCTGCTGCTTGACCCAGGACTCAGAGAGCTGACAGGTCCCAGGGAGGAGTGGGCACAGACCGTTCCATGCCACCCTCCCCACCGCCGCTCCTCAGCAAGTCCTTACAGTGACTACGGTGACGCTGCCTCTTCCTTTTGTGCGTGCATCTGTGTGAATGCAGGTGCAGCCGTGCGTGCGGGCGAACACACGTGTGCACTGATCCGCGTGGAGACGCGGCCTCAAGCCTAGCTGCTGGTCCTCAGGTGTCGTGACCTTGTTCACGTGAGGCAGTTCTTTCGCCGACCGGGGGCTCATCAAATACGCTAGGCTGGCCGACCTGGGATTTCAAGCTCGGGGTACCGACAGATGTGTGGGTCACCTTGACAGCTGCAGACTAAGCTTTGGCACATCTGTGAGGAGCGGTAGTTAAGGCAAGTCCTGAGCCCCCTGCAGGAGGCCGCATAAGTGACTCAGGACCCAGCCCCTGACGGGCGGGACCCTGTCCTGTGCACGTTGAGCTGGTTGAGCTGCCGGGCATCCTTTGGCACACTCGAACAGACTTGTCTGGCAAGTAGGGCCTGACCTTCTCGCAGCAGTCCTGTGGATGGGGTATTGCCAATTCTCTTGACTCCTGGTGTTGGTAAGAGCTCCCCGCAAGCTGGACTAAGACAGGCAACAGGATCATAAGCCAGAATAAAACTCCTTGTTCCCTTAGGCTGTTTGATCATGAATTTATCAGCAACACGCAGGCAAGCTGTAGTGAAGCTTCACGCATTGCAGCGGGGGATTTGTCGTGTGGGTTCTGAGATCAAACGCGCGTCCCTCTGCTTACGCAGCAAGCGCCTTGTGAACTGAGCATCTCCCCAGCTCCCCACACTCATACAGGATCTCCACGAATCAGAGTGAACCCCCCTTAAGTCAGTGGGCAGTACTCAGTCTACCAGATTTCTCTGAACCATCTTCCCTGTTCGTTCTGAGATTGACCAGGATCCAGATTCAAGCTGGAGCATCTCAGGGCTGTAACGGACCTGGAGCTGTAAGAACTGCCGCAGGAATCACAGACTTAGCCAGGGGCTCCTGAACACCCCCCATCAGTCCAGGAGCCCTGAGAAGGAAGGAAGGGAGAGAAGGAGGAAAGGGAGGGAGGATAGGAGGGAGGGAAGGAAGGAAGGAGGGAAGGAGAGAAGGAAGGAAGGAAGGAGGAGGAGGGAACGGAAGGGAGGGAGGGAGGGAGGGAGGGAGGGAGGGAGGGGAGGGAAGGAAGGAAGGAGAGAAGGAAGGAGGAGGGGGAGGGAAGGGAGGAAGGGAAGGGAGAAAGGAAGGGAGGGAAGGAGGGGAGGGAAGGAGGAAAGAGGAAAGGAAGGAGGAAGGAAGGAAGGAAGGAAGGAAGGAAGGAAGGAAGGAAGGAAGGAAGGAAGGAAGGAAGGAAGGAAGGAAGGAAGGAAGAGCTGCTGTGGCTGCGGGTCAGCCCGTGACTGTGAAAACCCACTGTCCCCAAGGGAGAAGTGTCACACAGGGAGGAAAGGCCAGGCTAGGGGCTCAGGGCAACGCTCAAAGTTCTTACTTTGCAGCCCTAACGCGTGGAACCTCGCAATTAGGCTGCAATTGCAGATAGGAACTGCTTGTGTTTTTGAGGTGCTTCCTGTCTTTTTGAGTCTCACACAGCCTCTACCTGTTAAACGCTGGAAATACAGACCTGCGCCACCATGCCGGGGGAGGAGGAGGAGCGGTAGGTTCCCTCCTGAGACCCCAGGTTGGAGTGGGGGGGAGAGAGAGCCTCCCACGCGTGTAGATTACGGCTGTTGATATGATGTCAAGCTTCTGGTCTCCAGGCCCGGGAGAAAGTCAGTTCTGTGGTTTATGTCGCTAAGTTCCCGTGCTACAGAAGTCACAGGAAACATCTGGAAAGACAGGCCAGGGGTCCGTTTCAGGCCTGACACCTGCTGGCTCCTGGTACTTACTGTAGCTAAGTACCTGAGGTAACCAACTTCAAAAGGTTTGGAGGTTCCCACCCATGCCCATGGCTTGTGAGCTGCTGGCAGGATATCGATGGTGGGAATCTGTGAGGAGAGTGGGGGGACCTGTGCATCCCACAGCCAGGAAGGAAAGAGAGGAGCAAAGGTCTCTTCGCGGGCACACGCCCCCCTTACAAGTTCCCCTACCTAATAGCACCAAGCTGGAAGAACCAAGGTCAGCTTTTGAGGGATGTCATGTTTGAAATGAGTCGTCCCCCACAGCCTCCTGTCTTTGGGAAGGTCACGGTGCCTTTAAGAGGTGGAGCCTTGCTGGAGAAAGGCAGCCACAGGGGGTGAGCCCGGAGGGTGCTCAGCCCCCTGCTTGAGTGAGTGAGTCGGCTCTTGAGCTTGCAGCGGCTCTCGGCCTCCATGATGGACGTGGCCATCCTCCAACTCTTGCCATCCGATGAAGGGCTGCGTCTCCCCTCTGGAACCATAAGCTGAATAAATTCCCTTTTCTCCCCAAGTTGTTTGACTGGGAGTGTTGTCTCATGGCAACAGAGAAGAGCAGTCGGTACAAGGGGTATTTCAGATCGGAACCACGCAGTGCTCTCTCTCTCTCTCTCTCTCTCTCTCTCTCTCCATTCCAATGGTCACACGAGGCAATACCATTTGACTCCTCCACAGCTCATTCCTTGGGATCTGCTGACTGGCAGTCTACACCCCAGCTATTTCTGAACACTGGGAATGAGTTCTGTCTTTGTTTTTTTGTTTGTTTGTTTGTTTGTTTTGGGGGGGTTGTTTTGTTTTTTTGAGACAGAATCTCTTCCTATACATGGAGCTCACCAGTTTGGCTAGACTGGCCGGCCAACAGGGATCCATCTGTCTCTGTCTCCCAGTGCTGGGGTTACAGGCACACACAGCAGTACCCCACTTCTTACGTGAGTTTAGGGATGGAACTCACGCTTGCGCCCAAAGTACTTTACTCCCCAGCCTCTGAGATGGCGCCTTTGGTCCCTGTGTATTGGAAGCGTCTGGATCGATGAAGCTCTTTTCCCCTCGCCTAGTGTCTGCCTCTGAGAATTCATGCAGGAAATACTAAATCAATGCACGATCAAGGGGATGAATGAGAAGGGCACTCAGACCCGGAAGGATTTTCCATCGATGGTAGGGGGGGGGGTCTCAGAACCAGTGCACCTGAACAGAGGGGGGGTCTCAGAACCAGTGCACCTGAACAGAGGGTGGGCTCCTTTGGGCAAGCAGACATGGCCCCAGCCTTGACTCGGCATCACTGGTGGGTTTCCAGGACTCTCTAGAGAGGGTCTGGATCCTCTGGGGAGGGTCAGAGGCAGGGGTTGGGGAGACCTCCCCACAGCAGCCTGTATAAGGCACATTGCGCTCTAATGGCGATTGTGTTGGGTAGAAGGTGAGACGGAATGGTTAGTAGTGGTGAGTTGAGGTCCCAGGGGATGGCTGTGGGAGAGGATTGGGGGTCTTGGTGCATCTCAGTGGTCTACCACAGCACCAAACACATTCACAGCATGAGAGTCTTCAGCCACAGGCCTGCCGCACTTGATCAAGCCACCGTCCTGTAAGCCAAAGACCCTGAGACAGCCCACCCCACCGTCCTCTCTCTTGCAGCCAGAGTTCGCCTCAGTCCCACACATCTCAAGGGCACGAAGGAGCAATTCCTCCTGTGACATTTTAATCAGTTTGAACTGGAAGGAAATCTTCCCCTAATCACCTTATGAAAATCTTTAATTGTTAAAAATCCTCCTTTTTTGCTGCTTAAAGTTTCATTATTTTTAAACAATCCAATTTTACGGGTGTTGCATCCTTAATGTGACCTAATTATGGGGGTATCTGGCAAAGACACGGAAGTAACTTCATTCAAGAAGTCCTACCTTATTTGGGGTGGGGGGAGAGAGAGGCTGTGGGGGGAATCATAAGGTTCTTACGTCATTACACACCATAATTACACGCACTTGTTTACGAGGGGCTGACAAAATGCTTCGTTACAAGTAATTAAATTCGGCATAACCAGAACGTCCCCAAGACGATAGAAGCTTCGAAGAAAAGCAACAAAATCACAACCGTAGGCTGCATCTTCACATTCACCTGTATTTGGCCCCAATCAATCCCCTCTCTTTGCTGTCCTACAAGTGAGAATAAAAGATCTCACTTACCATGTGCTCCCAAGCACAGGGCTGGGGGCCGGAGCCCCAGCTAAGCTGTTTCTTTTCTTAGTAGTGCCCCCCCGGAACCCCAGCTAAGCTGTTTCTTTTCTTAGTAGTGCCCCCCCCAATGAACCTGGGGCTTTGAACATGCTAGGCGAACACTTTATCACTGTGGTATGCTACGCCTCCAACCCTGTTGCTGCCTCTTCTATTTGTTAGTTTGTTTGGATGTGGTGTGGGTGGGTTTGTTCTCTTACTTCTTGAGACGAGGGCTCACGCAGTTGCCTGTGCTGGCCTTGAACTTACTCTACAAGCCAGGCCAGTCTGGAACTTTCCATCTCCTACTTCGGCCTCCCAAGTGGCTGGGATTGCTGGGCTCTCACACGAGGCCCGAAGTCCGGGTATCTCTAATTTTCATCGTCTCGCTAATGCTGGAGACTCGGGAAGTGAATGCTTCGGAACCAATGTCTGTGTCATCTACACTGCAAGCCGGTGTGCTGTCACCCTGTAGAAACATGCAGACATGTAAAGGCGTCATGAAACCCAGTGGGAATGTGTAGTGTGGAATTGTTTATTCAACACTAATATAATGATTAGACAGAATTATTTTTGAATAAAATAATGGATCAGAGCCATTTTAAAAACACCTTTGGGAGCATAAACAGATTATCTTAAGCAACAATTCTATGACTGTCTTCTCCTTATTAAACTAGAGCTGTGCCTTGCTCCAGGGGGAAGGAAGGACCCAAGTCTATGCCACCAGAATTCCGGGTGGGGACTCTGGCTGGAATTCCGGTTCTAATGTAGCATCCTCAGTCTACGTGGGTGACTTCATCCTCGGCCACATGTGTGGCAGAGTCACTTCAGGTTTAAGAGATGTGTGCACAGCGGCAGGCCTACTGCAGTGGCCAGGAGGACACAGGTCATGGCTAGCTTTGCCCACCTGCAGCCCCCTGAGCTGTTCAGAGCTGCGATGTCCTGGCTACTCCTGGCAGAGCCTGTTCATAGTCTGCCATGTGCCCCTGGAGTGCCTTCGGCCTGTCTGTTCTTCAGTGTGAATGATAGCGCTCATCTGGGACCCCCTTCGGATGCCATAAAATGGGCCTGGGGCTTCAAGAGGCAAAGACCAGGGCCGACGGGAGCCAGTGCTTCACATGGAGTGGAATCGCTGCAAGGTGACCAAAAACCCAGCGAAGAAAACTGCTGCCGAAAGCAATAAGTGGCTTCTCAATGGAAGGACAGACGGGGAGCGCTGAGTAGGGCTTGTCTTGAGGGGCTTCTCTACCTGGTTGTGTCGTCAGGTGAGTTGGGGCTTGGGATAGGTACATTCTGAAACGGCCCTCGCATATAGCCATGCTGTGCCACATGCTTATGAGAAATGATCTTCTCAGCATTGAAGATTATGAAATCAAAAACTGACCAACTTGGAAGAACATTGAAGATGTTCTGCATCCAGCAGCATCAAATATTCAGCCAGTGTGGGAAGGAGAGCTGCTCTTCCAGAACTGTGCCCACTGAGACATCGCCTGCGCTCCAGCAAGAACCCAGGCCCACGCCAATTCAGGCAACCCAGATGAAACTAGGGGTTACACACAAAAATAAATTAAAAGACATCAAAGTAGGAGGGAGACTGGTTGTGAATGGGAGGAGGGATCAGGTAAGATGGGGTGAAACTGATTTAAATTCATGGTATTCATGGCTTTTTCTCAATGGAAGGACGGACAGGCTGTCAAAGGATAAAAAATGAAAGTCAAGCCAAGATTTGATTCTTTATATAAGGAGACTTTGGGTGTGGCCCAGTGGAAGGGCACTTGCTTGGTGCTTGAGATGTAGCCAGTTCAATGCCCAGCACTGCCAGGGGAGAAGCAAACATCTCCATCTCCCTAGTGTGCAACTTTTCCTTCATCTTTAATAAACGCTAAGATGATATGCATGCCAAAGGACTGGTTTTTAGGTAAATTTCCTTATGACTTATTATCACTAAATGTTTGATTCGAGTGCCTGTTTTATCTCCCTGTATACACAGAGCCATGTGGCGCCTTCTCAGTGTAAGGGAGTCACGAGTGGAAAAAGTTTAAGAAGATCCGCTCTAAACCAGCCCTGTGGACGGTGGTCACGTGGCCACTTTTTTTTTATTATTTATTCTATTGTGCGTGTGTGCGTATGTATGTGCGCACACGTGTGTGTGTGTGTGTGTGTGTGTGTGTGTGTGTAGAATCACGGACGAATTCGGGAACCACCATGGACGCCTCCACCTCCTCGTTTACTCTGCCCCGGGATTCACGGGCTCCGCCCTACCAGGACCAGAAGCGCAAGCCGCCCCCGCTTCCGCCTGGCGTCTATACATGGGATCTGGGATCCGAACTCGGGACCTTCTGCCTGCAAGGCAGAGGCTTAACCCCTGAGCCACCTCTCCAGCCCCACATGGCCAC